>JASFXZ010000016.1:7811455-8553532 GCA_032209605.1 Mactromeris polynyma | reverse complement strand
GTATTGGAATAAATCTTAGCGTTGGTATTGGTTTGAATGGAGTCTAATGGATTCTTGGCTAGCGCTATCCTAGATTTTTACGTAATACATAAAGCATATTATCATTGTTTGGCAGTGCACAGTCAACTTCTCTACTAATGACAATGTCTACAAAGTCAAGACTCAGTTTTAAATTAGACTAAATTCCTGTACAACTCAAGTGATACCACTCAATTCTGCTTGATTTGTTTTCACATATCTTACAACATTTTTAATGACATCAGGTAATTTACATGTACAGATGTATTTTATTGTTTGAGACTTATCTTCTTTACAAGACATTTTCGGCATTTTCATAACTTTTTGAAACGGTTCAAATTTGTCATTTTCTGAGCATTTTATGAGATGCATCCTCATAGCGGGAATATCAAATCGAACATTGGTGATTTCACAATTAAAGTTACAATGCACAAGTTCTGTAACATATGCTATGGCAAATACACAACCAACAATCGGATGTGTTCGTTTGTCTTTGTACATCGGGTATTATCACATTGAATAAAAGTTTATCAATGTATTTTAAATCAGATTTTCACATTCAGATTTAATGGTTTTATGGATTTTTGATACAAATCACTACAGTACTAAACAAAATATAGATCCAAATGTCCCTGTTTGAAAAAAAATGTGCCAAATCTTGTCCAGTTCTCAAAACCCCTTTAGTCCGTAAACCCCTTTAAACCGGACGATTTGTCCGGTCCCGAGCTCGTCCGGTTCAAAGGGGTTCCAGTGTACCATACAGTAGTTAGTGTTTCTTTTACACTTGGGTTTGAAAATTAATCATTTTTAACAAATGCATCTTTTTTATTGCACTTGTTTGAGTTAAGCCAAAATTTTTTTTTTATTGGACTGAACATTATGAATTATTATGAAAATATGTTTTTGCTTTTGTATTCGGAATTCGTGATGAAACAAAAATTCTGGATGAAGAAACCAACATATTTTATACACAGCCTAAGATAATTGTTGATCGTGATCATAAGTGCATTTTCTCAATCTAGAAACTCCTGTTTTCTCAATCAGCAAAACATACGATCTGTGTAATATATAATTAAATCTCAGCGTTGATAACGTGGTAATGTTCTTGCCAGTTTAAAACAGGTGTGTGTTTCAAGAAAAACGTTTTCTGGAAATTATTTACGTACAGTATGCGTTTATTGTGAATCCAAGATTATAACGAAAACAAGAAAGATTGGATAAATTATTTTTCGGTAAATATTTCATAGTCATTTCATTTATAACCATTTTCGGCAGTTCTGATGTTCAGTATTATTTTTACATTTTACTGTTGAAAATATATATAATATCGATTTATCCATTCTATTGGGTATAGGGTGGTAAGGTTGTTTAAATCTTATTTCAATTATGAACAGATGAATAGGTTGTATACAACACCCCTATAATTGATATGTAGGTAAACACGATAATAAAAGAAATAGCAAATTTGAGTTATACTTTATACTAACATGAAAAACTCTACTTTCTGTAAATTTGCATATCACATTATAATTTCATCTTTTAGTGTGGTATAAACAGTGTACCGGAGGAATGGAAGTAAATCGACCATAACTGTGCATAGTGCTGTTTTATTAACTGCGAACGAATGAATATATGTCCTGGACCATTACATTTCAAAATAGGTGTATCGAAATGTTTGTGTTTGTCCGTAAGCTTGATGGGGGAAAAAGTCGAAGTTGTGTTTTGAGAAAAGTAATCCAAACAGCAGTTATTAGGTTTACGGACGAGAACATTTTCTTACCTTAAACATGACATGGATTGGTCCTGAAAGTTCAGACACCTGTTCACGGTCAATCTAACAGCACTATATCTGTGTTTTAAGCAGGTTTTTCAAAATTGATACATTCAGTCAGAGAAATGATTATTGTCTGGCCAAAAGAAAATTTGTCTGACATTTACTGGCTTAAATGCATGGCAACTTGTTAACTTACCAGACAATTGGTCAGGGACCTTCCATAAAGCTACAGGACATGTTTGAAATTTATCAGTCAGTCCGGCAACTTTCAGGAAATCTGTTATCGTTACCAGATAGATGAGAAGAAAGTTGTTTTTACCATGTGTTTAAATGTGAAGTTTATTTATCTACCTGTTTAAATGTGGAGTTTATTTATCTATGTTCCAAGTTCATTTTAAATCGTTTTCCTTCAGACTTTATTGAGATTCTTCAAGGCATCATCCTTTGGATTCAGGTGCTGTAAACAGGTTTATGTTGGTGGCAAATATGTTTTATGAACTCCAGATACTCCGTAGAATTCAGAAATGATTGTAAAATAAATACAGCAAAACCTCAATAATAAGACCACCCTTGAAAACTGGTCTTAATATTGAGGTGGTCTTAATATTAGGTTGAATAAAGAGCAAAACAATGAAAATGGACTTGAAAAGTGTGGTCTTAATTTTTGACTTTAGGTGAGGTTTTACTGTATATTGTATTAGTGTAATGTATATAATATCTCAAATAGATGCTTGGATCTTTTTTATACTGATCAATTGGTTATGATTTGTTATGTGAAAACAGAACTCTTAGGAACATATGCAGTTTACAATTACTCTCTGAACTTGCAGGAGTGCTATGTTGATTATTTTAATATCAAGCAGATTATGTTACATGAATGATGTGAAAATTGCTCTTGAGGGAGTGTACTTAACAGTGGTACATAACTGGAAGAGAAAACAGGATATTAAGGAAAGTGGTAACTATTGTTACTCATTTTGTCTGAAGTGGAAATAAATTGTTGTAGAAAACAGGATTTTTTACATTAAATATCGGAACATCCGTGTTGTTGTTTGTTGGAAAGTTGCTGATAAGAGTTATTGGACTCTGGTAAATTTTGTTCTTTTTCATATCTTAGAAGAATGGGGTATTTAATCTTTCAACACGTTTATGATATAGATTTCAGTACTTTCATTGTTAGTAAACTGTCACTGTTAAGGAGTTTTTTTTGTATTGCGAGCTATTAGGTTAGTGGAAGACCTCCTAGCACAATTTTGGGCATAGAGAAGCACCTGGATAGAACCACTGACTTTCTTTCAGCCCGCTGGATCTCTCCCCAGGGTTTATTCAGGGTCATCTTCCCAAAATAGCCAAAATAAACCCAGCTCCCTCACATACAAATTCTTCGTCAGGGGTTGAACATGCAGAGGTGAGGGACCAGTGATTTGAAGTTGGCGGCCATGACCACTGAGCCATGGAGACCACATAAAGAGATTTACATGTATATGAATTCATTGTACAATAAATTTGTGCTAATGTCCATGTAATTCAAAAAATATTTTATTTTATATCAGTAGGGGATATTTGTTTTGTTTTCAAATGTATACTGTTATTATAACTCATTACACATATATATGAGTCACTTTGTTTTTTCAAAGTTCCATTACTCTTCCTTACAAATTGTTCAGTTGTCTCCCTTGTCTCAGTCACTTTGTTTTTCTGAAGTTCATTACTCTTCCTCACAAATTGTTCAGTTGTCTCCCTTGTCTCAGTCACTTTGTTTTTCCAAAGTTCCATTACTCTTCCTTACAAATTGTTTAGTTGTCTCCCTTGTCTCAGTCACTTTGTTTTTCCAAAGTTCCATTACTCTTCCTTACAAATAGTTTAGTTGTCTCCCTTGTCTCATTCACTTTGTTTTTCCAAAGTTCCATTACTCTTCCTTACAAATTGTTTAGTTGTCTTCCTTGTCTCAGTCACTTTGTATTTCCAAAGTTTCATTACTCTTCCTTACTAATTGTTTAGTTGTCTTCCTTGTCTCAGTCACTTTGTTTTTCCAAAGTTACTCAATACCATAATTTTTCTATTACCGTATTCGGTCTTTCTGTAATACTTAACCACATTTTCTTCTTTTCTTTTCAGATTATATTTGTCAAGAATGCTGCTATACACTTTTGTTGCACTTTCATTAGTACAAATTGTTTAGTTGTCTCCCTTGTCTCAGTCACTTTGTATTTCCAAAGTTCCATTACTCTTCCTTACAAATTGTTTAGTTGTCTCCCTTGTCTCATTCACTTTGTTTTTCCAAAGTTCCATTACTCTTCCTTACAAATTGTTTAGTTGTCTTCCTTGTCTCAGTCACTTTGTATTTCCAAAGTTTCATTACTCTTCCTTACAAATTGTTTAGTTGTCTCCCTTGTCTCAGTCACTTTGTATTTCCAAAGTTCCATTACTCTTCCTTACACATTTTTAGTTGTCTCCCTTGTCTCATTAACTTCGTATTTCCAAAGTTCCATTACTCTTCCTTACAAATTGTTTAGTTGTCTCCCTTGTCTCAGTCACTTTGTATTTCCAAAGTTCCATTACTCTTCCTTACACATTTTTAGTTGTCTCCCTTGTCTCAGTCACTTTGTATTTCCAAAGTTCCATTACTCTTCCTTACACATTTTTAGTTGTCTCCCTTGTCTCAGTCACTTTGTATTTCCAAAGTTCCATTACTCTTCCTTACACATTTTTAGTTGTCTCCCTTGTCTCAGTCACTTTGTATTTCCAAAGTTCCATTACTCTTCCTTACAAATTGTTTAGTTGTCTCCCTTGTCTCAGTCACTTTGTATTTACAAAGTTTCATTACTCTTCCTTACAAATGGTTTAGTTGTCTCCCTTGTCTCAGTCACTTTGTATTTCCAAAGTTCCATTACTCTTTCTTACAAATTGTTTAGTTGTCTCCCTTGTCTCATTCACTTTGTTTTTCCAAAGTTCCATTACTCTTCCTTACAAATTGTTTAGTTGTCTCCCTTGTCTCAGTCACTTTGTATTTCCAAAGTTCCATTACTCTTCCTTACAAATTGTTTAGTTGTCTCCCTTGTCTCATTCACTTTGTTTTTCCAAAGTTCCATTACTCTTCCTTACACATTTTTAGTTGTCTCCCTTGTCTCAGTCAATTTGTATTCCCAAAGTTCCATTACTCTTCCTTACAAATTGTTTAGTTGTCTCCCTTGTCTCAGTCACTTTGTATTTCCAAAGTTCCATTACTCTTCCTTACAAATTGTTTAGTTGTCTCCCTTGTCTCATTCACTTTGTTTTTCCAAAGTTCCATTACTCTTCCTTACAAATTGTTTAGTTGTCTCCCTTGTCTCAGTCACTTTGTATTTCCAAAGTTCCATTACTCTTCCTTACAAATTGTTTAGTTGTCTCCCTTGTCTCATTCACTTTGTTTTTCCAAAGTTCCATTACTCTTCCTTACAAATTGTTTAGTTGTCTCCCTTGTCTCAGTCACTTTGTATTTCCAAAGTTCCATTACTCTTCCTTACACATTTTTAGTTGTCTCCCTTGTCTCAGTCACTTTGTATTTCCAAAGTTCCATTACTCTTCCTTACTAATTGTTTAGTTGTCTTCCTTGTCTCAGTCACTTTGTATTTCCAAAGTTCCATTACTCTTCCTTACAAATTGTTTAGTTGTCTCCCTTGTCTCAGTCAATTTGTATTTCCAAAGTTCCATTACTCTTCCTTACTAATTGTTTAGTTGTCTTCCTTGTCTCAGTCACTTTGTTTTTCCAAAGTTACTCAATACCATAATTTTTCTATTACCGTATTCGGTCTTTCTGTAATACTTAACCACATTTTCTTCTTTTCTTTTCAGATTATATTTGTCAAGAATGCTGCTATACACTTTTGTTGCACTTTCATTAGTGCCATGTTTCCTGGGCGCTCCAGATAAAGATCTTGTGACATCGTTACCTGGACTAAAACAGCAGACGCCATGGAAACAATATTCAGGGTACTTGAAAGCTTCCGGGACAAAGCAGCTCCATTACTGGTGAGTTTATCTATACAGGGATGTTCATGTGGGCAGATTCAGGAGGTTGACCCTGCGTCTACCCCTTTAAAATCTGGCAAGCTTATGGTTTTTCTATGACATCAAAAGCTAAAAGTTAAGAATATGTCTGCTTGCTACACTTTAAACCACCGTAATTCAGTAGTATTAATACCAGAGGGGTAAACATACACAAAACATACACATTTAAACATATCATATATCATGAAAGTATCAATTAAGTTCAAAATTCCTGCTCCCAACCCAAAATCCTGGATCCATAGTATAGCTGCGTCAAAATTTGGTGTAATACTCGTTCCTAATAAACCCACTGTCATAATTTCTTTCTACATTTATCACTTATTCATTGATTTTTGAAAAAATTAAAAAAAAATTCCTGTACCTGTTTAGCATCTAACTTTTGCAATATGCTTTTTACATTTGACAATATATTACCTTTCTTGTCGAGTGTATAATTTATGTGCACCTGTGTAAAGTTTCAGTATTCAGTAACACGTACCTTATGTGTTTCATATTATGTTAAAATTCAAAGAACGACTTGTATTCAGTGGTGATATTTCTGTCGACATCTTTTTGCTATCTAACTTACCTGTAATCAATACTGGCTTGAATGATAAACGTGCGACTTTGTAAGTTCATATTGAATCAAGGAAGTTTTACCGAAAGATGTGAACATGATATTTGAATGTGATTTTATTCAATTTACATGTACTTTCTTCCGGGTTATAAAATATCTTAAAATTCATTGTTGAATTGTAAAGTAAGTCATGCACAGAAGTTTTAAATATGGCTGCATTCTTGTATGTGACAGTAACTGAATGTAATTGATGGAAGGGTTATACTTTATAAGAACTGATAATAGGTTCTCAAGTACCTGTCCCAACCTTTGAAGTACAGTTTTGTGAATTTGCTATCAAATTGATGATTAACTACAACACAACACTAGCTGAGCTTGTCAGTTGATGGTTGGAGAAGTGGTATTGTCTGTCAAGAAATTATGAGTTTGAATGACTCAATGACTGAAATGCTTTAATCTGAATTTGATCAATTTTTTCTGCTGAGTAACTTACAATGTATGTTCTCAGGGCAACAAATCTGTTAAGTGCCTGCCATGATATAACTGCTGTACTATACGAGTGGAAGAAGACACTCAAATTGTTGATGCAACACTGCAGTATCTTTCTGCAATCCTCCATAATGCTACATACTTCATACATGTAATAATGCAATCTCCACTTTATGAACCTTTAGATCTTTCCTTTCACAGGTTTATAGAGTCAGCAAATAAGCCGAGTACAGACCCTTTGGTGTTATGGTTGAATGGAGGGCCTGGTTGTAGCTCTGATTTAGGGCTACTTACAGAACATGGCCCCTTTAGGGTAAGTGTCTAGTCAATATAATGTCATGTTTTATCATTTTATCGTGTTAAACTAGTTTACAGTAAAACCTAACCTAAAGACCACCCCAATAATAGGACCACATCAATAAGAAGACCAGTTTTCAAGGGTCCCAATGCCGTGGTCTTATTACTGTGTATGTAAATCCTATCTTTCAAAAAAATCTGGAATCTTTTGGTTCCTTCAGGACTGTGAGAGATCTTTTGGACAAAACCATTTTACATTCGGCCATACTAAATATAATATTTTATTCGGAACGACATTCCTCAAACTTCAATTTGAAGATCATTTTAAGCTCTGCTTGAGACACCCATCCATTAGTGGTCACTTTAAATGGCATCTCCCTGGAAATCTTACTGCCAGTCTTGATCAAACTTTACAATAATGATCTAAGACATATTTACATATGCATGGAACTTTTATCCTTGGAACACAGCTTCTTGTGAGTCACCATGCAAGGTATATAGTTATAGCATACATCATATTGTAAGTTTCATGATTTACATTTCACAAAGCCATTGCTGTTTAATATCAGATCATATATTTCTTTTAGATTTCCAAAGGTGAACCAAATGTGACTTTCAACAAATACAGCTGGAACAAAGTAAGTTTTTTTGCAATTGTGATCTTATGAAATATTTTTGTCAAGCAGTCTTTCCTTTCAAGTTTTGCCACTCAAAGAGATACAACTACATGTGTGTTTCTTCTGCAAAAATCATTAGCTGTCAATATATAGGAAATAAGAGTGATAGTTTGAAGTAGGATTCTTTTGTGCCCTATGATAAGATAGAGTGATTGATTTGATGGTTTACCACTTGCATGATACCTGTTTCTGTATATTTTGAAGATATTCTTCAGTTACGTCACATATTTATTCCAATTTAGAATAAACCTCACTTAAAGACCACCTCAATATTAAGACCCATTTTCAAGGATTCCAATTGTGGTCTTATTATTGAGGTTTTACTATATATGTGTACAAATTATCATAGAAATATTTTTCATGACAAACCATCATGTTTAAATAAGTCCGACAGGGGACCTAGATCAGATGAAAAATGGGCTCATAATCACAGACCTCTGTGACCCTGAGATACTGGTGTGCTAATTTGTGACTTAGTCAAACGCATTCCTTGTGTAGACAATACATATAATTAGTTAAGTGCATTGCATTAATACATTAGTTAAGAGTCCAATCATTTGTCAGCATTGTGTACACTTCAGGTTGCCAACATGTTGTACGTGGAAGCACCTGCTGGGGTAGGATACTCATACTCAGTCGACAAGAACTACACCACAGATGATGACGAGGTAAATAGTTGTTTATGTTTGCTGTTACATCCTAGATCAGATATGTCTCAAACATCATGCTGCCCTTTATACTGTTTTTGTTATGATATTTGTGACTGAGCGATAGTATGCTGTGTCCATTCACTTTGTTAGTTCAATATTTAGACATTTGATATCAGTATATAAGTGCCACTGTACAATTTCCGACCTCTTCTTCAAGTGATGTCATTTCCAGAAAACGTCACATATGACGTCACTATGTACTGACAGTAAACAATATTTGCCCCACATGGCAATATGAAAATGAAGTGACCATAATTATGGATTAAATATTGGTTCCTGCTTGGAATAGTGACATCACATGTTACTTCTTCTTGGAAAGACGTCACTTACAAAAGAGGTTGTAAATCCCATAGCAGCGCTCATATATACAATGCAGGGCAATAAAATTCATTCTTTGACAATCTTTAAAATAACTTATAACACGAAGAGCCATTATTGGTTTGGAAAAACTGCATTTGATACATGTGTTTTTTTAAATATCTTATTTGTTTAATTTTCCTTCCAATTTAAGGTTGCCAGGGACAACCTACTGGCTCTGAAGGACTTCTTCAACAAATTCCCAGAATTTAGCAAAAATCGATTCTTTGTAAGCGGTGAAAGCTACGGTGGTATTTACGTACCCACATTATCGGCGCTAGTTCTGCAAGAGAAAGCTATCAATTTCCAAGGAATGGTGATTGGCAACGGAATATCCAACTATGATATGAATGATGATTCATTGTTATATTTTGGTTATTTTCACGGATTGATTGGTGATGAGTAAGTAAGAATGAGTTGTTCCACGAACCTGTATTAGTGACAAAATATCCATTTTTAGATTTAACATATTCTAATAGATATATTTCTAGTTTCAGTTCATACCAAGCATATTAAAATCAGACTGCGTCTTTTCTTTTTATAGCACTTCAAAAATTCTGAACCATAGTCTAAAGTAAACTACAAAATGAAATGTCAGAAATGCTCTACTCAAATGTACATTAATTCTTTCAAAAAGTCTGCATTTCAATTGGTTATGACACCAAGTATTTCCCAATGGAAGTTTAAACGTCACAAACTAAGCACTGTCGCGAACGTGTTTTGACAGCTTAAATTCTCCTTTACAGAATGAAATGAATCCGAAATGTTTGCAAGGGTTGTGTAATATGTGTTTGTATACATGCATGTATACTATATAAGGGATAAAGGGAGATAACTCTAGATCCCTTCTTTATATAAGTTTACATAAATATTATAAAATTGATCATGAGAGAGAACTCTAGAAGGGATAAAGGGAGAGAACTCGTGACAATCTCTGGTGCTTATTACAATGTATCTAAGACATTCCAATGTATTTTTAAGCCTATTCATGTACCTCAAATTATGTACCTCAAATTATGTACCTCAAATTATGTACCTCAAATTATGTACCTCAAATGTCACTAATACAGGTTTTGTATTACATGTATAACAAAATCTGAGAAATGCTGAGAAATTATTTGATTGTTGATATTTCTAATCCATAATTTTTCTATTACTTACTCCTGCATAAAACAAAGACAGAAGCATAATTATGATTTCTGCACAAACATTACTCATCCATGTGCCTTTAGTTGACATAATAAGAACAAAGCACCAATCTCTGTTACAATTTTTATTTTTTTTTAAATTTTCATAACTTAGAAAGCTAAATAAATTTTATTGTATTTGAATGTTATACACATATAACTGATGCCTTTATTATTGTATCATGAATGATGTATTATAGTCTGTGGAATAAGATGTTGAACACCTGTTGCCCTGATCAGTCGGTACGACGATGTCCATTTGTGCAAAAGTATCTGAATAACGAGGAATGTTCAACATTGGTGAGTGTAATATTATAAATATGATAGATCAAAAACACACTGAACTTGTCTGATGTGAATTATTGTCATTCTATTTGATGTGAATGTAAAAATATTCCACTCTGATTTTTGAACAACCCTGATGCCACTAATAATATGGTCCAGCGGGCTATTCCACTGTATAGGACAACTAACATGGTCGTTCCTGGACATTTTGGTGTACCAGACATGTACACCGTAACTGTGCAACTGGTAGCAAATCTGTGTATGGAAAGTATCACATTTTGAAAAAGGGGTCTCTGCGTCTTGGTGATGAGGATGAAATTTGAAAATTAGGAGGCAAATTGTGTGTTCTCGTGCTGTATTTCTGCATTAATTATGGCATTTGGTTTGCTGATCAATTTGTACATGTTGGACTACATGCGTATGGCCTGAATACGTGCCTGACTGATATGTGTTCTACTAATACATAAGAATCACTATTAAATGTACAATAACAGAACAGAGTTTGGAGACCAGTCTCGGAATTCCGCCTTGTGATTGGTCAATTTTAAGACTTAGCTCAGAAACAACCTTTTTCAGAAAGTTGTTAACATGAACATTGAAGTTTAATTATCTATTTTCAGGCTGGACAGGGATTATCTATCATTTATGATCAAGGTCTAAATGAGTATAACCTTTATGCCCCGTGTCTGACACCAAAGTTCAAAGGTTATATCTACTCCAACAATTCATTTGTATATGATCTACCGAGTTTTGGACATAGAAAACATCCACATATGATTAAGAAACTGAATGTAAGTAGCCTTGTGTTCCTAGTTCCCATCCTGATCATTTTTGTATCTCTCCTCCCAATCTTTCATCTATTTCCTACCTTATAGATCTGTGTAAGGAGGCCTTGTTTGTGACGTTTTCATTTTATTGAGTTTAACTCCATTTTCATTTATACACGATCCAAAATATGCTGTCCAGGACTTTTGGTTACATCTTGAAAATCTTGGTGTCCAAGCTTTTTATGTTCTTTAAATGCCTCTGCACAACATCGGTAGTTACATATTATCATATAAATGTATATTTTTTAATGAAGGCGAGATAAAAAAATTACAGAAATAACCAGATCTGGAATGGAAAAGGCTTTTAAATTTTGTTTAAGATGTAACGAGGACCTTAAAAGTTTTAAGATATAACCAAAATTCCTGGACAGCATGTTTTGGATCACATGTATGTATATGTCAGGTGACCTAACCAGTTTTCAAGGAATTAATTATCAACCAGTTCTAACTTGCCCTTCCACAGACAGATGACAACTTCTCCTCTGAAGAAAGTCAGTTTTAGTCACAGGAGATTGTCACGAGTTCTCTCCCTTTATACCTTCTAGAGTTCTCTCCATTTATTCCTTCTGTAGTGTATAAATATGTAGTAGTACATGTATATAAACATATACTATAGAAGGGATAAAGGGAGAGAACTCATGATAATCTCATGTGGTTTTGGTGGTGAGGTTGTCTGATTGTCAAGTTAAGATTTGGAAGAAAAATTAAAAGCAGAACCTCTTTTTTTATCAGATAAAACTAGAAAAAATATGTTAGAAATGTAAAAAAACATGAAAATGGATATTTTGGTCACTTAGACAGGTTTTGTCATGGAACAGCTCATGCAATATTTTCCTTGTAATATAAAGTGTGTGTTTTAAAGAAAGAATTAACTTTTTTGCTCATAATATTGTTTGTTATTGCTGTGACAGCAACTATGTACAATGTAGTAATATCATTTGTTATATTCAGTGGTGAATGATCAGTTATATAGCATTATTTTATTATTTATTATGATGTACCAATAAAATGTAATCCTTTTATTTGCAGAGGATAAAGTTACAGAAACAGTTCGAGACATCGGTGAAATTAACGCCACCATGTTTAGATTATAGTAACGTTGTTAGTTACATGAATATGGCCTCAGTAAAAGTTGCCTTACATATATCAGCGTTTGCTGAGCAAAACTGGGAAGTATGCAGGTATGTATTATCAACATGTATCACATGGCAGGCTACTTTTCCTACATTTCTTACTTTCCCTCCTTTTTTTTTACTTGCTCCCTACCTTTACTTGAAAGAGCCCTACTAACCCTACTTTTTTTTAAATCTGAGAAGTTAACTCAAAATATTGTTTTCACCGCATGAATCACGTAGGTCTAATCATGGAGAATGAACAGTGTGGTGAATTTTTGCCATTTTTAATATTCCAAAAGTAAGATATCATCCCTTCTATTCATACTTCTAGGCAATAAAATCCCTACTTTTGCCCTACTTTTCTAAAAAAAGTAGTCCTACTTTAAGTTTATCCCTACTTTTTGAAAAGTGGTGAGTTGACCGCCTGACATGGCAATGGTTGTTTTTCATGTACTATAACTGCACTATAAGTTTTGATGTATCTCCCTGTCACCCTTAATTGAGTGGTTAAGGCATCCACCTTGGGAGCAGGAGGTCAAAGATTTGAATTCGGTTAGGGGTTCGTTCTGATATGGCCGGTGGCCACCTAGTTAAATAATGCCATGTGCCTACCTGCCTGGTGCCTGGCATTAAAAGATAGGAATTGGGATGTAAATGTGCTTAGAAAGTAGGTGTCTCACACACATATTTTATATATTACACACGTACGACAGGTAAAAAAGAAGCATTATTGTCTAGGAGAGGAGTTCTGGGGCCTATATCACTAACATTTTAAGACGGAAACTCAGACTTAGAATTTAAATTCGCAAAAGTTACATTAACCAGCCTTTCATTTTCATTAAATTTATATGAATAAAATTTTGTCTGAATAATATTAAGCACTCTACAGTCACTCAAATTTTTATTAAAATCTGTAATGATACAACATAGTGGGAGCACATTTTAAAGTCTAAGTCTGAGTTTGTGAATAAGGCCCCTGAACTCATGATGCAGAGGTTGTGGATTTGATTACCGCCATCAGTATGATTCTACCTCGTTCTTCACAATCCCTGAATTAGATTTGTTTACTGGTTAGTACACCAGAAACTTTTCATCAAGATTGATTAGTACGAGTTAGAGTTGTAATTAGAAGTCTGTTAGATTAGTTCGAAAAAATGTTTAGTAATATGTATATTAATACTAATATGTTTTATTAAATATGAAAGTGTTTGTAATAATCAGTATTCGTGCTAAAAGGGGGGTAACTCCATTACCACTCTTGCTTCCCACTTAGTTTTTGTCTGTTTTTTACAGTTGCAAGGGAGGCTACTGATTGTTTTATGTTATTTTTTTTATCGTAGTGCCACAGTGGGGGAAAACTATAAAAGACTGTATGATGATGTTACGAAGTTTTATAATATTGTTCTCAAAGCTGGGGTAAGTATAGTTTAGTTTTTGATGATTTAACTTCCATTTTGCAATATGTTACAATGTTATGTTTAATACTATGTATTTATATTAATAAGTGAAACACTTTAATTAGTGTTGAATTGAATTAACAATGCTGCTTTCATGTCATTTTGAACAAAATCTAGGGACGTCAAGTTGGTTACTTATTCCCTATTCCCTATTCGTTACTTATTCCCTATTCCCTATTCGTTACCTATTCGTTACCTATTCCCTATTCCCTATTCGTTACCTATTCGTTACCTATTCCCTATTCCCTATTCGTTACCTATTCGTTACTTATTCCCTATTCCCTATTCGTTCCCTATTCGTTCCCTATTCGTTCCCTATTCGCTTTTTCTACATTGCATCTTTTAATTATTTCTTTTCATGTCCCTGGTGTTAGCTAGAGGTTTGTAGAGTTGAAAAAACCTTGTTAGCGCACACGTACCAGGTTCTGCGCTCGACTGATACCCTGTTACCTATTCGTTCCCTATTCGTTCCCTATTCGCTTTTTCTACATTGACCTTTTTGAATGATTTCTTTTCATGTCACTGGTGTTAGCTAGAGGTTTGTAGAGTTGAACAAACCTTGTTAGCGCACATTTACCAGTTTCTGCGCTCGACTGATACCCTGTTACCTATTCGTTACCTATTCGTTACCTATTCGTTCCCTATTCGCTTTTTCTACATTGACCCTTTTGAATGATTCTTTTTCAGGTCTCTGGTGTTAGTTCTAGGTTTGTAGATATGAAAAAAACATTGTCAGTGTATATGTACCAATTCTGCGCTTGACTGATACCCTGTTACCTATTCGTTACTTATTCGTTCCCTATTCGCATTTTCTACATGGACCCTTTTGAATGATTTCTTTTCAGTTCTCGGGTGTTAGTTCTAGGTTTGTAGAGTTGAAATAACCTTGTTAGCGCATATGTACCAGTTTCTGCTCTCGACTGATACCCTGTTACCTATTCGTTACCTATTCGTTACTTATTCGTTCCCTGTTCGCCTTTTCTACATTGCATCTTTTAAATGATTTCTTTTCATGTCCCAGGTGTTAGCTGGAGGTTTGTAGAGTTGAAAAAACCTTGTTAGCGCATATGTACCAGTTTCTGCGCTTGACTGATATCCTGTTACCTATTCGTTACTTATTCGTTCCCTATTCGCATTTTCTACATGGACCCTTTTGAATGATTTTTTTTCAGGTCTCTGGTGTTAGTTCGAGGTTTGTAGAGTTGAAAAAACCTTGTTAGCGCATATGTACCAGTTTCTGCGCTTGACTGATACCCTGTTACCTATTCGTTACCTATTCGTTCCCTATTCGTTCCCAATTCGCTTTTTCTACATTGACCCTTTTGAATGATTTCTTTTCAGGTCTCTGGTGTTAGTTCAATGTTTGTATAGTTGAAAAACCTTGTTAGCGCTTATGTACCAGTTTCTGCGCTTGACTGATACCCTGTTACCTATTCGTTACCTATTCGTTACTTATTCGTTCCCTATTCACTTTTTCTACATTGCATCTTTTAAATGATTTTTTTTCATGTCCCTGGTGTTAGCTAGAGGTTTGTAGAGTTGAAAAAACCTTGTTAGCGCACACGTACCAGTTTCTGCGCTCGACTGATACCCTGTTACCTATTCGTTCCCTATTCGTTCCCTATTCGTTCCCTATTCGCTTTTTCTGCATTGAACCTTTTGAATGATTTCTTTTCATGTCCCTGGTGTTAGCCTGATTTGTAGAGTTGAAAAAACCTTGTTAGCGCACATGTACCAGTTTCTGCGCTCGACTGATACCCTGTTACCTATTCGTTACCTATTCGTTACCTATTCGTTCCCTATTCGCTTTTTCTACATTGACCCTTTTGAATGATTTCTTTTCATGTCCCTGGTGTTAGCTAGAGGTTTGTAGAGTTGAAAAAACCTTGTTAGCGTATATGTACCAGTTTCTGCGCTCGACTGATACCCTGTTACCTATTCGTTACCTTTTCGTTACCTATTCGCATTTTCTACATGGACCCTTTTGAATGATTTCTTTTCAGTTCTCGGGTGTAAGTTCGAGGTTTGTAGAGTTGAAATAACCTTGTTAGCCCATATGTACCAGTTTCTGCGCTCGACTGATACCCTGTTACCTATTCGTTACCTATTCGTTACTTATTCGTTCCCTATTCGCCTTTTCTACATTGCATCTTTTAAATGATTTCATTTCATGTCCCAGGTGTAAGCTGGAGGTTTGTAGAGTTGAAAAAACCTTGTGAGCGCATATGTACCAGTTTCTGCGCTTGACTGATACCCTGTTACCTATTCGTTACCTATTCGTTACTTATTCGTTCCCTATTCACTTTTTCTACATTGCATCTTTTAAATGATTTTGTTTCATGTCCCTGGTGTTAGCTAGAGGTTTGTAGAGTTGAAAAAACATTGTTAGCGCACACGTACCAGTTTCTGCGCTCGACTGATACCCTGTTACCTATTCGTTCCCTATTCGTTCCCTATTCGTTCCCTATTCGTTCCCTATTCGCTTTATCTGCATTGACCCTTTTGAATGATTTCTTTTCATGTCCCTAGTGTTAGCCTGATTTGTAGAGTTGAAAAAAAACCTTGTTAGCGCACATGTACCAGTTTCTGCGCTCGACTGATACCCTGTTACCTATTCGTTACCTATTCGTTACCTATTCGTTCCCTATTCGCTTTTTCTACATTGACCCTTTTGAATGATTTCTTTTCATGTCCCTGGTGTTAGCTAGAGGTTTGTAGAGTTGAAAAAACCTTGTTAGCGTATATGTACCAGTTTCTGCGCTCGACTGATACCCTGTTACCTATTCGTTACCTTTTCGTTACCTATTCGCATTTTCTACATGGACCCTTTTGAATGATTTCTTTTCAGTTCTCGGGTGTAAGTTCGAGGTTTGTAGAGTTGAAATAACCTTGTTAGCCCATATGTACCAGTTTCTGCGCTCGACTGATACCCTGTTACCTATTCGTTACCTATTCGTTACTTATTCGTTCCCTATTCGCCTTTTCTACATTGCATCTTTTAAATGATTTCATTTCATGTCCCAGGTGTTAGCTGGAGGTTTGTAGAGTTGAAAAAACCTTGTGAGCGCATATGTACCAGTTTCTGCGCTTGACTGATACCCTGTTACCTATTCGTTACCTATTCGTTACTTATTCGTTCCCTATTCACTTTTTCTACATTGCATCTTTTAAATGATTTTGTTTCATGTCCCTGGTGTTAGCTAGAGGTTTGTAGAGTTGAAAAAACATTGTTAGCGCACACGTACCAGTTTCTGCGCTCGACTGATACCCTGTTACCTATTCGTTCCCTATTCGTTCCCTATTCGTTCCCTATTCGTTCCCTATTCGCTTTATCTGCATTGACCCTTTTGAATGATTTCTTTTCATGTCCCTAGTGTTAGCCTGATTTGTAGAGTTGAAAAAAAACCTTGTTAGCGCACATGTACCAGTTTCTGCGCTCGACTGATACCATGTTACCTATTCGTTACCTATTCGTTACCTATTCGTTCCCTATTCGCTTTTCCTACATTGACCCTTTTGAATGATTTCTTTTCATGTCCCTGGTGTTAGTTAGAGGTTTGTAGAGTTGAAAAAACCTTGTTAGCGCACATGTACCAGTTTCTGCGCTCGACTGATACCCTGTTACCTATTCGTTACCTATTCGTTACCTATTCGTTCCCTATTCGCTTTTTCTACATTGACCCTTTTGAATGATTTCTTTTCAGGTCTCTGGTGTTAGTTCGAGGTTTGTAGAGTTGAAAAAACCTTGTTAGCGCATATGTACCCGTTTCTGCGCTTGACTGATATCCTGTTACCTATTCGTTACTTATTCGTTCCCTATTCGCATTTTCTACATGGACCCTTTTGAATGATTTTTTCAGGTCTCTGGTGTTAGTTCGAGGTTTGTAGAGTTGAAAAAACCTTGTTAGCGCATATGTACCAGTTTCTGCGCTTGACTGATACCCTGTTACCTATTCGTTACCTATTCGTTCCCTATTCGTTCCCAATTCGCTTTTTCTACATTGACCCTTTTGAATGATTTCTTTTCAGGTCTCTGGTGTTAGTTCAATGTTTGTATAGTTGAAAAACCTTGTTAGCGCTTATGTACCAGTTTCTGCGCTTGACTGATACCCTGTTACCTATTCGTTACCTATTCGTTACTTATTCGTTCCCTATTCACTTTTTCTACATTGCATCTTTTAAATGATTTTTTTTCATGTCCCTGGTGTTAGCTAGAGGTTTGTAGAGTTGAAAAAACCTTGTTAGCGCACACGTACCAGTTTCTGCGCTCGACTGATACCCTGTTACCTATTCGTTCCCTATTCGTTCCCTATTCGTTCCCTATTCGCTTTTTCTGCATTGAACCTTTTGAATGATTTCTTTTCATGTCCCTGGTGTTAGCCTGATTTGTAGAGTTGAAAAAACCTTGTTAGCGCACATGTACCAGTTTCTGCGCTCGACTGATACCCTGTTACCTATTCGTTACCTATTCGTTACCTATTCGTTCCCTATTCGCTTTTTCTACATTGACCCTTTTGAATGATTTCTTTTCATGTCCCTGGTGTTAGCTAGAGGTTTGTAGAGTTGAAAAAACCTTGTTAGCGTATATGTACCAGTTTCTGCGCTCGACTGATACCCTGTTACCTATTCGTTACCTATTCGTTCCCTATTCGCTTTTTCTACATTGACCCTTTTGAATGATTTCTTTTCATGTCCCTGGTGTTAGCTAGAGGTTTGTAGAGTTGAAAAAACCTTGTTAGCGCATATGTACCAGTTTCTGCGCTTGACTGATACCCTGTTACCTATTCGTTACCTATTCGTTCCCTATTCGTTCCCAATTCGCTTTTTCTACATTGACCATTTTGAATGATTTCTTTTCAGGTCTCTGGTGTTAGTTCAAGGTTTGTATAGTTGAAAAACCTTGTTAGCGCTTATGTACCAGTTTCTGCGCTTGACTGATACCCTGTTACCTATTCGTTACCTATTCGTTACTTATTCGTTCCCTATTCACTTTTTCTACATTGCATCTTTTAAATGATTTTTTTCATGTCCCTGGTGTTAGCTAGAGGTTTGTAGAGTTGAAAAAACCTTGTTAGCGCACACGTACCAGTCTCTGCGCTCGACTGATACCCTGTTACCTATTCGTTCCCTATTCGTTCCCTATTCGTTCCCTATTCGCTTTTTCTGCATTGACCCTTTTGAATGATTTCTTTTCATGTCCCTGGTGTTAGCCTGATTTGTAGAGTTGAAAAAACCATGTTAGCGCACATGTACCAGTTTCTGCGCTCGACTGATACCCTGTTACCTATTCGTTACCTATTCGTTACCTATTCGTTACCTATTCGTTCCCTATTCGCTTTTTCTACATTGACCCTTTTGAATGATTTCTTTTCATGTCCCTGGTGTTAGCTAGAGGTTTGTAGAGTTGAAAAAACCTTGTTAGCGTATATGTACCAGTTTCTGCGCTCGACTGATACCCTGTTACCTATTCGTTACCTATTCGTTACCTATTCGCATTTTCTACATGGACCCTTTTGAATGATTTCTTTTCAGTTCTCGGGTGTAAGTTCGAGGTTTGTAGAGTTGAAATAACCTTGTTAGCGCACATGTACCAGTTTCTGCGCTCGACTGACTTGGGGCCAAAAACACCCCTTATAGTACCAGGGCCCGTTTTCAATACACATCTTAAGTTGAAAATTTATCTTAGATCCTAAGATTTCCATTAAATTTAAGATTTTTCTTGCATTTCTTCCTTAGATTTCAAGAAAAATCTTAAGTGGTATTCACAAAGCATATTATCTTAAGTTATTGTTTATTTTTCTCCTTAACTGTAAGGTACCTCTTAGCAGTCTTAACTTTTATCTTAAATATAAGGAAAATGCTAGTATTTTCGATATCTACAATCTGCTGCTTGTATTTTGTTTAAAAGAAGTTCCAGCATATACAATGACTGTTATTTTATCGTTCTACGTATATTTCCATTGATGCCCTAGTATAACATTTGTCAGGGGCGACTATTCTTGCTCGATCTACCTGATAAACGCTTGTCAGTATTTACGAAGCGGGATTGGAAGATTGATTGTGTGACTAAAATGCTTATTTCATTGTAATTAATTAAATATTTCTCAATGAATGTGATTGAAATGGTATGACATACATGTTTTGATCGGAATAGACTTTCACTGTTTGGAGACGATCATTCAACAACGACCAATGGATATCATATTTCCACCAAAACACGATCATTATTTATGGGCCCGTTTTATCAACGTTTTTACGCACAAAAGTTTCGTAAGATTTTCTTACGACGTTCTTACGATCGCAAGAGCGTTATATCAATATTTCCGTACGCATGCAGACGCTACGAATTCGTTAGTTATAACGAAAATGCTACTCGGTGGTTTTAGGCATTCGTAACGTTCGTAACAAATAATCCAGTCATCTACTTCATATCACATGAACTTGTCTGGCATTACTGGGGGGGGGGGATATATTAATAAGTATATATTGTTATCTTATAAAGATGATTCCATACATACTAGCTGATACAGTAGTCAATCGAACAAAGTAAAACTCCTAACAATTAAAAGGTAATTTGAAGATGGAATAAGAATAGTGTGTATGTGGAATTGTAAATGGAATATAAGCATAATATAATGTAAGCAGCATTTCACATTTCTTTAATAATAGTCTGCATCATTAACATCACCAGCTGAATGACATCCTCAATGATATTTGACTTACAATTAAGTATTAAATCCTCAATAAATTAGATCTTCAAGATCGTGAAAACTCAAGAAAATAATAAACTATTTAAGCAAGTTTTCATCCTTCTGAGCATAGAATACCACTCACTATACTGTTTCTTAAGCTGTGTAGTGGAGTGTGACGAAACGGTAGAGCACCTTGTGAGAGGTGGGTCGAACCCAACACTGGGTGCACATCCACCTCCATTTATATGAAGGTAGCAAAAGTGTAGTGACGTAAGTGGGAGGAGAGCATTGGTGTGGGATGATACAGTCAACTGGTTACTACTGTTTGTAGAGCGTCATGCAGGGGTAGAGGGGGGTGGCGTGAGTTCGAACACCTCATCAAGCGCCACACCACTACAGTACTTTCATATTTCAGTTCGAACCTCTTATGACCAGCCCCTGTTTATTCGCATCTTAGTCATCAGACATGAAATAGCAAACCTCCTCTTTAATAAATAGGCTTTTAGTGGGTAGGCATATCCGCCGACATATCTAACTGAATACTGTTCAGTGTTCTGTTACATTGTACCAGTACTTTTAAGCAGCTATCCACCGAAGTTTGCTCGTCTTCCTCTGAGAAGTTTGTTTGCCTACTGACAACAGATGGATAGGCGGTTATATTTTTGTTTCTCAACAGACGACTGAGAGACGACGTGAGATACGTCTAGTTTGGCATCCCCAAGAAGAGCGTGTACTGATTAACTGTGCGCACGAACATTCTTATTCGTAAGATCGCAGTCATACATGTATACGGACACATTTTGATAAGAAAATTCTTACGAACATTTCGTATCGTACGAACGCTCGTTCGTACGAATATTGATAAAACGGGTCCAACTCAGGACCAAAATTGAATGTTGATATGCGTGTCACAGGCACACTCATGACCAACTTTCTGGCTCATCGCAAGATTCCCCAGATCTGATCGATATTGGCTCCATGCTATAACCGATTATATATACGCCACTTTAACGTCTCATAATCATTATCATTATCATTCGCGACTTAATTAGCCACCCCGCTGTGTTTAGCCAGCATGATGAAATTGCCAAGGGCTGTAGCATTCATCTTGATGTATCAGTATGTATGTAGTTGTGTATATTTTACTTTCGAATATTACATGTATCATAATATATTTGCAAACAAAACTGTATCTGTTTTCTTCAGTATACGTTTTAATCAATAATATATATTGACATTTTAGTACTCAGTACATGTAATAACGCACGATATGGGATCTTTATATTTTCATTGACTGACTTTTAGGATACAAGAAATTAACAACACGATATTATGACTGAAAAAATAAAAGTATTTGGAAGTAATTGACAAGTTATCTTTACACCTTTGATGTAAGTCAATTACTTAACACAAATGTGTGAAAATACACATGGATGACAAACAGTTGGTTGAAATGTATCACATTTCACACCTTGTATTGAGACATAATTTTTCAATAGAAAAATAATGAAATTGGTAAATGTAAATAAAATATTATATTATGTTATATTGGAATGTTATGTACTAATACTACAATTCACATACTATTATACATATCTTTCACATAAAATATAATCAAGAAGTTTAAGTTAAAATCATGAAGAATAGGAATTGTAATACATTTTTTTCACAAATAAATTACCATAGATTAAAGTGCTATCGTCATGTTGGGGGGTAATAAAATTAGTCTTTAAGCAAACAACATTATATGAACAGAACAGAACAGAGACATTTTATTAATACTTGTACAATGTAAATCGTCTACAACACATACATGTTTATATACATTTTGTCAACGTGAAAGTTACTTACTAAGTGTTATTGAACAACAATAAAAATACATCGGAATAAGTCATATATTACACAATTTAGTTTGAAATAAATCGTCGTAGGTTGAAGTAAGCATTTATCTTTCAACATTTAATAAAGTATTCAGTATTATATGAGATGTTAATCCAATTATGACAACGAAGATGTTCAATTGCCTGTAAAAAACAAATATCATATATAGTAATAAGTGACATGTACTTAAAACCGCATAACATTAAATGTTCGTAGTTTTAAATTCGACACGCTAGATGCATATAGGAGGTGATATTTCAAATCTAATTTATATGTGTATATAAGTATGTGCTTAATCGACCTCATGGTTATTATTGTATCGTAAAATGTTGCTTAATATGGGAGCTTTCCCACACCTTACACTATTTGTCGGCACATCAACAACAATTTAAAATTTCACGGTCTGTTCATGTCTAGCTGTTCTTTGTTACATAGTTATATGATTACGTTCATGTAATAAAATTCACCAGACCAATGCTTAACAACTTTAAAGATGAAAATCAGAAGCAATTTTATGCATTTCATATAATACATATGCACTGCATAACCATCAACAAATTGCTTACTTTTTGAAGAACGCACCCTCATAATGCATTTTAGATTTGTTTACAATAAACAACTGAATGTTGCAACTTTCATAAATTATTGATCGCTTCAGTGAAATATTTGATTATAGTATTTACATTTTTAAGTAGAAGTGTTTATTCATGAGAATGCAAAATTTCAAATCAGCTGAAAATTCGGCAAGGGGTCCCGGGGGCCGCTGAATCTCATGGCTTTAAGCATCTAAGACGGTTTAAATTGTCTCAAAAACGGCCCTTGCGAGCGTCAAATCAATCCCGGTAACAAGGTTTTTTCAACTCTACAAACCTCGAGCTAACACCAGGGACATGAAAAGAAATTATTTAAAAGATGCAATGTAGAAAAGGCGAATAGGGAACGAATAAGTAACGAATAGGTAACAGGGTATCAGTCAAACGCAGAAACTGGTACATATGCGCTAACACGGTTTTTTCATATCAACAAACCTAGAACTAACAACAGAGACCTGAAAAGAAATCATTCAAAAGGGTCAATGTAGAAAAAGCGAATAGGGAACGAATAGGGAACGAATAGGTAATGAATAGGTAACAGGGTATCAGTCGACCGCAGAAACTGGTACATATGCGCTAACAAGGTTTTTCATATCAACAAACCTAGAACTAACACCAGAGACCTGAAAATAAATCATTCAAAAGGGTCAATGTAGAAAAAGCGAATAGGGAACGAATAGGTAACAGGGTATCAGTCGAGCGCAGAATTGGTACATATGCGCTGACACGGTTTTTTTCATATCAACAAACCTAGAACTAACACCAGAGACCTGCAAAAGAAATCATTCAAAAGGGTCAATGTAGAAAAAGCGAATAGGGAACGAATAGGGAACGAATAGGGAACGAATAGGTAACGAATAGGAAACAGGGTATCAGTCGAGCGCAGAATTGGTACATATGCGCTAACACGGTTTTTTCATATCAACAAACCTAGAACTAACACCAGATACCTGAAAAGAAATCATTCAAAAGGGTCAATGTAGAAAAAGCGAATAGGGAACGAATAGGGAACGAATAGGTAACGAATAGGTAACGAATAGGTAACAGGGTATCAGTTGACCGCAGAAACTGGTACATGTGCGCTGACAAGGTTTTTTCATATCAACAAACCTAGAACTAACACCAGATACCTGAAAAGAAATCATTCAAAAGGGTCAATGTAGAAAAAGCGAATAGGGAACGAATAGGGAACGAATAGGTAACGAATAGGTAACAGGGTATCAGTCGACCGCAGAAACTGGTACATATGCGCTAACAAGGTTTTTTCAACTCTACAAATCCAGAACTAACACCAGAGACCTGAAAAGGAATCATTCAAAAGGGTCCATGTAGAAAAAGCGAATAGGGAACGAATAAGTAACGAATAGGTAACGAATAGGTAACAGGGTATCAGCCGAGCGCAGAAACTGGTACATATGCGCTAACAAGGTTTTTTCATATCTACAAACCTCGAGCTAACACCAGGGACATGAAAAGAAATCATTTAAAAGATGCAATGTAGAAAAAGCGAATAGGTAACGAATAGGGAATAGGGAATAAGTAACGAATAGGTAACGAATAGGGAATAGGGAATAGGTAACGAATAGGTAACGAATAGGGAATAGGGAATAGGTAACGAATAGGTAACGAATAGGGAATAGGGAATAGGTAACGAATAGGGAATAGGGAATAAGTAACCAACTTGACGACCCTACAAAATCTTCACTTAATGTGTCAAATGAACTCTACTTTTGTTTTCTGCATTAATCAAATTAATCCAAAAGCAAAATTGTATGCTTACCTTTATATGTTATTACCTAGATATTATACATTTTTAAAGCTAATATCATTTACAATTAAGCACATCCAGGAGAGTGGATTACTTGCAAAATTTGTATTAATTCCACCCCTGGATCTGGGAGTTTGTCACAATCCTCTGGGTTGTAGTGGTTCTATGCATCAAAATCATTTGGTAAACATTTTTGGCCAAGGTGGTGATCTCACTGGGGCTGACTGTGAATCTCACATTGCATGTTGAGATTCATCTGCCATCTTAAGTTCTCTACATGTTGGCAGCCCCAGTGGAGTAAAGCATTGAAAAGGACATCACTTTTACTATGTTAATGTTTGGTATTGTAGAAGAAGGTATTAGTATATAATGGTGATGTTGATATGGCATGTAACTTCCTCGGCGATGAGTGGTTTGTGGATAAACTTGACCTACCAGTAAGTTCTCTTATTATACCTGTCATGTACTTATCAATATACAGCCAGAACTCGTTTATTTGACCACCTTCTATCCGAATAATTGGTGTCATCCAAAATAAATATGTGGTCCCAATGTATCTTCTTAGGCTTGTCGAATTGAAATGGGCTATTCGAAACTATGTGTTGTTCGAAATAAAATTTCAGACCCTGTGAATTTGAATGAATGAGCTCAAATTGTAGATACAGTGGATTATATCTTACATAATTTCTAAAAAAAAACACAACATTTTGAGAGCAGCGAAAAGTCATGATGACACCATATTCTAGATGACTGTTTCTTGGGCTACACACCAATTCAGGGATTCTGAAGCCATGATCAAAGGCTGCTCATAGCTGACAGGACACAAACTCATGACCTTCAGATCAGGGGTCAGGCGCTCTACCCCTTGATCCCTACACATTCCTGATTGAGTAAAAGTTGCTTCCCTTGTCTGTTATGGATACAATTGTGTGGAACAGTCAAAAGTGATCCTTGAATCTTTCATCCATATAAACAAATGTCTGCTGTGTTTCAGGAACCCACTGAATTACATGTATAATGAGATTTGTTGTTGTTGTTTAAGGTTGTAAAGGAACGAGAACCTTGGAGTGTTAAAGATAGTACTGGTACAGAACAGGTGGCTGGATTTGTAAAACAATTCAAGCAACTTACACTTACAACTATAAAGGTAAGAAAATGTAAACCTTCTTCTAGTCATCAGTATTGATCATCCTTGGATATGAGGCATATATTGCTGTAAACATTGAAAGACCCGGGCCCGAACTTATAACCGTTACTTACCACTGATCCTAGGCCCTGGAAACGGATTAATGTTAATTGGGTATAGTTCTTATCCTGGGATCTCGTTTTTTTACATTGCCTCAGATAGGTTGGTTCTGAGCAGTGTTTAAATTGACCAATGGCAGGACTACAGTGTGTGTACTTGGTCTCAAAACTCTGTTTTATTGCCTTGAGACCAGCCCTGCATTCAGTTGCAAACATTTTGTTTTGTATCCCTGGCCCACCGTATCACATTCAGTGCACACGGGGAACCAGACTGCAAAACAATACCAAATGTTAGCTGCAAACACCTTTACTGAACGCAGCCCAGGACTATGTTGTATCAAAACGTAGCATAGCCATAGTCCCATGCATGTTAGCTGTGTTTGGAATTCCAGGAAACAGGTTATCAGTAGCGAGATACTTCCTCTTTTCTGATGATTTTCTCTTTTTTTCTGCCAGTGAGTGTTTTTACCTGGCTGCCATTTTTTATATAACTGTACAGGGCAGTTCCAGGATTTTGGCTTGGGTTAGGCCATAACAATATGGTCTGCAAAGGCCTGTGGGATAATATTACATAGCATATATATAAATATCATAATAGAATAGAATGCTACAATAAATCAGAATCGCTCATTTGAAAATCTTATAATTAAAGATCCCTACATATTTTCATATTTATACTCAGACATATATGTAAGGTTGAGGAATTCCATTCCTATACATTATGTTGTATTATTCAGGGTGCTGGTCACATGGTACCACAAGATAAACCAGAAGCTGCCTTACAAATGTTCGCATCTTTCGTGCACGGACAATAAACCTGTATTGTACTGGAGGAAGTAGCAGTTTATATACCTGTACAATTGCTCATGTTTACAGAAATTCTATAGCTTTATTATAGCATTGTGAACTTTCTGCTGTTCGAAAACCAATATACATGTCGTTAGATAATTTTCGTGATTTTTTTTTGATTCATTGTCATTTTGATAGGTGTATAAACTGTCTCTTCTACAAGCCATTATAATTGCACTGTCCTGTACTCTTTGACTTCTGTAAATGGACCACAGAGGCATAAAATATGAACATGGTTTTCTGAAAACATTTTGAAATTAAAGTGGGTTGTTAAAGTATTCAGCAAGATATAAATCATTGGTTTATTATATTTTTCTTGATTCTGAAACTGAACAGGTGAGTTTAGATTGCGTATTTATATTGGAGAAAAAAGTAATTACACATCGCCAACCTATAGACTGTGGAACAATCTTGTTTTGTCTCCCTTGACAACACTCAGGAATCGTATTGAGATTGATTAAACCTTTGGTCCATTTTATTTGAATTGACTAAAAAAATGTTCCACATGACAATTTTGATTTTTTGTAAAAAGCAACATATACACCACATATTTTGCCTGCTGAAAGGACTACTTCTAAATCTTCAAAGGACACAACCATTTGTCTGATTATGTATATTAATTGCATCGGTTGAGTTATCCAATTATGACGATTAATTGATTGGCAAATTCTAACTGATTTGTCCGTCATTAATATGTACATGTATATATATCTATCACTCCTGCACTATCATATAACTTTACATATTTTATATTTGACTGTAGCATCGGTTGTGTATGATGCAATAGTTCAATAATATATATTTTATGACTATTTATTTACTTTTGTGCGTAAGAACAATTCAGTTTCTGTTAGCTACTATCCATTGCTATTTTCAAGCTATGCTTGTATATTTATTTTTGTACTTACAAATGTATTGTTATTAATGTTTGTACAAATTGCACTGATTTTCTGTAAGTTTGGATAAGTTGTCATAGTTTGATTGAAAGAGTTTGTGACTGATCACTCAAGTTGTTGAAGATCTTCTCGCCTTTTGTTGTCAGGAATTGCCTCCATACTGGTTACTCTAAGTCAGTGGAGTGAGTTATCATCAATTTCCAAGACAACCAGCACCTAGTACCATATTGTACTGTATTATTTTTATTATGATATACATGAAAGAAAGTCTTTGTCAAATGTACACTATTCTCTGGTACAAGCTTTTTTAAGGTATTCTTTTATTTTAAGGACAGTATACCAGTCTATCTGCATATGCATAATGATGCAGAAAGAGTTTTTTTGCTTTCATCCTTAACCAATCATCCAGCGGGACAAACACAATAATGTCTGGTACCAGCCTGGCCAGGTGTCAACAATAAATGCCTGGTACCAGCCTGGCCCGTTGTCCACAAGTAATGCATGGTACCAGCCTGGCCAGTTGTCCAAAAAGAATGCATGGTACCAGCCTGGCCAGTTGTCCAAAAATAATACCTGGTACCAGCCAGGCCAATTGTCCACAAGTAATGCCTGGTACCAGCCTGACCAACTGTCCACAAGTAATGCATGGTACCAGCCTGGTCAGTTGTCCACAAATATGCCTGGTACCAGCCTTGCCAGTTGTCCAAAAAGAATGCCTGGTCAGTTGTCCACATGTAATGCCTTGTACCAGCCTGGTCAGTTGTCCACATGTAATGCCTTGTACCAGCCTGGTAATTCATGTACACAATGCATGAAATATGAATATACCAGGACATAACTACACGGGAGTTTAATCATTAAAAGTATTTGCTTCTGTCAGGGTTGGAGATACATTAACATACATGTATATACATGTATGTAACTCAACACTAGTGTTTGTATGTGTTTGTGCCCGATTTCATACTGCCTTAATGATGATATATCACACATATCACTTTATTGTTGAAAGTTCGATACATGTATTTGTCATGTTCTGTATTTCATGACATGTGATATGTTTGCTGCCATTCCAAGAATACATTATGTCTGTGATTGATTGATGGATGTTTCTGTCTTCATTTGTACTGTTTTTTTCATTATTAAATGTATAACAAATGCATTTGTAGTTTTATTTCTTTTAAGTACACGTATTATAAAACATCGACCATTTAGCTTAGAGCATGCTCGACAGATATGACTTAGAACTACAAGTAAACCACGTTGATAGTCACACAGTAACAACATGGCAAAAAGAGGTTCTTTTTTAATAAATTTCGTTTGAAATACAATTCCAAGACAATGTGATCATGACTTAAAGAACAATGCAAGTTTGAAGCATACATATTGAACTTCAATAACACAGTAAAATTGCTTGTCTAACTTTCGAACCTTACACTATCATGCAAATCACAATTGTTCATTATGTACTTTTATAGAACATATACAATGTATAACACTTGTCTTGTGACTTGTCTGGCAACGCAGGTTCGATGCAGGGCTCTGGTTTACCTATAGATTGGAAAACTTTTTCTGAAAATCTAGAAATAGTTATGCCTTGAAAACAATGGTATAGTAATCAAGCAATGTTAATTATACCCACAAGCATTGATACTCTACAAAGGGTCTGTCAAGCACATAAACGATTTATGCATTTTGACAGGTAAAGTTAACCCTATTAAATTACTGTCTGTAAAACTCCTTTTGTTTTCCAAATAAAAACTGCTGTTCGTGTTTCGTTAAGATATGCAACAAAAGTTCGCCTCAAAATCAAATTATACTTTCTATTTGGGTTATTAGGTCACACGTGCAGCAATATACAATACACTAGTAACATTTCGTACATTTTGACAGATGATCCATTTTAATAATACACAATTTAATTGTTCTGATATTCTCTAGATTGAGACATACCTCAAGACATCTGAGGGGATATAAAGTTTGAATACTTCACTTAAATTGTTCAGTAAATGTTCAAAATGAGATCGGTTAATGACATGAATGAAGAGTTTACTTGTAGACCAACGCCAGTATAGTACGACTCAACAAAACGTTGATTATATGAGATTATAGAAGACAAACATAACAACCATGACTTGTCTTTGAGACAGGCCTCTTAAGACCTTCAGCAATAATACATGGAATAAAGTATCCATAACCTACGGAGCCCCTAAAATGACATTCCATATTCTTTTTTTATTTCGTAAAAACGTAATATTATTTCGTAAAAACGAATTCTTATTTCGTTAAAAACGTAATATTATTTCGTAAAGACGAATTATTATTTCGTTAAAAACGTAATATTATTTCGTAAATTCGAATATTCTATTATCAATAATATGAATATTTTGTTGAATGATTTTTTACTTCTTAATTTGTGTTAAAATATATCTGTGTCGCAATGAGCCCTTTGCAGATTACTGTGCTAGTTTCCACTGATAGATTATTACATATATATTTGTATTTGCTATTCACCGTATGGTCTAGAAAGGTTCGGAAAGTCAATTGATTTGGATCACGAAAGCAAGTCAATGTCAAAGCTCAAACAATCGTTCGGGTAAAGAATAAACGCGAAGAGTTTGATATTCGAAATTTCTCAGATTCGTAAGAGATTATCATGTAAGTTTTAAGTGTCATATTGCTGGTTAATCTATTAATGGAAACAATTAGTGGCACATTGTGGCCAGTGTGTCTGTCAAGATAAACCATGTCGTTAATTAATAGCTCTAATTGATATTCTGAATTAATTAGCGGTAATGTGAAATTAATGATCTTCATTCATAAAGTGAAAACAAATCCCTTTAAGCTAACGATCCTATGTATGTATAATCGAGGGCTTACAGAACGCCTAACCCAAAATCAAATAACCTAGTCCGATGTTATTTAAATCGTATTTCAAAAATACTCATAACACTTCAATTAACTTTAAATACCATTAATTTGTGTTGATTTTACACAAGTACTCTATCAGACAAGTACATGTGAAATATATTGAAAAAATCTGCTCTGCGCAATTTGAAGGTTAAGATTTGTTGTGCACCATAAATAATGCCGAGATATTACGATTTCGTTAAATTCACCGTAATTCAGTGGATTTCGGTAAGGTAATTTACCCCTTATAGGCAGGTTACCCAATCTGCGCCAAGGTTACAAACGTTGTTCGGTTGAAGAGACGTTGGTTTAGTGGTTAATGTAAGATTTGATTGGTTTACACAACACTGATATGCAAATAGCAAAGCCATGTTAGTACGGTTGCGCCGAAAAAGCAGCATCCATATAAAATGAGTGAAGCGTTTTCTAAGTACTTGAGTACATTTACAATTATGATCATTTTGTTACTATCGGTGACATAATATTGTTTCCACAATGTACATGTTTGTGTTGAACAATGTCACACATCAGCACGGTTTGGTTCCTGGTATAGGCCTACTCACACATCTGGTAGAATGGGCAGAATGAAGCAGATCAGTACTGACATTAGTCAAGATGCAGAGCTTCACTTTCCAACAGTCGAAGTCAGCTTAGAATTAAAACATGTTCGAGTCTATGAATACTATTAATATTGAGTCATCAAAATTTAATGCAGACACATAAATGGAGCGAAAAATTAACCGTTCCTGATGTAAATTAAAGTTTGTTTTCTCAGGGATAAACTTTTGAACCTTATGCAATTGTGATAGGGACAATATAGCGTCTCTGTCTATCTCAGTAAAGGGTCTGAAATTATGTTATTATTGCGATGTCGAGTTTACGAGAAGATTATAACAGTATATCAGTTATGCGAGTATGTAAAACTAAACAATCTTCCTCAATTTTCAAACACTCGGGAACTGGTTATCTTTCAAACTGAACAAGCCTTGAAAAATAGTCATTAATTCCTACATCTGAGATGTAGGAATTAATGACTATTTTTCAAACAAAATAGACGTGTCGACATGCTTTAAATATATACATAACATTGAACCGACACAAATGTTGAAATTGAATCCTAACCAAATGCCAAGACAAATTTTACATACATGAAAATCTTCCCATTCACATTTTACCATTCTTTCTTGGGTATTATATCGTGCTTAAGGTTTACACGCCTTTCAGTCATGAATGTCACATTGTGTTCATATATCATACCAGAATATCTAAGGTATCTTTGTTTGGAGCAAATCAAGTATGTGACAATTAGCCTACTAGACAACAAAAGACCATTGGTAAAGCAGAATTGTCCCAGATAAAAACCAGAAGAAGAAAACCGGACAAGTTACAAATGGTTTTTATTTCACTTGTTTTACACGGATTGCGAAACAAGTTAAATTACAACTTGTACTGGTCATTTTTCACGACTGATTCTTCGGTTGTCAGTCAGTACTCACGCCTAAATGATGGATTGTGAAAAGCGGGTCGAACTCACGACCATTGGATAGGAATAAGGTGCTCTACACCCGCACTACTTTGCCTTCGTTGGTATTTGCATAACACACATTTCTCAATCGTTTTTTATCACTTATACAGAGCTTAGTAAGTAAGTAAGTAAGTAAATTGTTTATTATAGTGACTTGTGCATATTATATTTACAAACATATTTACAATACATAAATTCGGAGGCACCCGGCCCATTGGGCCTATAAGTCACCTTAACAGTTAATCGTAGTTTTTATCCACTCGGTAAATGACAATTTATAAGTACATGTACAAAAATATATGATAATTTTTTTTTTGTGATAATCTGTAAAGCATGTTTAACAATAATAGTTATAGGATTCAGTAGAGGAGTAAGTTGGATCATTTTAAATGAAACAAAGTCAAATTGTAGAGACGAGTTAGTATGAGAACTGACACTGTTTTGAGAGTAATACAACTAAGTAATTATGTATGTACATGAAAATACGTAATATATGGAAACAATTGTATATAATCTAGTACAATCTTTTTGATAATAAACATGTATAAAATTCAATATTTTATAGGAACCGCTTATGTATACCAACAAATTAGGACAATGTGGTTCTACAATTCATATAATATACATTAATTTCTCAATAATATGCATAAGTGTCACACTACATATTTACAAAAACAGTGTACATACAAAAATGCATTCAGTAATACACATAGCAATTTCAATACGTAGGATGTATTGGCCTGGAACAAACAACACGGTCATAGTCCGACAAGTTTACGTATTTATAGTTATGCAATGTAATCACATGTACATACATGTATAACGTGTTGTAAAGGTTAATTAATAGTTGCTATACATGAACTATGTCTTGTAAGGAATTTTAGTTACAAATGATAATGTTCAATGAAAAAGAATATCTCTTCTTCTGAGATAAGCACAAACCAGAAACTTTGCTAATTTTCTAGGATGTGTGTTTATAACATGTATAAGTCTACCATCAATATCCATATCAGTATTGTCAAATAAATCAAAAAAAGAATGTTGACGAAGATCATTGTAAATATCACAATTGAACAAAAAGTGTTTTTCATCTTCTACTGAATTTAGTGAACAGAGTCTACACAGTCTTTGATCTGGGCGTTCACCAGTAAATCTCCCGGTTTCAACTCTTAAAGGTAGGATTCCTGTCCTAAAGTGACATAGGATAGAACGTTCACGTTTGGTTAGGTTTAACTTCACATAGTTTTCGCACTTGAAATCGGTCTTGAAAATACGATACGTTCGTAGTTTAGGAATGGTTTGTATATTCAATGACCATATATTGGAGTAATGGTTAATTAGTAAAGTCCGTGCTTGTGATAGGTTGACTGCGGATCTGTTGTCAAAGTGAACAGATAATCCAAGTGTTGTCATAACGCGTTTAATTTCACATGACCAATTGTTACTGACACTGTTGTAATCCATGATAAAAGCTTTCTTGGTGATACGATTATCATCCATCACGATCAGCCTGTTCCACATTCGTAGCATGTTTCCCCAACGTCTATACATGCTTGGTAGCCAACCTGTGTCCCCCAACATCGCAAGTACCGGCGTGAAACGATGTACTCCTAAAAAGTATCTCATGGCTCGATTCTGAATGTTGTCAATTTGTTGATACATTTTGAATCCCCAGACCGACGAGCAATAGTCTAGAATTGGCACAACACAGGATGTATATAGTTTGTCATACGATTGAAATCCAAAGTCATTAAGATTGTGAATTTTGCTAATTATGCCACCAAGGGCACGACCAGCAGCCTTTCCAAGTGATTCACTGTTGGATGAGAAATCCTTTTTTTCGTTGAAGATAACGCCTAGATATTTATATGAAGAAACAGTTTCTAATGCATTGTCACCGATCTTAAAATCGAATTCGCTTCTAGGTATGTGCTTATTACGGAAGTGTATACATTTGGATTTATTCGTGTTGATAAGTACTCTCCAACGTTTACACCAGTTATGTATAGTGTCTAGCATAGATTGTAATTTTTCCTCACTGTCGGCCATTAACACTATGTCGTCTGCATACATAAGCATGGAGAGTTTAATGTCGTCCACTGGTATTCCAAGGTCAAGGCTGTTGATTTCTTGAGCGAGATCATTTGCGAAAATAGCAAAAAGTGTCGGTGATAAGTTGCAACCTTGTTTCACGCCTGTTTCACAATTAAACCAGTCTGTGAGTTTGTTATTAATCCGCACACAAGATGACGAACTTGCATATATGTTTTTAATTGACTTGTAAATCTTGCCATCAATATTATTTATCAACAGTTTGTACAGTAGCATATCTCTGTCTATGTAATCGAAACATTTTTTGAGATCGATGAAGGCGGTAAACACTGACTTATTGTTACGTATTATACTATTCAAAGTAAACACGTGATCTTCGCACGATCGGGATTTCCGGAAGCCGTTCTGTTCGTCTGCTAGAATGTCGTTGTCTTCTAATACGCATGATAATCTTTTGTTCAGGAAGGAAGTATATAACTTGCTTATACATGATAGCAAACTTATTCCACGGTAGTGCATTGGGATCCGTTTGTCTGAATTTGGGTCCTTCAGGATCGGGCATATAATTGCTTTCCGCCATAGACTAGGTATTATACTACTGTCAAATATAAGCTGAAACAGGTGTTTCAAAGCAGATATGATCGCTTGGTTTTTTAAAACGTCGTACGGAATGTCGTCAACTCCACAGGCAGAACCATTCTTAGATTTCCTCACAATATACTCGATTTCCTCAAGCGTAATATTACAATTCAAATCACTGTTTGATTCATATAAGGGGTCGTCCATGTTGTTTTCGATTAATAGTTTGTGCAGTTTTGCCTGTTCGTAATGTGCTTCATCAAAGTCACTGTTTTCATTGCAGTTGTAGAGATTGCAAAAGTCATCTTTCCAACGTTCAAACACCAAACGTTCTTCGTGAATTGGAATGCCATTTTCACCCACAATCTCTACCGGAACACTTTTGTCCTTCCGCGGACCCAGTTGTTGTATCTTCCGCCAGAATTCATTCGGATTATTTGTAGACATAGTTTCTATATCGAGAGCCTTTGCGCGTCTGAATGCGCGTTCAGTTTGACTTAAACACTTGTCGAATGCGTTTCTAGCATTGATATAGTTCGTGTGAAGGTGTGTCCTTATGTGATTTCTACCACGGTATTTGAGAAATTCGCGTTCTTTTGTGTGCATGGAGTCCCATAAAGATTGTAGTTGAGCGTTCCAGAATGGTTTTTTATGTTTCAATCGTTTGTTACTCCTGTTTGAATTTCCATATTTCGGTATTTTAGCTTCCATTTCGTCCTTAATAATACAACATAAACTGTCATAGATTGAGTCTAAATCAGTTTGGTGCTCTCTCGACGTCTCAATTCGGTTGATAACATTCACAATCGCCTGTCGAGTTAAATAACTGTTCATAAAGTCTTCTGGAATGCGCTTCAGGTTATACTGTACTTTACTCGGCGTGCTTTCACAAGACGGCTTATAATTATAGTCCGTTTCGAACTCAGTAATCACAACTGAATGGTCTGGTAATTTTGACCTCGTTCCGAGAAATCCATGCAATGAATGTAGGTCAACTATTGATTGAACAGTTAATACTTTGAATTTAAAACATTTATCAAAAACATCATGTGGGACACAGATATAGTCAACAACGGCTTTTCCTTTCCGTGAAATTGAAGTAAAATCATCGTTTTCTTCATTAAAGCGGCCATTTAAAACACAAAACTTCGCATCATTTAGGAATTCAATTAAGTCATGTCCGTGTCTATTCACACTGGTATCGATATGATCACGTGAGGGTATAGTATCACAATTATTCATTATGTCCGATAATGAACCTATTCTCGCATTGAAGTCCGCTAATATAAACATACTGTCACAATCACTATGTATGTATATTTGTGTTAGTAAATGAGCGAAGTATGTTTGAGCGTCATGCCCTCTTGAAGAGTATTCCGGTGGTAAGTAGCAGGAGAACACTAAAAAGTCATTTTCCGTAACTTTGTGTGTGAATTTGACAGCTATGATTCCGTCCAGCGATTTATCTATAATGTCAATAGCGTAATGTTCATGGATCCATGATTTGACTAAAATTCCAACTCCACCGGAGGATTTTGGTGCGTCTCTATGTATTAATGTTCGATTAAATCCAAACCAAGTGTAATTATCCAGTTCTATCACATTTTGATCACTTAAGTGTGTTTCACAAATTGATATAATATCAGCGTCTATAGCGCGTACGATGTTTTCTCTCAACTCATGGTTATCACGTGTCCATCCACAAACATTTAGATGGGCAAGTTTGATGAACCCAGTAGGTCGGGATGCTTCCTAGTCATGTTGTTGCTGTTGTTGTTGTTGTTGCGGTTGTTGTTGATCGTTTCGTTCCCGGATGCGTCCGTTTGAGTCGACCCGGAAGTTATTACCGTTTGGGATCTGACGTAGCAGTGTTCTGGCGTTAAGTTCAATGAGCCTTTCGGCGTGTGATTTGCTACTCTTAATGTATACATCCTTGTATGAGTTCAAATCTTTTAACAACATTTTGTTTTTTAGCACTTTTATTTTCTCGTGAACATTTTGGAAGCTAATTTTCACAAATCCAACTTTTCCTTGTATGTATGATTTGAGTCTTTTAGCATCAGTGATTGTAACACTAGACGATACATCATTGCCTAGAGCTTTTATGAGGTCGTTTGACTTTTCAATCAGATCTTCGCCCACAGAGTATGGCAATCCACTAACCATGATACAAACGTTTGGATCATCTAGATTACCATAATGGTAACCATGGTGATGAGTATTGTTTCCAGCTGCACCCTGCGTGTTCATATCCTGGGGTGTAGAGTGTTCAACACTATCTAGCCGTGTCTGGAAGTTTTGTAACTGAGTTACTAGAGTGTCGATACGACTACTTTCACGACCTATGTCTAGGCTTATTTCGTCACGGATTGATCGCATTTTCTGGTCAATGGTTGCCATGAAGTCATTTTTCATTTTATCTAATTTGGAGTCAAAAGATTTCCTCATGCTATCTTGGCTCGTTTTTATTTCAATTACTGTCGATAGTAGAATTTTCATTTCACTTAGTTAAACATTGCACGTTAGAATGCGAGAATGTAATATGAACTTTATAATTATGCATGACAACAGACATATGTGCATATTGTTTAGGATTGCGCCAAAAATGTCAAGACTTAGTGACAGTACCGGTTTACCATTTTAGTTCAAGTGAACTAACTAGTACACCAGTATCATATCTATGTTCAAATCATTTGTTCTGTTAGAACAAAACACTTTATAGAACATAAAGAACAAAGGATCGGTCCACTGATTGGTCTTTTAGAAAGCTTGACAAACAAATTTAAGTGATCATATCTCGCAACAATAACTTTCTATTGTTTTATATTTATTTAGTGTTTTTGTGCAAGTATTGGAGACAGATATCGTGATTATTTGCTGTTATACATAGTTCAGGAATAGTTCTACAATATTTTTAGAACATACATATGGACCTTTCTTTGGAAAATATGAAATGTTGACTATCGGGATAAAAACTGGAAAATTAATGCGAATGAATCTCAAGGGCGCATTTTGAATTGTTTTTAATTATATTATTTGAAAAGGATCCGACAGGTTACTAGGGAGACCGCGACAGATAGAGAGTATGACTTCAATCACCAGACAGTAAGTATTTTATTACACGCTATTTTATATTGGTGGTCTTCATCTCTTAATGCTATAACCTACTCTCAACTACATTTCTAATTGGTCCCTTTTGTGTTGTCATTTTATTCGAAAGACATACAATAGCCTTTATGCCTTAAATAAATTAAATAAGTATGGTGTATTTTATACTAACGCAAATCAGAATATTTTAAGGTTCGCAATTCAATCATGAGTTAACATAATATCGTTAAAAAGATGTTGATTACTTTTTATAAACGACAGTAATGTATAGTGGTCAATTAGAAACGAACGTGTTTCTGTGTATACGTGTAGAATATATATATGATACGCCGTGCAATAACAAGAAATATCTTGATAAAAGAGATAGTCGGCACAATTTGAAGGTTAAGATTTACTGTACAACATCAAAAATGCTGAAATGTTACTATTGCTGGTCACTCAATTTCCAAAATGGAGTTCGGTCAATCAAAGTGGATTTCGGTAAGGTCAACTCAATCCGCGTCATGGTTACAAACGTTGTTCGGTTGAAGAGAAATTGCCTTGGTGGTTAACGTAAGATTTGATTGGTTTACACAACACTAATATGCGAATAGCAAAACCATGTTACTCGTATGTACGGAATTGAGAAAAAATAACCAAATACGCTCATGGACTGAGTAACAATAATGACAACTTAATATGAACATCTGAAACTAGCTGTTTGTATTTCATTTAAATAATCATCGTTAAACTCGCATCGGTAAAGGATAAAGCTAAATGTACACAGATGTGAGGCTCCCAAATATTATAAAAAAGTCCAAATTGAATTTTAGATATGGTTCTTCCAAACAATTATTCATTTATATTATATCTGAATAATTCTTATGCTAACATACTCTTAGGTTTAGTCGGTTGTTGAAAGCCTGTCTCATATTTAATCCATGTAGACGGTGGGTTAGAATGTACGTCCTATATCTTATGCGAGCCCCGGTACTCAAATACCAGACATATAGCTTAGTTGTTTAGATAACAAGAAGAATACTACAAGAGTTCATTGTGTATGGTTCGAGCATCTATGCCTCTAGCTCCATTTACTGGGCTTACAAGTTGTCTGTACAACGTATTAAATGGCTGCAATCTCGCAAATCAGGCCTATTCTACTTGCGTTGTAATATTATTTAGAGTACATTTAAAACAAATGTTATTTGTTAATAATCCTTGATAATTTTTACGAAAAACGTGCGTGACAATTATTCACAAATAGTGTCCTGACCAGCTTAGACATCTAGGTAGTGAAAATGGTACGTTTTCACACAGCGAGGAGAGTATGAGAAGGGATGGGCAATACTTATGTAGTATTGACGACATAAATTACATTGTTTTGAGGTATCACATACAATAAGAATTCAAATCTGTCATTTTATATCATACAATACTTGAGAAGTTGACAACCAGCCCAATATTCACGTAACTTTTCAAAGTGAGATATTTCTTATGTCAAATATTTCAGACATGTATAAAGAAAATCATGCCAATTTCTCGGCATTGACAGTTGTGTTAGTAGCCTATGTCTAAATCTAGTTTACGGGACTTAAGTCCATGCCAAGTACATAGTGACTTTGCAAGGTCAGAGATGCAGCATTATTTCATACCAGGATTAGGGTTAGTCATTTCTTGCCATGGACAGAAGTGTCTCTCCTGGTTGACATGCCAAATCTCTTGAGTCACGTTATTAATTCTATAAATGAAATCTAAGTTTCTCGGCGCAACCGTACTAACATGACTTTGCTATTTTCATATCAGTGTTGTGTAAACCAATCAAATCTTACGTTAACCACTTAACCAATCTCTCTTCAACCGAACAACGTTTGTAACATTGACGCGGATTGGTTAACCTCTCGATTAGGGGTATACGTTACCTTACCGAAAGCCACTGAATTTCGGTGATTTACCGAAATCCAATTTGGATCTGGAGTGACCAGAAATCGTAACATCTCGGCAATAGTTTATGTTGCACAACAAATCTTAACCTTCAAATTGCGCCAACCATAATTTTTCAAGCGATTTCTTGTTGAGACGAATCTCCATTGAAATACATGTAGTTGTTGTAATCAGGACTTGGAAGTTAGTTCGTTTCTTTTAAAAGGTTTCAAATATACATTCTTTTGACATGCATATTATACTTAATGCTCAAAGACAGTGTGTTCTAGATTGAATGAATGGGCTTCAGCCGTAGGGTGTAACTGAAAGCGGCACCCCAGATCTTTAAGTAGCGGGATGACGTCACAGCAATTATTGTACTTTCGTACGGCGTACTTTTAAAAATTGGATCACAAATCATGACCTAACACAGTAGCTGGACATGACATGTTAAATGCAGGCCAAAAACAATCCTCTACGTAGCAAGGTGACCCAAGGCCTTGACCACATGACCTAACACAGTAGCTGGACATGACATGTTAAATGCAGGCCAAAAACAATCCTCTACGTAGCAAGGTGACCCAAGGCCTTGACCACATGACCTAACACAGTAGCTGGACATGACATGTTAAATGCAGGCCAAAAACAATCCTCTACGTAGCACGGTGACCCAAGGCCTTGACCACATGACCTAACACAGTAGCTGGACATGACATGTTAAATGCAGGCCAAAAACAATCCTCTACGTAGCACGGTGACCCAAGGCCTTGACCACATGACCTAACACAGTAGCTGGACATGACATGTTAAATGCAGGCCAAAAAACAATCCTCTACGTAGCACGGTGACCCAAGGCCTTGACCACATGACCTAACACAGTAGCTGGACATGACATGTTAAATGCAGGCCAAAAACAATCCTCTACGTAGCAAGGTGACCCAAGGCCTTGACCACATGACCTTAATAAATGGCGTATATATTAAAATATTATCAAAGTGATTAACGTATCAATAATATAATTGCACAAGATTGCTCTTTGGTAATTCCCCTAACACTTCATTTTTATTATGAATAAATTGGAGTTGCCAACATTTGTATGGAAAAGAATTTTATTTATGTAATCTTGTTTGGCAGTTTGATTCGATGATTAATCTTGTAATCTAAACAAATATTTTTTGATAAGCTCTTAATCCTCACAAATCTGAAACTATATTGACAATCCTAGATGGACAGGTATTGCAATGGCAGTTAATGTGAATAAAGGGCTTCACTGTAAAGTGTCACCATTTGGTAAATATCCATTTCAATGATAATTCACAATGTATTAATGCAAAGATTTAATTTCAAGCATGAGCAATGTATAATGTTGGTAAATATCTGAATTGTGAGGATGAAAGAAACAAATGACTGGGTATATAAGATCGTTACAGAGAGTACAGACTGGAATGCATAGCGGAGAAGTGCATTCAGCACAGTGTTATGTAATCTAGATGTTATCTAATCCATATACAGTAAAACCTCACCTAAAGACCACCTCAAAGTTAAGAACACAAGTTTCAAATCCATTTTTATTGTTCTTTGTTCAATCTCAATATTAAGACCATCTCAATAAGAAGACCAGTTTTCAAAGGTCCCAAAGGTGGTCTTATTATTGAGGTTTTTACTATACATCTCATATCACTTTGGTGTGTACATATTAGGCATCTGAGTAAATAAACAATAAGGTTTTAGCTGCTAGAGGTCGTGGGTTCAAACATCGTAAGGGGCATGACCATACTTCCTCATAAGTTAACAGTACTGATTCTTCCAGGAAGGAGAATTAAAAAAATGCCAGTGTTTATCACCAAATAAAGTGGTATACTATAACTAGGGGACTGTGTATTGCATGTGCTACATCATAATATTACATACGAATATGGTGCGCATTTGTGCAAATATCTAAATATTTGATGGGTGAGAATTTCCTCCATGAAATAAATGTCCACCTCCCACCTAGACGTAAGCGCTAAAATAATCATTCATGCCTTCAACCCGAAGTTAAGGTTCGCTCCAACACCTAAAACAACCTTCCACTACTTTCAACAAACTCCATTCTGTATTTCAGTAAATACCAAGACTCGAATCGAGTCTTGAAGATTTATCCATTCAATGTGACACTTTTACAAAACTGCGCAGAGATTGTATTTTCTCAGTGACTACATAAACTTATTGAAATTGATTGCTTTGAACATAGCATATTTTCCTTTTTAAGTAATCGTATACAAATAATTTGTCCCCTTGAGGGGCATATCAAGGGTGTTACTAGGGACACGGGAGCCCTGGTAGGGGTCTCACAGCGAAAATAGTTGGCAGTATGAAAAATCTCCGCAACAAAAAGTCAGAAGGAAATATGAAATATAATTTTAAACGATAAAAATTGGAATATGTATCTCTGAAAATTATATGGTTTCACTTGCCTGCTGGGGTACCCAGTATATGTATCTACACGCCTGCCAATATAAATTAATTAAAAAGGGATTAATGTTTATGTTTGATAAACATTCCATCCAGACATGTTTAATTTCGTCCAATGATGATATAACATGTACCATTGACACCCCTAATTTCCTTTCAATCTCTATATAAAAGGTTCTCATAATGTGACATTATAAATGAATTGTTAAAGGCGACTATAATCCGTGCTTGGGTGAATCTTAAATATATCCTGAAAAGGCTTTAACGCAGGCCTTAAGATAATTTATATCAAGCCTTTAAAAAAGAGTGTTAATTTTAGATTTTCCATTAACTATAACATTGAAGTTGGATCAATTTGTTTATCTATACCGTATTGTACCCAACTGTGGAATCTATTCACGACCGATAACGCGCCTTGTAAATGAACCTATTTAAGCAAGCTTTCATTAGTAAACTTAAATAAGGCAAACCATGTTTAAATACTTGAACAATGAAACAGTTACCTCAGTAATAAATTAGTGCTCGTGTCGTGTATAGTCATCATTTCTACAGTGAAATTTGGATTGGAAAGTTCGATAAGTCAATAACTGAACTTTAAAGTTTTTACTTCTATATATGGATTGAAACGTGTAAATATTACTACTGTAACATATCTCTATTTACATGTGGTTAACATCAGTAAAATGAAATAAGTGGATAGATATTTTGGATTAAAGACCAAGTGATATTAAAATTAAAAAAATGAAGAAAAAGAAAACAATAAACACAATAGGTATGAGAACATTTCAGAATGGATTTCGTACTATTAGGTAAGTTTCATTTATCACGTCTTTATGTACATTCTATCAGTTCAGCTCAGAATTTTCTTATAAAATGCAATTAGTAGATCTATGTACATCCAGTCAGACACTCTAATGTATTAGAATTAACAATTTGCTCATCATAGGACTTGCGTAATTACTGATATCATCATATCAAAACCTCGACACTAAAAAAAATATAAAAAGTTCTGAGGTGTGTAGTGTAGTGAAAAATATGGTTGGTTAATTTTCCTTAATACTTGTAAGAAAATCTTAAAACAACAACTTAAAGACAGAACATGTATACATGTAAGCAGTTAAAATTACCTGTTCAAGTGTTCATGTGACTTATAAGCCCATTGGGCAGGCAGGAGCGTAGCTGCCTATACGCGAGTACGCGCTGAATCCACATGATTCTGACAAAATGCACCAGATTGCACCAGATTGCACCATTGTTTTCAAAATGTTCCGGGGGGGGGGGGGGCATGCCCCGAACCCCCTTAGCACAATTATGAATCCACATGAATAGAGGGCTAGCTACGCCCCTGGCAGGATGCCTCTATTTGTAATTTGTAAATATGATTGTAAATATGTATGCACAAGTCATGATAATAAACAATTTACTTAGTTACAGAACAAATATCAACCAATAAATTTAAACAGTATGAAGAGTGTGTGCATATATATACTATAAAAATGCAGTAAAAGCTACTGGTTTATTTTCATTCTGTGTAAATATATATGATAACAACCTACATGTGAATATTGGTATTGCATTGTCATTGAAACGAAAAATCTACTTTTCCTTTTAAAGCCTTTCCAAATGTTATAAACATATTTTAGTAGTATCAAAAATTTCTATATTGAGTTTTCAATGTTTACTTTACTGCTTGTTCAAAGATACTTTATACAAGATTTTGCTACTAAATAACGTTTCTTTAGTTCTTTAAACAGCAAATCAATGGAAATAACAGGAGATTGTTTAATTGTTCACTATGTTCCCCTTGTTGGTATGTCCCACATTAATACATAAAGGAGACTATCACAACTGGATGCAACACCATTGTAACTTACTTTTGATAAAAGAATAATTACAACAGTAACGTATCAAATTCTCGATATAAACATTTACACAATAAAAGAAATTCTTACAATCGCATACTGGAAACTGAATGTTTTATTTAACAAGCACGACCCCTAGAATGTTTAATTGTATTTAATATTTACATTCCATACCAGAAATTGGTTGAAATTTCAGATAGTTCAAATATACAAGTTCACTTCTGTACAGGTAGGGTCTTCAATTTCACATTTATTGACTAATATCGATACAATTGTCTGATCTGCTTATGTTTTCTAATTACAAACCACCTACTTGTTGACATAGTGTATTGGGATTTCTACAATTATAATAAAAAGTATTTATGCCCTTACATAAAGAATAAGCTCTTGTGTAAATTGTTATTATAAACTGTGTTTTTTCATACCCTGTCACCAAGAAGAGCTTGTAAATAATTACCAATCCTTTTTTGTAAATACAATGTATAACAATGAAATGAAGATATAACATTACATAAATTTGATATTACGTATGTTTGACAATTAAGCTTGTTTGACTGTACTGGTAACCACTGTAATGTATCGGTAATAGAGATCACAAAGAGATGTGAAAGTGGCATGGATAGCTTCAGCTAGAAAGATATGGTCATGTTGTTGTGACACTGGGCAGGTATCGCTCAATGGTCACTTTTATACTGCAATGACTATTTTGTTTGCCATTTTATTTGATGGATCCTGTCACATTTCATTATTTGTTTTGTGGTGAATTATAAGCATATCAAATCTCCTAACATTACCAAAGGGGTCTGTAACAACTTCTACTTTCACTTTGTGTTCGTCTATACTGTAATATATAATTATATACATATATATATTACAGTGTATTACATTTGTACAGTGTAGACAAACACAAAGTGAAAGTAGAAATTGTTACAGACCCCTTTGAACATTACATGTACAGTAAACTCTCATATAAAGACCACCTCAATAATAAGACCAACTCAAAATTAAGAACGCAATCCTTAAGTCCATTTTAACTATTTTGCTTTTTATTCAACCTCAATATTAAGACCACCTCAATCATAAGACCAGTTTTCACAAGGGTGTTCGCATTATTGAGGTTTTACTGTAACTCAAAACATGCAATGCTGATAATTTATAAGAAAAATATCAATGAAAAAAGTTCACTTCAAAGAAAAGATATTAACCCAAGTTTGATTTTAAAATACTTCAAAATATTTGCTTTTGAAAATAACAAATTTATTTCTTCCAATTGCCGGCGTGTCTCATCTGATATTAGCATAATGATTACATTTTGTAATATAAAGTAAAATATTTTTTTCATACAGTCATTCAAATATTAACTACCACATTTTCACTTTGAAGTGTCGAAAAACTGATGATGGGGCCAGATTTTTATGGGGCCAGATTGTTTTTCTTAATAATGAAATAAAAATCAATGTTCAGTGGACTGCCTTCAAAGCAATTAAAATTTCTGAAGAGCATATAAATTAGAGTTGCAGTAAATTAGCATACATTGTGTGCAAACATTTGAATTGAATCACAAACATTATAAAATATCACAGTACACCTAAAAAACCCACAAATTATTTCACATACATCAAAGATTTCAATTATGTACAAACTTACCTGTGTAAACTGTTGAGCAAATTTGTAAGACTCTAGTTTGTGTTTTTTATACAAATCTGACTGCCTCTGTTTAATTGCAAAGATTTATTCTACAGCAGGAACAGGGGTCAAACAATGATAGACTTTAGGCCATACTTTCACAGTACCATTTCAACCAAATACAATCTATATCTTTCCTGTTTATCTACCGTGTTTACATTCAAATTATTCTGTATGTCAAGTATTACATTTTGGCCAATTAAGACTTTCTACCAATTCCAATTAACATTAAGACGTCATGCTTGCAAGTCATCCGGCCAAGGATTCAATGAGCTTTTAGTCTCATATAATTTTTAACACTAAAAACAACTGTACTACAGGATAGGCCAGGGAAAAATCATATAAATTAAGAAAATAGACTTCAAGACAAAATAATTACATAATTACTACAAACAACTCATGGTTTGACAGTAATCATATTTGGTCAATGTATTATACAATGTCATCTATTGTAAAACTTGAGATTTACTTATCTGTCTTATATACGTATATATGAATTATGAAAGGCAATAAGACAAGAAAGCAATCATAATGGATTTGAAGTAGAAAGTCTCCCAAACAATGCGATATATACCAGTAATATCAATGACTAATGTCCCATGTGTTATAAACTACTGTTGGATTATGGGTAATTTATTACTTCTATGTAACATTGTGTCCCCCAAAAAAACTTGGTCTAGATTTATTATAATTCATTACAAATGGCAATAAATATTATACAATGAAGCAGCCATAAAGCAAACAGTTTTTTTATAGTAACGAGTGTCCACCTGTTATTATTCAATTTTATTCAAAGTTACACTGTCAACCTAGGGAGTGGTTTGATCCAATCTTCATACTGCCCTGTGTTCAGTAAGGTGTTTGCAGCCAACATTTGAAAGTTGGTACCCGTGTGCAGTGAATGCAATAAGCTGTGCCAGGAATACAAAACAAAACAGTTTCTTAACGTGAGCAACTGTTAGCTGTAACTGAATGCAGAGCTGGTTTTAACTGTTGAAATATATTGAAAATTTATACCGATATTAATGAAGTATTGCACAAGTAGGTGCATAACCTAGATTGGTTTCTGAGACTAGTTCTAAACAGAACTCAATGTATTGAAATTATTATGATAATACATCATACACATTGCACTGCAATTGATTTTAAAAATGTCCTAGATGTAAGCCATAGCTGCAGGCAGTTTTGCAATATTTAACGGCACTGACATTTACTTCTAATATGTGAAATGCATGAGTTAATATCAAGCATATCTTCTGTCATAATTGTCTTCCCATAGGGCTGAATAAGCACGTTATTGCGTATGCAAGTACATGCATTGCACTCATACCAATAGTGATTTCAATGAACAACAATCTTAAGGATGAGAGAGAGAGTTTAAGCACCTGAAAATTGTGATATCAAGTTTACTACAAGATATTTCTGTATTGTTTGTCTAATGAGGACAAATTTACAATATCTGATAGTAGGAACAAACAAGCCTGGTACTTGTTCTGTTCTATTGATCCTACTGAACCCAGTGTCCACACATTTCCATGACGGTAAATAAGAATATCGACTTAATTGACAGAAAGTGAGATGATCTATTTAGTTTTACTGATTACATCAGCTAATATTTGTTTGCTTGTTCTTGTATGCAAGTTAATTTCATACTCAAATGATAATCCTAAGGCATTATTATCACGGCTTTGGAGTACTTATCAAGACTTAAGGTTTGTAAGTTTAGTATCTCCTTGTACAAATAATAGGGTTTTATTGCATTTTTTGTCCAGCTACCAAGATAATAATTGCTTTCTTTGCACATCGGTATATATCTATTGAACCAATAGAAAATACTGTCTAATCATGGCCTACATCATCATTGTCTATGTTTTCTAGACTATGGCCTAGTGCAGGGACTCATGTAGTTAGAAATTACATTATTCAATTGAAGTCTAATGATTAAGTGAGGTAACGATAGGATCATAAAATCCACAAAAACTTATTTTTCTTTTTGAAGAACAAATACTGATATGCAATCTAATGAACAAAAAACTCAAGCTAATCTGTCTCCAACACATGCAAGATATTTCGATTTGTTAATCTAACCTCATCATTTCATACCATGCAGTGACAAGCTAAATACTCAAATGTCACAGATATATTTTCAAATGGCCTGAAGTTCCCTTGTACAAGTCATATATCTGTCAAGACGAGATCTCAATGTACTGAATGCCCTATTCATAAACTATGAGATCAATCAAAGTACTGTTCATGTAATCATAGTAATGATTATTTAAAGACACTTGATTGTGAAGAGTCAACTTGTTCTACCTTATATGGATGTCTTCAGATTACCTCCCGCAAGTTTAATCATGAAACATAAGATAACATTTGTGATTAAATGAAGTGTGTGCTGCGAACAGGACCTTAGCCCATATTTTCTGCATTTGAAAGTAAACATTTTTTGAAGTTCAAAATCGAGAATAAGTTACATGTTATTTCCTTCCATGCCTCTTGTCTCACATCAAATGATTCTAATCATTAAGTATCTAATGTTTGAAATCTGACCCTTCCTGTCAAATATAATTGAATTTCACATTTCTTTGTGAAAAAAGCCTATGATAGAAAAAATCCTCGAACAAAAAAAATATTCTAGGGTTGCCTTAATTGTTAAAGTACTGGCACTTGGATACGACCACATGTGATATGATCATATATATTAACCCACGATAAAGCACGTAAAAAAATGAAAAGTTGAACCATGTTGACACAACGATTATGTTCCATAACTTTTTGTTCCTCTAATTTCAGAGACAGCACCCCCTCAGTGGCAGAGCTTGCTATATCTGACAGTAAAAATGTCAAGGATCGAAATGAAAGGTCTGCGCAAGAGACTCTTCAAAATGGGAAACCAGATTTAGTACAAGAATCTCGTAGTGCTCGATCGAAAGACAAGCCAGTAATTGCGGTTCCAATAGATCCAAAGACACTTCTTTTCTTTGATGCGATCAGAGAGGGATCCATACAGAAAGTCAAGTCCATTTTAAGAGGAAAGAATATGTCTTTGAATACTAGAGATATGAACAGCAAAAATAGTCCGACAGCACTTATAGTCGCCTGTGAAGTAAACAACCCAGAGATTGTCAAGTTGTTACTCACAGCAAAAAAGGCGAGGTTCATTGATGTGAACCAAGAGGACAAGGGTGGACGACGACCAATCTGGTAAGTCATGTGGTTGTACGTCGAACGAACATGATAAAGAAATCAATTAGAAGTTTAATTAGCAGTCAAAATCACATTTGAAAGATTTCACAATTAAACATTTACCAAGCAATATATATGCTAATTTTTAATGCAATATTTGTAAAAGAATTTAAGTCTACCCCTCATAATTAAAAATGAAATTAGATTACGCTGTCAAGCAAAAATGCTGTAACTTAAATAACATGTCAGCAATATTTTTAAGCAGAATTAAATATCCATATTCCATATCTTGGCTATTAAGGAAATGTATAAATATCACAAGATAACCAGCAAACTTTTGGCCAAAATGTACAATACAATAACAAGTTTATATTGAACTAAAATGTTATAGATATATTATTGGCATATTGTAGGATAGCTGCGTGGAAGGGGAGTTCAGAGGTAGCAGATGTCTTGCTGAACACACGAGGTACAGAATGTGATGTGAACTTTATAGACAAAGAATCAGGAACCAGTCCTTTATATCGTGCCATCTTAAGTAATTCAGCCGATACTGCTCATATGCTGATACAAGCAAAAGCAGATGTCAACATGAGAAGGATGGGCGATGGTATGAAAGCTGAAACTCCACTTATAAAGTAAGAGGCAAATTGATCACTTACATATTTCATATTAAAGCAAAAATAATAAGCAGGAATAAATTCTAGGAAAATGTCCACACCCATTTATACACTATGACAAGAGTGGTTTTTAGGTCTCTAGCATAGTTCTTAAATCTATTTGCTAATTTAGTAACTTTAACCATACCTAAACCTGTTCCACTGTAGTTTGGCTTTATTTTGTACCCCCTTTCCAGTTGTAGACTTTCTATTTCTCATTTCACTTTTGACAATGAATAGTTAATATATCCCCTCCCCATTCATATACCCATCATTTTGTACTCTAGGGATCAGTGTGGGGAGATACTCAATGCGAACATTTCTATCCCAACGTTACTCTTCCTCACTTTCAGATTTTGGCCTCTTGCAAACAATTTAACACACACATTGTCAGTCATTAAGACACCACTCTTATCCTTTTTCACCTAAATCCACATATTTATTTGATTAAATATGTGAAAATGCCAATTGTACATCAAATGGACTTGAGTACCCAATCTGAAAAAATGCCATAAATCTTTCCAAGACTGCTTTAATTTACACATACAATGAAATTAAGTATTTAGTGATTGCTTGTGGAATGCAATCAATTATTTGTATCATTCTGAGACCATTATTTAATTTTGAACTATTATTATAATAATTCTATCATCAAAAGCTTATATGAAACAACAAGAATGACACCTTTTTACATAAAAATATTGTTTTTCAGGGCAGTTCAAATGGACAATAAACAGATAGTTGAACATCTAGTCAACGCACTATGCAAGATACAAGCAAGAACAGCAGATGGTTTCAATGCCTTACACTTCGTTGTGGCTTATCGACGATATGATATTGCCGAATATTTACTTCAAAATGAGATTAAAATTCATGCAAAAAGCAATTATGGAATTACTGCAATGACTGTAGCAATAGAACATCACAATCCTGCAATGGCGAAATTACTCATAGAATATGGATATAAAATGGACAAAAGGTACGCCTGGAAAGAGACGCCATTATCACAAGCAATAAACCTCCATAGTGAAGAGTGTGCAATGACTTTGATACATCAAGGTTGTGAGCAAAAGAAGAAACGAGGTCAGTCGTATTTTTATATGGCAGTTGATGAGAAGCTCATGAGATTAACAAAGTTTATGGCTGCTATCAACCCACAATATCTGCAAGAAGAATGGGTCAAAACACGTAAATGGCCGGTGTCCATCTATCATCGACCAGATATCATCCATTGGTTGGATCAGGAGACTGATAAAGTACGATCACTACGCCAGCTGTGTCGAGGAAAAATATTTCGTCTGTTAGGAAAATATCCAGCAAATAAACTTAAGAAACTCAAAATACCCGCTGATTTAACCGAATATGTATCCTATAGATCGCATGTGAAAGACGAGTTCTTTCAGCAGAACACTTTGGATGTGAAAGGAAACTGCCCAATTGATTGCCCAGCAATTTGTGCAAGAAAGTACTGTCCTCCAATAGAATTTTCCAGCTCTTCAGAGTCTGATTCAAGTATTGATGATGACGAGATAATGTCTACGCAACAACCACAGAATCAACAAAAGCACCGACATACTAGTGGTGAGGATTGCTCGGAAAAGTGTTGTGATTATTGTAAATAGAGAGGTTCTGTAAGATATTCTAAGGAATCAATCAAGCTGAGCTTGAGAATAGGTTCTACATTTTCATCAGTATCCTTACTTCATTGTTCAAGAATTATGTATTAACTCGAAAATATATCCACTTCTGCAGATTTTACAATCAAATGCAAGAATTTTTAATTATTTTCCTATGATTTCAATCAAAATGCCAATAATGTACCGGTACTTTGTATCTACTGACAGTCTAGAAGTTGCGATTCATTTTGCACAGGCTACAAAATCAATATTATTAATAACGTATGACCAATCATTTTGTCCAAACTTTTTTGCCATCCCATCAATAAAACAGAGCTTAGGCATATGAATTAAACTAGTTTCCATTGTCTGCATAATCATAAATAAGAGCATCAACAATAACGCATTATAGGTTTAATGGATTTTGTTCAACGAATGTCTAAATGTACTAGAGTAATTTATTCAGTATATATTGTGATAAAAAAAATCATTAATCTGTAAAGAAAATGATGTGAATTTAAGCAAAGATTTACCTTTGATAACAAACATTCAGACAATATACCCTTCGATGAGTTAGAATTGATTTGTCATAGCTATAAATGGCACTCTTGCGTTTAATTTATCGACACTTGTATAATGCATACAAACTTCTGTAAGATAAACTATTGCATATTATAATAGTGGTATATAGTTGTTTTGATGAGTAAATTTTGTAACTTAAACATGCTGAATAGCATTCATTTTATTGGTGTTAATAACATGTTTTGTACAAACAGCCAGTGTTATTTTCATCATAAACACAAATGTATAGGTCTGGTGTGAGGATGATGACATCAAGATAGTAATAAACTGATATTTCAGTATTGTTACCATTAAAATAGTAAAAAAATCAAACCAAAATATGTGTCAAATAACAATTATGATTTCAATAATATATTTCATCTCGAACTTTTCGTTTAGAATTGCAAAAAGTTCCACAGTCTAATTATATATATGCAAGTCTTACCCTCATCCATATAACAATATTTACATCACCTTTTTGTCAAGTCACCTAAATACCAATGAACAGAAGAATACAATGTGTATTACATGCAATTTTACATCAAAACAAAAACATTATAAAATGCTAATGAAAACTTCTGATGCAAAATTTCAATGTTAAGGAGTGAACTCAAGTTGCATACAGGTATATGCTTATGTACTTGTATGCAAGTCAAATGTAACATAAATTCTGTTATATTATACTAGTTCATATACAGCATAAGTCAGTTATTTTATACTGCTTCATTGTACCATGCATACCTTATACATGTATTTGACAATCTGTCTGTTTTAACTTTTGTAATAAATTCAGAATGTTTATGAAAGTTGCATGTGTTGTTTTTATTTTCCTCTCATGATTGCAGATTTATCACGACAGCAATGATGCCACCAATTTCCAAGTCAACCGACACTGTAATACAAACCTATCCTGTATTCTGAGTGCATTCCTATGAAGCGAGAGCACAATAGAAGAACTTTCAGAGCATATTCATTTAGACTTAGTTTAAATCTATTTTACACTGATTGTGAAACAAGTTCTTACTGCTAAACTAATCACTCTCCATGACTGCTTCAGGTTACTAACCAGGATTCTGCTAAATTCTGGGACAGTGCAGTTCAAGATCAAACCCCGTTGAAAGAAGGGCTCAAACTAACAATCAGGTGCTCATAACCCTCAACCACAACACCTCCATTTTGAACTTGAATAATATTTCTTCATCATTATGATCAAGCATTATCGCACTAATATACTGCACTTGCGAAATTTCCCAGGGAAATCACAAAACTTGTATCAACATGCATGCACTTATATAATGTCATGTCATACATGCTCTTTTATGACATATTATAAATCAGTTCTGGAGACGTAAAAATAGTGCATGTGCTACAACTTACATGATAGACAAGACTTGGTGCAATACAGGGTTTGATATGAATAAAATTGCATAAACTTTTAAGGAACAAGTTTTTGTAGATGTTATTAAGCAAGGTTCTGGCAGAAATAGTGGGGAAATAGTTCTCAATATTACCTAACAAGCTAACATATTGTTAAAACTGTGCAGGATATAATATGTAATCGAACTTTACTCTGAAAACAAGCAATGTTATGTGGGATATGAAATGTACATTGGACGTAAGCAGAAGGGTCAGCAATAGGAGAAATGAAGGGAATAGCCCCAAAAATGTGGGTTTAACCCTTGTTTTATCAACTAAATTCAGTCATTAGTTCTATTCACTGTCTTGACATGCTGAAAGATATAAATGACTTTGTTATATTGATAGAGCCAGTATTATCAAAGAATACTACAAAAATGTATCTATTATGTGATAATGAAATATGATTACCTCACTCAAGCATACAATTAAAGCCCATCTAGAAAATAGAACTGTCATAAAATGTTTCAGGTGTCAATTCAATTAAAAAAGGTAAATAACAGAATGTAGGAAAACATATTTATTTCTGTAACAAATATAAACATTCATTAACAAGTTATGGATATATGCATAACTGTAATAAAATAGGACTTACACACTAGAGTGAAACACGAATGACTAGAATATACTAAATAAATATCAATCTAAAAATTAAGATAAAAACAAAATTCTGTGAGTTTAGATACTGTTGTTGAGCAATTTCAGAATAATGGCATATTATAGGTACCATTACTAAAAACTAACACTTTTCAACAAATGATAATGGACATAAAACCCCAAATACTATGAATGTCAAATGTGACCAAAACAAATATAAAACAATTTTAAGAAATTTAAAAATGAAAACTAAAAATTATCAGCAAAATTAAAGTTTGAAAATTGAGACAAATATAATACTCGCATGATTAACTATAAAACATGACACCAGCAATCTACCGAAATATGACACTGTAAGAAAATGATAAGAGGGCTAAGTGTAGACTGAAAGTAATCACAAGTTCAACTAATTACAATATCTTTATCTAAAATCTGCAAGTAAAACATAAAAACAAACCAAACCCCACAACTATCACATTGATATACGTCAAATGTAAAACAGAAACCATAAGTTGAGATATTTGAACTCCTATTAGAATTACAGTAGACATTGTATAAAGAGACCACCAAAGGGACAGCCAAAAAGTGGTCGCTTAAATAAAGTGGTCTCTTAATAGATATCAACAAATTTAACGAAAGTTAAGTACAATTGAATGTCGCACTGAACAAGCAAAACGTATAAATACCATCCTCTTTCCATTCAAATGTATCTATGGTGTGAATAATTCTAAAACTTGATTCCACGTGCATATTAAAAGAGAGAGAATACGTAGCAAGGCTGATAGTAATAAACTTTTTTTTCATAAGGCAATGATTTTACTGGGTCTTTAAAATGGATTACATACTAAACAAAGTGAGTGTTTACACATTTTAACCCAGAGTTAAATTATGCGATGTGTTTTTGACTGACATTTTCATTCTCTCAGTGATTACAAAGAAGTTTGTCGGCACGACAATCTTTCAAGTAAAGATAAAAGCGGGCAAGTCGGCACACAAATTACATATCGCATATTTCTTCTCCGTACATCGTAATGTAAAAACTCGGTGACATCAAGCAATGTAAGTCGCTTAGCAACGACGTTACATGAGCTTGGTTCTTGATGAAATTATAATTGTTATGCTGTGTAATCCATTTACATTTGAGACTCACGCTCAAATGGACACATAATTATATGTAACGATTTTTACATGATGTTTTATAACTGTGTTGCCGAGTAATTACCTGGTCGCATTTATCACGCCTAATTGTTTAAAGGACAATGCGCGAATACAGTTGTGAATAAGGTGTGAAATGCCCAATGGGATTAAGTGCATGCGGTCGTTCAATGGATTATTTAACTTTCTTTTTTACATGTCGGGACTGGTTGAATGTGGTCGCTGGTCGCGTTATAGAAAAGTCATTTAATAGAGACTATTTATATAGTAAAAACGCTCAGGCGGGAATTTTAGTGGTCGTTTAATAAAAAAGTCGCTTAAAACAGGTGGTCGCTCGAGCAATGTCTACTGTATGTCGAATTCATGTTGTTGAGCAAAGGTAAATTAAAGCATATTTGTTTGCATGAAAAAACTTAAATTGTATCACCCAAAGACAATGCAAGTGAGCTTTTCATAAAATGTTCCAAATGCACATATATATAAGAAAGAAGCACCAACTGAGGAAATACATGGAAATTCAACTAAGACAAATCTAAATCAATAACATAAATATGGCGACATGTAAACATAACAATAAAGCATTAAGCAGTATACTACTAGAAATATTGGCAGACTGACCTGCTCAGTCAACATGTATTTTGGGAATAAATTTAGGTTTTGCAGGGACTAGAGCCTACTTTGCTTTAGTTGAGATCTGCTTTCCAAAAGCACATGATACATTTTCTGAACAAGACGACAATTATTATTCTCGAGAACAGTTTTTACAGAGCACCGTAAACATGCAGATTCTTTACAAACAAGTACACCACATGACATAAATAAAATCTCTCATAATCGCTGTCGACAATGACATACATGTAGTTAGAATTGAAAACAACGAACACATGTATGAGATATCGCTAGCAGGCAAAAGATCCCTCCAAGTGTGACCTTGGAGGTACAGGGCTGAATTTTGAACATCCAATGCACCTGCTCATACTAAACATTTGTGTTAAGTTTTATTTGGGTCCCTTGAATGGTTTAAAAGTCACAGCTTTGACACACAGTGATTTGGACAGACAGAAGGACAAACTAACCAATGCACAAAGGGATAATGTGATAACTGTATGACATACATTGCATACATACTTTGGGTTTTAGTATTTACAATGAAGATAGCTGTACATAATAGAAATAAAGTCGTATATTTCCATGCTTCAGGATAAAATGCACACACTACCCTGTGCAATATTTTTTTTAATTGGTGCATAAAAACATCAAAGCATTTAACAACAGTAATAACATATTGGTTTGGTTAACTGATGACAGCTTTCAGTTAAATTGTGTTACACTATTATAGGCTTATACAACAAAAGAACATTAACAGCCTACACATAAAGGTCTGTAGTCTAACAAATCACAAACAACGCTACCAGGAATTGACAAGATTGACACTGTTAAAAAGTATGTCCAGGTTTCTTGATCAGTGGTTTAGAATTCGCAACCTGAATAATAACCATCAGAACTTCATCATTTCAATCTCCTTCCATTCACACACAAGAGTCTATTTGTTTCCACAATAAAATACAAGTTATTTTCATCTCCAAGAAACACTTAAATGTCTGGACCACAACTGTGTTGGACTGGGAGTAATGTTTACAGTCATCTTTGTAACCTTGCCATGTCTACAAAAAAAAACATATTATCATAGAACCATTATTGGTTGTGTCATTTTTAACATCTCTGTTTTACAGAAACCAAAGAAAAACATGCAAATTTATTGTCACTCAATATATCAAAAAAAGAATTGAAATTCAGTATTCAACGTGTGTTTTTACATTGGTAAGGGAAGATAATCTTAAAACAATAAATATTCTACAAAACAATGAGCACCTTTATGTTCCTAATTACATACCCAGAAAAAATATGATAATAATATGGGGCTGAATATATAACAAGTTATTGACACAATTTTGATATGGATCAGTCAGAACTGGTTCCCTATAGATCTGGTTCCCTGATAATACCTTTGAGCACAAACACCAAAACAAATTACTTATGGAGATTGAATTCAACCCAGTTTGGCTACTGTTATCAACTTTGAAACCTACAAACTATTTTACACTGCGAAAGCAAAAAAAAAAAGTTACCTCTTGTCTGGTGAAGGGGAACAGTGCCTGCTACCTATAATGAGTTACTGGTGGTGATAAACTAATAGCTTGTTTCTTTAAGGGAGGTGAATTTCTATCCTCATCAGTTCCCATCATCTTCACTCTTATCTTCTTGTGGACATCAATCTAAAACAGCGAATTTAAGCAGATAGATATTTGCAAATCATCAGATTTTTGTCCAATTGGCCACAATACAAAATTCGAGGGCTCAACGCAACACTGTCGTAACTCCTATGTATTTATATAGGAGTTACAACAGTGTTGCGTTGAGCCCTCTAAATGCATATTGAACAAATTAAACATAACACAAAGTGATAATCAGGTCTAAATAGTCATTGACAAAATGACAAACAATGAACTTACTTTATTTGACTGTTTGTGACAACAATAAATTAATGGTTTTTATGCTCCAAGACATACACATGAACTAGAAGAGATGTAGATTAACACTAAAAACAAGAGTGCAATAATGCCTGTCAAAGCAGATTAGTTTTGATGTAAGTACCAACAAAATTCACTCTAGTTATTGACAGACACCAACTAAAGTCCTGACTCCAGATACACTGGTCTGAAAAGGCTGGTATTAATCCAGCCCGCCCATTACATCAACTGCCAGCCTGTCCATACAGAGTGAAAACATAATTTGGTCCATTGTTCAATACCAATTAAGCATATCAATGCAGGGGAGACAATCCAAATACTTTAATCACTACCAACAAATGACAATTCAATAGAGATTGTGACTCGGTGTATACAAATGATTTTATGGGCTGTATCCAGTTTTGTTGCTACATAGTCTAAAACATCATTAACAAGAACTATTGCCATGTATAACCGTTTAAAATAATCTTGTTTAATCATATTACTAAAAGACAAAACTAGTAAAAAACACCTGCTTGTTTTTTTAATTTCACGATAATACAAATGTCTTTTTTCGACAAATACAGAGAAATACATTATAAATGTATTCTGTGATAATGCATATTTATTGAAGTTTTAACTAGATAAAGTATAGTTTTCATGATTGTTTAGATAAACAAATGAACAAAATAATGAGCATAATATATCTTCAACTACATCTATCAAAATATTCTAGAATTTAGCTTACCATAATAGGAGAAACATTCATTTCCTCTGGTACAGTTTTTGTCTGATAGGAGGATTTTATCTGATCTGCAAGTGCTGTCAAAAGAGAGAAGAGGAAAGTGAATGGAAAATTTAAATTTAATTAGATTCATCATTTGACTAGTTTTAAAGATTTTTAGGCAAAACAAACTCACTCAAATGTTCATAGACAGTTAATCAAAGACTTCAGTCAATTCCATTCGCTAATAAGGCCAATAACTACACCTAGTATTCGCCTCCATCAAAATGAAAAAGCAGGAAATTGTACATTTATTAATTCATATTTACATGGGAATATGCCCTCAGGTACCTTATCCTCTGTTTAATTATCACAGAAGTTACAAGCCTGTTCTATCTTAGTTAGACATAGTCTCCACAGTATCAGTAAATGTCAAATTAGAGCTAGATGAGTTTTGCATCAATGGAACTTCCTTACCATATACACCAACCTAGTTATGAATTATATAATTCGTTTTCAAAACAAATCTTATCAGAGCTCTAGAAATCCACTAGCCCAACGTCCCGGACAAGCTTAAAGCTGAATCCAGCAAACAACAGTTGAATTGAAGGTAGTCCCAGACAAGTCAAACCTTAGAATGTGATTATTTATTTTAAATTGTGAAGCTATTGTTGTGTATGTTTATTTGTTACTAAATTGACCTTTATTCTCGGACAACTGGCTTCCTATGTCGAACAAGTCAAATTTTACATTTCCCTCAGTCCGGGACAAGTGTCTTCGAAAAACAATTCTAGAGCCCTGCTTATCAATATCTACTTGATAACAACAGTTTGTCCACTTAAATGTGAATGTGCGAGTTTTGGACCATGTTCAATCCATAAAGTTACATCAACTTCATGAAAAGCAGGCTGTCTCAGATATATACCAAAACAGTAAATATACCATACCTGATTCATGGCTAACATCGTTGTGAGTTGGGCTGTCTACTGCACTTTGATAATGTGAATGAGTATAACTATCAGTTGACACATTTACGATATCAACATGAGTATCATCAGCATCGGAGAAATCCAGCATAGCATCTACTTCATGAAGAGGACTGATAAGAAAATGATGTCTTATAATACACATTATGTTCAGCGGTCAGTTGATCTAACCACCAATTCTGTGTAACCAACTGGTACTCAATATCAGTTCTTCTGCGTGCAACTGAAAACTTCCCCACATAAATCAGAGGTGGAGTACAAATGGCTTTAGATGCATTACTTTCAGTCCATTTTACATATGTCATTTCTTTTTTCCAATATAAGCAGCTCTTTGTTTACAGACAACTGAGTTAATAACTAAATATTTTGTTACACTGCTATCTTAGAAATAATCACTATAAAAAATGTATATCTTCATCTCAGAAAACTACAGACTTTATATAAGTCACTTTTCAATATCAGATACTTCAGAACAATAAGTTACAATTATAACATTTATCTTAATAGCACATTTGCACCTAATCCTTAAGACAATTATGACATACACATGAAATCATATAAACATAATAATGTTACAGGATCACATTACCTATAACCACAATTGTTGTTGTTAAGATCCACTACTGAAGACGCTGGGCTGGACGTAAATGATTCAACAGTCTCAGATGTACAAACTGGGGTACTGGTCAAAGCCTTACAGAATTCTTTACCTGAAGTTGTAATGACAAAAATATAAAGCACATAGAAGACTACATAATTCTATAAAAACTTTAGCACTGCTACGCTCACTGAAATTTCTGAAATACATGTAGCAACAAACTTGATTGTCATGGCAAGTGAAACTGTTGATCAAAAGATGTTGCTTAGACTTCGAAAGTGTTGGTTTGGTAATTACTTCCAAGATTCTAGTAAAGTGAGAGCCATCTTAATAATATGTATTAATTGTATCATCATCAATAATTTATCATTCAATAACAAAGCTCAAATAGTAGGGTTTTATTCTGAAAAACATGGTTAATAAATCAAGATCATATACTTAGTCGAGTATCTTCATAATACAGCGGGTCTTCATTGGTCAGTTCAGGTGACATTTGCTTCATTCTAAACTGACGTTCTTCTTCAAGTCTCAACAAGTATTGAACAAACTGCGGGTCAGTCATTTCTCCAAATCCTGTCTGCTTCTTGATATTCATCCATCGTTCACACATGTCTCCTTCAATTTATTTAATAAAGACAAACATACATTTCTTTTTTCAATAAAAATACCAATTATTCATGTACTATTACATGATATTTGAAATCAACTTTCAAACATGTCAATATTTGGTACAATAACCATCAAATTGAAATGCAGAACAATGAAATGAAAAACAAATTGTATTAAACGTATCACAATTTTCTCATCAATATCATCATCTGTTATAATTTTCTATCAGAACACTGAGGCACAAATGTGCATGATGATTAATTGGCAAAGAAACTGTACAGTAAAAATTCAGATAATAAGAAATGTCTATTTTTTTAATCTGCTTGCTTAAATCATACTTGTCTTAGCTTTTAAAAGTGAGGTGTACACATATATTAAACTAGTGATGGATAATTGGACAATTTCATAATCGATTATTGGATTAGTTTGGAAACTCATTATTGATAATCGAATCGGAAATAATCGAAATATTTAGTTTTTTTTAGTAAAAGTGTTATGCCGACAGTTTAGTTCATTTATCTCTTTGTAACTACATTTAGCATCTTACATTACTCTCATCTCAAAAGAACATTTTATCATTGAATAAATTTGTTTAGTTTTTGTATGTTTATTTCGTATATTTGTATTTGACTGAAGAAATTGAAAACAGTCATTTTTTATTTTCTATGTACAGATTAGTACTACTGTGGATGTTAATAAAGATTTGATCTATAGCTTGAAGAAATAGATAGATACCATTTACAGATGTCAAAAAAGTCAAAATTTCCAATTATAATCAATTATTGAAGTTGTCCGATGTCTAGCGACCATTTTTCGATTATTTTCGATAAACACGTCATCACTATATTAAACAGAACATATATATCCTAAGAAGCCAAAACTTATCAAAAGCAATCAAATTAAATGTACAGGTTGTAAATTTCTGCACATAATTTACCTTTCAAAATAATCAATTTTGTCTTGGTGAACCTCTTGGCAATATAACATGGACATTTATTGGGACTGCTGAAGACATCATGCATACTGTAATGGCTACCACTTGTAGTTACTTGATTTAAACTACAACCTTTGTTCAACACAGAACTACAATTTTCTGTAGCACTATCTTGTTGAGTTCCAATATCTGTAGGTAAAGCATATTTTGACTGATCCATCAACTCACTATCACACTTAGTACCAGATTGCTCTTCAACCATTTTATCATTCTTCACTGTTTCAATATCATGAAGCAAATTGCTTGTTGCACCAGCAATCGGATTGGCACCAAAATTCTCTTTAGCAGAAACTATTGCATTACAAGGAATTTCAACTTGGGCATCAGTGGCATTTTTCTTTGCTACACCATTTTCCGCTGCGACAGGAAGAAACTTCACTTTCTCGCACACCTGTGATGTAGAGTTAACATCAGCAATATCATGCGATGCCTTAGATACAGTGTTATAATTACTAGAATGTCTTTCATGTAAACCTTCAGTCGTGTAATAACTTTCAATCAATTGACTTTTCCTTTTCAGACTGTTTTTTGTCTTGCTAAGTAAAAAGTTCTCATAATTTTCCAAGTCAGAACTGTCATACTGATCTTCCACCTCAGTATCCTTGTCAGTGTACTCACATTTCTTTGCTTCTGTAGCTTCCATTTCAGCAAACATATTTCTATCCCTTCCTGTTTGTGCTATAGGAGATAGTTTATCTTGTATTCTTTCTTTCAGAACCGCACAGATATTTCTATCATTTGATGTGTTTTTAACTCCATCAGTTATAGCACATTTTTTTGAATCAGCATTCTTTCTCCTCTTATGTTTACCTCTTTTCCTAACTTCATTGTCTCCCTTTTTCTTTTGTTCCAGTTCAAAATCATCAGCAAATTGTAACATCTTAGCCATCTTTTCTTCATTAAGACTTGTATCAGAACTACTATGCCTATCTTTTGAATGTTTTGGAGAACCAACAATGGAGACAATTTTACTTCCATCAATGTCACTTTGTTTGGAGACAATTCTAGCAGGGTAATTAACAAATGGCACAGGTGTTTCGACTCTTTTATTTCTTATTTCTCCATCACTGTTCCTCACCTTCTTTTTTAATTCTTCCTGTTCCGCCATCCATTCAATTAATAGTTGTTTTGGTTCTTCACCTCGATTAGTTGGAGGCGAATCTTCATCACAAATATCTTCTCTTCTTTTGACTTTCTTAGCTGGAGTTCCTTTTCTTTTTCTTTTTTGTTTTACAACTTCACAATTGATAGAATCAACAGGTGAACTTGATAGAACATTATCCACCGAATCACCGCTATCAGTGATCTTTCGTTTTCTTTTCCTTTTTATGGTAATTTGCTCGTTCAGAAGTGACTTTTCATCATCGTTTGAGAATGTTTCATAGCTTAATGACTTTCGTAAATCTGCACCAGTTATATGACGAGAATCAATATCAGGCTGGGATTCTGAACTCAACACTTCATGGGAAAGTAGTGTTCTAATTTTACTGGTTTCAGAGATTTTGTAATTTTGCTTGTTATCTTCATGCTTCTTTCGACTTTTGTCCAAGGCCACTTCTTTGTTTTTTCCTGTTTTTGACTTACACAATTGATTGCTAGGTGTCACTTTTACTGATGTTCTATCTACAGACGTAGACTGGACAGCTGCAGAATTTGCAGAATAAACTTGGTGATTTGCTTGTCGAAATACTGGTTGAATATTACTACAGCTTGCAACAACTGATGCTGTAGCAATAGGGCCTGGAATGGGATGTAATTGCATTTGCTGAGGGGTAAGATTGGGTACCATACCTTTAGCACTGGTTGTATTAACAATAAAACTTGCATTATTTCCTTTGGATATTACCACCCCTTGTCCACCTTGAACTGGTACATTATTGCCTCCATTTCCTCCAGTCTTCGCTGGTACAATAACCAAATTGACAGCCTGACTAGTGGATGTAGAAGTAACAAGGTTTACAGGCAACTTGTACGACACTGAATGACCAGAACTCACTAATTGTAAACCACTACTTAAGCTTGTGTTAGTTACCTCCTTTACATTAAGCCTAGGCTTTATGTTAACTAAACTTCTTTTGGCCTTAGGATCAACAGGTACCAAGTTGGATTTTGTTGGCAAAATGATAGTTGCACTACAAGTATTAGGAGTTGAAAGTGGTACACTGGCTCCAGTGGTAGATCCTTGCATCCCAGGAGAGGAATTCATGCGTATATGGTACATTTTATTGTTAATCAAAGCGAAAGTAAATCCATTATAATGATATGTAGGATAAACCTGATTAGTACTTTCATCTTTCACACATCCAATTGGCATAATAACAGTTTTAGATGGGTCAGATGGATTATTTTTATGAGACACCAATGTAGGCATTTCTTGAAGACTTGTAGAAGATTTTGTAGTGTCAAGTGGAGCAGTGAGATTCAGGATAGGAGGACGACCTTTATCTATATTCCTCAAGATTTCATTATTTGAAGAGAACACATGCTTGTCTACAGTCTTTACTGTATTGCATGCTGCTGAACCAAGGGGTTGAGTTGCTGATACATGATGATTATCTGTTGACACACGTACAAAATCAGAGTCTTTGTCCTTTTGACAGAGATGCTTTTTCAACAATGACTGTGATGAAACAATACAATTTGCTGACCTTTTATCAACAGTCCCATTACTGAGAACAAGATGCTTTTTCAGTGTTGGATTTTCAGAAATTGGTATATTTCTAGCTGTTTTTGCCAGAATGCTACATATACTACTTTTCGCATTTAACTTATTTTTACTTTCCACAATCCTCTTCGACTTCCTGGGCAGCTCTGCTGACTTGACACTTTTTAACTCATTTTCACCATTGTAACATTCAACATCAATAAGAATTGGGCTACTTGGGGGAGACGATGAGGATATTGACACATCATCTCCACCCATTTCTAGATACTGTCTCTTCAGTTCCATTAAATGTTTCTTTTCTTCAACTACACCAAGCTGTGTTTTCAACATCAACTGTCTGGCAATATTTACTTCTTTCATTCTATTAAATAGACCAATAATGTTATCTCTTTCATTGTCACATTTGTTTATATCCCTGGTAACATCTTCAATTTCGACCAAAGTGGTCCCAGACTTAGATTTTGTTCGGATCATTTTCAATTCCTGCAAGCAGTCATCATTTCTGGTTCCTTCTTGCGATTCATTATCAGTTTTACTGCTCATTTTAAGTCTTCTCTCTGCCATGAGTTTTTGAAAAGCGATATTAGTGTAATCAATTGAATTCTCATCACAAGCATCACCTTTGGTGGAACAACAATCTCCAACTTCAGTTGGTATCTCAGCAGAGATGTCAATGTTTTGGGGCAGATCTTTGCTAAGAATCCATCTCTTCCTACGTTCATTCTCTGTAACATCAGTATGGGTTATTGGCTTAGAAGTACTCTGTTTGTAAGGAAGACCGAAATATTTCACTGAATCAGAACATGGAGATTGATTTGTGTCTCTCGTTGTTCCAACATTTGCATCTTTACAGAGTAAATATTCGTCACTAGCTAAGTTCAGAGTACTGAAACTAGTTGCACTGGGTAAGTTATTCAATGGTTTACTTATTGTGTAACTTGCTGATTCAGGGCTTGCCCTTGTCACATTGCATTCAGCTTTCATTTTCAACTTATTCAGAACTTCTCTGATTCTATTTTTTTTCCGTTTCTTGCAAACATCATCATTCACTGAAGCGATAGCAACATGCAAAGCATCATTTATTTTTGAAGGCGTCAGCAAACAAAGATCCGAACAATCATAATCTTCTGTGTCACTATCTTCACTACTATATGCATAAGGAATGTCATCTTGATTTAACAAAGATCTTCTGAAACTTTCATTATTTCCTTCATTGTAACCACTGTTGTCATCTTTGTTTCTATGTTGGTTTTGTTTGGTATCATTTGCAAGCACAGTTCTCTTATTGTTTCTGTTTGAATCCTCATTTGTAACAGATAAGCTAGATTCAGCTATCACCAAATTTTCGCTATCACTGCAATCAGAATCACTTAAGTCACTCGTGTCACAAATGTTATCTATTTTAACTCTTTCAATCACCGATTCTTTCTTCAAGTTTTCATTTGCCTGACCATCGTGTTTAGTTAAATCAATCTTTTTAGCAAACAACTGTTGATGTAAAAGTTGTCTTTGTTCCTTTAGTTTCCTCACATATGTCCAATTTTTGGGGAACGAAAATTCATTCAGGCACTGAGAAACAATAGCACTTTCTGCTGAGGTTACGGGAATTGTTTCCTTCTCAACATTAGGCTTACTACAATCATCATCGACTACAGACTTGTAGTTTCCTTTGTTTGAAACACATTTTCTTTTTTCTATGGCGCTAATGCAGCTATTTTCTTGAAGAGAATCATCATCAGATAAGTAATTCCTATCAGACATTCTACCAAACCACTATTATCACTCAAGATATCATAATTTGTATATCAAACCTGAAAAGAAAAAAAGTGTGAGTAAAATATTAGTTTTTTATGTTCCAAAAGTTCACAAGGCTCCATCAAAATCTTAACTGTGTGATTTAAGCCACTTGCTAGACATCCAGGGCAAGTAAAATAAAGTTTTGACAAATTGTTATCTGACCATTGGATTAGTCGATTAAGGAATACTTCCCACGCATGAAAAAAAGAAAGAAATGGATCAAATTATGAAAGTTGTCTATGTGTTTTCCATATTTGTTGGTGTTTTACAACCTTCGTAAATTCCAAACTGAACTTGGAATGATGGAGGTCTGCATCTGCATGTGTATGGGAGTGTTTTTTATGCTGTGACACAAAAAAATAGGGGTATTTATGAGAGAGGCTGCTGGACAGCAGATACAAAATTGACTAAATTAAGACAATATGTTTAAAGGGCCTTGACATAATTCAAGTAACCAATAGGGGGTCGAATTGACAAGAAAGCTTCTGTATGATCTACAGCAAGCACATGCTGAGATTGACGTCTGCTTAAGGGTGTTTTTCTTCATTTTTTGACTTTTTGTTTAAAAAAAAGGCCTGATACGAATTTTTGGTAAAAAAGAAATGATAATGTCAGCATTATTTAATTGTAAAATATTTGAAAGAAAGTGCAAAAAAAAAGTTTTTCTTCTGTTGCATTATTTTGTTAGTACACTCCTGTCATTTATAACAGATAGCATCAAACTTATAAGAGATACCCCATAATTCTGAAGCAGTTCATTGTGGGTGCATTAACAACTGATTCTGGTAAATTACTCCAGATATATCACCCTGAAACTGGATCTATAGGAATTTAATTTTTAACACTTTTAGACAAACATGTCGTTATTTTCAACATGGTCAGTGTGATTTCAGATTTTGTATCACTGAATTATATCAGTTCTTACCCTTCTGTATTCCAATAGTGGGCAGCCCTAAAACCCCTGTCACACCTAGCCGCGTTGCCACTGCGATTGCACGGCGTTGTTAAATTTCCCAGAGTGCCGTGAGATCGCAGGAAAAATTGATATTTTTCATGAAGATGGCGATGTCACGGCGTTCTCACGGCAACCTTGGCGTTTCTACGGAGCTCCATGGTGTTCGTTCTACCGCGTTCCGATGGAGTTCTAGTTCGCGAATGTCTGCGCTCTCATGGCGCTCTCACGGCGCTTCCACTGCATGCATAGAGTTGTCACGGCGCGCGCACTGCATGTGCGCTGCGCTTTCACGGCGCTCACACTGCGCTGACGGCGTGTTGTTTTGCACTACCTATAAAAACGATATCTCCATCAATCCTTTATACTATTTTGTTGGGTTGGTTCATTGTCATGCAAATGCCGATTGACGCGGTAGAAGCGCATTAGGAGCACAATGATCGCCGTGGCGGCTCCGTATAATCGTTGTAAGAAAAATAAAACTCCATGTAAGCGCTGTAGATGCGCCGTATAAGCGGGGTAGAGACGAAGTGTCATCTCAGAGAACGCCGTACGATCGCCGTGCAAGCGCCACCGATAACCATTGCGTTCGCACTGCGACCTCTGTTCGCGCCCGCGGTGATCCTGTGGCATTGCAGGAGACCTAACTGCGCTGCTACGGCGACCTCACGGCACTCCCACTGTGCTATAATCAGAACGCCGAGCAACGGCGTTTGTTTTGGGCATGCTCAAAGCGGCGCGTCGCTCGGCATTCTTTGCGATCCCACCGCATTCACTGGAAATGCCACTGCGTTGCCGCGGCGATGCTTGCGATTCCACTGCGCGCAGATCGGTGTTCTGGATTTTTCTTGGACGCCGTGGGAACGCAGCCCTAGTGTGACAGGGGTTTAACATGCATAGAGCAAAGTAGCATAATGTCAACAGGGTTTTATTATCGACACCTCCCCAAAACATCTATTCTTAATTGATTTAAATTAAAAAATATACGTCATATGATTGCGCGCTTTGTATACATCATACACATCGCATCATTCGCCATTTTTATCTAACGGGGAAAAAGAACTAATTTCAAAACAAAGTAACCGAATAATTTATCGGCTTAAATAAGACGAGTGCTTTGTTCATCATACTTGAACATTCATTGTTTCTTCTAAATACTTTCTTACACTCGAAAACATAATTTTAAATATGTTAATATAGGATACATCGTCCACAGACTTCATTTTACAATATGGCAAGAGTGTCGGTATTAGGTTTCGATGTTCAGACATGATCTCCTATTATCGACACTCAAATAATGTTAACACGCATTGCACAATTTCTGCTTAATACCCGGAGGTTTGAACATATTGGGTAAAATTTTAATTACATGGACCCCTAACCCCTTACCTACATTTGCCCTAACTGCACTAATCAAATTTCCTGTCACCTTTTTGTTAACTGCTTGTAAAAATCAAGAGTATCACCCCAGACAACTGTCAAAACAAAGTAAGCAATAAAACACTGGGTGATCTATACAATTTGTTGATTGGCAAGGCCACTTACCAGTTTTTTAAAATTTAATCCCTTTGATTTTCAAAGCTATACCCGCACTCCTGTCACACAGATTGGAATTTGATATCGACACTTTTCATCATGAATAGCAGCGGCAAAAATGAAAGATGATGAAATATTTGAAAGTTACTCTGTACACTGAAGTCATTGAAATATTTTCATTGATCAGCTTAATTCTTAGTATGACCGAGCCTGAATGAGACGTTACTAGTGAAGCAAATTGGAACGTTGCCGGGTGTCTGTAAATTGGGTTGGAGTGCATATTTATAGTGAAGTCACCTGTGGTGAACATCTTTACCTCACAGCGATTGTTTATATATGCGCTATTTTTGGGAAAAGTTTAAATATAAACACTTGCCCTAATAACTGTCACTAATCAATAATTATATATTTTCATATACTAAATGTCATATTTAGATTATAATATATATATAGCTGTATTAATTATTTGAGTGTTGTATGCAGTTATTAGGTTAAGTTTTCCAAGTTATTTTTTAACAAATTAGGTAGGTGTCGCTAAAAGGATTCGGTGTTGGTAAATGCAACCTGTATGAGTACATGTTATACATGATTTGATTGGTTTATATATATTTTCCATTAAGCATACTACAGAATATAATAACCAATGAAAACAACCATGCGAAAACATGCGTTACAAAATCATATAGACAACGTTGGAATATCAGCTTAAATTAATTTTGTATGAGAGTTTGGAGCTTAAGGTGTCGATATATGGCTACTTTGCTCCAAGTCTTACACTACATGGGGAACCTGATAATTTGATGTTATCATTCTTGTCGATCACCATTGGCATTGCACATTTTCCAAGGATATGTCTTTTTATATATCATAATTATGTTTGTCAAACTTAAGATACTCATCAAATGTTACTCCAATGTCTTTTTCCTACTTATTGGCCTGGATTTTATTGACAGCACCTAGACCGTCTTTCATGAAATATTCATACTTGCTCTCTTTTTTCCGTCTATAGCTCTAGAACTTTACGACTTTGTATTTTTGCGGTTAAAAAATAACTGCCTTTTCTTATCCTAATCATTTATCCTGAAGGCTATTCTCATTAATAGGTAGATCTTTTATTCATATTTAAAAGATCACAGATCACATCAACACTGCACTTCACTTAGCTGACGACAACAACAACAAAACATATAGACATGATAGAGTGTAAATAAAAGGTTTAATTACATGACTACGAAAATGCGGTTTGTATTTCTTGGTAAATATGTAGATGCATGCAACATTGCGGGTGAATTCATTTGGTTGGATAACATTAATTAACAATAAAATAATTGAGAGGAATTTGAATTACCAACGTTAACATTCTCCGGATCAAGGCACGTTTCACAAATCGTCTGCTCACATCCGGGACTTTAGTGCATCCCTGAGCCTCGGTTTCGTTCAACGCAGTGACCGCCATTTTGTTTTAACTAGAAAAATGAAAAATGTCGATTGAAGCGCACCAAACGTGTGAAGTTCCGATCGAAAACGTTTCTGGTATGGGTTTATTGTATTTTTGATGTTTGTTTTCTCAGACTGCTAAGTTATGGCTTTAGGAGTGCTGTGCACGTTTCGTTTTGGCCGTGCTATTTTTGGGTTCTTCGGCTCCGTTGGAAAGAAGCGGAATGATACGTGGGACTTCACAAACGCGAATGAATCTAGTATTCCTACTCATTTTCTGTCTGGTCAGTTATGTGTCTCATGTGGTAATGTTTGTTTGCTGTTTATGGTCCAATAGGACTTATCATATTGTCATATCTTCGGAAAATTCATTATATTTTATCTATAAAGTCGTTGTCATTTTCTTGCCAAGATTTCTATCGTTCACACCAGATTCTTGTTATTATGACCTACATTTTGCATCACAACATGTTCAGAGCGAAACTGAAAGTAGACGGGATTCATTTATATTTTCCATCGTCAGTATACATTTCATGCATATATATTCAGATATTGACCTGAGATCTGTTTTATTGAATATATTTTAGTATGTGCTAACTTCTTTGCATATAGGCAAAGAATGATCATTACTATTACCAGTGAAAGGTTGATTCTTTGAGTTTGAACTTTGAAGACAATAAAGATGTTCAGTTGACAGTTAAGTGAAGAGTTCAGAATCAGATGATTATCCTTTAATGTATCGGTGATATACTATTCCATTAAAATGTCTTTAAGCATAGCATTCATTACTTAAGAAAGTTAAGTTACGTACGTCTTTACATTTTGCAGATTCTAATTAGTAGTGGTAAAGTACAATTAATATTATAAAGATGTACATAGTGGTGTGGGGTTAAACATTGCAGGGTTCTCGCTAGGATTTGAAAACAGGAGTCCAAAACCATGCTATTGGAAAAAGTTGCAAACTTCCAGTCCTTCAAGTTCAATGCAATTTCAGAGTCTGGAAAGCCTAATAAGGAGAGTAGTGAGAACCCTGACATTGGTCCATTTGGCTTTGTCGTAGATCCACTTTATACTTGTGCGAATATGCTTTAGGGGAGTTGTTGGTTCATGTCCCATGTGGTACGCACTTTACCCCATAATTTACAGTGTTCATGAGCATGCAATGTTGAAAGGGGATGAGCGTTACAAAGTGCTGCAAGTTTATACTGCGGTTGTAATTGCTCAGTTCATTGAGTGCTCAGTGTTTAGGATGTTAGGGGTTAAACCCCACTTTAGGCACACTTTTGTCCCTTAATGTACTGCAATATGATCAACAAATTATTATAATAGCATTGCCATTGTGGGATAGTTAGGTCATGTATTGTTAATGTTATTAATAGTCATTCACTTGTTGATTCTTTAGTTCAAAATGATCAGCAAAATATGATATTTTTTCAGATTTAGCAAAATTTTTGGTCAGTCAATCAGGAAATCAGTCTGTTGGAAATCAAATTGTGCATGTATCCGATGTTTCTGCACCAATACTCCAAGTTCAAGATGCAATTGCTGCAGGGACAGTTATACAGGTATTGTAGATAACTTTCCTTATTATATAATATATTATAGTATATTTGGTCATTAATTCTAGGTATTTTTCTGTATGGTATAGATTTCTCATAAAAAAGGGAGAGGTATTTATGTGGTCTTTTTTTGTTGGTTTTGAATATGATACAATGATGTTACAATGTATATATATACACAAGAAATCAGTAAGGGATTTACCAATTTTCTATTGAGCCAAAATGGAGACTCTTGTTAGTATTTTCAAGCTGACCAGAATAGCTCGGAAGCTTTGAGAGATTTTGTCCTAGGTAACCTCAATTGAGTATATTTTTAATTTATTGATCCAGGTGTCGGATGGTTCAGTGGCACCAGTGGTACAAATGTCGGACAATGCACAGCCTATATACATTACCGAAGGATTTCCTAATGGTATTCAGATCCTTGATGGACCATTTATACAAAGCAGTGATGGGACCTCAATTATCCAACTGGCTGGTCCCGGTTTGGTGTCCGGTGGAAATGTGGAGGGGCTAACACAGGTATTTGTTTTACTTAAACTAAGCTGCTACTGACTTCTTCTATTTGTAACATTTATTCCCTAAAGAAAATTGACTAAGAAATATGTAATTCTGTTGAATTAATGAGGTTTGTTCGCGGAGGCACTGTCTTATGTATGTGGCGTTCTCTGTAGCAACTTATTCTCTCTCTTTTTGCATAATGTTTTATATCCTAGCACATGTACTTCATACAGACTACAGTGTTCATAAGTTTAGTTTGAAACTTATTGTATCAGTCAACGCTTTTATACTTTTTACATGTTTATTCTTAAAATGTTGTTGGGTATATCAACACAATTACTGATAAATAGATGATTATGTATTAGTTTATTGTGTTCAGATTGTTCAGTTTGCTGGGGGACAAGTACATTTGGTTGAACAACAAGAGAACTTAGATCCACAGAATGTACAGTATGTGTTAGAGCAATCTGTATCAAACCATCAAGGAAGTCAGATTGATGGTGAGATGCAGCTACAACAGCAGATGCTGATGGATACTGCTGCTCCGGAACACATTGTAAAACCTGACCAACATCATCAACCTCGTCCCTCTCAGCAGGATGAAGAAATTACTCAGCCCCCAATTGGAAAGGTAACATTGACTCAGATTTTTAAATGTTATTATGCTATTTGTGCTAGGGTTACAACTGGTTTGTTTGAAAAGTTAAACCCATGAATTGTGATTTTATCTACATGTTCTCTCATTGAAACACAAACAATTTTCCTTTTTCACGCTATCTGCCCATCTTAAAGTGCAAAAACAGTAAATCTTTCAGCTGTATATTGTGATAATCTCTTAAAACTATGAAATAACACTGGATGTAATGCTTCAGTTCCAGGTTTAATATAATTCTGCAGGTTTGATTTGTCAGGGTATATATAAGATAATGAAATACTTATGTCAAATATGTTTGATTACAGGGACCATTTATTTGTGAAATCTGTGAGAAGAAGCTGGACAAGTGGAACCAGTATCAACGTCACATGAAATCCCACGAAGATGATAAACCATTTCGCTGCTTTAACTGTCCAGCTTCATTTAACATCGCTGACAACTTAAAGCTTCATCTAGCCACTCACGTTGAGCCTGGTGATAAACCGATCTGTCCAGAATGTGGAAAGAAGTTTTCACGAGTTGCAAGTTTGAAGGCTCATATTATGATGCATGAAAAAGAGGAAAGTTTGATGTGTCCAGAATGTGGGGATGAGTTTTCACTGCAGGTTTGTATTGGTTTGATAGATTGTGTATCATGACTCCAGGTTTTTGTCTAGATGTAGAATTCTAGTCTTCTAGTCTCAGAAGGGAATATAGTGACAGGTTGCTCTGTTTTTCATGCAAGTTCTGTTTTACTATTATTTGTGATGCTCTTGTCTTTAATTTACACCCATTTTTAAAGGTCTGTATAAATAAAATTGTAATGTGAATATAATTTTTTTTTTTAATTAATCTAAAGTCTGTTTCTTGGAAAAATCAGTACTTAATTAGGAAAAGGCTGACCCAGGTACAATAAAGCTCACTTTGACTCTTAATTTCCCCCTTTTTTCGGGAGTAATCTGCTAATTTCCCTTCTGAAAAGGTTCACATGTACTCATATATATTTTTTAATGATTAAATCTTTGACCTCTGTGTTGAGAGATGACCCCTAATTAATTACTCTACCACTCTCTCTCTCTTGAATTGACTGTATTTTAATGTTATTCTGTACTTAATATTCCAGGGTCAGCTAGACAAACACATGTTAGATCACCAGGAAGATAGAGAAGGAACACGTGTATACTCATGTAGACAATGTAATGCTTCCTTTGATAACCAGAAAGAATTGAAGGATCATACCAAGCAACATTTTAAGATCAAGTAAAACCATATATATTTTTCTCATTTATTATAACCATTTACAAGAAATGTTCAATATTGCTATTTATATTTCATTGATACATTTGTACTTGCAATGACATGGCGTTCAGTCAAAGTAGTCTCAATGACTTTTTTGGTGAATTATCATATTGCTCTAAAAGTACTGCATTCTTATGCTGAGTTGCTGTGAATTGTGCCACTATTGTCATGGTATATGACAGTATTTTAACTGTTTTAAAAAGATATCTTTGGAGCTCTATTTACAGCTGTTTTCCAGCCACCCTTTTTATCTACCACCAGCTTGTTTTGTTTTGCTGTGTGTGAAGAGTTGTAACAATAAATTGAACAATGTGGTGTTACGTTTTTAGGAAATCAATGTCCCATCGTACATACAAGAAGGAGATAGACAGATCTGGATTTTCACATAAATGTCAACATTGTATGAAAACATTCCAGAAACCAAGTCAATTATTGAGACATGAAAGAGTTCATACAGGTAATATTTTGATTTTCGTGTCATTAAGACATGGTACTTAAAGGTAGTCATGAAGTTTACTTTAACAAATAGATTTTAAGTCGTTTAGAAAATCAGAACCATTGATGTATGTTTGTGGTAATGTAATATTATATATTCTAGATTCATATGTTATTGATGCAAAGTTTATTTAAAAAAAATTAAATGTGTAAATTTTCTTTTTATATTTCTTTATACATGTACATATAATAAAAAACATCAACTAAAGTTAAGACATAACTCTTCTATGTTGTTTACAGGTGATAGACCATTTAAATGTAATTTATGCAACAAGGCATTCAATCAGAAAGGAGCATTACAAATGCATGTATTAGGTCGTCATACTAATGATAAACCACATAAGTGTCAGTTCTGTAAAGCTGGTTTCTCTCAGAAGGGCAACTTGAGAGCTCATGTACAGGTATGATGCTTTGATATTCATTTCTCAACACTATTTCCAACAGTAACTCAGATATAGTCCCACATCTCCAGAGCAACATCCTATGTGAAACCCATAGTTGGGAGATTGATGGTCTAGACAGGTTAAAGAGTCATGGGCCTCCAACCTGTGCTAATTAAACAAGCAATGAACACCTTTCCCACCAGTTATTGATATAGGATGAATGGCATTGGCTTTAGATGAAATATTTTCAGTCAAATCTTCACAAAGGAAAAACGCTTTGTCCGCATTTTAAACTCTAATTCTCCATAAGATGCATATTTCAGTATTCCTCTCAACTTTCATAAAGATTATGTCGAAATTTGTTTTTTTTTATACAGAAAGTGACATCTCTTGTTGGCACTTAGTGCGTATAAATGCTTGTTACTGTTGAATTAAGTCATGGTTTAATGGAGAAAGAGAAGTGCAGTTTAAAGCAGCTGATGTTAACATTATAGTTGATGGTAGAAAAATCAACATTGGCTCATCCATTAAAACTTGTTATTGTTACTCTATCATCATCTCTCATAGTGATCAAAGGTACAGGATGCAAAAAATACACTTTCCTGATGTCGATTAATTTAGTGTCAAAATAACAAAGCCATTGCTTAGTTAATGCAATGTTTAGTTTACAGAAACTTTCAGACCATGAAACAATGAACAAAAAGTGACTTGAGCTTTACCAAATGTCTACTTCTTCAAATTAAGATTTACCGTAGCTCTGCTTCTTCGAGCGCTTCATTGAAATTGCGATGAATTATTGTTGCTCTTATGCATTGGTTTATCTACTATTCTCTTATTTGTGCTCTTGTTGTTTGTATTCTTACAGCGTGTTCACACTATCACAAATGAAACCATTGATCAGAATTTGTATAAATGTGATGAGTGTCCATGTATCTTCAAGAAACTTGGTAGTCTGAATGCTCACATAAGCAGATTCCACACAGGGGTAATTACATTATCAAACTTTAGTTTACCGTTACTGTTCTTAAACTTTCTTCCATGTAAAATATTGATATTTGTTTCTGATTTATTAGTGTTCAGACTGAGGGTCAAAACCCACATAGTTTTTTTGTTCATCACATTTGGTAAAATCTGTACAAATGCCGATTGCTTCGTCGGTTGTGATATTTTTTTTATAAAATGCATTCTTACAGCATGTTCACACGATCACAAATGAATCCAATGATCCGACTTTGCATAAATGTGACGAGTGTCCATGTATAACCTGATAGTCTGAACGCTCACGAATATAAGCAGATTCCACTCAGTGGTAAGAACATATTCCAAATCTATTTAACTGTCTCGTTCTTAAACTTTCTTCCATTGTTACATGTTGATATTTGTTTCAGATTATTTAGTGTTCAGACTCTGGGTCAAAACCGGCATAGTTTTTGTTTTGTCTAACACATTAAGTTAAATTTATACAAAGGCCAGTTGTTTGTAATAAAATGCAGATTAAATTGTGACTTGTTTTCAGTGTAATACTGTAGTTATAATTCATTGAATAATGTAAGCCTCCTTTATTACAGGCCATGCAGAACGACGGAGCACCGAAGGAAGGGGAGAAAGATGGGGAAGCTCAAGATGTTATACAACAATTACTTGAACTGTCTGAAGCTGGATCTACACAACAACAGACACAGCCAGTTAGTTCCATGTTTCATTTATATATGTACACAAGGGATATGCTATTTATTCAATAAATTGTAAAACCTGTTTCAATGCATTAGTTAAAAACAACTCATTACTAGTGTTTTTTATTGGCTATTGTTTTTATATAAATATGCATTTTCTATTTCATCATTGAAAACTCTTTCAAACATCTAGAATGTACGAATTCTGTTATGATGATGTCATTATAATGATATTTTTCGAGGGAACAGCCATTTATCCTCCAGTTCCTTCCCTTGTCGTTTTTAAAAACCTTACCGAATAGTAACCGATTATTTTTCGACAATTTGTGTTTGGTTTTTAGTTTTTAGTTTAGGAGCATGTTATCCTATATAGTATTAAGTCTTCTTGTTATAAAATTTGATATCACTTCTATTCATTATAGGTGTCTGATTAGTTATTAGTTTAGGAGCATGTTATCCTATATAGTATTAAGTCTTCTTGTTATAAAACTTGATATCACTTCTATAAATTATAGGTGTCTGATGATATACTTCAACAAGCATTACAGAATAGTGGTTTGCCTGGATCAGGTAACACTACAAACAACACTGAATCTAAGTCTGGTGGTACAATGTCTGTGATGAATGTTCGAGATACGGCTACTGGTGCCATCAAGAAACATTACGTCAGAAAGGTATTGTTGTACATACATATATATATATATTTACTACTCAGAAGAGCTGGTTCACAACTTATTGTTCGAAATATTCTTGCCAAATTATGAAATACTGACTCCTGAAACTTCAAGCATGACTTTTGCTGACTAGCATACACTCCTGTATATTATAGTTCATATAGATTGCTCACTGCTAACAATAGTTTACAAGTATGTTCATTTACTTTTTTGCATTTATGTAATGTAAACCTAGTATAAAACATGTTTTTTTTTGGAAGAAGCATATTCTTTCTTGACATTAAAAATTTAAAATGATTTGGATAAGTTTATCTGAAAAGCAGTGTGCCCAGTGAAAAAAAAAATCTTCTGGATTTTTAGTGGTTTTATTACTACTTCGTGGTTAAAGATAAACTGGGAAAGTTAAATGTTAGAGGAAAAGGGATTAACTTAACTTTTACTTTCTCGCATAGAAAGTTGTGCTAAAAATCAAGTGAAGCATTGCTAAGAGGATCTCAATAATAATAGCGATATTTTGGGTGATGCATTAACTTTAGAATTACATATTGTCTCATTTCATGTCACTTGTAAAAGTTATTTTGCATGTCAATTTTTTGTTCTTGTTTTCATAAAATAACTGTTACAGTGAATCCAATATGGCGACAGGTTTGTTGAGATGCTAAATTTTGCAAATGGTCAACTTTGACGGTCGATGCGGGCCATTAAATTATGCTTTAAAACATTGAATTATACATTTTTGGAAACTTTAGAACATCTAGAATATAATGGTTAGTGAACATTAGAATAATACCTTAGAAAAATCATGCACTTTGTACGTTGACTTTGGTGGGCTGTAACTTGAACACGAAATGTCGGATTCAATATGTTCAAAAACGACATAAAATGTCATTCTCTCGTCTGATTGGATAACAATACCTCATTAATATTCGTTCATGCAATTTTTTCGCATTCAAACATGAAATACACCACCCTCAGGCATAGTGTGCAAAAATCTGATAGCGCGCCGCCGATAATTACCAATTTATTGGTAATATATCGACAATTAAGTCAACATTTTTTGATCAAGTACAACAAGTCATATTCTGTTTGAAAGAATATTTTATTAGCTTTTAAATGGTATAAGTTTAATTTTAATTGGACATACATAGATAAAGTAATCCTTATTTATTCTACACTACCTTTTTTTGGAGATTCTTAAATCAATATTGAGGTTATCTGGGGTTGCTACTATAACCCAGTCTGTATGCCTTGAAATGTTTTGTTTTTGTGTACTTATCAAATTATTATTTTTTAGTTGGGTTCAACAACTTGGCATCAGTGCTCTTTCTGTATGAAAGAATTCAAGAAACCCAGTGATCTTGTGCGCCACACCCGAATACACTCACATGAGAAACCCTACAAGTGTACACAGTGCTTCCGTGCATTTGCTGTGAAGAGTACATTAAACTCTCATATCCGAACACACACTGGAATCAAACAGTATAAGTGTAATGTTTGTGAGAAGAATTTTTCAACTCATGGTAGTTTGAAAGTACATCTTAGATTACATACAGGTAAGATTTCATTGTCAGGTCTGCACTGTTGGTGTAAGTTTGTATTAATGAATTGTTGATGCTTGACAATTCTCACAATAACTTACAGAAGCCTACAGAACAAAAAGACAAACTTTTCCTCAATAAAGTAGACGTTTTAAGCAGAAATTGCCTGGAATTAAAAATAATTACTCACAAAATATTTTCCCATTTGTCTCATAGTGGAATAGATGTGTTTGTTGAAATTGATAAATAATGAACTATTGTTGCATTATATATTCAGCGCAATATACAGTTTGTTTGTAATAAATTTATGAGTGATTTTGAATATAAATATATCTTTTATGACCAGAAATTCTTTCCATGTACATGATCATTTAGTGTCGGCTTACATCAAGCTTTTCAAGTTTGCTACAAAAAGCAAAAACAATTATCAAAATATTTGAACTAAGTAGTTAACTAGAAGAATAAAATTTATTTATACAAATGTAATATTTTGGTATTGGTGCAGAATGTTGTCTCCACAAACTATGGTTTTATATGGGCATTCATACTGTACACTTCCAACATGAAAATCTGCTGTCCATGCTGTAGTATCTGATTCTGTAATTTAATTGTATGCCTGTATAAAGTTGTATGACCAGGTGTAACATGGCTTTTCTTAAACCCCATTCCCAATAGGCTCCAAGTTTCCCAATCTCAACAAAATCTTCCCAAATGAAATCAGAATGAGTTTACATACTTCTCTGAGAAGCTCATTTACCCAGGTTAAACCAATTTTATGATCATTTGTACTGCAGTACATGCAGAGTTGTGTGTGAAAACACTGTTAGAGCTCAGCTATATTCTTTAAAGAGTGTAAAACTAGAAAAATAAGTATTAATAATCAGCATTAAACATAAAAAATTACTAAATTACATTCGTTTCCTTGATACATTTTTCCAAATTTTTATAATTTACTGCAAAAAAATCCCAAGTTCACCTGGGGCCCTTTCCCAAAATTCCTAGAAAAGCCCTGGGTTATGATTGTTGATTGCACCATTAGTTAGATGTACTCTGGTTTGAAGGTGTACAATAATGATAGAGTGTATGGCCATAAGGTACGAATGATATATGCCAGTATGATTACATCAGAAATCTAACCATTTGAATGCCGTGTATCATGTTTGATCGAAGACTGAGGAAACACTGTTGCCTCTAGCCATCCATTTATTACCCTTTGCAAACTGTTACGTTTTGTTTCTGATTACCCGCAACATTTCCTGGAATGGTACGTGACTTTCATTTATGTACAAAATGATTTCTATGAATGTTAATTATTACGTGGCATCAGCTTGTGTCTCGTTTAGCTGTATTCATTGGTGTGTTAAAGTATTATCTACAAAGTAATTGGTACTTAGTGCAGCATCAGATGTATAATGATATAAGATGTGGAAATGCAACAGACACAGTCTATTCTTTCTTCAATTCCATATCAAACATGAGATAAAAAATGTCTGATCTTTGTATCGAGGCAATATAGGGAATGAAAATAATATATTCATTTAAGAGTCCATGTATGTAGTGCATCATGTAAAACTAATTTTATAGTTAAAGAGTGGGAGTATTTTCTGTTTTATGAGCTGTCTGAGCTATATGCTAGTTGAATCTTGCAAACACAGCATGTCTGCTTCTGTACTGTTCAACAAATGTCTATCAAGGGTTCTTAGTAAAGACCTACATATAGTTGAAACAATTTACTGAAGATTTTCTTAAAGTAGACATGACCTTTGTTACTTAATTACTATATTAATTCCATTTCTGTGCTTGATGATGTTCACTTGAAAGTAAATAATTAGCAAATACAAGAAAGTGCCTTAGTTAAGCTTAATATTTTGCCCTAGAATTCTGCTAATTAAAGTACATGAGAAATATACATTAGTAGTGATTTAATTTAAAACCTCGAGCCAACTCACATTACTAGGTGGGTAGAGTTCTCACATGTTTGTCATGGGTATGGACCCCTGCTGAGGTTTTTTCTTTGTGGTTATTTCTGATATTTAAGATAATATGTCCAATCAGTGTGTCAGACATCCCTAATTTGTGTGGGAAGTTGTCAGTTGCTTCAGGTTGGTACTGGCTGGTTAGTCAGGAGCTCTTAGGTCACATGATGGGCAGTGTCTGCGGTGTATACCTCAATGTATTACCCACCAAATAACTACCGAATCATTGGATATTCCCATTTATTTCTATGGAAGCAAAATTACAAGTTAAAAAATAAATTTAAAAGATATTGTTTACTTTTTCCTTTCATAGTTTGTTTATTGTTATCGAACAGTTGTAATTAACTTGTCATACAATATTGCTATGAATATTTATTGAAATAATTATAAAAAACATTTTAAAAATATAAAGAGAGGTAGTTCGATGAAAATTAAAAAAAAGAATTAGAAAAGTATATGAAAATTGGATGCCCATTGATACTAAAAGTAGTTAACATCTTTGATATTTCAGCTTTCACATGTTTCTAAAACAATATGCAGTACAAATGTCCTGGAAAAATTCCATTGCATTTTCAGCAATTTCTATCAAAATTTCTCAATAAATAAGTCTTTTCATTATACAGATGCTTTGATTTTCAAGAAATACATTTTCATTCAGTGGTTTATTTATAATTTCAAAGGAGATGAATCCTAAATTTCATATGAATGGTAAAATTTTATAAAACTTTAGTAAGATTCATAATATCATGTAGATATTATAAATATCAGTTTTAATAGTATCTGTAGGCAGGTCAATCAGGCAGGTCATATGATACGTACAGTTAATAAATGGAGTAAAACTCTGAAGTCAGTCAAAGATCTTACTACATGCATCTGCATTTTTTACCATACTCTTACTTCATATAGGCAAGGCATTTAAGGTATGTGTTTAAACCTGGTTGCAATCCAAGGCAGTTCTCTAGATATTTCAGGGGGTTCATTAATACTGGGGCAATACCAGTGTTCATAGGTATAAATGTGACATAATATGGTGTTTGTATTGTCTGTTTGGTGACTGATAGGTGTGTGTTTGATAATCAACATGCATTTATTAAGTAATGAATCATAATTTACCTGTAGGATATTTACATAGTAAAGCTGATTTATCCTACATTGATGGTTGTAATTGAGTATTTTTTTTCTTCTGGATGGTAACACATTGGCTATGAATCATTGATATTCCTCGAGGATATTTCCTCAATTACAGATGGTAATTAATATTAATATTTAATTATTTTTGTATTTTATATGCCATGCAGGATTTAGAATAATGACACTCTCAGTGAGCAAAACTCCAATCACTGGTATAATTATGTGGTTAACTCTGTAATTTTTGCTTTCCCCCTTCATATCAGATAATTATGCAGTATCACCTACTCATGTATTTAATGTTGCTTTCTGTTTAACTGTTCTCTTCCTTTGAACAAGTTGAATCAGGGATGTCAATAAGAGCTGGGAGCTGGTAAAAATACCCCGTAACTTCAGCATCATCACCTGACTACTTTTCTTGTATGAATGATCATAATTAAGGGGAGTACCCCCCAGACCCCTACCTACTTATGGAAATGTCCCTGCTAATTCAAGAATTAGTGACACCCTTGTTCAGTTCATAGAATACTTTACCTAAAGTACATCTGACAGAGTTTGCTCTGAGCTTTGAACTAGGGCTGTGGTGCCTAATATCATACAGAGATTATTTTGGTTAATTTTACTGCTGAATAAAGGCTTATTCCCCTTATCAAAAAGTGTCCATTTTCTCCAAAAAAATCTTCATTTATTCTCAATTCTTTGTTCATTTCCCTCCCTCTGACTGAAATTCTATTTATTTAGTCAGGTGTTTGTGTATTTAAATAAAAGAATATTTGCTCTTACATCACCTCATATATAACAAACACCAGCCACAGCTGAAAAGTTACTTTTATAAGCAAAACAACCATTACCTTATTTTCTCAAATCTGGGATTTATCATACCTATTTTCCCAATTAAAAAGGCACAGGCAGTAAAATTATTTTCAAAAAAATTCACTCTCATAACTCATATGTTACTCTATTACAGGAGCCAAGCCATTTGATTGCTCATACTGTGACAAACGGTTCCGTACTCCAGCTCATAGAAGGAATCATCTTGCCTCTCACTTTAAGGTCCCAGTTCAGAAAAGATCAGACCCTGAACTGAAGAAACTTGGCGACTTAAGTGATATTACACTACAAGAACCAATTCTTATTACTGACACTGGTAAGTTGGTAAAAAAATGTCCTGGGGCCTGGGCCCGTATTCACAAACGATTTAAGACTGAATCTCAGACTTAGACTTTAAAATGGTAAATATTCATTTTGTTCCTACGTTATTATTACACAATATATTTTGATAAAACATGGCAAAACTGTAGAGTGAGTAACAAGAAATATTCAGGCAAAAATGTATCCGTTCAAATATAATGAAAACGAAATGCTTGTAAATTTAACTTCTGCAAATTTAGTCCGATATTCAGTCTTAAAATGTTAGTGAATACGGCCCCTGATAAACTTTGTAAGACTAAAACTCAGACTTTAGAATGTTCTCTTTGCTCCTATATTATGAGTTCAGTCTTAAAATGTTTGTGAATATGGGCCGCAGTTTTGCTTTTATCAATTGTTTTATGTGATCTTTAACTGCTTACTTATTCCTAATATTGGCTTAATTTTCTAAAATGTAGCACATTTTATCGAATAATAAGTTTTCTTATTAATGGTGATTTTATGTTGTGTTTATCATTTCAATACATTAAATACTATGTGGCATAATCTATACAGATTGTCAGTACAGAGAAGAAATTGAAACAGAATAAATAATGTACAACACTGTGGTTGTATGTTATAACAAGTTAACATTATGCTTGGATTCTTGTTTTGTATGGTATCAAATAAATTATGTAAAATGTCCGAAGTATTATTCTCTGCTGCTGACCATATAACTTTGGTACAGTTTCGTAATTTAGATATTTGTTGATTTGATATTTGCTGAGCTAAAAATGTTTTGTATATATTTAGTAATTATTTCATTATTTAATATGGACTATTGATGATGATTACAAATGTCTCGCAGTCAACTCAGTAATGACTGTGATCTAGTGAAGTTATAAGATATATACAGTATAACATCATCTTGTACAGGGTGTTAAAAAAGTTTGTTTTAGTATCTTTTTAAATGCTCTGTCCATCTATGTCACTATGAACCGATAGTTTACTTCTGTGTAAGTATTCTAAATAAAACAGATATACATGAAATAAACGGTATCTTCCATGATGCGAAGTAAACCAGTGTACACAGCATAACTGTATTCTCATTTTATCTCAATTCAAACTTTGTGAACAAACTTTTTTAACGCCCTGTATGTATATATCTATTGTAGGTTTTATCCAGCAGCCACCAAGAAATACTGTATTTAATCAGTATTTGGGTGAATCTGGTAGTTTAGATAGACCATATAAATGTCCTCATTGTCAGAGAGCCTTCAAGAAATCCAGTCATCTTAAACAACACATTAGATCACATACAGGTATCAAGATTTTCTTAATCTTCATCTATTTTTATGAAAACATTACAGTGATCTATAAGTGAAGTAGTATAACAGCCCGCCGGAGAGAAATTCTTTTGTCGGTGGGGAAGGGAAGTTATTACTACTTTAGGTGTTCATAGAACTTAGGCCTAAAAGGTTGAACAAAGAGTAATATCTTCATTGTCTATAAGTGCATAGTTTGTAGAAAATTGATGTACTATAGCCTTGACTGTAGCATTGGTTAGAACCTATTTCTGGCACTATAGTGTGTTTCAGTTCATGGTTTAGCCATATACTTGATAAATGCTGGAATCAACTTGTCATCTTATTTATGTTGCAAAATAACTAGTTACTTTGAAATGTACATCAGGGAGTTAAAGTTATTTTCTTCAAAATGATCTGTGAAATGTTGCTGAATAAAAACAAGAACATATATGAAACAATATCATGATGATCTGTTTGCCAAGTAGGTTCTACAGCCATAAGCAATAATTGTTCTGTATAAGGCCTCAACAGATAAATCAGAACTGGTCGCACTGTAGTATATTGTATGATTTATTACTTTCCTAATCAACATACGTTCTTATGTAGAAGATTGTATATGTATGTTTAATATTTATATTGTTCAGGAGAAAAACCGTACAAATGTCTGACTTGTTCCCGAACGTTTGTATCCAATGGTGTACTGAAGGCTCATATACGTATACATACTGGACTAAAGCATTATAAGTGTGTTATGTGTGATAACCTGTTCTCTACGAATGGAAGTTTGAAACGACATATGTCAACTCATAGCGAAGTACGACCTTTCATGTGTCCGTATTGTCAAAGAACATTCAAGACAAATGTCAACTGTAGGAAACACATGAAAACTCACAGGTATTAACTTGTATAAGCCAACTACTTCTCATTTACTGTACTGTTTAAAAAGCATGTTATAAATTGACACAGTGTGTTGTAGGAGCCAGTCTAGCTAGCGACTACACAAAATAATTTTCTTTCTCGACGTCACTCCATCTGGCAATTTCTTTAGTGTTTTCTAGAAGGAACGCAAGCTGGCAGTTTCACAATATGCTTGAAAAAAAAGAATGAAAATTTATTTGTCGTTTAATTCATGTATAAAACTGTCAATTTCAAATTTTGTGGCATAGAGTTGTATTTATATTCTATTTGCTATGTATTTCATCATTCCTATGTGTATTGAATCATATATGTTAAAGATGTCGTTTGTTATTGACTTTGGTGATATCTGTTGTTTTGTTTTGTGGATATGCATTTCTGACTATCTTCAAAACAATTGTATATTTTCAGGGCTGAACTTGCCATACAAATGACAAAACAGAATCACATGCATATGGATGGGGAACTGGTATGTTTAATTTATCTTTAATTTGAAGTTTTTGCTTGCATACATAGCTATTATTTATGTTTATAAATCAAGTAATTACTAATATTTTATAAGTATTTTATTGTGTTGTGAAGTCAGTTCCGAAACAATTTCTTCTTGCCAATACTTTATGTATATCGAACTTGTCTTTGAAGATACTATATAACTATAAAAATTGAGATGACTGAGTTACCCTGTGACACAGTAAATGAAGTTTCCTGTTTTTGGCCTTGTTATGTGATAACACATTTAACTGTTTTCATAGTTTTTAATTTGATTTTGGAGGAAGCATTTAAACACATTTTTAAATTACTATCTCAAATTGTAAGCAGCTAGCACCTTGTCTGTTACAGTACTGTTCTCCATGTTTCTGTACATACATTACTTACAGGCATTCTACATTCATAGTCATAATTCTTTAGTTGCATAGCTGATCTATGTTTTCAGAACACAACTACAGACTTACCTGGAACAGAGCAGTATGTTGAAGAAGAGGCAGTGGACAATGATCTTACATTGGTAAATCAAGAACTGAATCATGCATCGAATGTGACACAGAATGACCTTGGACAACAGACTATTCTTACTCAAGGTCTACAAGATGCTCTTGGGCTTGGTAGTGGTAATATGGATTCTAACATTCTGAATCAACAGGTAAATAGTAATAATGGATGCTTCAAATTAAAAATTTCCAGCATTTAGTTGATGATCTTGCGTGGGTTTGATAAAAAATGAAGAAATTAAATAGGTTGCAAATTCAGGAACTTACTTCTATGATATTGATTTCCCATCTGAAAATCTTGTGTGAAAGTTCATGTCTAACATTTTTGACTTGATTCAAATCATTCGTTTTAGTAAGAACCTATTTTGTGACTGATGTGTGAATCCAGATATGTTGTAATTTCTGTGCTGATTTGTTAGTCTCTCTCAGTCTGTGTCTTGCATTGTATCCCTACTAGACAAACATGGTGCTATTTCAAAGTTTGAAGACTAGGTCTTCTCATTATACATAATCTTTGTTAGTTTGTGTTATACCCAATGTATCATATATTACAACTTATGTTTCCAGCAAATATTTACCACTCAACAAACATTTACTCAAAGTCTACTTGGCTCTGGACAACAAAACTTCCAACAGATGAATACGCAGATAGCTACAGTTGATCAGCAGCAGAATCAATATCATATACAAGTATGTATTATTACATCTATATAGTCTTTGTGTCCTTTCAAGGAGAGGACCCTTATAACACGTATAAGTATAAATACACAGACCTCGTTTATCCGATAACCTTTTATCTGAATACTTGGCAACATCCGAAATAAATATCAGGTCCCGATGTATCTTCTTACACACGGCAAATTGAAATGGGCTATTCGGAACCATGTATTATTTGTAGTAAGATCTCGGACCCACTGAAACAAGGTCCAATTGTACTTCCAATCCAATTGTATCTGTGTAAGTTTCATGTTGATGATGAATTATAAAACTGGAATCTGTTTAAACCAATCTGTTCTGTCTCTTTGGTTATACATACCTAGGATATTTCTGGACTGGTCTTCAGTTCTAACTATTAACCCATCTAGACTGTCCTCGGGTGGTTTGTTTTAACTTATGAAAATATGAGGGCATAATTTCAAGCCAAAATGTATCCCAGTCAAATTGATGGTATGCTTATTACCATATCCCAGTCATAATGTACTTTAAACCATCATTTAGTTTAGGTGGGTTATTCTATACCTGAGGACTGTATAATAAATCTTCATATTTTTCTAACAAGTGTAGCATTACTAATGAAATTAGGTACTTAAAGCTATACATTAATTTCAGGATTTCAGGTTTGTTTGCCCGGGTGATTTTTCCTTGCAGTTATTATCAACCTGCTGCATTCACTCAGGGTGTTTGGTGTATAGTAAATCAATCATCTGTCATTTGTTTGTAATATATTCAAAAGCTGTAGGAAATTAAACATTATTATACAAATTTATACACCTAATGGCTACGTAAGTATTTTTTCATTTCCATGATTTTCAGCAACAGCAGCAGTTAAACCAAATGGATTTGAATAATTTTACTCAACAATCAGAAAATGTGATCCAGATTGTAACATCCGGTGATCAGGTTACCACGGAAACAGTACAAAGTGTTCAAGCCTTATCTAATGAGCAACAAGTACAAGTTGATGGTACTCAGTATGTAGTCACTGAAGCAATGCCAAGCACATCGATGCAGAATATTCTAGAAACGAGGTATAAGTAGTGACAATTATGATACTAAGAATTTTAATCTCCTGAGAGCTAAATGCATTCATACCTTTAGATATTTCAAAATGAGAATCATCAGTCTTTCATTGAAAACTTCAGCTTGACCATTGGTCAGATCATTTGTGTGTGTTTTCCGAGTTCTTTTACTGACCGTCAGTGCTAAAAAAAACAACCTTTGGATACTTGCACTAGAAAAACATGTTTGCAACCTTATGTATGTATCAAAAATCATACTGACAAGTTGTGAGTGTACTATATTTATAATACTAACATAATATTCTGTGTGTAATTCAGTGACTCAACACCAGCAGACGATGCCGAAACAGAAGCTCTAGATACTGATGCACCAGTTGTAAATGATGGACGTAAATCATACAGTTGTGAATACTGTAACAAAATGTTCAAAAAATCGAGTCATTTGAAGCAGCATATACGATCTCATACTGGTCAGTAAACAATGTTTTATTGTCATACAAAAAAGCAGTACCCTATCTAGTTTTTAGTTGAGTTGTGAGCCCTTGAAATTAATGTAAATTCAGACTATTTCTCCTTTAATGAAGGATCAGTCGCAAACCTAGGAGATATTTATTTGCCCTTGGAAATTTTGATGGATGAAAGCTGTGTCTTTGTGGTAAGATTGATGTTGTCTGGGGAGATATCAATCTCCATTGTTTGTTTTATAATCCACTTGCAATATTATGTTGATTGTTGAAATGCTGTATATATCCGTTTGTTACGATTTGTCCTAACAGTTTTAATATTTCTTCAGGGGAGAAGCCATATAAATGTCCCCAGTGTCCAAAGACTTTCGTTGCTATGGGTGTTCTACGACAGCATCTACGTACACACACCGGTGTCAAGGAGTACAAATGTAGCGTGTGTCATGCTATGTTTACAACGAATGGTTCACTTACTCGTCACATGAATACTCATGTGTCAGTAAAACCGTATAAATGTCCGTTCTGTCTGGAAGGTTTCCGTACTGCAAGTTTGTGCAAGAAGCACATGAGAGAACACACCGGTGGAGGTAAGTATCTCTCCTTGATCTTCGACATAGGAAGTTTTACAGTAAATCTCCATGTATATAGCATGTGTTGTACCTTCAGGGTTTTCCCTAGGATTTTTTAGCTAGGTGTCCTTGGACCCTCGTGTTTGACAAATTGGGGGTCCTTAGTTAATTTGTAAGGTCCCAGATATGCAGTTTATACTTGACAAAAGTTTATTTTAGGGGTCCCAGGGATGCACTGTAAGTTGAAAATGGGAGTCCCTAGAAAGAAAAGGGAGTCAGGGACTCAAGATTTCTGGATCAGGGAAATCCCTGTACCTCAGTTTGACCGATAAAGAAAATCAAATCAAGTCGATGAGACTGAAAGCAAACCTAGAGTAAATTGATATTCATGAAAGCTATGCTCATGATAATAAATCATACTATAGTTAGCTGTATTCTTTACTTAAGACCATACTGTTGCTGTGTATCAGTTTATAAAACTCAATAAAATATATTGGATAAAACATGTATGCTCCTCTTTGTAAATGGGATCATTTTCTCTCATCAAATTTTATCAAAGATTACTGTGCTTATTGTATTCTTTGATGCAGTTGATGGCAAATTTGTTTGAATGCAAATACTCAATTCTGGTAAACACTAAGGTCTGATGTGGTGTCAAACTTTCAGTCATATCCAGAAAGATGTTCACTTCAATGATATAAATGAAAATAAAAATACTTGATAAAAATAGGATTTTTACTGAGTAAATAACTTTCTAGTGCAAATTGAACTACAGTAATATTTTTCAATGTAATTTCCATGTTTTTAGATGAAGAGGAGGAACCAGCCCTATCAGGCGAGGATCAGGTCACAGTGCCTGCTGTAGCATTGAAGAAACCTCGAACTCGACTGGTAGAAGTACCACAATCAGTGGTACAGAAGACAACGTCAAATGATATGAATATATCAGAGAAAATACTGGTCGAGTCTGCCTCAGAAAAGGATAGAATTAGTGAGGTATGATCGTGTTATTATTGTAGTATTGTCTTGGAAATCTTGTACACTTCCATATACATGTATGTTCAAATTACTGGATGTGGATTAACTTATGTTTTGTTACTATTCATGGCTATCTAATCTTTGCTAAATATTACAAAATCGTATCAGCAATTCAGAATTCTCAGGAAGATTAAGTCCATGGTGGCATTGAAATATCAGCTGTGTCTGAAAAATGACCTTTTCGATTCATTGCCAGTCAAATAGGTTGAATAATTATCATGTTGAAATTTGACCATTTTGCTAAATAAGCACTTGAAAATTCAAAGCATATTGATATTCGTTTCAGCTTACAAACAAAATATCCTTCCCAGATTTTAGACAGCAGTAAATAATCTTAAAATCAGGGACCTTATTCATAAACATTATTAAGTCCGAAACTCAGACTTAGACTTTAAAATGTTGAATGTTCTTTTTGCTCCTTTGTTGTTATGACAATATAGATTTTAATAGAAATTGGCACCAGTGTGCAGAGGGAAACAACGATTATTCAGACAAAATTTCATTAATGGAGATTTAATCTAAACAAAATGACGGTAAATATAATTTTTGCAAATTTAGGGTCTGAGTTTCTTACTTAAAGTGTTTGTGAATAATGCATCAAAATTTAGCAACTGTTAGCCATCAGGTAAGAATAAACCTCTCAACGTTAAGCACGTGAATTTATCATCTCCTATTTTGCTGAAGTTTTTAGTGTTTTAAAGCCTGGTTATTCCCTCAAAGTCTTGTGTGTACAATACTCTGCGATTCCCAAGAAATAGTGAATGGGTAATGAATTTTATGCAATAAACATGAGCAAGATTTCATTTGTGGACATGAAAAAGAAATATATTTGTGATATTTAGGATGTCTGGAACATACTGGTGTCATGCTCAATCATAAAATAAATGACATACATTTACTTTAAAAAGTTCAAATGAAGTATTAATCATAACATTGAAACTTACCCTATACTTACATATTGTGTGTTTCAGGTGAAGGAGTTGGCTATTCAGTCTGAGAGACATGCACATGAATGTCCACAGTGCCCTAAGAGTTTCAAGAAACCTAGTGATCTCGTGCGACATATCAGAATTCACACAGGCGAAAAACCCTTTTCTTGTAACATCTGTGGCCGTACCTTCACTGTTAAATCTACTCTAGACAGTCACATGAAGACGCATGGTGGGTTTGAGAAAACAATTAGATGTCACATTTGTAGCTCGATGTTCAGTACGAAGGGAAGTTTGAAAGTTCACATGCGGTTACATACAGGTGCTAAACCATTTAAATGTCCCCACTGTCCGCAGAGATTCAGAACTTCAGGGCACAGAAAGAGTCATATTCTGTCACATTACAAGGACAGTAGCTCGCTCAGAAAGAAGAGGAACTCTCAGACTATCAACATACAAGAAGTCCCACAAACTAACGATCACATGGATTATATCAATCAAGTAGATACCAACCAGTCCTTACAACAAGTTATTGCTCAAAATCAAGGTCAAATTCAAATGGGTCAGGTGATCAATATTGACCAATCAATGCTTAATGCCAATATGGTTCCCCTCTCATTGACTGTGGATGGATACGGGAACCTGACTGACAACTCAGTATTACAAATACAAGGTTTAGAAGGGATTCCGCTACAACTTGCGGGCGGAGGCCTTGCTCAAGGAATTCAAATAACTGGACTGGACCAGAACACGATTGGCCAGACTGTTCATATAGATGCTAGTATTCTACAACAGCTGCAGTCTGGAAATTTCAATGTCACCCTGAATCCAAACCAGGCTGCAGATCCCAACATGGTGCCAAATTTGGCAAACATCCAACTACAGCCAATGTCCATTCAAGATGGAGTGAACCCTAATTTGGTTGTACAACCTATTGGTGCTATTGGTATTGATCAGACTAGTCTTCAACAAGGAAATCAGTCGGCACAGATTGGATTGAATCAAGACATTGCACAAGGCACATTTGTGATGACAGGAAATAATGGAATTGTAGCAGAACAACAGGTAATTCATTTGTATACACAACTTATTAAGGATTCAATAGGCTGTTCTTACTGAGACCAATTAATCATTAACACAAAGTCAAGGCTAAGTATTTTATTTTTTAAAGTCTTGGGGATAAGAAAAGAACATCTGACCCAGTTATGCTTAATTGCATACCAGCTGGTATTCCCTAGCTTTTCTAACACTCTGTTTTTGACTACATACCGGTACATGTAGATTGGAAAAATCTGATTTATATACAACTCCTAGTTGTTACCTATTTGGCTCTTTGCACAAAAAGTACAGCTAAGTAGTTTGAATATACTTCCATTCTAGGTACATCCACTAAACATTTAAATTATGAAGCATACAATAACATTTGTAATTTGTTCAAGGCATTTAACTGAAATAACTTCAGTAAGAGCTCTTTATTTATTGTTACAAAAACTTGGCTGACGCAAGTGATTTATAGCACTTGCTCTCAGCACAATCAACTTCTGAATTAATATAAATTGGTATTTCGTTGATTGCATACCAGATACAGTGTTGCCTCTTTTATTCACCAGGTTGATCAAGATCAGGTGATCACACAGCATAATCAGCAATCTCAGTCTGTAGAACATGTTATAGAAACGGTGAAAGATGAGGACGATTCTAACATGGTTCAGGATGACTTGGAACAAATAGAGCAGGAAAAAGGTACGCATATTAGTGGATAGCTTGGATTTTCGGATTTGGTGCATTAACAGTCACAGAAGATTTACTGCTTTTGTCCTAAATTCTCAGTATTATCTACTATATCGAGGGTTCAGTGCAAGACTATACTTACTCCTATAAAAATACATAGGAGTTAGGACAGTCTTACGCTGAACCCTCAATATTGTCATACAGTCGAGATTTGTTTATTCGACAACTTTCTATCTGAATACTTGGTATAATCTGAAATAAGTATCAGGTCAATTTATAACTTCTTATGTGCGCCGATTGAAATGGGCTATTCGAAACCATGAACTAGTAGAAGTAAAATGCAGACCCGACGAATTCGAATGAACGAGGTCCGACTGTATTTCTGTTGCTTACATGAGCAAAAATATCCAGAAAAATAAAATTATAAATATACATGTATACAGTTTAAAGGTGGGTATGGCACTTGAAAAACTACTTAATAAAGTTAGCATCACTTAATGATCTTGCCATAATAAAAGTACTGGCACTGGAACTCGTCAAAATAATATTCTAAACCTTTTTCATTACGGCTTGCAGTAATGAAGAATATTGGGTCCGTAAGTACCAGATGGATGTTACCTATATATATTGACTACTTGTATATTTTATTGTGACAGATATGATGGAATTATCTACTGATATTGACCAGGAAACCAGTGAAATGAGAGCTATAGATCCTAACATGACAACAAATCTACAAGGATCAATGATGGATGAAAACGAGGTCTGTATGGCTAAGAATTATAGTTCTTAGATATTGTGTGACCATTACCAATTTGAGTAATTGATGATAATTCTTCAGACATATTTGTTTTGGGAGGAACTTCATAGTAAATTATCTGTGAAAATAGAAGCATAAACTGATTGTACAGATTGATTTATAGTTCATAGTGTATAAGACCATAGTGTTTGATATACCGGTACATACCATGTACAGATTGATTTATAGTTCATAGTGTATAAGACCATAGTGTTTGATATACCGGTACATACCATGTACAGATTGATTTATAGTTCATAGTGTATAAGACCATAGTGTTTGATATACCGGTACATACCATGTACAGATTGATTTATAGTTCATAGTGTATAAGACCATAGTGTTTGATATACCGGTACATACCATGTACAGATTGATTTATAGTTCATAGTGTATAAGACCATAGTGTTTGATATACCGGTACATACCATGTACAGATTGATTTATAGTTCATAGTGTATAAGACCATAGTGTTTGATATACCGGTACATACCATGTACAGATTGATTTATAGTTCATAGTGTATAAGACCATAGTGTTTGATATACCGGTACATACCATGTACAGATTGATTTATAGTTCATAGTGTATAAGACCATAGTGTTTGATATACCGGTACATACCATGTACAGATTGATTTATAGTTCATAGTGTATAAGACCATAGTGTTTGATATACCGGTACATACCATGTACAGATTGATTTATAGTTCATAGTGTATAAGACCATAGTGTTTGATATACCGGTACATACCATGTACAGATTGATTTATAGTTCATTGTGTATAAGACCATAGTGTTTGATATACCGGTACATACCATGTACAGATTGATTTATAGTTCATAGTGTATAAGACCATAGTGTTTGATATACCGGTACATACCATGTACAGATTGATTTATAGTTCATAGTGTATAAGACCATAGTGTTTGATATACCGGTACATACCAGCATTTATAGTTCATAGTGTATAAGACCATAGTGTTTGATATACCGGTACATACCAGCATTTATAGTTCATAGTGTATAAGACCATAGTGTTTGATATACCGGTACATACCAGCATTTATAGTTCATAGTGTATAAGACCATAGTGTTTGATATACCGGTACATACCAGCATTTATAGTTCATAGTGTATAAGACCATAGTGTTTGATATACCGGTACATACCAGCATTTATAGTTCATAGTGTATAAGACCATAGTGTTTGATATACAGGTACATACCAGCATTTATAGAACGCTATATAACCTGATCTAATGTTGACTGTTAATGTAACTTCTTGTTTAAATACCAACGCATACTGTTCATCAGTTCTTTATTTGCGACTGTGTATTCAGAAGAATTAGATAGTTATGTTTCATGTGGTGTCAAAAATCAGCAATATCCAGAAATGTGCGTAGTGTCCTGAGCAGGATTACTAACTTGGTATAATAATTGAATTGGTACAAATTGGTCGAAATTCACCAAATAAACTACTGGAAATTCAAAATGATTTACAGTATTTGTGTCTTACATTAGTCAATATCTACATTGTATTACCCAGGATGCTTCTGATAATGATGATGATGGCGGTTTAGATGAGTCGCATTTAATCGAGGACAATGTTGACGACGACGATGACGACGAGAATGATGATCATTTACAGGACCCAAAAATCTCTGATCAAATTATGCCAGGAAATGAACCGTTTATATCCGCAAGCGATACTGCTGACACCGGAGATATGTCCGACAGATTGTTTATTTGTCATGTAAGTTTACTATCCATTCTCATGTATACTTTGAATTTGGAATGGAAATTTAGAACATAATACCGAGTGCTGTTGGATTCTTTAAAAAGAATTTGATGTTAACCTTCTTGTATCAAAAAGTGTTGAGTCAGGAAATTAAGTGATTTGAACTTTAGTTGTTTATTTCAATAAAATTATTAAAACCGACCCACAATTGAAGCAGATTTCTATGTAGTCTTGAACTACTGAACCTGTGTACAAGTTACTGTTATTAGTATAAAATTTCTTAGTTCAAATGTTCAGAAGTTGTAAGACAATATTGCAGACATTTCTACAATCTGTTTAATTTAATGCAAGGAAGTGGAGGGGGGGGGGGAGGGTCACCAGCACCTAAAAGTATTTTGTTTGAATAAAATAAATTTGTTTGACAAAATCCCTGACATATTATGTCTCTTTGTCTTAAAACTATTTTAGTGTAAGTCATTGGCTTATACTTTGTTCTGTAAAAAGACATCTGCCAAACCTTTATAATCGTCGTCACTGTAAATAACACTTTCTATATTATCATCTGGTTGATTGACTCATACATCAAACAAAACTGGGAGCAACGATTTAATTGTTAAAATATTTTAATATCACAAATAATAATTACTGGGTACAGTATCATTAAAACTGTCATATTTAATATCACGAGAATATAAATATGATTTGATAGAGTATAATTAAAAGAAGTTGAATATTGAGTGAAAATAATGGCTTTGTCATGCCTCAGTGTCATTTTAGGAAGCTTGAAATCACGACGTTAAACACCCATACTTTATGTTATCCCTATATTATCCTTAATGAGATCCAGAATGTATTAATATGTTACTAACAAGAACTGATTCATTATCATTGTGTGTAGTTTGATTGTTATCTCGGCTATCAGTATCAAGTATTCATTACTTTATTGGATTGGTAACTTTTAATTACTTTGATAACGTGCGCATTTATTTCGTGCACAGATTGTGCATATTACAAGTTATATTGTTAGCTTTGAGTGATCATGTCTAGTTGAATGTTCTGCCAGTTTTTGCATGATATATTTCAAACAATTAATTTGCCCATCTGTTAGGATTTTATCATAATAGTCTAAAAGCACACACATGATTTCACAAACTTATAAAGCTTATTCATTATGAAGCATCTTCGAACATTCACTTGTTTGTTCAGAGTCTTTACTGTATTTTAGAGTTAGAATCACATTATCAAGTATTTTGTTTTATTTCTTGCAATGCATGTATCAGTTATAAGTATTGTGTTGTGACATTCATATTTTGGTCTCTGAAATCTATTATTTGTCATTGCCTGTGTCCATAAATGTCGACATTGACATGTAAATCATACTTCGTTATCTGACACAAGTTAGATAAAAATAATGAAATATATATTTATGTATTACCAGGTGTGCCAGAAGTCATTCAAGAGGAACAGTCACTTAAAGGAGCACGTTAAAACCCACTTAAAATCACCCGGTGCTCAGAAAGAGAAAATGGGCTTCCATATTTGTGTGTATTGTGATAAAAGATTTCAGAAACCTAGTCAGCTTGACCGTCATGTACGGATTCATACAGGTTTGTACATGTAGTTTCTGTTTCAACTTTCCAAGTACATTTAAATCTGATACAGTTCAGTTTGTCTTACAGTTAAAGTCATCGGTGCATTTGCGTCATATTTATATACTTAAATAGTGCTGATTTAATGTGATTTAATCACTTAAGTTTTGCTCAAATTAATTCTTAAGGTGATCTTGCTTCTTGCTTATGATTTCAGTGTAAATTTGTATGTGGGAGTGATAGAGGTAGATAATGAGCAAAAACGCTGCACTTTAATTTGCTGTAAATATTTAAACATGAGATGATGTATGATTATACCCTGTGCTGCTTGTTTATTTACCATTAAAAATTTAGATAATTACAATTTTAGGAGAATAACTAATACCATTTCATCATGGTCTAATTGACACCATATTCATGAAAAGTAATATTAATGGCTTGTGTGAAAATGTTTTATGATTTTGGTAGAATAATTCTCATGAACACCAGTATTTATTGCGTGTAATTGTACTCTTTAATGAGTCCATTTTGTTGCTCTGAGATGATACTTTGAAAGCTGTGCAAATATCTTTTAGTGTTCTTTCTGCAAATTTTAATATCTTGGGAATTTCATAATGAATTATATATAAGATTTAAGCAAAACACTGTTTCTTTATCCATCAATTTTCTGCATTTAGCATCTGTTCTATTGAAGTTTCATGAAAAATTGAAACAAGATCAAAATTATTCTGTTCTGGTCATTATTTACAATGCTTTTGTTTCCCCAGTTTATTCTAGTGATCTCTAACAAATATCGCTGCATTTTGTTTTATATTTATTGCAATAAGTTGTTGAATGGTATGAAATGAATTTCCTCAGTCGTTCATAGAAACAGTATTGCAATTAGTATCAATACAAATGTGAATGTACAAATGCATGTATTATCATGTTACATTATATATAGTTTGTCATTGGTAAACCACCTGAATAATATTTCTATTAGCTGAATTGAAAATGATTTTTTTTATAATATATACTCGAGGACTCTAGAAACGCCTCGTCCATAATCAAATGAGTACAGTAACCAAACTTCTAGTACAATGAAACAAAATATGTTTGTAATACTCAGTACAATTCCATGAATTTGCAAGCCATTAAATGATGTAGACAAGTATTTAATTTGGCAAGTACTGACAAATGCAATTAAAAACAGTATGCATAAACGTAACAACTTATATGTTAAATTTGTACAATCACTTTCCTTAATTGTTTTCCATGTAAATATGACTTTGACTTTATACAACTTTACATGTATTTGTATGTATTTGTATGTATTTGTATGTATTTGTATGTATATGTATGTATTTGTATGTATTTGTATGTATTTGTATGTATATGTATGTATTTGTATGTATTTGTATGTATATGTATGTATTTGTATGTATTTGTATGTATTTGTATGTATATGTATGTATTTGTATGTATTTGTATGTATTTGTATGTATTTATTTATGTAATGAATGAGAAACACACTGTTTAAATCCTAAATAAAATGTATATTCTGTTCTGTTCATAAAAATGAGTGAGACATTTTTAGGTCCACTGGTAAAGCATAGAAATTTATACATGTATGATATTGTGATTATTACAGGAGAGCGACCATTTGGATGTATTATATGTGGTAAAGCCTTTAACCAGAAGAATGCTCTACAGATACATCTGAAGAAACACAGTGGGGAGAGACCACATAGATGTCAGTACTGTGATACAGCATTCACACAGAAAGGAAACCTTAAAACACATATAAAACGTGCGCATCATGCAGATATGGTCAATTCTATGAACTTGCGGAAATCTGCGGCAAAACTGCAGAACGATGTAACTGGGGATTCTGTGAATGAGTCGGTGGGAGACAAAGATCAAGTGATTACACAAGATATAAACCTCAGTGAAGTTTCAGATTTCTTCAGCAATTGAATTAGATGGATAGTTCTCTTCTTTATGATGAGAAACGTATCTGTTTTCAGGGGTTCCGCTTGGTGCTGAATCTCAAGGGTCATTTTGATAATTTCTGACTGGATCTTACCATGATATAGCAAAATTACTTATAATTTAGAGAAAAAATTCAACCTTTCAGCCAGAATCCTAAGGGTCAAAATGTGGCATTTTGGAAATTCCTGGGGACAAAGGGTCAAATGGAACCCCTGTGTTTTATTAAAAGTCGGGTGCACTCTAAGTCTATGTTATTATTTTATGTATTTTTTTGCTTTGAAAAATGAATAAAAGTGGTTAAGAAATCCATTTCTGTAGTATTTGCTTCATCTTGTCCTTACTGTAGGACAAATCTGGTATTCTCCTTAAAATTTCAGACTAAAAACAAGTTGATAACATTGTTGTATGAAATATGGCATGTTCAGAGAGTTTGTTTTATCATCAACAACGAAAAAAAAAACAATGCTTTATTTAAACATTCAGTTGATCAATGTGATACATAAATGTTTTAACAGTGTAAAGTTTGACTTTCAGGCTTTGTTACCTTTTGAAGGTGTTAATGTTTATTGCAATGTGATAAGTTTAGAAAGTGGTGATGTTAGCATTTAATGTCCATAATTGCAGTGGGGTACACTGCAACTCCATTACAACGCGATCGGGGGGGGGGTCCAAAGACTCGCGATCGCGTTATATCTGACCGCGTTAAAATCTAAAGACAGCACGTTTTTTCGCGAAAGAGCAGACAGCAAATCGCGGAAAAATACGGTTTTGATCAATTTTTCTTTTTTGACAAATTTTAGGATTTTTCAAATCGCAGAAAAATACGATTTTGATCGATTTTTCTTCTTTTTTTGAAAAATTTAGGATTTTTCATGAAAAAAATCGGGAGCCATGACGACATCGCGTTATAATGGATATCGCGCTATAACCGACCACGTAGTAATGGAGTTGCAGTGTATTCATGATTTTACATTTGAAGAAAATGTTTGTATTGCATATATTGGAAGAAGTTACATGCTGAAGCAACTTCAGGGGATATAGAGAGAATGTATCCTTCACCTCTGATTCCAATTGAGAAGTTTGAGAAGTATATGGAATAGAAAAGTTATATGGCTTCAAGTTTTTACGTTATTCTTGGTGATTATCGTTATGTTGTCTTTCAGTGACTTATCGTGGTGCCATTGCTTCGTCTATTTACACATGATGATTGTATTGTTTTATCATGCAAATGCATACATATAGCATCTTGTTTCTGCTTTCTTGAAACACATAAAAATTATGGTATGGTTTGAATTCCAATATATATGCATGTTGAAATTTTCACCAGTCATATTTTTTTAAGTTATGATTTATCTGTGATGACGTTGTTGTCTTGGATCTACAAAACATTGTTTGATATGTCACATTATTTGAATGAATTTCTTTAATTTATTGCATGTAAATTACACATCAAGAGGGATTGTGTGTCCTATGGACATGATAGTTTGTACTGACTAAGTGATGTGGCTTTCTGGTTCTTGTATTTGGTTTCTATGAGCATAGACTTATACTGCAAAGAACCGTAGATATGCAGAATGTAGTTCTTACAGAAATTTGTAGCTAGGGTTGTGTTTGGTGTTGGAATTCAAGCTTGTTTCTCAACAATATTAAATATTGTATGTTGATCATTTTACCTAACAGGTGTTCTCATTTGGTGTCTTTCCTCAAGCAAGTGTTGCTTTTCATGCATAAGTTAGAAGTCTATGACAAAGGATTTCTCTGTATCCAGGGATGTAAGGACAACTAGCAACTGTTTATTTATAATCAAATGCACTTGTTGCTCTTTTAGTCCTTAGTACGTATGATAGTTAATTATTACTGACAATATACAAGTTATCTGTGAAATGGGATTGAAGTCCAGATGCTTGAAAGTTGTAAACTGGTAGAAATTGTGAGCTAACATCAGAAATGGGTGCATACTTTCTCCAATCATTCTAAATTAATATACCTCAATAATAAGACCACTTTTGGGACCCTTGAAACTGGTCTTAATATTGATGTGGTCTTAATATTGAGGTCGAACAGTAAATATTAACTTTTAAGGGTGGTCTTAAATTAGAGGTGGTCTTATTATTGAGGTGGTCTTTAAGTGATGTTTTACTGTATGACAATATTATTTGATTGTTATTTCGACTATTGACTCATTTGATTTTGTCCTTGCTATAGAACTCTCCTTTTGAGTAAGTTTAGGCTGTTTATTTTCAGGAGCCTTGCATAATATTTTATAATATACATGTATTTGAAGCACAAATTGACTGCCATCTGAAAATAAAAAAATATTTTTTAAATGAATTCATGTAAAAACTATAAATTATTTTATAGTAGCACCACAATGTTTTATTATCTTTGTTATAACAATTATGCTTCAATGTTAGTTTTCTGATCTTTTTCAATTCTGTAAATATTCTTATATATTATTTGTTTTAATATAATTTCTATATAACTGTTACCATGACAATATTTTTTATGATTTTGAGAATTGTATATTTTAACTTACGAGATGTATAACAGTTTTGCATACTGTATTTCATAAATGGCATTATGTTGATTTGTTATAGTTGCATTTGTTTGTGCGTTAGTCTGTAATTGTTAACATGGAAACGATTGTCAAAAGTTAAAATAAAATATTAACTTTGAAAACTGTTTGTTATATCTTTACAGTAAGATGTTTTTCATTCCTGTTTTGAATATATCCGATGATGTATAGAATAATTTCATATTTTAATTGCATTTTACATACAATTTCTTGAGTTTTATTGTTTCATTTCACCTGTGTTCAAACTTTATGGGCATAATTTTGAAAGGTGGAGAATATTGAGTGGTGTCTACAGTTAAAATTAATGGGTTTTAATTAATGACTGTTATCAACTAGTATTGATACAATATGAGACATTCAGGGGTAGAAGTCAGGAGACAAATGAAGATTTACTTTCTTTGTGTTTAATATTCTCAATGAACTTTTTAATTTGTTAGAATTTATTAACAATAAAATACTCCTTTAGTTCAGCAAGGATTTGATTCAAATGAAGAGTCTGACCATATATTATATATATCTTAGGTAGGGCAAGGTTATTTTGGGCGAGCGAGCGCGCACTGTTGGGTCTGACTTTTGTTGTACAAGGCGTATATAGTTGTACTCCATGGTATTTCAGTCAGTATAGGGGTCGTATGACCTTGCCAGTGTTCCTGGGTTACCAACTAGAACTGAGCTGTTCTTGCACAAGAATCAGAAGTGGGGCACAAATAGGTTAGACTTGACCACTGTCATTGAAAAAAAAATTGCTCCTCTAAGTGATACAGCAATAAATTATTTAACTTGATGAATTGTTGCCGGGAGCATTACTATTGTTGATACTCTTGAGAAAAAGTACAGATGTTAGTATGTGCATAATGCTATTGAACTATTACAACTGGATAAAGTCAAGTTGGTCATTTTTATGCCCCAGTCATATATGTGGGAGGGGGGGGCATTAAAAGTTGCTCCTGTCCATGTGTGTGTGTGTATTCTGGTCCGGTCTGTAACTTCAGTATGTATGTAGGGATTTCAAAATAACTTGGCACATGTGATCTCCTTAACAAGATGATGTGTCGTGCACAACACCAAGCCTTCAAGGTCAAGGTCACCATTACTAAAAATGGAATTTTCTTGTCCGGGCTATAACTTCATTAAGGATGGATGGACTTCAAAATTACTTGGTACATTTGATCACCATAACAAGACGATGTGTCGCACAAAACATCTAGCCTCCTAAGGTCAAGGTCACTGTTACTAAAAATAGAATTATCTTGTACGGGCTATAACTTCATTATGGATGGATGGATCTCAAAATAACTTGGCACATGTGATCTTCATAACTAGACGCTGTGTTGCGCGCCCAAAACCCATCCTCCTAGGTTCAAGGTCACTGTTACTAAAAACATAATTTTTGTTTCCGGAGTATATTGTCTATGTCTAAAATATATTTGTATATTATCAAAGCTCAAATAAACACTAATTTCTGTGTCACATATCGCAAAGCAGGCCATCTGTATCTGTGACACATTTCTAGTTTAATTCTTTGCTACCACAGATGCAATAAATAACAAAAAATAACAATAAGTAGCCAGTAAAATCTTCAATTTTTGTCGAGCCCATTTGCGGTGAGCTTGACATAGTTACCACAACGGCCGCCCGGTGCATGTTTGTGTATCTGTTTGGATTTGGTCATTTATTGAGGGATTTTCAAAATTACTTGGCACAAATGTTCACCATGATGTGACGGCATGTCACGCACAAGACCCATGTACGAAGCATGAAGGTCAAAGTCACACTTAGAGGTCAAATATCAAAATTGGGTCTTAAACATTGTGTCATGACCATACCACTGTCATTTGTTGTGGGATTTTTAAATTACTAGGCATAAATGTTGACCATGACGAGACTGTGTATTTTTTGCGAAACACATGTCCGTTGCTCAAAGGTCAAGGTCACACTTAGAGGTCAAACATCAAAAGATGGGTCTAAAACATCTTTTCCGGAATATTACACTGTCATTTATTGAGGAATTTTCAAATTACTTAACATAGATGTTCATCATGATGACATGGTGCATCTCGTGCAAGACCGGTGTCTGTAGCAAAAAGGTCCAGGTCACGCTTACAGAGGGATCTAAACATCTTGTCCGGAATATTACACTGTCATTTATTGGGAGATTATTAAATTACTGTGGATAAATGTTCACCATGAAGAGATGGTGAGTAGCGTTCAAGAACCGTGTTTGAAGCTCAAAGGTCAAGGTCACACTTTGTGGTCAAATTGGTCAAAAACATCTTTTCCAGAATAGGACAATGTCATTTATCGCAGGATCAAAGGTAAAATATGGGTGTAATAGATATGCACTGTTTAGCATTAATATATTAATAATAATATTAATGTATTCCTCATGCTCTTCAATTGGTGTGTGCTTGACATGTTGCCCTTGGCATCTAGTTTGGAACTTTCTGTGGTATTTAGTGACTCTTGAATTTTATTTTTGCCATTTTAACGTAACATTTTTTCAATTTTTTACGATATATAAACTAAATCCATAATATGCCAAAGAAATTAAATTCATCATAATTATATACTATGTGAAATTTAACACTGCTTCAGTTCATTTCCATATTTTTGTGCCAAATACAATTTTTGTTTAATTTGTTCATCGGTTGTATTGCAACCGGACAATTATAACTTACAGCTGCATTTGATAGTTTTTGGTTGTGAATGTGTTTCATCCGTTTAATTTTATTTCATTATCGATCATGAAAAATAGTCTGATTTTGCATCACTACCATAATCAGTAATAAGACCTTTTTAATGTAATGGAACCAGGATTTCACAAAATGGAAGGACTTCTATATTGCATTGTCTCAAAATATTCAATTGTTTAACAATTCTGTCACAGATTTATATACCAGTGTTTGTATACATGCATAGCCCCTATAGCATATAGACAAAAACCACGGCCTTCTAGCCCCTATAGTATATTGACAAAAACCACGGCCTTCTAGCCCCTATAGTATATTGACAAAAACCACGACCTTCTAGCCCCTATAGCATATTGACGACAAAAACCACGACCTTCTAGCCCCTATAGCATATTGACAACAAAAACCACGACCTTCTAGCCCCTATAGCATATTGACAACAAAAACCATGACCTTCTAGCCCCTATAGCATATTGACAACAAAAACCATGACCTTCTAGCCCCTATAGCATATTGACAAAAACCACGACCTTCTAGCCCCTATAGCATATTGACAACAAAAACCACGACCTTCTAGCCCCTATAGCATATTGACAACAAAAACCACGACCTTCTAGCCCCTATAGCATATTGACAACAAAAACCACGACCTTCTAGCCCCTATAGCATATTGACAACAAAAACCACGACCTTCTAGCCCCTATAGCATATTGACAACAAAAACCACGACCTTCTAGCCCCTATAGCATATTGACGACAAAAACCACGACCTTCTAGCCCCTATAGCATATTGACGACAAAAACCATGACCTTCTAGCCCCTATAGCATATTGACGACAAAAACCACGACCTTCTAGCCCCTATGGTATATTGACAAAAACCACGACCTTCTAGCCCCTATAGCATATTGACAACAAAAACCATGACCTTCTAGCCCCTATAGCATATTGACAACAAAAACCATGACCTTCTAGCCCCTATAGCATATTGACAAAAACCATGACCTTCTAGCCACTATAGCATATGGACAAAAACCACGACCTTCTAGCCCCTATAGCATATTGACAACAAAAACCATGACCTTCTAGCCCCTATAGCATATTGACAAAAACCACGACCTTCTAGCCCCTATAGCATGTTGACAACAAAAACCACGACCTTCTAGCCCCTATAGCATGTTGACAACAAAAACCACGACCTTCTAGCCCCTATAGCATGTTGACAACAAAAACCACGACCTTCTAGCCCCTATAGCATGTTGACAACAAAAACCACGACCTTCTAGCCCCTATAGCATGTTGACAACAAAAACCACGACCTTCTAGCCCCTATAGCATGTTGACGACAAAAACCACGACCTTCTAGCCCCTATAGCATATTGACGACAAAAACCACGACCTTCTAGCCCCTATAGCATATTGACGACAAAAACCACGACCTTCTAGCCCCTATAGCATATTGACGACAAAAACCATGACCTTCTAGCCCCTATAGCATATTGACGACAAAAACCACGACCTTCTAGCCCCTATGGTATATTGACAAAAACCACGACATTCTAGCCCCTATAGCATATTGACAACAAAAACCATGACCTTCTAGCCCCTATAGCATATTGACAACAAAAACCATGACCTTCTAGCCCCTATAGCATATTGACAAAAACCACGACCTTCTAGCCACTATAGCATATGGACAAAAACCACGACCTTCTAGCCCCTATAGCATATTGACAACAAAAACCATAACCTTCTAGCCCCTATAGCATATTGACAACAAAAACCACGACCTTCTAGCCCCTATAGCATATTGACAAAAACCACGGCCTTCTGCCCCTATAGCATATTGACAAAAACCACGACCTTCTAGCCCCTATAGCATATTGACAACAAAAACCACGACCTTCTAGCCCCTATAGTATATTTTAAAACAAATTTTATCTTGGAACCATATGTCAATTGCATAGACTTTATGAATAGTAGACGTTTCTTTGTTAATTTGAAAAAGGCAGACATCAAAATGTACCACGTAATCAACGCTTTTGCAAGTATTGCAGTGACATGATAGAAGATGAATACCACTTTTTAATGTTCTGTCCATTATATGCTGACATCAGAAAACAATATATTCCAGAAAAATATACCAAACATCCTACTCAATCTAAGTTGAATATTCTTTTAGCTAGTAATAATGATATTTTAATTATGAATGTCTCATTGTTTGTTTATACAGCTTTTAAATATAGAAGTAGCTTCATCTCTGCTTTGAACTAGACTTTTGTACATTGTATTAGATGTTTGAATTTTTCAATGTTTGAATGTTGTTAACTGTATAGATACCCTATCGATGTCGGTTTATAACTATACATTGTATATTAGGTGGGTAAATGATCATGAATTGATTGTTTTGTGTATTGTAATATTTTTGTGTATGGGCCATTTATACAATAAATATATTTGAATTTGACAAAAACCTTCTACAGGCTTTGCTTCAGGTGACAACAGTAAATATATACATAATCAGCATCAAACATTCACTTAATTTGTCATAATTATTGAAACTATAAACACCACATATGTTACATAATTAATTATAATGGCTGAAATTTGATAGCTGCCGTCTATGCCTGTGATGCAAATGTTTTATTATATTGAAGCAACAAGCAGAAAAATTTCGAAAGAAAAAAGGTGAAAATTTGAGACTTACATAATCCCCCCCTCCCAGAAAACTACTTTCTAGAACCACTACTTCAGGGATTGGCTGTTAATATATCTAATCTTATATTCCTACATCAAAATGTCTGCCTGGGAAAATCCGAAATTCAACCCCAGCACCATCTTGATGACCCCTTCCAAAAATAAAAATAGTGGGGGTAAAATGAGATGTAAATATAATTGTAAATCAGCTCTTGGGGGGGGGGGGGAAATCAACATCATTAACTAATGTGTGATTACTTTTTGCCGAAATATGAATACTGGGTCTCCAGTGGAAATTGCCGTATTGGAATATCTGAATTGTAATGATTGTTGTATTATCATTTGGATAATAGTTTGTTGAAAATATTTGATTATATAAAATATGTAATTATCTTTGTTTTAGTCGGTCCACATCCTCAATATAACATTGAGATACAGTGTAATACATCACATGTATTTTAATTATTTGAACATTGTTTTAATAAAGAATTTCCCTGGTAGTTGTCATTTCATATAAACTTTTACTGGTATTAAACAAATCCAGGGGAATATTTGTTATTAGGCAAACCTTCTGGCCATGCACAGAGCTGTCATCTACAGGGTATATAGGGTAATATTCACTGCGGAGGATGTATGAGTGGTAAATCTGTCTGTTATATGTAACATACGTGTGTGATATGTGTGTGTGATACGGCGACGAAAATTATAATTTTTATATGGTGAAAAAGTATTACCATTTGATAGGGTGGTAAATATTATTATTAAATATCACGTACTCGGTGGTATTGGCGTGTTGAAAAGAAGTTCCAGTATTCAATTATCGGAAATAAATTCCCGATGTTCGTGTATGTACGTGATAGAAAAAAGCCTCCATGATATTAGGCTGGCTAGAAATAAATGTGACTTTATATAAAATTGTATATAATTGATCACTAACGGGACCTGCCATCTCAAATTTCTTTGGTAATTTATCTAGTCAGTTTTAAAACTATTACAAATTATACTCTGATTTCACAGACCCTGTAACGGAATTATCTTTTACATTTCGGATATATCGTAATGGAATATAAATTTAATAGATTTTCGGGATGACACAAATGTTCAGGTTAAAATTACTGACATTGTGTCATGTTTAACTTTTCATACAGAAAATGTCTAGATACAATTACTAGTCTTATGTCAAAACTTGGGTACATAAACTGGTTATATTCTTATTACTGCTATATTATTTCTATAGCACTCAAGGGGAAACATTGAGAAGTGGAAAAGCTTCCTTCAGTTCATCAAGTTATATTTTAATTATTTCAACAGCCATACACTCCGTCCGTATCTTGTGGTGCGGCAAACTGTCAAATCACTAGCTTGTCGGGCTGTTATCTCTGTATACTATTCAGATGTCATAGTTTACACCAGATAGCTCAAAGTTCACATTGGTTTATAACTATTTGTTTCAAATAATTGACTCGTATTGTGGAATTTTTAATGCAAAATCTTTTTTTTTGTGGATACCAATGTATTTTGAAAATTCATCTCCAAGATTCTTCAGAAATTTTAAACTTAACTTTAGCATACCAATAGGGTTTTCCACAGCAAAATATTACAATAATTGAATTTTTAGTGCAGGCATCACACATAGGGATACATATTTTATCATTACATTTTAATAAAATTTTGATAAAAAATTTAAGAAATTCTTAGGTGAAAAAAATTAAACACTTGTTTTTTTTTTTATTAAAGCTCCATGATACATATGAGTGCTGCTATGGGATTTCCAACCTCTTCTGTAAGTGACATCATTTCAAGAAAACGCAACATGTGATGTCACTATTTGCAAGCAGGAAACGCCATTGACTCCATAATTATGGTCACTTCGTTTTCATATTGCCATATGGGGCAAATATTGCATATTGTCAGTACATGGCGACGTCACACATGACGTTTTCTGGAAATGACGTCACTTATAGAAGAGGTTGGAAATTGTACAGCGGCACTCATATTGTTTTGCCAAACCATGGCAGTATGACCAGTTTGGTACTTAACAACAGTTTGCTCTTGAAGCCTTATATTACCTCTTTATAAGTGTATTTTATGTATGCTTTTTCAAAGGAGTAAAATTAGGACGCACCAGAACCAGCAGTATGTATGAAATGCATCACATATCGAGGTCCTAACTTCTATATAAAAACATAGGGGATACGATACTCTTGCGTTTAACCCTCAATATTCAGACTGATATTGCATGCTGTGATTGTTATTTCACTAGGGGATACGATACTCTTGCGTTTAAACCTCAATATTCAGACTGATATTGCATGCTGTGATTGTTATTTCACTAGGGGATACGATACTCTTGCGTTTAAACCTCAATATTCAGACTGATATTGCATGCTGTGATTGTTATTTCACTAGGGGATACGATACTCTTGCGTTTAAACCTCAATATTCAGACTGATATTGCATGCTGGGATTGTTATTTCACTAGGGGATACGATACTCCTGCGTTTAAACCTCAATATTCAGACTGATATTGCATGTTATTTCACTGACAGTAAAGTATAGTGGATTAAAAATTATTTGAATACATTTGTATATATAACTCCAATTCGCTTTTCTTTCATTATCATGTTTACCTAAATACCGATTATAGGGGTGTTGTATACAACCTGTTCATCCGTTCATTATTGAACATTTTATTTTAACAACCTTCCCACCCTATACCCAATATAATGGACAAATCGATAATGAAAGCCTTATCGAGTTGGGTTTATACCATTATTGTGTAATATGTCGATTGGTTAATATTTTCCACAAAATGTTTTCATTGGCTGACAATCTCACAATGTGTTTACGACATTTCTCAAGTAAATAAAGAGAGACTATATAATTATGGTCCATTTACTCGCGAATGTAGTGTTTGTGTAAATCAATATAAATTGATTAAATAGTATTATGAAGTGTCACATGGTACAAAATGTCCATCAATTCACGGCCATCTATGAAAGTTGTAAAGTCAGATGCATATAGACAGAGTATGACATGCAGGGTTTATTGACGATATTTCGGGAAGATGACCAATACCCTTCTAATTGGGAATTTTTGCGCGTCTAACTTAGAAATTGGCAAAAAGACTAGCAATTACAGCAAAATGAAACGATGTTGTAATTTATTAATGGACAATTGCTATTTATGTAAACTGCTGGTGAGAGATTGTGAGTTGTCAATTCTTGGCTAAATTGAACCAAAATCTTTTCTTCAGATTTATTGGGAATTTTTAACATTAAAATTGGGAAAAATATACACTTTTTGGCATTGGAAATATAGCCAAATAACGGCTATAAAAACAACTGAAAAGAAACCGTGACACGAGTGTGCAGGCAATCTAGGGAGTGGCATGACCCCTTTGTTTTCAAGTGCATACTATTGTCATTTTCATATTGAAGCAGAATTAATTTAAATTGCATGAGATGTCTCTCAGCAGTATTCAATTAGTTTAGATACAGTCAGCTATGGCCTTCTATTGAAGCATAAGTACGTAATTATACAAGTGTCACTGTAACCTTGAGGTTTGTATCTTTCACAAATCCAGTGATATCGAGTTGCTCAGTGGAAAAACTCGGCGAATAGAAATATTGATATGGTTCAACATGGCATTTGTCTACCATATCTGAACATCGGCGATCTAACACGGACTCCCTGATTGTACGGGCACTCTGTCGTAGGGACTCTTGTATGGGATCTTTGTTGTCGGGACTATTTGAGACGGGATAGGTGAGTGGTAGAGCAACAAGATGTCGGCCACTCGACCTAGACCGGTCACTACCACACCTCCTACACCAGTCCTGCGTTCAGTAAAGGTGTTTGCGGTTAACGTTTTGTAACGTTTGCAATTTGGTAACCCGTTTGCAGTGAATGTGATAAGGTGGGTCAGGGATACAAAACAAAACATTTTGTAACATTCGCAATTGTTATCCGTAACTGAACGCAGGGCTGTGCTGACATGAGAACATGAGAATGATTCAAATACATTGTAATTACAATGCTTAAGTAAATGGGTACATACATTCGATATTATAAATGTATGTTAGATGAGAAATATCTCCTATGGGTATGAATGGATGTATGAATTCTTAATCATACATTTGTGTCGAAATAAAAACAAAACTCAAAAATTATTTTCACATTTTGATTGTAATATAGTAATAAACATAGTCCAACCATGGAAATTCACAAAAACATCAAAAAGGCAAAAAGTGATGTATAATATAATCTAAAATGGTACATAAAATAAGGATGGGGATAGAATCACTATATTAGAAAACGTTTGTAGATGTTGTACATGGATATATAAGATACATGGCATGCTATCGTAGTAGAGGGGAAATACATAAGTTAAAATTTAAATAATAGGTTGAACGTATTGTCTCCCCATGGAAGGGATTTACAGACATATAGATGATGCTAGGTAGAGTGGAAAGATAAAAACAACAGATAATTAAGAATCAACTATTCTGATCTATTGCTCCTTGTAATAAACAACTTCTGATAGTATTGGCTATAAGTCTCAATTTTATTAGCAATAATATGATACTATTGACCGTGTGTATTTTATATTTGCAATTATATATACCTTAAATGTTGTTCTACGTAATATGACAAGTAAAATATTATTAGTTGAAGTATACACAAACAATTCTAAACAGATTGATGTTTTGTAAGAATAAAAATGTCTTTTGTTGCTACGTAAAATGGACTTTGAGTTCATTTAGTGAGAAAAGTTAGGCCAAACAAGAAAACTGGGGATACTTTCTTTGCTAATGAGGTAGCTAACTAAGTGGACTTCCATGGATTTGTTTATTTGAAACTGATGAATCTAAGTTAGCTAATTATGAACTTAACATAAGTGATTCCTAAGGCAAAAACAATATATAGTTGCTATGGTAATGCGGAACCATCATTTTCAAGTTTGGTCAAAATCTTGTTTTAAAAATAAATTTTCTGGATTTCATGCCAAATTACAAGTTGATAAAAGACTATACTATAGTTCTATTCAAGACCAAAACATTAACAACACAAAAATATAAGAAAGAGAACAACTCATACAAGAAGACAATACAAGATTTTTATGGAACAATTCCACAGTCACATGACTTTTATAGGTACCGGGTATATATATGTGTACAGTTGGACCTCGAGTATTGACAACCTTCTATTCAAAAACTCGATATCACCCAAAATAAATATCAGGTCCCAATGTATCTTCTTATGCACGCCGAATAGAAATGAGCTATCTGAAACCATGTATTGTTCGAAATAAATTTTTTGACTAAATGACTGCATGAACGAGGTTCGACTGTAATTTAAAACAGAAACTAGAAAATGAAGGTTAATGTTTGAGTGAAGTCTTCAGACATCCAACTTGTGTATGGTATTTACACTTTCTGTGGTTAAACGTTCAGATTTTATATCAATTGAGCAAACAATATTCAGTATAAACTACAGTTTTCTAATTACATGGATGAAATTGCTAAAACTACAAACAAAATTAGGATTTCGACATATTTTTACCATTTATGGAAACACAACAAAATTTCACGAAAGAACTTATTTTCAGCGTGACCTCTGGTATTGACTTTACGAGATCCATACCACAAGGCTATGCAAGAAGTCTTTGTCTCGCTGAAGAAAAAATATTCAATAAAAGAAACGCAATAAGCCAAAATCTACAATGTTAGTTTTCTAATAAGACCTGGTAACTGTAAGAAAAGTATTTGGTAAGAAATGGAATGATATTAATAATAATGAATATTCAAATCATGCAGTTTCTGTGTCTCCATTATATCAAATACAAAACTTCAACAGAATCTGAATTGTTTTTCGCTTAAAATACAAAATAAATACGAACAAAAGACGACAACACTTAGATAACGATGACAAGCTAAAATGTTCATGAAAGAATGAAGCTTAAAAGTATGAAATATATGTATGGTAACTTAAATTTAATTATTAGAAATAAAATGGACTAACAATAATGATATGTACTTTCATAAAAAATAAAAACAAAAAATAGCGCAATTATCATTAAATGATCAATTATATACAGACAAAATTCACAAATTACTAATTTTTATGAATTAAGGAAAGAACACACGAATATCACACAGATTATTAGCTGCATGCAAAAATTCAGGAAAATATTTCTAAAATAAAAGCAACAATTGAGAACATAAACAACATAGCTCAAGATCAACGTGGTAAAAAACCCATTAAGACGTCATCATAATAAACAAGAGTCCCAAGCTGTCACAAAATAAGCCCGTTAAAAGTTCAGAGAAGATCCGATAAATGTTTAACAAGAAAATTTATCCACGAACATTGTCACTAAGTTCGGAGATGATTCAATAAAAAATTATTTTAGTTAGAGAGTGGACAAGGGATTAATTTTGGATAATTCAAGGGCCACAACTCCTGAGTGCCTGTGGTGATTTGGCTTGTTATACTGCACAGCTGGTAACAAATACTTCATTGTGTTTTAGCTACTGCTACATAGATTGATAAATTCAATTACTTCATATAAAATTAATTATTGAATAGATTTTGGTATCATGCTGAATAAATAAATAAATTTAACAAAACAAGTTAATAAATATGCTTACATACATACTATAAAACTGTTTTCACATAAATCATGCTATTATTGTTCTGTTCATGCATTCTAAACAAACCAAATTTAAACACAAAAACAATTTTTTCATTTTAAATTCTGATTGAGACTGATGATAATTTTTCATTTGCCTTGAACATCAGTCACGTGTTGAGTACAAAGTTTCCTTATTCTCATTGAAAAAAATATTTTTATTTTCACAAAAATATGACAAATGATATCTCTATTTTTCAGTATTAGAAACACCCTGCTGAAGAGACGAAGTCCAGTATTTTTACGTCCTGATGTCTCATACAAACCATCAGTAATCATGTCCTGTCAGCTTGATGTAATACATAAAATTGTGATGAATTGCACACAATTTGTTTGTCATCTTGGAAAACAATGTTTCCATCATATACAAACTATGAATAATCACCGACTACTGCACTTATGTGGAACATGAAATAAACAAATCAATCATTTAATCGGGCATACATCAAAGCTTAAAATGTGTCTGCTTTTTCTGTCTTTAAACAGTAACACAATGACTGGAATGATGGATCGAAGTTTCACAGTTTTATGGTGAAAATACAAGAAATTGTGGAGACATAGACAGAAGAAAATCCCCCCCAAGATTCCATACAGATCTTGTGCTGATACACTTTGTAAGTATGGGAATTTTTATTTACTGATCAAAATTACTAACCCACCAGGACAGTTTTACATAGTTTCTAAAACGCTACTTGTAGACATCAATTTTGACTTTGATTGCTGTAAGCTGTAATATTTATGAACTATCGAAAAAAACTTCTTATGTAAATCTGTCAAAACCGCACTCATCATTTCTGATCACTTTGTCATAGTGTCGTAAAATTCTCAAAGTACAAACCTATATATTTACAAACTTTATAAAACAATACTCTCTGTTTTGAAGTCACAAAAAAGCTTACAATACATTTTTTTTTTTAAATCAAGAGTAAATAAAAACAGACAGATATTACCAAGTCTGAATTCATAACAGCAAGAAATATTGAAACCCATATTCACATATTTGTTTACCTTTAAAATATACACATTGTTTACAACAACCGTAATATAACAATCAATCATCTTTATATCTAAAACCCAACCTTGAAATGCAAGTTGCGCTATCCTGAATATATGACTGTGAATAATTCAAAAAACCAATTGGCTTGATTGATCATTCAAACTGGTGAAATCACATAAACAATGATGTAAGTTTTATGCCCCCAGTCTTTAGTGTTTTTCCAATTAACTTTGTACAATTATCAATTATATGATTCCCAACGCTTCACTGTCACCGAAATGACAAATGGTGTAAGTTATACGATCCCCAAAATGGTTTTATTTATAACCATGACAATAAAACATGCAAGTACTAGAATGTAAACATACCGATAGTATAGTTGATACAATACTGAACAGCATGATACAAACATAATGTAAGTTAACGAGTCCCAACAGAGAAAAAAATCCACCAACATCTTCCCAGTAAGCAAACGGATCCCCGATATACATGTATCTTACAATAATAAAACAATTTATTTCAGCAAAATTAGAACATAAAGAAATGGGGTAAAAAATATATGTTTTTTTTGTAATGTAATGAATTCCAAATGTAAAAGTAATTTGTAACTTGCTTTGCTATTCACATTATTCATTTGTACTCTCATTTTAAAGTGCATTACCATTACTGTAATTTGAAGACTGTATCATACAGCACATGGCCAAAAAAAGATAATTATACATCACCTTAATAAAAGAACGCTAACAAACTCATTTTTAAAGAAGAAAAAAGTAACATAGAAAATATGAGCAAAAGGAATTCAACTCATATAAATATCAAACAAGAAAAATCATACATAGAACACACACATACGATAACACATACAAACAAATTTATAACAACTTTTATATACAACAATAAGCCAGAAGTAAAGTGACACACGATGTCTATATGGAATCATCACCAATGGTAACTATAAAGTCATGATATTTGTATAAGTTCTAATCTCAAAATATGTTTGTAGAAACTGAATGGTAACCTATTGGTTCATTGAATTTTCTTGATTCAAAAAGCATGGAATAACACAATTCATAGCTCGAATCTTGATTGTAATACACCTTTTAACAGTTTCGATTCTGTACAATGTAAGTATGAGAAGTGTATCGAGCGAAACAAAGAGTTACCTAACCTGAATAGCGAGTGAAGCTGACGTGGAAATATTTATAGAAAATGCTTTTTGTGCATGTGACATGGTTTCTTGTTCAATTTTCTAAAACAATATACCACTGTAAAATTTAAGATCTACTTATATATTTGATGTAAACATAAACTTTGAATCAATTGTTAAAGGTAACCAGATATCGAGATTTTTTCATACAAGTTATATGAAGAGATTAGCTGTTAGTAATATTTACTTATTAAAATCTATAAAAATGGGGTGAATGTAGGGCCTTTTGAAACTGTTAATCGGTGTATTATTTATAGAAATGGTTGCTAGGTAACCGTTCCCAATCACACAATCAATATATGGGATTGTTTTCAACATATGAAACAACATAACTTGAGCATCACAGAAATTCTGGCAACTAGTTGGAGGTCCTTGGACAGAATAGGCAACTTTATTTTGATTGTCACAGCAATATTATTCTCACAGAGGTCAATGGAAAACAGACATATTACAAGGTCAAATGAATCTGACATCATCTGTATTCATCCAAACAATGAGTATGCCAACTTTTTTACTGGTCACTGTCCTCCACAGAGGGATGGCAACTACAAAATATCAGATCATAAAATAAGCCATCTTGATCAATGATCAGGCAGAGTAAGGGTCCATCAGGATGTAAATTAACACCATGGCCAAAATATTTACATGTGAAATCTTCCGTTAATGCAGTGTAAGTTTATTTCGTTCTACCAGTATATTGAAAAAAGTCTGTTCTGCTCATTAGTGTCTATGAACCACATTTTGCCTCCTATGACGCTTGTTATATCTCACTATTCCATTGACCCCTATCCATAGAATAACAATTCATATATTATCTAATTTGTAGAACATATGTACATATATAACACAACCTAAAATTATGGTATTCACTGATTGTAGGATAATAATATAATAATCATACAAATATACATGAAATATCATTGACAAACATTTGAAAATGAAATATGAACAATTTCCACAACAGTAATGATGATAAACCTTGAAGGTGCACAACTTTGGTAATATTTATGAACATCATATTTCAATGTAGATCTACTTTAAATATAACTATACAATTTTCATAGCCATTAAAGATTTCTAATATGTACATTTACATGCAAGAACAATTTAACTTCTGTGTTATTAAATTGTCAAGCATTAAGATCTGATCAAAAGTAAGTTCATTCTTGCAAGTTAAAAAATATCAACAACAATTCAAAAATCAAAACAAATTCATGAAAAATATTTGGAATTCAAAATTTTGTGTCAAGATATCACTAATAAACAAACTCAACAATATTTTACCTTTAACAGTACCCTAACACCAGATTTCTTGTAAGAATAAAATACTACTTGAGTCCCGATATTGTAGTCAAATTGTTCTCAAGTCAATAATGGAAGTGACATTTAACAAAAACTTAATGATGCTACATAAATATACACACTAGAACAAATGAAATCACCTAATAGAGATGCAAAAGCGAAACTTGTCTATCTGCATACAAATTAAGATGGAGATAGACTGGTTTTGCTTTTCCCCTTTCCAAATGTGAATCATCAAAATACTTAAATAAATAAATCACTTAGTCCTATTTTCCTTAGCTTTATTAGCCAGTTCTTTTGCCATTTCATAATATTTTGAGAATTTCGCTGTATGATCTAAAGGTAGATAAACATAGGGGCTCATATTGAATGCTTCCTTAATGCCATACCTTTTCACACTGGATAAATGACAACGACTTAGATGATATCTGTATGAACCTTTTGAAGCAAACTTTCTACTGCATGCTGCACAGCGATACTCCATCTGCTCTCCGTCACTATTTGTCGGAGAACTTGCAGCTTCAAAGTCTGACAAACTATCGTCATCTTGACGTGACTTTAAGTCCTCATCATCACTTTCCCCATTCTGGGATTTCAAAGCTAGATTCAGTGGCAGTGAAAGATCAAGACTTGATTGATGCAGTTGAAGATGAGGTGGGAGATACCTGAAGCCTCTAGATGTGGCCGAACCAATGAGTTTTGGAATGTCGGATTTAGTGATTAAACGCTGCAAGCTATCTAATGGATGCTCACTTGTTAAGTTCTGTCCATATACAAAACTACTAAGATTGTCAAGAGCAGATGATTTTTGCTTGTTTTGTTTAGAGTCATCATTTTCTCCATCCAGACTAAGGTACTTAGTTTCTAGATTTTCATTTTTATCAAGTTGACTAGAACTATCAGACACACCAGATTTCACACTACTTCTACCATCATCTTTACCTTCCTGACTACAATTACTTTTTGGAGATTCTAACTTTTCAGACCTATCTCTACTTTTTTCCAACTTTGACCTGATCTCCTTCTTAATATTGTCATGACTACTTCTGTGTCTTTTCTCAACCTCTCTCTCATCTTCTCCTTTTTTAAAGCCATTACCAGAATTCAAATTCAAATTAAGGGCTGCGTAGAAGTGTTTGTATCTGCTAAGATAATCAGCATTATCAAAATTCATTGCACTACTTAATGGCCGTGTATGAATAGTTGCGTCTGCACTACTTTTTGGACTAATAATGATATTACCCTTTTTATAATCAAATTTATTACTAAAACTTTTCTTAATGAATGATTCCATGGCTGATAGTGCTGATCCCTCGGAACTCTCCTCTTTAACATTGTCTGGATCAATAATATCAAGTTTCTTCCCAAGAAATCTTTTGATACCACTCCCATCTTCAGCTTTATCTGATTCAGTCTGCTCAGAGGAAGAAAGTTCAGTCTTTATACGACTTTGTCGTATATGTCTGGAATTCTTGCTCTCCACTAACGTTTGGATTTCTTTCAAAATGCTCTTACTTTTATCTCTTATTTCACCTAATTCTAGTTCATCATTATCACTATCATTTTTCATAGATTTTTCAGATTCACTCAAATCTTTTTTGTCTTCCTCATTGTTAATGTTAGAACCATCATCATCATTACAATCTCTATCATTAGCATCATTATCACCATCAACTTCTGACTTAATTTTCTTAATAAGATCTTTTTCTTCAACAGTGTCCCTTGATAGACTTTCTGAAAATTTTCGTTTTTTCACAGGGGAATTCAATGTTTCCTCTTTCATTTCGTTATTTGAACAATTCTGTTCTCTTTCGACCTTTTTGGCATTTTCTTTCTCCATTCTAGCTACATCTTCCTTCAGTTTCTGTCCAAGGCAATTTCTAACATGATCAACAAAAACTTTGGTTTCAATTCTACGACCACAATTTTCACAACTAATTCTACTATCATCAACATCATCTACAGGAATATCCGGACTTACAGAACCAGATGCTAATTGTCTTTTGTAGTCAAATAAAGCTGCCATGTTTGGATTTCCAAATGGATTTAATGATTCTTCAAAACTGTACCGCTTACGTTTCTTGAATTGCAGATCTCCGAAGGATTGAGATTGGCGGGGCGATTGTTTTTTGTGATGACCAGACATAATCATGTGATTAGCGAGACCTTCCATGTCAGAGAACGATTCCTGACACACCTTACATTTGAACACACATTCTTTGTCTTGTTCTTTGTCACAATATGCTGAACATTTATGAGTTCTTCTAGTATGTTCTGAACTTACAATTTTTGTGTAATGCTGTGTTTTCATCATATGAACTGTCAACATAGGTAAAGTTTTGAATGATTCACCACACTGAATACATCGTAAAATTCTCCTCGTCTGCTCTGACTCTTGATTTAACCACATATCTTGTCCACGAACAAGCTTAGGATATTCAAGTAAACTAACAGATTTAGTTCTAGCAGGTAAGTGACCAGTTTCTTGTAAATGCAAACTTAGCGAATATAATCCATCAAACCATTTACCACATGTACACAAGTGGTTTGTATAGTTATCCCCTTGTTCCACAGCTATTCCAGGTTCATTCTCAATGTCTGATTTATCTGCAAGCTCACGTTTAATGGATTTCTCAGATGAATCATCTCTCTTGACAGATTTGACACCATCATCTCCCCGACATTTTTGAGATGGTGACATTGTCATTGTTCGATGTCTCGACTGGTGAATTCTCTCCCCTAGATGTTTTGGTTGACCATTTGTCATTGGCAGAGCATAATGAGGTAGAGCCATAGAAGCTGAGTTCATCAAAGCCTGATGAAGGGCTGGGATTTCTGGTCCATACAGCATATAATTCAAAGGTTTCCGTAAACCTCTGAGATGAAAATCACCCCCAAACTTCTGTTGCAAACTTTGTAGACTTGTCGAAGACAGGCCGTTCTCATGTTTGCTATTAGAGTCATGCCTGCCAGCCCTTTTCAATGGACTGGTTTTAACTTCTTTTGAAGAGCTAGATCCAGATTTCTTTGAAAGATCTAGTGGTTGGTCATCCCCAGCAGATTCTGTAGATGTATGATTTAATCCATATCCACTAGTAAACATTGAACTTGGAGTAAATGAAGATTTCAATAGATGTGAGGATTTCAAACTTGAAGTCCGTAAGTTAGCGATTGAATGTGATAACAATTGCTTTGGATGTGAAGCAGTTTTGGGAGGTAAGTTAGTGGATGTGCTTGGAATGATCACTGAAGCTAATTTAGATGTAAACCCTTCTTTATGTGATGAACTTTCCTTGAATCGTTTTGGAGGAGAAGGTGACAACAAACTGTCCAATTTCAATGGAGAGAAATCCTGCCTCATCAATTTCTGTAGTGGAGGAGTCTCTGGTCTTTTTAAAGACTTTTCTTCAATCTTTGGTGTTTTCCATTTATTTTCATCACACTCAATCTTTGTAACTAGTTTAGGTACTCGAATTTCAACCGCTTCCTTCAGTTCTTTCTTTATTTCCCTTTCTATATCAGAGTCACTCAAGTCTTTCTCACTCTTAACAACAGGTTTTTCTTGTTCCGTGTCATTGTCAGACTCATGTTCCGAGTCTAAAGTCTTAATTTCAGCTTTAACAACATCATCAGATACATATTCTTCACTTGCTGCTTTCATTTCTTCTACATAAGAATCAGTATCATTACCGTTCTCAGGTTTATTTACATCTTCTTGATAACCATTTTCAACAAGACTTCCATTCATAGTCTCACTGTCCTTGACCCTCGTTTCAAGGTCACCAGATTTGATTTTAATGTCAAATTCAGCTTCCTTGTTATCAAAACAACTGTTTTCTGTCTGTTTTTCTATCTGCATGTTTTTGTCTTTGTCATCATCATCTTCATCATCACCATTTGCTGAAAATAGACAACACAGACTATAAATACAAAGTACAGATTACATGCAGAGTACTAGCATAGGAATACCATCGCGTTATAGTAAGTTAGAGTATTGGTACAATATTTCATGACATAATTCCATTTTCTTTGTTATATATTGTCATTTCTAAGCAATTATAAAATACCTTTTACCTCTATTCTATATAAATGGATCCCAATTGATGTTGCATATGAAAAAGCAGACATCAATGAGGGCCTAAAAGAATATTTTGATGATTATTTTTCTCGGTGACATCTAGGTGTATCTTGAGTAATTGAAAACATGGTAAGTGATATTAGGAGATGCATCAAAGTTTGCGTTTAATGTAATAGCTACAGTATGAAATTATACACCTGAGAAAAAAAATATACATCTTCTAAAACAACATGATAATTTCCACTTTAAACAAAGTAATTCAATTATCACTTAATTAAAATTTTAATAGATTAAATTAATTGAATACTTAGGTATATATTCCATTTCCCAGTAGTATGTGATTATTTCTACTAAGCTAATTAATAACTAATTCTTTTAAATGATTCATGCATATTTAAAACACTATGTTTACAAAAACTTTAAGCCACTCCAATATTAATCCTTACTAGTATATCAAATCATATGACAGATCATTTATACATAATCATTTTATTACGTCAAACAAACAAGCGTTTTGTCAATCATGTAAATAATGACTGAAACCGCATGAACAAATATTAAGCAATACCTAACAAGGATTGTCGGTAACTTTACATACCACACAATATTAATGCCTAAACTCAGTCAATAACAACCATGCAATTGATAACTGTCAGTTTGTTTTTTCAAAATATGGACAGAATATTTAAAGCATATTTAGACATAGTTATATCCCTTGTTCTGTACAATCAGGGGAATGTTGTTGCTCAGTGCACAGGAGCTTGTCACAATATACATGTATATGTTATATAATAATTATATAGTAAAGGGAGAGAACTCTAGAAGGGATAAAGGAAGAGAACTCTAGAAGGGATAAAGGGAGAGAACTCTAGAAGGGATAAAGGGAGAGAACTCTAGAAGGGATAAAGGAAGAAAATGAGACATGACAATCTCCTGTGCTCAGTGGGTGTTCAAACAATGCTCATGCTGAACAAGCATATGTCAGATATAATAAATTAAAAACTTTCCCTGCAACAATATTTTGTACAGTGTACATGTATTAGATTTCAAACATTTTAGCAGTTGAAATAAAATGAGATTCTGAAGTTCTAAACCTAGCTTTATAAGCAATTCTTCAATTAGTTAGGTCTTTTACAATAACTTGTTTTGATAGTAATTTTTTTCTGACTACCACGTACATATATAGAGGAAATGATGAAGAAAGGTATGCAGCAAGCCATCTACAGGGATTTGTAAAGTCAAGATAGTATACCAGGAATACAGGCATTATTTAGCCTCAAATTTGTTTTGACATAGACCTTAATTTAAGGTATGTGGTCTTCAAATTTTGTTTTCGTCCTGTGACCCCTTAGAATGTCAACACTGACACAAATATAATGTATGATTGCCTAACGGGTTTTCGTGGTATGTCGAGATAATATGGTAGATTCTAATTGTAACTTTTTACATATGCATCGCTTACCAAGTTGTAAATAAGAGGCATCAATGACTTGAAAAAGAAGAATTTCACATCAAAACTGACTTCAGCAAGTAGAATAATGATTATTACAGACGATTTTGTATGCTTTTTATGTCCGTCTTGCTTTGATAATTCAGAATACTGGCCGATATTGTTAGTACCACGAAAACCGGGTGAACCAATTGATACATCAAAAAAATTTCTTAAGCAGACATTTTGAGGAAGTAAAATAAACATGAAGTTTCATGACTGAATCATTGTCATGTTAAATTAACTAAAGTACATTAAACAAATGAAGGAGCACACAACTGTTTATTTACAATTAAATTTTCAAGTTACGGCCACAAGTAAAATAGTCACTCAACATAAAATGAAGTTGTCTCCCTTTGGTAAAGAGGGAATATTAGTCTTTCTGTATTCAGCTAATATTCTGAGATTTTCTCACAGACAACATCCGCATAAAAAGTTTAAAATTAAAGAATTTCAATGTATTTCACGAAATTCAAACATTAATCAAGCAAAACAGTGAAAATAACAATTCCCATAGTTCTGTCATAAACTTGACTAGTAATCAGTCATAAAGATCTGATGATGGTACACAAATAAATCAAAGGAGAGGAACAAAAATCTTCACACACTGGGGACAAATCGAAAATGAGACCCCGGGAATAAAACATCAACTTCAATCTTAGTACGAGCTCAAGATATTTTTACTTCATAACGGACTTCAATTTATGAATTTCTGCCACTACAGTACTGGTATTAATTTCCTTGTGAAGCATTTAGAATATTGCCGTGACAATAATGGAATTCTAATCACACCATACATTAAAGTACTAAAATCATCCATTTTCTCAAAGTGAGATTTATGTAATAGAGCACACAATCTCACACAAGCATTATGTACAAATATTTCTATGAAATAACTGGTTATATACATGTATTGTATATAAATGGTTTATTGTGTATACAAAAAAGAAAAAGTTTGGATGGTTCAAGAAATAAAGATAGAATATAAAGGGTAATATAAAGGGGCCAAGGTTTATTTAATGTTACCGAGACACACTTATCTTCACTGATTGAGGTTCCCAGGACAGATGGGGTTTACTATTGAAATGGTTGTGGAGAAGATTTCTAGGCATCTAGAAGAGGAACAATTTGTTTAAAACAGCTGCATGTATATAGGAACTTATAATGGAAGACTTGCTACCTTAACATTTTCCCTACAGGCACCAGGGCAGTCACTTCAATACCCAGTTAAGATACTTACAGGCCCCCTAGCGTGCCTCAATGAAAATGAAGGTTCTTAGCGGCCTCAATAATAATGCAATAAGGTTGCAATATAGCAAAATGATATTTCTGTAAAAAAAAGGGCAAATGATGGCTAATTTTCGACAATCTAATTTGATGGATCAATGCAGCAGTGCGCCTGCCTGTATATGTCAAAAATTAAAGGTTGTTAAAGGAAGCCTGTACTTACATTATTACAGAAAAAATCTAGTAAAATCTGACTACACTCTGGGTCAATATTTAATGTAATATCTGATATTAAGATCAGTAATACATGTACACCATTAAACCATCTATCAATTAAGGGAAAGTATCAGGCTACAAAGTTCCCATGTCCTTGTACATGTATTAATTTCACCACTTTACATACAACCCAATAAAATGATGATTTCTCCATGACAAATAGAATGTTTCATACAAAAATGTCCTCGTCCTCATCAGACATCAATCACCAGACATACACCAGGCTATATATAATATAGAATTACTTTACTTATCATTCTTCATCCTGGTAGTATATGTAACAAGCATATATGGGTATGATATGTCATCGTGACTAAGTATAACATAGGGTAATAAATGAGGAGAAAACTAAAACCATCGAATGATTTAAGGTGTAAGTTATGGCACGGCTGAATGTAGGCCCAAAATGATGTATAAACAGAGACAGTTAGGAAGATACTAACACCAGTAAGGCAGCAATTCATAAATCAAAAAATTACTCCACCGGTTTTATGATACAACAATAAAACATGAAGTAAAATAAGAGGGGGTTGAAATTTTACACCACCGTTTGCCAACAACGACTATACAGATGCTGATGATGATGTCAATTATGGTAATGCCAATGATGTTGACGATAATGGAGATGATGAGAATGTTGATTTTGTTGGTGATTATTATGATGATGATACTGATGACAATGCTGATGTTGATGATGATAGTAATGAAAGTGGTGATGATGATGCTGATGTTGACAATGATGGCAATGGTGACAATGATGACAATGCTGATGTTGATGATGATAGTAATGCAAGTGGTGACAATGAATTGTGATGGTGACAATGATGAAAATAATGGCAATGGTGACAATGATGGGTGTGATTGAAGAAGATAAATTGTAAAGATCTCAGAGAGGATACTAATATTGTATTGTTTGTAAAAACATCAGTCAGGTGTCAACATTATGCTAATGGTGATTCTGTTGTGGAAATGATTAAAATGAAATAGTTGAAATACAACACTAATTTTAATGACAAAACACATAAAATAAATGTTGACAGAACACAGTAGGTCAGCATCCTGATATAAATTTGTGTACCAATGTACCCATCAAGATATACCTGCTGATTCATTGTTACATTTCAACTAAAAACAGATGTTGTTACCTAAATGACAACAGACAATTCATCATACAATAATACTGTCATATTGGCAGATCTGGCTGTAGGATTACACCATATTTTCAGGTCACCATAAATGATACTGATTAATGTCACATTCAATCCCTTTCATATTACATAAAAATAATCCATGTAGCTAAACTGCCTTAATTCATATCAGTCACAAGAAACAAATAGAGCCATATTGCACAACAAGGTCATATTAGATAAACTCATAATTCAAACTGTCTCTTGACAGTTGTCCATTCAAAACTCATCAATTTGTATGCAATATAATATATCCACCATACAGGATTAATGTCGGCTATCATATATCTGTAATAAAACTTTATCTAACAATGGATTTTCCACGTTCTGCTTTCATGAATAAACCATTTTATACACATCTCTAATACGATGAATGCATGTCACATAGAATAGACGACTTCATTCACTTTTTTAATCCATCGAACTTTTCGGAGAGAGAAAAATATCTCATCTATAGCGCGTCAATCTTACAGTGAGTCCCAAACAAAAGAATTACAGCATTAAACAAGTTGTATCTTAACGATTTTTCTCTCAAATGCAATCAGCACTTGAATGCTACAATAACTCAAATTCTTGACACTTATTTGATGACTAGGGAAGGGAGACAACTCACGCAAGCACTGAGACATTATCGCCAAAGATAAAGCTTTCCCAACACAGTAGAATATGTCTTAAAATAAGTAGACTGAAAATCCATTTTATAGTATAATCACTTACTGTTTTATCTTAACAGGAAGTCAATGTGAATTTGTAACTTCGACTGTTTTGCATGGAAATAAAATGAGTTCTTGAATTTAAGCTGTACTGGCTGTTTTTTTTTGTTCAGAAATTGTAAGATTTATTTTTATGTTTATTGAATATGTTGACATCTAAACAAATGAGGCACAATAATAAATGATGAATACCCATCATGATGTACAATCAATGAAAAAGAAGATGAATACCAGTAATTGAATAATAATTACATATCAAAGGATGAAAGCAAACCAAGTCTATCTGCTTCTCTACTCATCATTACAGATAGACTAGTTTCGCTTTCAATCATCAATATTTCTTTTTTCGACCAAACTTTTCAACTTGACATGATCAACATTGGAATAAATTAACAAGAAAATATTTTAATACAAAATGAATGTGTCTGGCTAGATTATAAGCCAAATAAAGTGTCACAATCTGAATGGTTACCCTAGAACAATAGACAAAGGTAGACGAAGGTGTAACACACCAGTATCCAATCAGCCTGAGGCAATCCCTTCATTACTAGAAGAGTTCATCTTTAATCACACACAACAATTTATCAAATTTAAAATATTCCCAAACCATGGACTAAAACAGACATTTAGACATTCTAAAATTAAAAAATTATTGCTTCATCCCATAACTTGATACCTTGCTTAAACAATGTTTTACTGCATACATTGAAACAACCACCTGGCTTATAAAGACTCATACTTCTTACAACAGCCAGTCCTTAACAATTAAACATTTAACAATTAACAACTTAACAAGCTTTACATCATACAACAACTATCTAACTTGAAAAGATTCTAATGACTATTTTTTAAAAGTGACTACATGTATAATTTAACATAATTAACTCCCTAGTATATAAACCAGATTATAATTAAGTCCTAAATATTTCCGTCAAATTTACCTGATTTGAAGATACAATCCACTATAGAGCACAATTCAGACTTCACGCTCCGTATTTATTAGTACTAAATATGACATAATCATCGCAATTGAGAGAACAATTTTTAAAAGCCGTTTTACACCCGTAACTCTTCAACAAAGGAATCAAAAACAGGTCCTTCCTTTTTCCTCAGCTTTACATCAAAACGAGACATTAAAATATTACCTTGATAAATTATGACCCGTGAACAATAGCAAAAATGGAAATTTCAGATATAACCCACTCAAAAGCTGTTTGAATTGATAATCTTGTTAATATGATATTTGATCGATACGAATCATGACATGACAAATTATCTGTCACAGTCGAGGGTGCTATTGTGTACATTGTCTCCTCAAAACTTCCAACTTTTATCCAATTTTGTGATGATTTATCCCTATAATAGACTGGTAAATTAATTGTTAATCTATGAATGGTATCTGGGTATCATATTATGTCTTAATATAAAATTTCATCCTGATAAAAATAAATAAATAATATAAATTAACGAGTAAAATATGCCATTCCACGGGCCCTTAAATAAAATATTTAACACAATTGATGCGTTTATTTGTGTGATTGGATTACAATGGCACCGGATGACAATCAGGCCAAGTGATGTAAAATATCATGAATTGGTTTGCATATATATATAAAAGCTTGATTATTTTATAATCTGATTCACCCGAAATCTACATTCAGGCCTTTTCTGTCCATTTTTGGAAAAAGACCCTAGATAAATTGGTAAAATTTGTGTCGTAAAATTTGCTGATAAATTTGGAAAAACTAATCTCTTCATCTCAAATTTTTGGAATTTTCATAGTTAAAAGAACGGGCTTTTATAAATTTCATATACACAAGGTTTCCTTTTCTACATTTCTTAAAAAAAAAAACTGTCGAAAAGACACAAAATGTCTGCAAACATTTATGGCCAGAGTTATTCAAAGTGCTTCAAGATTTAACAGGTCACTCCAGTAGACAATTTTTTGTGGGTGGTTCTGATTGGGATTTTTTTTTCTGATTGGGAAAAAAACATATATTTGGCTTTGGGAATGTTTCAGATAGTCTGACCCGTGGGAACTATAGAAAAAGGCCTGAACTTTGTACAATACTGGACAATGACAGCTAGGTAGATAGTTGTGGTATTTAACTTGTCACAAGTCAAGCTGATGAATGATAAAGTTCAATGAAATTTAAGCAATTTCAGAAAATGCATTTCAATTATTTGTAAAGGACAACATGCATGTATATACACAATGCGTATGCTGGAAAAGTTGCATGCGCATCCGGACGTCTTCCTGTTTAATCAGATATACAAAAGATTATACATATACAAAGGGTCCAATCTATTTATCTGCAATTTAAATGAAATGATAATTAAACTGAAATCAAATCACAGAATAGAAGATTATTATGAGAAGAAACATACTGATATGAAAATAATTTCTTCTTTAAATGGGGCTTTAAGACACAAAACAACCGAGGCTCATGCAGTAACTTTATGGTGGGGGAAGACCCCCTAGACGGACGGACACCTGGGTAGAACAACCATCCTTCCATATCTAGTCAGCTCAGGTAGCCTCAATTACAAATTATGCATTCAAAGTATACTTCACATAAATGTAATGTGTAATATTCGGAACAAGTTCAGAATCTATTAATATAAGGTTATAGATCATTTTAAAGGCACATTTTTAATATATGGAAGAAATATGGCGAAAATTTGAATAGAAATATTTTCACATTTATAATGAAACGCATTCACTAATAATGAATGCTGGAGAGATGCAAAGAGAGGAGCAGATGTTCTATTTCTGACTTTCCCCGACAAGCCCATTAATTATGAAATCACCTGATTAGCCCCACCCTTAGATAAAGCCTCCATTAACATTTCCCATACATCAATTAAGGAATTGATACCAACAATTAACCAGCATAAAGACACATTTAGATTTTCGCCCAAATTACAAAGGTTTATCTAAATCATAAACATGAAATCACTCAATTCACATTTATCACAATACAAATAACAAGAGCTGTCATTTCTGGCTTTTCAACACTTTTTGACAGGTTTGAGGTAAATAATAAATCTCACCAGTAGATGGCACCCTGGGAGGTGACCTTCACCTATTGATAATCAACGATTTTATGTGTGACCTGATAACTTCTTTTTTAACACAGCTCCTAAAAATCTGCTCTAACTATTCGGTATTAAGATATTCAATAAAATACTAAGAAACAATGTGTTATACTTTCAATAGTTTCAGATGGCAGGGTGAGAAGTTTTTCAAATACAATTTAGTCATGATAGCTCTTGGATCTCTTACCTCAAAAGATTTACTGAGCTATACACAGAAATCAGACCCTACCAGCCATACACAGAAATCAGACCCTACCAGCCATACACAGAAATCAGACCCTACCAGCCATACACAGAAATCAGACCCTACCAGCTATACACAGAAATCAGACCCTACCAGCCATACACAGAAATCAGACCCTACCAGCCATACACAGAAATCAGACCCTACCACTATACACAGAAATCAGACCCTACCAGCTATACACAGAAATCACACCCTACCAGCTATACACAGAAATCAGACCATACCAGCCTTACACAGAAATCAGACCCTACCAGCCATACACAGAAATCACACCCTACCAGTTATACACAGAAAGCACACCCTACCAGCTATACACAGAAATCAGACCATACCAGCCATACACAGAAATCAGACCCTACCACTATACACAGAAATCAGACCCTACCAGCTATACACAGAAATCAGACCCTACCAGCTATACACAGAAATCACACCCTACCAGCTATACACAGAAATCAGACCCTACCAGCTAAACACAGAAATCAGACCCTACCAGCTATACACAGAAATCAGACCCTACCAGCTATACACAGAAATCAGACCATACCAGCTATACACAGAAATCACACCCTACCAGCTATACACAGAAATCAGACCCTACCAGCTATACACAGAAATCAGACCCTACCAGCTATACACAGAAATCACACCCTACCAGCTATACACAGAAATCACACCCTACCAGCTATACACAGAAATCACACCCTACCAGCTATACACAGAAATCAGACCATACCAGCTATACACAGAAATCACACCCTACCAGCTATACACAGAAATCAGACCCTACCAGCCATACACAGAAATCACACCCTACCGGCTATACACAGAAATCAGACCCTACCAGCTATACACAGAAATCACACCCTACCAGCCATACACAGAAATCACACCCTACCAGCTATACACAGGAATCACACCCTACCAGCTATACACAGAAATCACACCCTACCAGCTATACACAGAAATCACACCCTACCAGCTATACACAGAAATCACACCCTACCAGCTATACACAGAAATCAGACCATACCAGCTATACACAGAAATCACACCCTACCAGCTATACACAGAAATCAGACCCTACCAGCCATACACAGAAATCACACCCTACCGGCTATACACAGAAATCAGACCCTACCAGCTATACACAGAAATCAGACCCTACCAGCCATACACAGAAATCAGACCCTACCAGCTATACACAGAAATCACACCCTACCAGCTATACACAGAAATCAGACCATACCAGCCATACACAGAAATCAGACCCTACCAGTGATACCTAGAAATCTTTTTGTTTTTGTTTAAGAGGCCTGAGAGATTAGATAAGGTCAAGGAAATACCTTTAAATGCTTGTCCATTAGTCAGATAGAAAATCTGTTTTCCACATTATCACTTGAAGTCAACGTTCAAAGCGGAAAGTATTGAGCATTTTGAAAGAAATACTTCGTCACTTAGTATGCACATTTATCTTTTGATGATCATAATTTGTGTCTTGTATTGGCTAATAATGATGCTTGTTTGTTGAAATGATCATTTTATTAGCTCCCATGAGCAGAGTACAGACATAAGTTGGGCTTTTATGATCGGTCTTCATCTGTTGTCTATTGCTCAGCAACTACCAGATTTCTTCTTAAAATAACATGATATAGTACATGGTATGGAATAATCTCAGTTATTTTTGTAAATCTTTAACAACGACATTCTTTTTTAAACTCCTAAACCATAATGTACCGTAAAACAAAGAAAGGAAATGAATAAAAACGTTAATTAATCATTTATAATGACCATTAATAATTTCAAATTAAAATAATTTACGTTTGAAAAAAAGTTGCTTCTTAATAATACAGTCACATTATTTATGGAAATTGGCTTTTTCACAGAAAAGTCATGAAATTATTATGATATAAGCACCTATTCTGTTGCCATCAAGGCCTTTAGTAATAAACATGACAAATAATTTTCTAGCGTTTCTATTAAATCAAAATTTCAACTCTCTAATGAAGCACTATATTACGATTTGATCAAAAGTCGTATCAGAAAATTATAATTCACACCAATTATACGCTAAAATCTCAATAAATCACAGAACTAGCTGACAATCTCCGATTATTTCACATTGAAATATAAGATGAGAATATTACAACGCATCATACAAGTCACTGAAAATCCAACATTGTTTAAAAATACATTTCATATTTCGCCCCCAGAAATACTACATAAAATTCACTGATTTTATGTATCATTATTAAAAATACTAAATTCTATACATGATGTATCATTTATATTCCATTTGTATCGCTCATTATAATTCTCTTTTAGATCATGCATTTAAATCATGAATTTTCATTGAAACTGGGGATTTTGTTTTAAGTTTACGATAGGTATCATTGTATCAACATCATACAGTCTATTTACTTGTAACTCATACCAGCTATTACTTGATACCTAGCAACCATTTGATACGCATAATGTTTGATTTATTCAAACCATTAAAATATAAATGATCACATTTCCATGCAGTATAAAGATATATTTTATATATTTTGGTAATAAAATTGCGTCATATATAACAAACGCATCCATCCTGATACAATTACAAACATGTACCATATAATGTCTATTTTGCAGTATAACATGAAAACAATTTTTTTAATTATTGTTAAAAGGAAATAAATAGGTTCACTTCAAATTTCACAATGAACTTATAGTTTGCAGCATACAATAATCACGTACAAAGGGGCTTTAATTAATTGAGATCCATATAATAAGGCGTAAATTAACTGTCAGCTAGCAGAGCTGTCATTGATAAAATAGATATCGATATATCAATGAAATTTTTCTGTCAATCAATATTTGATATAGTACTAACAAGTATTGATATTATGGCGGGAAAATATAGGAGAATGAGTACAGTCTAAAAATGTGCCAAAATAGCGTAATATCTCTTCGTATACAGTCTAAGTGGTTTATTATAGTGCTCTAGTGGAAAGTGCAATCCAAATATAATTACTTAAATGGTATCTTGCTATCGTAAAAATACAAGTTGAACATTTATATGTGACACACACAAAAATAGGAGTTAATAGTCTATTTAAGGAATTTATAAGTATAATGGATAAATCGTCAATATTTGTCTTTCGATATATCAATATTGTTCATACGCAAAAATTTGAATCACAGACAGCCCTACTTATCAGAGTGGTATATATTTTGATAGAAACCAGACTCGAAACGTTACGAAAAGGGGGAGATTTTATACCCCAGAAATGATGGATGCTGGAATACTACAGTAGAAATAGTCAATACTCAAAAATTGAGACAGAGAAATATAATATATGATCTTGCAAACAATACAACTTTATATACAGAAACCTAAATGATGAAAACGATATGTGCACAACAAGACCATTATTATAAAGCTACTATAAATAGCAATAAAGAAGAACAACAACAACGATATTGCAACTTAAAAGGTAAAAGAGTATGTTGTACGTTATTATTAAGTACATGAAATAGATAAATGTACCAAAGAACAATTTTCGATCGACATTTTTTGCAACAAATAATTACTCATTACGACTCTAATTACAATGGCACGTTCAAGACAAAGCATGTCATTAAATACTAAATAAAATTAATACCTAACCTGATACAGGACGGAATAGCAACTAATTAAGAAATACATTAATGGATAAATTAATTAAAAACGCAGTCATTGTTCAAGAAAACAATTATCCCAAGTTTAACCATCAGATAACGCAATTATAATTAATTGCCTCCTTGTTTGAAGAGCTGTTATACGATACGTATATTCGTCCTTGGTATCAATCATTTGATCCAGATGACACATTATTGAATTATTAACAAGAGATTAAATTTGTATTAGTAGAACATGACCAAGGTACATCATTGATTGACTGTGGATAAACATTCCACGATTTTTTATGTTTACTATAAATTCAAAACCTTCAGTTAAACATGTTCAACGTCAATATTTGTGGGTCCTACGTACACTATAAACAAAAAATGTTGGCTATATATTCTTTTGACCATTAAATGTTTCCACGTTTTTGCGATTTAATTAAAACAATCTTCATAGGCGACTTTTACATCAAAGGTGATTGAAAAACTTATGCCAAGTATGCGAAGTGCACTGATTCAATCAGTTTGACAAAGTGTTAAGTTTAAACAAGATTTCTGAACTTTAAGTAAGATGTATTTTGTTCTACGAGTAAATTTGGTATGATATATATATCATCAACCGAATTACATTTCCATGGAAATTGACAGAAATCTATGAAGACAATAGCTTCAAAATCTTTTACAAATATCTTACATTTGTTTTATTCATCTTACACATACGGTTAAATCTCCCTGGAGTACAGTTTGTATGTCTAAGTAAGGTTACTTACCATAAACTAAACACAGAGTAATGGATAAGAAGATAAATAAAATCTGGAAAATTGGTGGCAAATCAGAAAGCAGACGCACATTTTTTTTTTATCAGATGTAAGTTCTAAAATGATATTTTATGATTAACATTTGACAGAAAAAATTAAATATCATTGGATGGCTGACATGTTGCAGACATGTGGTTCCACTAATGCTACTAGATAAATAAATCCTGCTTTAACACACAAATAATTTTAATACCAATTGTTACAATAACTGAAATTGTTACCAAATATTTCATACAAACAATGTTTTATAATAAATGCTTAATACATTGTATTTCTAAATATCACTAAAGTTGAGCAAGTACATTATAGTAACATGTATGTTATTTATCCAAAAAACAAACTTTATCTCAAATCATAAAGTTGAATGTGATTTGTTTCATTTTCAAACATATTTTTATAAATAACAAGTAATTCCTAAAATTATATTACTTTATTTGAGTGTATTATACCCATCTTTACTTTAAAATATATCAGTAAGTATAACTTTGAGTATCATATTCCTTTTTGCTACATTAGAACACTTTGAGGCCATTTACTATCTTTTGACTTCATTATGTTTGAGGTCTACAAGTTCATTTCCTACTGAGATTAACACTATTTTCTCATAAATTATGATTTCTAGAATGTTTTGATAAGAGTGGATGTGACAATGATCTCAATGTGACAATGGTTTTGATGTGACAATGATCTCGAATGGATTCAATCAGCTCACCAAATCAAATCTCAATAAAAAATACCCCTTTTTTAATACTTAATTTAGTTCATTGATGCTAAAATCGAACCAAGAACCTATTGAATTTCCCTTGGGTTACTTCTGTCATAATAAAGCATTATGTAGGCAAAATGTTCACTCAATGACCATAGAATAATGCAATCTGGACAATTAATTAATTTAGATTAATTAAGGGCTGAGACCGAACAATTTAAATACACAAAAATATCAATGATTTTAGAAAAGGATGAGCCATATAGTTCTTAAATCTTGCTGTTTCAAAAATGAATATAATGTAAGATGTACAATCAGCCGAAATGTTTCAAGCACTTGTCCTTATTGATAACACAATCAGCAACTATATTGCATCAACAAAATACCACTGGTTTGGGTTTAAAAAATATGCGAGCAAGGTGACAAGGAGTGGATAACTCAAATACATGAAATATACAGGAAAAGCTGTGGTCTAAAACACATAATATCAACCACATATGTCTCCGTAAAAATATGACACCAGATGGAACATATTACAAATTATATATTGCTCACAGATAAAACATTTTTGACAGGAAAGTTAGGTAAATTACGTAATGATAAAACAAAGTCATATGTTAAACCCTTTTGTTGTCCCCCATCTGCTCGACGAACTTCATCAACCTGAAGCTATGGATGTTTATGTCACATCAATCTTACACATTCACACAAAAAATGTACGTATGTATAGATTAGTGTTGCATTGTATGGTATCTCATTCACTCATTCACTCATTCACTCATTCACTCATTCACTCATTCACTCATTCATTCATTCACTCACAATGTGTTATGTGATTCTGTCCAAGATTCAGTCAATATTAAGAGATGGGAGCCGGTTAATTACCCTGTAACTTAAATTACACATCCTCACCCGGCTACTTTTCTTGTATGAATGATCATAATTCAGCCGAGTACACCCCCAAACTCCCGCTTATTTTCGGTAACTTGACTGCTACTGCAAGAGTTAGTGTCACCCCGGGTCAAATCATGGTTAATACCATTACATTCAAATGTTAAAATTAAATGCTCAGAGACTAGGGTATGGATAAACATATATTTAACTGACCTCAAATTGTTTAATCAACGAGCACAATCAAGTAAACATAATAACGTCAGTATTTTAATGCACTAACTGAATAAAGTTGAACTACAGAATTCTCAGCATATTATTAATAAATAAGATTGTGACACACTTTATAAAAATAGCCGTAACATTTCATTGTTTGATTTGTTATGATTTTGAACAGTGGGACAGCACCAGTACTGATTGTAACATCCAACTGATCTGAACTACACTTTCATCAACAAACACAGAATTAAGTAAATATAACTTCAGTAGTTCATTGCACTGATTGAATCAACTTGAACTGTAGAATCCAAAGACTAGACAACATAATACAATATTCACATACTGAACAACATAGGTTTAAAAAATAAAATGGATAATAACTTCAGGTGACAATTTTTTCTAATTTTTGGATACGAAATCAACGCCAGCTGACTTTACGAACATATCATGCATGCCAATCTTTGTAGGATATTTTAAGAGCACTGTTTTGACATATCCTTAACACAATTTTTATATAAAAAACATTCTGTACTCTTCCTTAAATAACTCATTTTATGCAGAACTTCTTCATAAATGATTATACACACAGACAGAAATATCAGTAAACAATACTCAATAACTATCAAATAGAGTGAAGAAAAATACATTTATAAATATAACGTACATCACATGACTACAAATGTTTAGCTTTTCTGATATATCTGGAGAATGGCGCAAAACTGTTGTATATCAGGCTTTGTAAATTAATAATGCAGTTTAAAACAGTGTTGCAACAAACCTAGATAAATATGACGATCATTTTAAATATCAGAACATCTATCCATATACATTTAACACTTAACTTAACATTTCCTAACACTACAAAATACACAGAACATGTACCATAAATATATACGCTAATCGATCTTTTTTGGAATCAGTTAAATTCATTAATTGGTGCAGCAAATGGAAACATCATTATAAATATTATCCTAATTTTCAAGACAAGATGGATAGAATAAGTTTAGAAAGTACACACATATGAGTTTTCAAATTTTTTATCTCACTACATATAAGACATAAAGCTATATTTCTACAAAGATTTACAATTAAAATCAACTTACAAATACAGAATATCCGAGATTGATGAAAGCACAATTAGATCTGTACCGTATCTTTAAACCATCTTTAAACCTCTTTCATTCATCATTAATAAGTCCATGTTTAAATATTAAATACAAAATTTATCACATATCGTATCTTCTTCCTTTTTTGTACTGTTTTATCGTAAAAAGAGCAATTGCTATTTAAACGCCAGCATCTATTGTAGCGTTAAATCGTACAGTGATAGGACTGTGACACGGATTTCTCACTACTGTTGACAATGTGCTGTGCCAGTATGAACGACACAATCTTACAATCACTACCAACAACTGCCAATATAATCACCAATACTGATATCATAGTTTATAATGTGTCTACCGTACTTCCTCTATATAAACAATGGGGAAATTTATTGTATGAAAAAATGTATTCCTAGAGTTGAGCGCAAAATAAATACAGTATCATATAATGTTTCATTCACCAAAACTGTAATTGTAAACAGTACTATATAAATCGTATACTGATTTATATTACCGTAAAATCTGTTATTTCAAAGTTTAAGTTGATTTTATACCATATCCATCTTGTTTATTTAACAAACAAATAACACAAAATGATTTGTTGAATGTATATTCACCATTGGTCCATCCATTATCAGCATTAAATTTGTAGGTGGTCCGATCCATTTTGGACTGATCCATTTTTTATAATAAATAAATGAAGCAAAAGAAATGCAATTTTTACAGCTTTAACAATATTAGTATTTTTGTATATGTAATGCTGAACATTAAACTGATGACTTAAGCCCTAAGAGATCTGCAAACAAATATTTGCTGGTCCATCAATAAATAGAAAGTAGTCTATTCCTCGTCATACTTCGGGTTAACTCAGGGGACATAACCCCTAAATACAATTGCGGTTTGGATTTACAAGCATATGAAAAACGTGACAATTACAGCAATTAGATCGAACATTCTAATTGAGTTTAAACCATACATTTAAGAAAACACAATCAAACTAAATAATATTTAGCATAATTATACAAACAATAAACAAACAAAAAAAGAATATCTAAATAAACAATGCAAACAGTGAAACCAGCATATCGGTTGAATCAGGATTTAATTTGTAATAAAACATAGAAAGAGAACTTATGCACAAATACGACAATGAAAAGTTAACCACAAATCCTTGAGAGGTTACCAAGAGGGGAACTGACAGGAGATCTGACAGTATTCGAATGGAGACAAATTACAGAACATGTGAGATTAGCTTGGAAAATAATGGATGTGTTCATTGGATGAGGACAATACGCCATTTATCATGTATCAGATTGATCATACAATAATCATCATCAATTTTGTACTAATTTGCAAAGAGATTTTCCATTTAGACATAAAACATTATTCAGATATAGACTTATCAGTTCATGACACATTCAATCAACAATGATGACAACGGCAACAATGACTAGGTACAATCACAAGTTGGAATATCATTCCAAAGACAAGTTTAGAACATTTTTTTCGTTGCTGATTTTGAGCCATTTATTATACGAAGGAGGAATCTTCAAAACACAGAACACAAATTTGCCATTATTCTTATAGCAGAGACACCAGTGCAGAATTTATTACAACCAGAACAGCCTAATTGTCAATGATCTTCTAGGGGGAGAAGAAGCGCGAAAGCATCTTTACACCAGTTTATACAGCCAACAGCAAATCGTTAGGTACAGCAGTAAGGTTAAGCTGCCAATTTAATAGAGCCACTAACTGTGACCTTGAAAACAGCAGTAGAGCTTCTAGCTGTAACCTTGAAAACAGCAGTAGAGCCACTAACTGTGACCTTGAAAACAGCAGTAGAGCTTCTAGCTGTAACCTTGAAAACAGCAGTAGAGCCACTAGCTGTGACCTTGAAAACAGCAGTAGAGCCACTAGCTGTGACCTTGAAAACAGCAGTAGAGCCACTAGCTGTGACCTTGAAAACAGCAGTAGAGCCACTAGCTGCGACCTTGAAATAGTACCATGTAACAAATAATTAAGTAAAATTAATTTAATTTTGAACAGCATTTCATGAATACGTCAACTGACATCCCTTCTTTTCTATAAAAAAAGGTCATCCCTTCTGGATGGTTGGGTGTGTTTATTCTCGCTGTGAAGGGGATATCCCAAGTGGGCAAGCATGTTCTAGTCTTTAACAATCTTATTCTCACAGGAGGTAAGACAGCAAAGTTACACAAAAACAAAATGATTTAAAATTAGTGTGAAAATCACTTAAAAGGTTTGACTATTGTATAAAAGTGTCAACAATAAATCATGACTGGCAGTCAAGTGTTAAAAACTTAAGTACAATTTAATCAAAAAAGAATTATTTGTGAGACAAAACGGAACTCAGAAGGCAACCATCATTATAAATACGGCCTCCTACTACAACATTAAAAGTCGAGTGACAAATTATGAATTTATATTCTTGTTTACGACCATCATGTTAAGTAAGGCATTTCCTTTTCTGCGGTATATTAAAAACCCTGTAAGCGTTCATTCTCCTACATAAAAGTACCATCAGGAGATAATATCTCAAGTGATATTGCCAAAACAAGTAATGAAATCCACTATTTGACTTATTACCTCTTATATTGGATATTTTACTCATTTAAATATCTCAGCAAGTGACATAAATCACATCTTTAATGGACAAAAGCCATACAACTTATTGTATCTGACTGTCCACATATACTTTATGGGCCCTGACATCGCCACATACAATCACACAAATTTGAAAAGACAACTAGATGAATGCTTTCAATCTGTTTCACTTCTGATTACGTGCACTGAGATAAGCAGCAAATAAAGGGAGGTAATTGTGTTACAAAAGAATTGACAAGAGTTGTGGAACCTATCTGTAAGCTATAGACATGGACAGAGGGAACTGTGGAGTGTATCAGTGAACTCGCAGACATGGATAGAGGGAACTGTGGAGTGTATCAGTGAACTCGCAGACATGGACAGAGGGAACTGTGGAGTGTTTCAGTGAACGCAGACATGGACAGAGGGAACTGTGGATTGTATCAGTGAACTCGCAGACATGGACAGAGGGAACTGTGGATTGTATCAGTGAACTCGCAGACATGGACAGAGGGAACTGTGGATTGTATCAGTGAACTCACAGACATGGGCAGAGGGAACTGTGGAGTGTATCAGTGAACTCGCAGACATGGGCAGAGGGAACTGTGGAGTGTATCAGTGAACTCACAGACATGGGCAGAGGGAACTGTGGAGTGTATCAGTGAACTCACAGACATGGGCAGAGGGAACTGTGGAGTGTATCAGTGAACTCGCAGACATGGACAGAGGGAACTGTGGAGTGTATCAGTGAACCCGCAGACATGGACAGAGGGAACTGTGGAGTGTATCAGTGAACACGCAGACATGGACAGAGGGAACTGTGGATTGTATCAGTGAACTCGCAGACATGGACAGAGGGAACTGTGGAGTGTATCAGTGAACCCGCAGACATGGACAGAGGGAACTGTGGAGTGTATCAGTGAACACGCAGACATGGACAGAGGGAACTGTGGATTGTATCAGTGAACACGCAGACATGGACAGAGGGAACTGTGGATTGTATCAGTGAACTCGCAGACATGGACAGAGGGAACTGTGGAGTGTATCAGTGAACCCGCAGACATGGACAGAGGGAACTGTGGAGTGTATCAGTGAACACGCAGACATGGACAGAGGGAACTGTGGATTGTATCAGTGAACTCGCAGACATGGACAGAGGGAACTGTGGAGTGTATCAGTGAACTCGCAGACATGGACAGAGGGAACTGTGGAGTGTATCAGTGAACACGCAGACATGGACAGAGGGAACTGTGGAGTGTATCAGTGAACTCGCAGACATGGACAGAGGGAACTGTGGATTGTATCAGTGAAAAGTTTAAGTCACAATTGATGCTTTTCTTGATTACCAGCAACTTACTCAATGTGGTTACATTATGATCTCTATAAGCATGCATATATTCCCCAATCTTCTTCCACTTCTTGGTAAAATGTTCGATATGAACTTGGTGACAGCTTTAATCAGCAGAGATCTAACAACAAATGAATACATTTTACATTCCTAGTCTTTTTATCATTTTTCACATCTACCATATTTGTGCATAATGGCAAGTGTAAATTTATGTAAATAAGCATTGTTATTATGGTTACACTAAGTCATTTTACCTTATAATGAAATTTCCTGACATACCCATGATTTAACACAGACCTAAAATATGCCAGCATGCAGTCAATATAACAATATGCATGATGTTTGAGTTCAGCAAAACAGCTCAACTATCCGACAACTATAAAACAATAATTACAAGCAGAAATTCCAGTCTTCTGGGAAGAAAGTAATGTAATTGGCAAACAATGCATTCCGAGGAGTCTTGATTGACAAGTCAATGAGAGACATGTGATTGAAAAGTCATGTGACAAATGCTGGATTTTGGGTAGAATCATCAGATTGGTAAACATTGCAATCTGAGCAGTCATGAGATAGGTACACACTGTATTCAAGGAAAGTCATGTGATTGGTACATACTGCATTTGAGGAAGTCATGTGATTGACACATAATGCATTTGAGGAAGTCATGTGACTGGCACATACTGCATTTGAGGAAGTCTTGTGACTGACACATATTGCATTCTGGGAAGTCATGTGATTGGCACAAACTGCATTCTGGGAAGTCATGTGATTAGCGCATACTGCATTATGGGAAGTCACCTGCGATTGCAAACCATTTATTATGGAGATCCAGAGCTGTTAATGGTAAATATTAATGTAACAAAGTCATAATGATTGAACAGCAATGCATTCCAGGAAAAGGTCATTACGAATGATTATCAGTGGAGCATGCAATAAGCCCGTCATTGCATGCAGACAACATGAATGAATATGCTGTGTTTTAATCGATCTTCATCAAAGATTAACAATATTATCTATAAAATAAACTGAACATTATTCATATATCTAATAAATACCAGACAACATTGCTGTGTGAGTGACAATTTTTATCCCCGGAATCAGACTCCAGTTTAAGTTTAGCAAATAAGGAGAAAATCTCTACAAAACTGATGAGACGCCGATGATAGTCAATGACATTGAGACAATTTTTTTTTCAAATATATCGCTGCAATAAATAAACATATTCAATAATATAAGAATCTGTAGACTACATTGTCTGTTAGAAACAATTTTGAATATATTATATCCATAAACAATTTCCATTGGTGTAGCTTTACGTAATAAACAAGAGGGCCATGATGGTCCAATATTGCTCACCTGAGACCACGCCCCCTGGCGGTCGTGGTATTTAAAAAATCAATATGGCTTGAAGGAACTCAAAAGAATGTTATCCAAAAACATTTCTGTGGAATTATTTAGAAATTTGTTCAGCAGTTTCTGAGCAGAAGATTTTCTTTTTGGTTATCATGGCAACCAAAGTTCTGTACTGAAGCACTTTATTTGAAGGAAGAGGGCCACCCAAGAAACATTTTTGTGAAATTATTTCAAATTTGGACAAGTGGTTGAGGAGGTGTCGTTTGAATCAAAATGTTGACCACTGTCGGAGGATACACCACGTCGACGACAGTACAATGACCGGCATTACAATAGCTCACCTCAGAGCACGAAATGATCTGATCACAGTATATAAAAGAACAGTAAATTACAGCGACATTTACATTAATACAGTAGATTTTAATAAACAAATTGTTGGGTTTTATAATATCACCTGAGTTAATACCTGGTATAGGGTTACATATTTGATATTTTGTGCATATCATTGAAAATATTACTAATTTTTCATGATCATTCTTATAATAAAACTCATTGTAGCAGAAAATTATACAGAACCGGTGACAAAACAACACATTCAAAACTTTTGACAAATTACACTTTTTCATGTAATGTAAAATTGGCATAAGTCAATCATGTTTCAAATATTTTGCGACAGAAATTAAGCTGTGCATTAAAATCAAAGAAATTATTACACGCAAAGAAGAATATAAATGGAATTTTAACAAATTAAATAGACAGCTGCATTGATGTTCGGAGAAAAAAAATCCTCATAATTTTGCATTCCATTTTGACTGATTTTACCACTCAGGGTCAACTTCAAAGAGCCGTCAATCAATCAAATTACAATCCTCTTTGAAATCACCAACATAACACATATTGTATTATAGTCATGTGATCTTTCTATTACGATGCAGATTTACGTGCAGAAAATGACAGGTAATCATGAATTAAAACTATGATGAGTAATTACGGTGCATTTTATAAATTTATGTTCACAGGTGGAAACAAAGGGAAAAAAGGAGGCCATTGTAAATACTAATCTCACATTAGCCCACAGTCCTATCCTGGGAATAGAGCTACTCAACCATCAAACTGTTCAAAGACATCATATTGACAGGTAAAAGAGTATAATTATGCCATAAATGGACCAGAAGTTGTCAAATCCCCATAAAAATCCCTAACTAATGGATGTAATTTAAGTATATCATATATCCCATCGAAATTCCATTCTTCAATTTTGTGACCTATGAAATCAATTTTTAAACAATTTGACATGAAAAATAAAGTTGTGCAAAAAAGTAAGACCATTATGAATAAAAGTCCATGCAGTGTCTCATGTCTCTGGAATTCATTCTACAGCCAGGTATGGGTTGGCAAAACTATAACCAACACAACTGAAATAATATTTTCAATAAAGACTATTTCAATACCAAAAATCTACAGCAATTTCAGCTGATCAAAATGGTCAAAAAAACTATTCTCAGAATTAGTTTTGAACTTCTTTATAACTTATGTAGTCACCAACATTATGTTGTCACAGGCCATTTTTCTTCCCATATAACCACAGCTAGAATTTTTTCATTTGTACTGCGATCCATAATAATCTTTGTCTATCTGTCTGATCATTGGTATTCATCACAATTATGAACAATGATGTATGACACAAAGAATAATTTACTCAATACTCCAAAATCCTCACAATCTCGTATATCTTCATTTTCGAATGAAGCCCGGGTTTTCAAATAAGATACACCTCCATTTTGTAAAGATATAATGACCCAGACTGTGCCAACCTCTCACAGTAATACATTGTATATATTTTTTTGGCATATGAAATTATAGATACAGTCTACAGAAACAATTGTCATTACTCATATCGCTCGTCTTGGACAAAAGAAATCAAGATACCTTGAACTGGCTATCAAAGTGCTGACTTTGTCTATCAAATGTAATAATTATATAAAAACACCAAAAACAATTATTCTGAATTATATATTTCATATGCTACATGTATGACAACTCTATTACAGCACCAGTTACAACTTTATGTTCAAATGACCTTATTTTAAAATTTAAGAAATTCCCAATCATTGTGAAACTAGTCTATAGTGAACCATGACGCTCTCCGTTTACCAAGGTAAATTGCCTTTAAATTAGTTTTTTTAAAAGAAGTCTTCAGAGAATATAAGGAAACGTCACTTTATTAAGGAAACATTCATTATCTGAAAAACTGAATCAATAGCTGAAACAGGACTTAAACGAGGTTATGATGAACAAGAATAAAATAACACCAAATCTAATCCAAGGGCCACTACTCCTACCAAAATTCTGAAAATCAGACAATTAACTTGTGCAAAATCGTAACGTATTCAAAATCTATAGTAGCTTAAAAATTCTTACTTCAGTAAATGTACCGTCTCTCGGAAATTACCAATACACAAACTGATGTCACATAAATGCTATAGGGGTCTGGGAATTCAGAGGAAAAATGACATCCGTCAGGCAATACAAGGCAGAATATATGATCAAGTCATGGACATGATTGTACTCTGAACATAATCATCAAATGACAACACTAAATCCTGCTGTAATAACTAAACTTTACCTGTGATATGTCAGTGTGAGACTTTCTGTCACCAAAGACTGATAAATTATAAACATTCACAAAAAAACCAAAACAATAAAACCAAATAGGATGCATTTTATCACACAGAAAATTGTCTTCTATCATTAAATTGTCAAAATTGTAAATCCTACAAATCATAACCACACATAATCCCCAAAGTGAACAATAAAATATCTCTATTTCATGGCAGGACTCAGCCAGATTTGCTTTGGGGTTGTACAAAGTTTGGTAATTTTTGGACGGTTACTAACTGCTCAGGTACCGTCTATAGTAGTGGCAATTTTGAGAGGCATACAACAATTGGTTCCCGATTTCAAAACGTAAAACAGACTGAAAGCCGGTAACATGTCAAAAATATCCACATCGTCCTAATTACTACGCGAAAAGTAGTTCCAAAGTGTACCGACCTTGATAATATCATAAACGTTTCAATAAAATGAAATATTGAAAAGGTGACCTGCTAAAGTGGTTTGTGAAATAATTAGCTGTTTCTGTGGAGTTCAGATGGGTTTAAAGCAAAGTATTAATACACACAAGTTTGTTTACAGTTTTGGATTTATCGTAGATATGGTCTTGTTGCGCACAACTACGAAAATTATTGGTGTCATCTTTCTACGCACACCTCACTCTGTGCTTGGAAAATTAATTGGAAATACCCCACTACAACAAGATAACTCAAAACCTATGGCAAGCTAGTGATATGCCTGGGCATACTGATTTTACTCTAAGTTCGTGCTGATATAATTTAATATGACTTTTTTTTGTCATTTTATAATTAAATATTCACAAACGTTACATAAAGGGTCTGATATCTTTGTATTTAATTTATTTACAATCGTGACAAACATTTCACTTGTTTGACAATTTTAAGGTTATACGTACCATTATTACTGACCATTTTTCTTTATTTCGGTTTGAAAATCTAGCATTTCTAGAACAAGTCGGATTGAAGATCTCTTGGAAAAAATGTTCACTATTTTTCAATAAACTTTTATTCTTTTTCGCATTTCTGTGTTATGTTTTAGTTTTGTTTCATATTCCATGCAAACCATCTTACCTATTTACACATACTTTGATATTATAAAACTGTCTAGTTACAAAACGGAAACTTGTATGCAAAGAGTTGCCAGCTTGGCTACAGAGACGAGTGGTACCGTCCCACAGCACTTTTGTGCTTTGATTATTGTTGTGTTCACTTACAGTGATTATTAGATGTCAAACATTTATGTTCACCCCCATCTGGAATAAATGATACAGAATTATTGTTTGTAAGGGTAAGCATGATATAAGCAACAAAAATCATTTGTCATATACGCTTGCTTAGTTAAGATTCAAGGGTGGAATGATGCCCCCTTGAAGCAAGCATGGATTTTGAGAATTATTAGTGTTAGTGCAGTTATACATGTATTATACTTATCTAATAAAACCAATAATTTCATTCATATCGACAGAGAAACTATTGACTTTTAATCAACAATTTCTAATTTACTATTAATTGTGGGATAATGATAACAAGCGTATCATTATACATTACATGTACTGATATTTGCACTCGGCTCACTGCCGTTCAGAAGATAAAAAAATTCCGGAAAATAGAAACGTATTTTTTTATCATATTCCCCCAGTAGCATCATGAGCGGTGAAAGCCAACACAAATCTAGAATAGCCTTTATAAATAAATGCAATCCATCTGCTGCATTTAACTTGACAATTTCATAAGGTCATTAAAAGCTGTCATTCAACATAAAATGAACTTGTCACGTAGGAGCGCTGAATACCTCCATATCATGCAATGGGAATTTTATCTCCGACCTGTCCAACTTGATAACTTTCTCAAAACAAAATCTCATCAGAAATGTCTCCGAATATTACAGTATCAAAATTTCACAAAACAATATTTTCAGGCCACCATTTCAACATATCATTACATGAGGAGAAGGCGAGTACTCTATCAAGGAAAGTTAAAGGACCACCCTCTGCCATGATGATGTGAGGGTGTCAGGCTTGTCTGTCAAATAAAACATTTTTTTCCAACAATTACATGTTGAAGTAACATTAAGAAACAATTAACCAGAATATCAGCTGCCTTCTTAAATTCAAATTTGAATGAAATTGATTTTAAGGCTAAAATATTGTTAAAGAAAACGACAATGAAACCGAAATTATTGAGTTTTTTCGTGGGAGATTGGGATTAGAAACTACGACAGCAACATTGAGAATGTATTTTTGACACTTTCAATAAACAACATACTGAAGTCTCTGTATCTACGCATCAAATGATTATTTAAATAAACAACAGCACCACTAAATACTTCATGACTTGAGACTTTACAGGAAAAATCATTGAAAACCTACTCATTATTACGATCAAAACATTGCATTCACAATTATGGTCAAAGCAAATTTGCCATCTCAATTGCAGTCAAAGCATTGCCATCTCAATTGCAGTCAAAGCATTGCCATCTCAATTGCAGTCAAAGCATTGTCCTCACAATTGCAGTCAAAGCATTGCCATCACAATTGCAGTCAAAGCATTGCCTTCACAATTGCAGTCAAAGCATTGCCATCTCAATTGCAGTCAAAGCATTGTCCTCACAATTGCAGTCAAAGCATTGCCATCACAATTGCAGTCAAAGCATTGCCATCTCAATTGCAGTCAAAGCATTGTCCTCACAATTGCAGTCAAAGCATTGCCATCTCAATTGCAGTCAAAGCATTGCCTTCACAATTGCAGTCAAAGCATTGCCATCTCAATTGCAGTCAAAGCATTGCCATCTCAATTGCAGTCAAAGCATTGCCTTCACAATTGCAGTCAAAGCATTGCCTTCACAATTGCAGTCAAAGCATTGCCATCTCAATTGCAGTCAAAGCATTGCCTTCACAATTGCAGTCAAAGCATTGCCATCTCAATTGCAGTCAAAGCATTGCCTTCACAATTACAGTCAAAGCATTGCCTTCACAATTGCAGTCAAAGCATTGCCTTCACAATTGTAGTCAAAGCATTGTCATCTCAATTGCAGTCAAAGCATTGCCTTCACAATTGCAGTCAAAGCATTGCCTTCACAATTGTAGTCAAAGCATTGCCTTCACAATTGCAGTCAAAGCATTGCCTTCACAATTGTAGTCAAAGCATTGCCTTCACAATTGCAGTCAAAGCAAAGCACATAATGCTTTCTGAAGTAATAGTAACACTTAAGGTTGTAGTTTTTCAAAGATCATGATCTTCGAAACTGCCATCATATTTACACTGATTAACAAAGGAGCCCCAAATACTGAGTATGTGGTACTAGAAAGAAAGCATCAGCTATAAAACATGGCTGCGCCTTGGCATCAGAACTGATGATCCAAAAATACCAGAGAACAATAAGCATTGATCATTTTCTACAAGTTTTCATGACTATAAGCCATTATCACTTTATGTCTTCACTTCTGGAATGTTCTGACAGATGTACTGATGTTAGTTCACTTTAAGACAATAAACTATTTAACACTGACAAGTAAATACCTATTATATGCAAAATAATTGTCTATCTTCTCAAACAAGGGTACAATTACACCGTACCTCGAGTAAATCAAACGATTCGTTCTGATTTGGAAATAAAACAACGGCAACAATTGTCTATCATTTTTGCACCTTGAAGCCATTTGTTTATGATGAGTTCCTATGAAAGATGGTCTAAATTCGACCATAAAATGACCATCTCCAAGGCTTTAATCAAATCTGGGCGGATCCAGTCAGTCGGCCGCACCAGGGTGTAATTTGGAGGATTTAAAACTGTCCACACATTGATAGAACAGATGACTCTATCGTATAATTGGCAACTGCAGTTATAATAAACCAAACAAGGCATCAGAAACATTCAAATGAGGTATTCATAAAATATTTACAGAAATCACGAATGAGTTATCTCCCTTGTGTAATAGTATAGAATTAGTAAGAAAGTTGATGTTAATACAGAAATGGCATAAATAAGCACGATATTAGTTGTCATATTGTTATTTTGGGGATTATCAACTATATTGTTGTTTTATACCAGTGTGTGACATAGATGTCCTAAGCTGGATGTCAAATATGGTCAAATCTAGTAATTTTGGTGCGTATTTAATGTGAATAGTTTTGTACTTGCCCAAGTAAATGCTTAAGTTGTCCTGGGTGTATGGATGTATGGATGTACAGATATACCATCTCTAGGCAGATTTATCAGAAATTATATACCTTGCAATGGTTTCAAACACATGACCTCTTGATGTGTGTCCTAACAACAGTTGACAATTATATCTTAGAAAATTGTTTTGAATCGACAGTAGTAGTATGGTCTTTGTGGTTATAGTTTGCATAAAAATACATATTTACGTAATATATTGCGTAATTAATTTTCTAGGAAATTCTTGTTTATTTGAAACAGTAGACCACCAATAAAATGTCACACAAATCGTTAAAATATGACAACATCATATAAACACAAAAAAACTTCCAGATGAGTAATTTTTACCTAACATTAAGTTATTAACCAATGGGAATATAAACATGTTGTCTAAATGTTATCTATTTTACATACTGAGAGTTATGATGGCTTATTAATCACTTTCAATGACTGCCCCTGGGTGTTGAACTAGTAAATATACCTATTGAAAAGACTGCAAAGACTGTTAAAAATCTCACTATTTCTGGGATTCCAATCCATGACCTCCGAAACAGAAGGGAAACTGATATGTAGCTTAAAGTGTTCAGGTCACCAGTACGGAATATTTGACCAAATGTGAATGGAAAGAAAATAAATCCACTGCACATAATTTATGGGCAATTGCAGGCAATATAACGATAACATCACCAGGTATAAATGTTCAGATTTAGTGAAACAAATTAATGATTTATCACAATTTATTGCAATATACAATGCATATTATTTCTTTAAATTACAAATCACACGTCAGTGATTTGTTTTTAGCAAGGGGCTCGTCAGAGCCAATTGCTATAGTAGGCGAAATCCGCGGACACTCATTGGATGAGTCATCCCAAGTATTTCATTCTGAACCGCGAAAGGCTATACATACACCTGGAGAAAGTAGTCCCTGTATAACAAAAAAAAGTGGTAAGCATTTGCAATATCAGCTATAAAACGAATTTGAGCCGACTTCACTTACGCAAAAGAAAGAACCCCAAAGAAACTTGCTGATCAAATATTGCAAATTACAGAAATGTCTGCCTACGCCACAGCCAAATTACGCTTGAAATGCACTGAAAACAAGCTAGCAGACGATAGTATAAGATAGTGAACAGTAGGCAGAGGATGATAGCAGTAGGCAGAGAAACGTACACAAGAAAACGGTGCAACATATAATATATCCAACAAACAATTATACGTATATTGAAATCATTGGAAATGCAATTTTCTGTCATCGTTCCGTTGAATATCGGCGATTTACGTAAACATACTTTTTGTTTTATTGTCATCCAGCCTGTAGGTCGGTCGATTGGTTGTTCTGTCCAATATACAACATATATAGTTGGTGTAGCACCTTATTCTCTCTCTTTTTTAACTACTTCTTCAGTTTTCAAGGGATTACAATGCAGTTTGCTAATACAAGTACCATGATACATGATTTGTACATGTGGAAGACATAAATTTGCTAAGCATCCATCGAACTATTTCAAAATTCTGGCCCTTTGAACTGAAGTCTCGTTTTAGAACACATATACTCAACATTAAGGTACTGTTTACTTCTTCTCCATCCTTCTGACTGTCTATACCAAATCTTTGTATCCTATCTTGTGTGTTTTACTCCTATAATATTTTATTTACTGACATAACAAAGTGTTCTTGATAGACTATTGTGATAGGTAAAATATATATGTCAAAGTGACGTCTGTGATCTGCAGTGAGTCCCTTGCTGTCAGCACTTTCGGTGCTTAGATTATGTACATGGGCCTAGTCTGTTATACAGACCCTATGTTTAATAGGAGACAACTCATTTTGTGTGTAAAACAATGGCAATCACAGTATAATAAGGACTTTATATTGTGTATGAATATAAACAACAACATATTAAATATGACCAAACTTTGACACACTTAAGCTGATTAGTTCAGATATAAAAAGTAGAGATTACAGACATGATTCATTACGCTGATAGTTTTTAGACAGATGTGCTGCAAGGAGTGCTAATACATCAAATGGACATTGAGGAGCTGAGATTCTGTCAGTACATCACTTGTATACGATACAACCCCGCAAGGCCACAGGGAAACAGCTGTAACTTTTATCAATGTCATGTCTAACAGTCGAGAGTATTGTCCCCCATCCTGTCAACCCGGTAAATCTGTCACGGCAAGATAATAAGGGGACCCTGATACGATGCTCGGTGCTGTTCACGACAACCCTCTGTTTTATAGTATGATTGAAAGGCTCAGTGCCTTAATAAATGCATCTTTTACGTTAATCAGGTAATCAACAAATCAAAGCATACATGTCTATTGTTAAGGTGGGCGTACACTGAACAGATTTTGATTATCAATGAACTATTAATTCTTATTGTGACCATGAAGGTGATAAAAATGTTTGCGTGCACTCATTTGTGTCGATGTAGCATGATTTAATAGCCTCCCTGAATTGTATGAATGGCAAATAAATGCATCAAATGCAGTTAAATACAGGGTTCTTCATTTAAACATTGACAGACACAATAGTTTAAGGGCCCATTCTTGTAAATTAAGATGTTTTAAGGGGCCATGCGAACATTAACTGACATATGCTCGATGAATACATCATCTAAGGCTATTTGATTCGCTGCTACCAAAATTCATTACTGAAAGTGATGATTTCATGCTCATAGTCATCCAATGTTTCTTGTATGCAAGTTGGGAAGCATAAATCATACCCATTTCTATTCAACCCTTGAATGACACATGAAAACTGAAGTCATAAATCTAACAATTTTTCATCACATTTCATTTTCAAGAGATTTATGAAACTATTCAGAATTCAACTCGTAAAACAGAACAGAAAACTTGGGTGCAAAAAAAAACAGTCATAAATAATACCATTGTATTGAGACCCACCATTAATGGTTGGGAAAATATGGGAATATGATGCAGTTGGATTTAATCAACACTTTCAATGTAAAATTTATATCAAGTGAAGAAAAAGCCAAGCTCATTCTTCGCTTTATGTGACAAAATTTGAATAAATTTGTTAAACAATTAACGTTGATGGCTGCAATTTTTTTGGTGATAGAGAAAATTATGTGTATTATGAGAAATTAGCCTCACAGGCTTCAGACATTCAACAGAACTGAACCCACCTTGGTTACAAAACTGAGCTTGGAAACCTGCTGAGTCTCAGAATGCAGCCTTGTCATTGGTCAATTTTAGACTCTTTAGGCTCAAGAGCCAATCAGTTGTCTGAATTTTAGACTGGTTTACAAACTGAGATTTATTACCTCAGAAAAAGAAAACTCAATTGACTAATCAACTGAATAAATACAAATTCATGTCGGATGTTACATATGTAAAATAGAGTCCAGCATAATAAAGTGACTTTAATAATAACCAACAACCTGAACTAAGCTATGAAAGAGCACAAATTGAATCAACTGATAAATGGTACAAAATGGAACGTCAACCTAAGTCTCAAGCAACCAAAAATACACCACAAAAATTCTGAAATCCAAAATGAAAATTAAATTATTCGAAGTCTTTAGGTACAAAAAGGTTACAAGAGCCTCCTTGTTTCATAATCATAATAATGTGAAACAAGTTCAAACACAATATTATAACCAATGTACTTACTAAGTATCATTATAAAACAGATCATATCATGATAATGTCTCCAATAAATACAATCAGCATATTACAATGGTCTGTGTTTTATGACAAATGGTCACACTATTATTATCAAAGATACATTGTATATAATCCTAGTTTTCAAAGTGAATACCTTATAGACTTTTGCTGATTAATAGCAACACAAACAAATAACCTAAGCTGTTGTTTATGTACAAAAACCCCAGTTTCCTGAAAGTTCATAATAACGCCTGACAAGTTCACCATTGTTCAATGGTCTCGCTGGGCAACCTGTTTCAATATCGGCCAGATTGCCCATCAATATGACTAGATTTATGACAGCAATTGCAACATTAAATCAAACAAGTTGGTCCTGACATGGCTTAATTGATTTTGACTACGATGTCAGTTTTTTCCTTCAGTTTAGAGCCACCATATGTGGCTATAGTGGTTCGCTCATTGTTTCAATGGAAACATTAATGACATCAAGATTTTATCTCAAAAATATGCCTTGTGTACACTTGATTTGTATTCCATTTTTGACATCAGTCATATTTTAACAGTATTCTAGAACAGTCAGTGTCTATTACAGAATTATACAGTGTGAGAAGGTGAAAAAGTGTTTATGATAACTACTGTATTTTATAGGTGGTAAAATAACTGATAAAAATACATAGAGTTGAGTAGTATGTTATCATTATACTTGGGTGGTAAAATAACTGGTATGGAATAGTTGGGTGGTAAAATAACTGGTATGGAATAGTTGGGTGGTAAAATACCTTGTATGGAATAGTTGGGTGGTAAAATACCTTGTATGGAATAGTTGGGTGGTAAAATAACTGGTATGGAATACTTGGGTGGTAAAATACCTTGTATGGAATAGTTGGGTGGTAAAATACCTTGTATGGAATAGTTGGGTGGTAAAATACCTTGTATGGAATAGTTGGGTGGTAAAATACCTTGTATGGAATAGTTGGGTGGTAAAATACCTTGTATGGAATAGTTGGGTGGTAAAAGTAACAGGCAGCAACATTACTTACTACATTTGGGTGGTAAAATCGACAGTATATTTGGGTGGTCGAATCGACAGTATATTTGGGTGGTAAAATTGACAGTATATTTGGGTGGTAAAATCGATAGTATATTTGGGTGGTAAAATTGACAGTATATTTGGGTGGTAAAATCGACAGTATATTTGGGTGGTCGAATCGACAGTAAATTTGGGTGGTAAAATTGACAGTATATTTGGGTGGTAAAATCGATAGTATATTTGGGTGGTAAAATCGACAGTATATTTGGGTGGTAAAATTGACAGTATATTTGGGTGGTAAAATCGACAGTATATTTGGGTGGTCGAATCGACAGTATATTTGGGTGGTAAAATTGACAGTATATTTGGGTGGTAAAATCGATAGTATATTTGGGTGGTAAAATTGACAGTATATTTGGGTGGTAAAATCGACAGTATATTTGGGTGGTCGAATCGACAGTAAATTTGGGTGGTCAAAGTTACAAATCAGAACATTTGGGTGGAAAAATACTGACATATTTGGTTAGAAAACATTACTGGTACAGTTACTAAGGGAGGTAATATTACTGTTATAGTCCGGTGGTATAATTTACCAAGCATGCATGAACAAGATATCCTGAAACAAGCAAGTACATATATATATTCATATAATCCATTAAATGAGCACCTCAGAAGACGAACTTCTGCTTTCCATAGGGTAGAAGCATTTTAAACCAAGATTCTTTTTTCAGCCTTATATGGTTAGAATCCTCATTTTTTTTAAATTCTAAACATGTTTCAAATTGACATCAGAATCACAATCTTCTTGTCTCCCCAAAAACTTCCTAGCTGGAATTTTTCTCATGTACTTTACAATTTGTCTGAGTAAAATATGATCAGGCCTACAGATAAACTAAAGAGTAGACTAGTTGTAAAATGTAAGTTAATCGTGTAACAAATCAATAATGTCAGTGAGTGTATCAACAGCGTATCACCAGATTGTATTTTACGCTTGACATGCATAAAAACAAATAAGAGCAAAGTTATAAATCACTTATTATTAAATTTATAGATTTAGTATATTTGTGAAGGAATTACTTCACCGTACAGTTTGTTGACAAAAATGTCATATATATGTTTTGTCTAATATTTATAAATGTTCATTCCATGAAACATACCAACAAGTACCTTAAATTCATTATTCATTCTTTGTATACTCAAGCATCATAAGCAAATGGTTAGACAGTATCAGCCAGTATTTACCTAAACAAGAGGGCTATGGGGGAGGGCGTGACACTCTGCTGGATACACTGTTACATGGACCTTTGATAACCATTTTTCTGGACAAGAGATGTTTGTAAAACATTATGCCCCCCTGTGACCTTGACCTTTGACCCCAGGACCCCAAAATCAATAGTGTTACTCTGCTACCTAAGGTGAATGTGTGGACTAAGTTTGAGGGTGATAGGTCAAGGGGTTCTTGAGTAATTGATCGGAAACAAAAAGGTTATGGACCAAAGGGACCGACCGACATACCTACCGACCGACATGTGCAAACCAATATGCCCTCTCTTATTTGAAGGGGGCATAATAATTCCCTATTGAAAACATATAACCCCTGGGCGGGGTGGGTTTTGACCCCAGAGGCTTAACTTGAACAATCTTGGTAGGAGACCGCTAAACAATGCTTACGTACATACCAAATATCAAAACCCTGGGCTGTGCAGTTTCGGAGAAGAAGATTTTCAAAGATTTCCCTATATAAGTCTGAAGAAAACATGTGACAGTTAAAAAACTATTATTTTCTTCCTCAGTAAACTGAAATGTACAAAACAGATTGAAGTCTGACCAGCCTTGTAATGCTACAGTACTTAAAATTAGGTAAGCTTTATTATTTTATTTAGAATTTCATAAATACAGCCTGTCATGGATGAACGTTTAAAACATCTTGCCACGAAAATTTATATTTATACAAGAAAATCCCTACCATGTAATTAAATATTTATGCATATGAATGCATAATTAGCGCAAACTACTGTCATTGACCAGAGGACAATTGATATAACTACAGTACTGCTGTCAATTCCCTGGGCATCAATATCAGACAATAATTCACCAGCTGCTAAAAGTCATAAATTGCATTGATTCCAGTGATATATGTAACTATGATAATGCACTCTGTGTTAGGTGATCCATCTCATACTCACACTACCATGCTTTGTGTTTAAAAGTTGAATCATGCACCATACTATGGTTATTTATTTTGTTATAGAGCCAAATCATGCTCCTAAACACTTTCATGCTTTGGTGTTATAGAGCCAAATCATGCTCCTAAACACTTTCATGCTTTGGTGTTATAGAGCCAAATCATGGTCCTAAACACTTTCATGCTTTGGTGTTATAGAGCCAAATCATGGTCCTAAACACTTTCATGCTTTGGTGTTATAGAGCCAAATCATGCTCCTAAACACTTTCATGCTTTGGTGTTATAGAGCCAAATCATGCTCCTAAACACTTTCATGCTTCGGTGATATAGAGCCAAATCATGGTCCTAAACACTTTCATGCTTTGGTGTTATAGAGCCAAATCATGCTCCTTAATACTTTCATGCTTTGGTGTTATAGAGCCAAATCATGCTCCTAAACACTTTCATGCTTTGGTGTTATAGAGCCAAATCATGCTCCTTAATACTTTCATGCTTTGGTGTTATAGAGCCAAATCATGCTCCTAAACACTTTCATGCTTTGGTGTTATAGAGCCAAATCATGCTCCTTAATACTTTCATGCTTTGGTGTTATAGAGCCAAATCATGCTCCTTAATACTTTCATGTTTTGGTGTTATAGAGCCAAATCATGCTCCTTAATACTTTCATGTTTTGTGTTATAGCTAAACACTTTCATGCTTTGGTGTTATAGAGCCAAATCATGGTCCTTAATACTTTCATGTTTTGTGTTATAGAGCCAAATCAGGCTCTTAAACACTTTCATGCCATAGAGCCAAATCATGGTCCTAAACACTTTCATGTTTTGGTGTTATAGAGCCAAATCATGCTCCTAAACACTTTCATGCTTTGGTGTTATAGAGCCAAATCATGGTCCTAAACACTTTCATGATTTGGTGTTATAGAGCCAAATCATGGTCCTAAACACTTTCATGCTTTGGTGTTATAGAGCCAAATTAGGGTCCTAAACACTTTCATGATTTGGTGTTATAGAGCCAAATCATGGTCCTAAACACTTTCATGCTTTGGTGTTATAGAGCCAAATCATGGTCCTAAACACTTTCATGCTTTGGTGTTATAGAGCCAAATTTATGGTCCTAAACACTTTCATGCTTTGATGTTATAGAGCCAAATTATGGTCCTAAACACTTTCATGCTTTGGTGATATAGAGCCAAATTAGGGTCCTAAACACTTTCATGCTTTGGTGTTATAGAGCCAAATTAGGGTCCTAAACACTTTCATGCTTTGGTGTTATAGAGCCAAATTAGGGTCCTAAACACTTTCATGCTTTGGTGTTATAGAGCCAAATTAGGGTCCTAAACACTGTCATGCTTTGGTGTTATAGAGCCAAATTTATGGTCCTAAACACTTTCATGGTTTGGTGTTATAGAGCCAAATTTATGGTCCTAAATACATTCATGCTTTGGTGATATAGATCTATAGAGCCAAAGCATGCTTCTAAACACTTTCATGTTTTGTGTTATAGAGCCAAAAATGCTCCTATAACACACAGTAATGCCTTCTGTTGTAAAGACATATAGAGCTGTCTGAAATCATTTAACAATGGCAAAACAATTTTGATAAATGCAAAGTTCACCAAATTAAAGCGTCTGAAACAGACTGATAAGCCTTTACTTCCTGGTTTATGACAAAAAAATATAAAACCAATCGCTAAAACGAAAATATTAAGAGAATATTAGTCTAGTACTATTATGTACCAACAACATGACATCCATACTCAGACATAAGTAGTTATTGATGAATTATCTATGTAGAGTGACAAGATTCAATGGCAGATGCCCATATAATGTACCCTGGAGAGGTTTTATACAAAATCTTACAAAATTTTCCCTCAGATCTGTCTGTATACTATCATTATACAGTATAACAGACATCCCATAATTATTCACCATTCATATACATGTGGCATTTCTATAGACTGAAAGATTGATTTGTTTTTTATTTCACAAAGCAGAGATGACTGATAAGTTCATTGTTTCCAATTTTGAGCTGATAAACTTAGGTGTTAAAGTAGTCAGGTTATCATCTGAGAATTAAACATGCAGATAATGGAATCATTTCAACGATCCATGCAAACAGGAGAACTTAAACTTGTTTATCCCAGCTGTTTGTCAAACATTACAAATGGCGTTTTATTTTTCAAAATCAAGTTTCCTAAGGTTGTTTTGGCATAATAAGGGATTCAGATCTGTTCGTCAAACTGCTTATATGTAACCCAGAACAAATTTTGTAATGAAGATATTTCCAATTCAAATCGACTGGAAACAATACTAAATGTATTAATTTTGTATATTTTTATGTGGTTTTATGGCGCATAATTTTGTTCAGATAATGAAACAAATTAATTTTGATGATGGTCGATATTTAATATATATATACAATTATTAATAGTCATATATACAATTATTAATAGTCAATCAATTCTGTTTATTACAACAAAATCACAGTATTATTAGTTCAGGGTGTCAAATTGACAGAAATAATGAAAAGTTAATCGATAATGAACATTTACTTGGTATGAAATTAAACCCAAATTTTACCATGGATACCGAATGCTCCCACATGCTCGAAGATTACCACAACATTATATGTCATTAAATCAATATTACTAACAATCTTAATTAATCAATTCACTAATTATCAACATGATGTACTTAATTAAGTATCAAAGAAAAATTAAAATAAATTCTCTATATAATTACAAAATTAGAATAAATTCAGAGTAACATTGTAATTAACCTAATCAGTTATTAATATATATATTATATAAGATACTAAGGGTACAACATCTTTTAACCAAATTCTCATCTAATGTTCATTATTTAATTATAAACCTTCACTGATCAATGATATGGGTACATGTATTCAATTAGGAAATGCGTTTTACTAATTGCCTTAAAATCAGATTTAATTAATTATAATACATTATTGATATCCTCATGCCGAACACATATATCCATCAAGTAGGATTACAGCAATAGAATTATTTAATTAATTACCTTCATTTATACATTACAACACATTAAACATAGATATTGCAAGTAACTATTACACAGAGGCTTCGGGGCAAAACCAGTGTAAATGCCTCTACACAAAAACCGAGTTGCAATATCTAATGGCACCAAACCCTTGATATGGTAAATACCAGATTATAGAATTTGTTGGAGTATAAATTTTTTTTCAGGATGACAAGAATTGAAATTAAAGACCATTCATAAACTGGCTGATTTCTTAACGAACTTCAAGCAAACATGAACACATGAACATCTACTACATATTATTATTGATCTAATTGCTGTATTTTACAAATAACTAATATATACATGTACAAACTTAAATTTTCAAACCTTTTCATCAAACACTCAATACATCATGTAAAATAAGTGAAGAACAAAAGAGACAGAAATACTCAGGTAGACCGACCCATCTGCTTCAATATTTGTGTATTTGTCTAAGTCTTCTGTGACAGATTTACAACTATACATTTATTTTCGTGTCAAAACCCCACATTCGTTGACAAAATGATTTTAAAATATCGTAAAGGTAGGGGGGAGTGTAGTAGAATATCTGGTTAATGTAGATTGACATTCCTTGATGGCCATAAATCAATCACAGCCTGACAGGTGATTATAATCCATAGAATGAAACGGGGTACTTATGAATTTGTTTTTTAAATATACGGATAAGGTATAAGTTTGTGACATAAGACAGCAATCACAGTCCAGGTTTTTTCCCCCTTTATTTGTCATACAGGATAGGTTTGATTCATACTATTCAATGTATGATGAACATATTTTTAATTTATTTCAAGATGCTCAACGTGTCAAACATGAATAAATTGGTTCCTAATCTTTTAACAGTATACCTCGCACCCACATGTGTAGTCAATAGCTTATATATCCTCGGTACATCATTAAGTTAATATGATATCAAATAACGTGATATGACTTTAATATAATGATCTATTACATAATTATCAAAGCCAGGTGGGGTCGATATCTATTAAAAATTTCATGCAAACATGCACTTTTACATGAAGTATATATTCACACCAAAAAATATGTTCGTAACGAATTCCATTTTCAGATGATAATATAATCACCAAATATTGAACTACGAAAACAAACGACTATCAACAGTGAACAACACAATGAATGAAAAGATTTAACTGACATTTTTAACAATCAGTAATTGCATTATATCCACTAACAGATCAATCATACTTGAACAAATATCAGACTGACTCAATTTTTTCCACTGGTATAATAAAGATATAAAACACTTGAATTGTTCTCAAGATGGCTGTCAATCAATTGATGAATTCCGACTGACAAGGGAACACTCTAGGACTGAGTATAGTGAAAGCAGAATTAACGTAATCATTGCAGCTGTCAAATGCAAATCACCTTCAATTATACCTGTCAGTTATGTCTCTCTTAGGTAATTCAATTATACTTCTATTATCCCTCAATCAAACGTGACAAAAACTGTCACTTCTTTTACAGCTATTGCGCATCAATTCATGCACAAAATTCACGAGCTCAAGACGTGCCGCAAACAGCTCTGTAAAGGCTTCATGTTCAACAATCATATTGAATTTCAATTTGTAAACATTTGAGATCAAATTCAAGAAAGCAAGATTAATTACTACCAAGGTTAAAATGCTGATCAAAACATGATTTAAACGTCACAAAGAGGAACTTTTATATGAAAAATATTGTCAGCTAAATAACTCAATACAAAATTTGAGAATAAACCTTAAAATCATCATAAAAATATCAAAAACTTTACTGAAATGTAAACGTGTTTACAAACTCGAATTAATAAATATTAAAATGTTTTGAATTGAATGAAATTATTAAAAATTGTTATCTGTAAGATTAATTTAGTTTAATAACAAATTATATTCTATTTAATCATCAAGTATCAGTAAGATATTTTTCTAATGCATCAAATTTATTCAAACTGAAACTGGACACTATCATTTAAATACTGAAACACTTTTCAAATCAATATAGAATACCACTTCTTTAAATTCACTCAAATTATGCCAAAAACAAATTATACAAAATGCACAAATAAGAAATAATTAAATAATTTTGTACTTACCATCATTGTTATAAGAATGTTAAACACTATAGATTACAGAACACAGTGCATATATACATGATGTCCACACATTGACTGATAAACATCAACTGATGTATAAACTTCAATATCATGCAACCAATCTACATTCGAACATCAAATAAAACCATCAAATTTATAAGTCCAAGTTTTGCCTAATATTAACCAATCTTGCAGATACCACTAGTGTGCTATTCCAATCAGTTATAAAACTGTCATACTTGTGGCTGCCGTTTTTCATTTTTCCATGTCGATTTCACCTGGACAAAACCTGTCAATCAAATAACTCGTTATCACAATAGGGGCACCTGTTTAGTTACAAAGACGGGAGTGATTTCCACCTAATAAGAACAACAGCTGAATTCAGTCACAAATGTCAGGAAAATTAGACCAATTATTAATCAAAGATCTATCCTGAATGTTGTAGAGGAATTGAGACTGACAGCCATCATTCTATCTTGTTCATTTATGTTGGATAACAAAAGAAGATGTACTTACTCTGTCTATAGTTTTGACAAAACAGATACTGTCTTATCAGTTAATAGACAAGCAGTAATTCCCAGTGGTTAGCTTTTTTATACATTTTTAGTGAAAAAATATGAGCAAAAATATAAAACAAGGGAAAATGAAATATTTATGAATTAACGAGTTCTACCAAAAATAGGATGATGCATAGATAGGTTCTGATGCCAACCACAATGTCAAGTTTTATACATTATACTGTACAACCCAGTAATATATACACTAAAGGCAATATCATTTAATATAAACATGGAAGTTATTTATTTATCAACAACAGAAGTAATATTGAGGATGATGAGAACAGAAACAATAGAAGATGATGGAAACAGCAACAACTAATATTCACAGCTACAGCAACCACAACTTATGTTGATGACGATGACAACAACAACAACAACACCTAATACTGATGATGACGACAACAACAACAACTAATACTGATGATGACGACAGCAACACCAACAACTAATACTGATGATGACGACAACAATGACTAATACTGATGTTGGCGACAACAACAACAACTAATACCGATGTTGACAACAACAACACCACCAACTTATACTGATATTGACAAAAAAACAACAATTAATACTGATTTGACGACAACAACAACAACTGATAGCGATAAAGATGATGACAGGAACAACTAATTTATTATGACAACAACAGTAACAACAAACACTGATGTTGACAACAACAACAACTATTTCGGATGATGATGGGGATAACAGATATTGCTAACAAAGACAAGAAATTACTGCTGATGAAATTTAGCAGTGACATCATCAACAGTAAAAGGTTCAATGTCACTGATGCTGTTAAATGATGATGATGCCAACAGCAGCGATGGTTAAAACAATTTATAACTCAGTGAAGATAAATGGCTACCATATTTCAATGATCATTGAACTATAATGACAGTGACAAAAGAAAAAAAAAGGTGCTCATTAACATACAAATGACACCAGCAACAACAAAGATGACAGGAACGATGACAATGATGATGATAATAATGATGATGATGACAGCAGAGAACTCCTGGTATAATTAAGCTTTGTGAGTTTGTGAATGGAAAATTCAAAAGATAAGCTGATGACAACGATGCTGATGACAAGAATGACGACAATGACGATGATGATAATGATTTTATTAGCATCGTAATATGACAAACAATGCAGATATCAGTAAGACTAAGAATCTTGTTACAGTACTGCCAAAAAATGATGAAACAATTATGAAAACATGTAATATATTGTTTACCGGAAAGGACTGTAAATTGACTTGACCAATTATCAGGCTGAATTAACACTTCACTGATGCATTCTTTGTTATGAAATTTACAATACACTAAATAAATAAAATTCTTTTACTAGATTGTCATAAAATGACTGACTGACAATTGTAAGGTCAGTGGACAATAGCTTTATGGCATATATAACCACAGGGGCTTGGTTGTAATGTTTCTGATAATCATCAGCCATTTTACATTGGAATATTGACATGAGATGAATGTTGGTCTGATAAGACATGATTGATTGGCATTTTAGAAAACAAATTTACTTCAAATTTCTAACATGTGTACAATGTCATTAGGCTTGTAATGCCAGGGGGCACTAGTGGGGGTAAATCAATTACCATAGTTATCCTGGACAATATCTAGATAAAACACTAAAACTTGGACAATAAATATATGACTTGACATAAGGAATTACAATAAATATTCTAAGCAGAACAATAAAGTCACAAGTTCATACAGTGCAAAGCTAATAGACTCACTACTTAGGATAGAGATTAAGAAAAAAATAAAAACTTGAGATTATATAGACTAATATTGGGGACAGACTCGATTGAACACTAGACTTGACATAACTCACCTGACACTTAATCTTGAGATCTAATACAAAAGATACTCTCACTCAAACTGAGCGTTGAGGTTAGATATACTAATACAAGAGATACACTCACTCAAACTTAGCCTTGAGGTGAGATATACTAATACAAGAGATACACTCACTCAAACTGAGCGTTGAGGTGAGATATACTAATACAAGAGATACACTCACTCAAACTGAGCGTTGAGGTTAGATATACTAATACAAAAGATACTCTCACTCAAACTTAGCCTTGAGGTGAGATATACTAATACAAGAGATACACTCACTCAAACTGAGCGTTGAGGTGAGATATACTAATACAAGAGATACTCTCACTCAAACTTAGCCTTGAGGTAAGATATACATGTACTAATACAATAGATGACAACTTGACACATAGTCTATAGATTAAATAGATGAAAGATAATAGACTCCATCAACATGTTATCTAGATATTGTGATTCTAAATATGGTAAGTTTGATCAGACATTTTTCTGAATATTTCGAAGTTAAATTTTTTAGTTACAAACCATAGGTGTAGCTAAGTTGGAATATGAATAAACAAAATAGAATCAATTTTCCATTTGTTACCCAAGGGCAACATTATTGTAACAATTCAATTACATTTTTGTAGACATAAACAAACCTAACCCCAATTCTGTGCCTTTAAGGGGTTATATTTCAAAACCTTTCAATAGTTACAGCAGGTCTAATTAAAGGTTACATTATGATTTTGTGTTGACAGGTGGTCAGTTTAAATAAATATATAGTTTGTAATTTTTGTAGAAAACTAATTAGAATATTTGATGAATAAGATAACATACCAACTCCAATATGACATTTAGATTGACAGTTTTGAATTTTCACAGAATTCTCTAATTTATTAGATACAGTTGATAAATGCTGTATAATATGGTGCATCAATATCAGAGGCAATTCAGTTGATTATTAAGTTCACCAAACTATTTAATCAAATGATAAAATATGTGAACTTAATGTAAAAAATTCGCCGCGTACTTCGTCCAATGTGTAGTTAACCTTAATCAACTTTATATAAGTTAAATTTTCACGAAATGACGTTAATCGCTGTGGTGTAGTGGTTAGCATAACGGACCGGCAATCCGTAGACCCGGGTTCGAATCCTGGCAGCACCATTGACCGATTTTTCGTGTTCCTCAAAACATGACTTCATTAAATTAAATAGTAATACAAGACAATAAAAATTCAAAAAAAGATAATACACCGGCAAACTATATGACAATTTGGTTATTTCCAGGACAACGTTGCATGGCGACAACTGAACCACTCATTAACATGATCAAAAACAAGCATTAAGTTTTTAACACCATATATTTTAATGGAACTGTGAAACAAATACCAGTAATTGTTATTTCTTCTATCACATTTAATTATGACATATACCGTGAATGTTCCCAAATAACTGTCCAGTACCAACCGGATCTTCAGCAAGCACCGGTCAAACTTCCTCATAAGAATCAGAGGTGAAGGACAAATGAATGATCTTCATCCAAATTGTCACAGTCAATGCATACGCCACACCTCGAGATTCGAGCCTATGACCTGAAGATTAGCAGTTGACTTGACTTCACCAACTGAGTTATCCAGGTGGTTAATGTTTAATCTTGTTTGCTGACATTAACACAATATCTCATAAATTTGTAATTAAAATATAATGTAAAGTACTTGAGAAAAATCTGAAGACCATACAAAACTCAAGAAGCCAGTAGATGGATGAAAACAAACTAAAAATGTTGCCAAAATACATAAAATTTCCTTTTTAGAACGTAATTTAAAGCAGACAAATCACTTGTTATTTTCTGTTTTAATTGTTTACCTGATCAATCAAACTGTATTATGATGTATCTGTATTAGATGTTGAAATTTCTTACAAACCTACGAATTTACTGATATTAATTGAACATAATTCACTTCGAAAATAAATTTCGATAACTACCATATATGTTCTATTTAATGTGCCAGATGTGATTGATCCAATCAACAGTTTTATGTGATGGGTTATTCATGGATTGCCCGCTGGCTATTCATTGACCAATTTATGTGGCGATTTTGGCTGATGCAACTGGTTAACTGTTGGACAAATGGCTTCTGGAGATGGAAAACTATCAGAATTTTTATGTTTTGTTCATTCTCAAAATTGTGGTAAGAAATTAACAAAAGTAACATTGAGAAACCAAGATTCTGTAACCTTGTATTATGGCACAATGACACGTAAGAAGAAAATGATTGATATCAATTAACATTAATTTGCAATTAATAGCAACAACAATTACAGTAAAACTTCATTAATAAGGCTACCATCGGTTCTGAAGACAAATTGGTCCATGGTTTTATTCATGAAAAGAATTAAATTTTGAGGTTGTCTTTAAGTCAGATTTTACTGTACTGATTGCTATAAGTTTTTCATTACGACAGCAGTTATTGACAACACTACAGTTACCTCCCTTAGCAGAAAATGAAATCATCAAAAATCATCACAATTCTCCACTTGGCAACAAATCAGTTTATCACAGTTACCTTCCCTCTTAGAACACATTCATATCATTACATTATTACTCCCTTATGCAAAAAATTGTATCACAGGCGTTCCTTTTGCAAATAATCAAACCATTGAAATTATCTCCCTTTTCAAAAATCGCAACAATTATCTCTGTTAGATTTTCAAATTATTATAGAAGTGTGGCCTTAGCAGCAATATATCATCGCAGTGGTGTTCCTTAGCAAAAACAGGACCAGTACAGTTATTTCCCTTCATAAAAATATAATCATTAATTATCTCCCTTTTGCTGATACTAAAATCATCACAGTTACCTTCCTTTGCAGAGATACACTACCAACATTTAAACAGTTGTAGCAAATAATGTGATGCAGGTATCCAATATGCAACCATTAATAATTAACAAGCACACTGACTGACTGACCCACCAACTGGTATCTATTTATGATAAATTTACTGAAAAGAAGTTCTGACTATGGACTCTCAGATCAAGAAATCTTCAGAATATCAGACAAACCTTAGATGGAAGTGAGAACTGATTTAATACATGTTGTTTTTCCAAAAGTTTTTTCCTATTAAACATACACATGTTTCCAAGGCAACTGGGTGATTCCAAATAACATCTAGACAAAAACAGGGGGAAACATAAGACGAACAATAACGTGCAAATGTTCGTGACTTAATACATTTTAATATTATACCCAGAAAAAAATCAAAGAATAATCGCCCAGCAAATAAATCGTAACAGTAATATTTGTCAGATAGTTATTATGAAACACATATATTTATAGCCAGCAATAACTCGGAATGAATAAAAGTTGATCCAAAGTAATAAAACAATTTACAATAAAAAATACAAAAAAACACTATTTTGATAAAAAATCACTATACAGTGTATGTATACATAATATTATATTTGAATAAATAACTCGCTTACTAGACAATATTTTCTGCAATTTTCCATGATTCCGTGATCTGAGTTGACAATATATTTAAACAAAACACTCTTGACCATGTTAAGTACTTGTTCAACTTACTAATATATGAAAGTTACTATGAAAGTATTACTGACACTAAACTTTGTTTATGAATTGCCCGCAGGGACAAAGCATTTTCTCACCTAGAATATAAATCTTCTTTTTTGTATCATTAAGTAAAATAAATGATATTTGTTATATACAGAATATTTTATAAATCAACACGAAAAGTGTTAAACTATGGTTATGCTTAAAAAGCCTAACATGGCATAACAATGATAATTATTTCTTGAACTAGAGCATTCAATTAACGTTTTTTTAAATTACAGTCAACCCCTGTCAAACATTTAACATAACATCACCTGAGTAGTTGTGCAACAGAATAGTGAAAACATGACACAAAACTCAAGAGCCAATTAAGACCTAGTTAAAACTACAATTATACATATTACATGTATCTAGTTGATAACAATTATACTCTCGGTAACCATGCTAGAAACAAACAGACAAGTCCTGAGTTTTACTTCAGGCAATTTCCAGTCAAATACAGTGTGACTCCACTAATCCGACTGGACCGGACCGGACCAAATATCCGAATTAGAGGGGTTTCCGGCTAAGAGGATTTTTTGGCGACTCTAAGTTTCGTGTATTGTACATGTAAATTCAACCCTACGACATTTGCCAGAGGCTCAGACTTTTTACCAGGTAAGGTGTTTTAATCAATTTTACTCGTCAAATTATCCAAACCGAGAAAATTCAAAGTTATATTCATTTGATAGCAAAAATATCCAACCCAAATTAAAAATCAATGAAGACCCATACTTGTTTTAACAAACAAAATAACATAGCAATTGTGTTTAATTAATTGAGCAAAGCACTATTAACACCTTTAATTAGTGAAATTTGTGTTTGTTATAACTAGTGATTTTCATGCCATGTCAGTAAAATACATACACTGTCAATGTGTGAACTATATTGCTAGTCAGTTTGCGCCTTCTAATAAGCATTTAACAATGATTCGGAATATATCAAATTGACACCTGTCAAAACACAGTAATAGGCTATATTGATCAGCCGGATCTGAGGGGTGAATTTTATAGAAAAGAAATAAAAAACACGAAATTTTGTATGGTTATCAGTAGAAAAGTAGAAAAAATGATTTTGGACCAACATATTCATCTATAGAAGAGGAATTTTCGGGATAATAGGGGTCCGGATTAGCGGGGTCCTGGGGTACCAGAACGAAATACAGAAATTCCTGTACTTTATTTTCAAGTATAAATCAATATAAAATCTAAAACTTGATGATAAAGTATTGTAGATTTCGTTCTTTTATTTCCAAGGCAAAACAAAAGACTCATAAAGGTAACAGCAACCATCAGATATTTTGTATTGGCCTAATTGACAGACACAGTCAAGATATTGCCAACAAGCTGAAATTATGTTGATGCCTTGACAAAAGTTTTATATTTATCAGTCTGCAACCACATTCAAGAGAAACCAATTACAATTAATCAAAACTTCCTAATATTTCGTAATAAACATGAAAAAAAAATTGCATGCCAAATTACGCCATTCAGTAAATGAATGATAAAATACAATTACGACTTGCAGATGTGCAGAAGGTATACTTGAAGCAACAAAACTCCGCAGTAAGTGGCAGCTACCAGACATTTACAGAAGTAAAACATGAACATTGATCAACCTTCATTTTCATAAAACACTGTTGGCAGAAAAACCTGCAATTCATCACAGAACTGTCAAGTTATGTAAGTTATTCACTTCTATAGACAAGCCATCCCAACTGCCAATAATTAGACTATTGAGAAAAGCCAGAAATGAATGAGATCTAAGCATACAGGTCTATTAAAATGTGGTAATTCAATAATCAACTGATACATTAATTCTGGAACAATCTGAACACAAAAGCAACAAGGACTTCATAAAGGATATTCAGGCTCATCAGGAATGGTATGATAGCAATATAAAACACATAAATTGTTATAGACACAAAAACATAACTTAAAACCGCACCTCAAGCCTTAGGCTAATATAATCAAATATACTCAATCAAAGTATAAATAGCTACTATGCTATATTGATACATTATTATCGATTCTTTCTATTTAAAAAGAAGAGAACTCAAATGGCCAATTCATGAATGCAAATGGACACCATCAGCAGCTGTAACCTAAAAACATACCAAAACATTATGAGGACTATAGTGGTCAAAGGGTAGACCCTTAAAAGACTCCAGAGGTTATAGGTTAGATTCCTGGAGGTCACAGTCCTGCCAAGGGCAAGATTCTTTCCCTATCTTCACAAGCCCTAAATTTACTTGTTCAGTCAAGTAAGTAGTCATCAAGAATGAGTAATTTAAGTTATAATAACTTGTTTTAAAATTAATATAAAATAAAAACAAGAAATCCATACTATGTTACCAAGAACATACAAGTAACAGAGTACATTTACAACAGACATTTTCTTATCAAAGACGTCAAAGGTATCATGCAGTATACATGCATTAGAAATGACAGACATATCCACAAACACAGACACTTTGTGACTGTTACCAAAACCAATACTCCACATGAATATAACACACAGCAATCAGTGCAATATTCAACCCTAACGATTCACTATCATAATTAAATAATGAACTGCAAGTTCAGATGCACCAAATGGCTCGTCATTCAGTTCTCAGACTATGGAACCATAAAACTGCAAGCACTATAGTGCCCAATATGGAATAAGGATTAACAATCACACACTGCATTTTATAACAACGATAATTACCAACACAGTCTAATGCTATTAATCAATCATTAATCAAATTAATTGAACAATATTGAGAGGAGAAAGTAAAACCAGGTATCTACTTCTTTATTAATATTCCGATAGTCTGGTTTCGCTTTCCGTCCCCTCGATATATGAAAATGAAGCCCATGTGGCTAGCTCAGTAGGAAGGTCGTGGATTCGAAACAAAGGCCAGGCATATGTTCTGCTGAAATAATTTGACTCGAGATAATGCATTCAAAATCACCTCTGAACTCTGATTTATGTGGAAAAGTTGTCAGTTGTTTGTTGAGGAGGTTATACCGACTGATAAACCAGAAGCGCTGGATATGTCAACTGACCGACTGATAAACCAGAAGCGCTGGATATGTCAACTGACCGACTGATAAACCAGAAGCGCTGGATATGTCAACTGACCGACTGATAAACCAGAAGCGCTGGATATGTCAACTGACTACCGAATATAACTGAAATACTGTTGAAAAACCAGTTAAAAGACTGAAACAAACAAAATAAATATGAAAATAAGCATTTGATACATCACCGACTCAAATAATGAAGCTATTCTGATATATTACATAAAATGGACGAAACATCCTTGGTAAAGTCGTAAAAGAACATACTAAGCTCAGTATAATATAACATTCACAATTAATAATGGACATCATTTCACATCATAAAGAAATCATCATTAGTTACTGCTTATATCAATGTCCAGACAATGTAACATAGACAAATCACCAACCTCTCCTTGCCGCCCATTAGTAGCTATGATTTGTGATACACAGTTAATCAACATCTTGTCATGCTTGACGTACACTAATGTAATCCATGACAGTCTTAGTGTTGTAAATTAGCAACAAACATGAAGAAAAAATGTTGACATATTGTTTTTTGTGCTACAAATTTTCACCCTCAGGTGGCAGAGGACCAGTATTGAGTTTAATCACACCGACTGATATATGTGTCAACTATGAGGAGCAAACATTTCATTTCAATCATACTCACTTGATTGCCACTCACTTTTTCAAGGCTGTTTTGTTCCAGACAGGTTTGTGCTTGATTTAAGGCAGAGTATATAAACCAACATTTGTCAAGTAGATGACTCATAGTTAACATCACAAATCATTTAAACAAGACATCACAATAAGTATTCATACAATAAAACCAAGCACCATTACAAATATCAGGTGAGATAAGCTGAACCCAACTGACAAATGCACTGTCATCTTGATGGTGCCTGGTTTGAAACGAAACCATCACATTACAGGCAGTAACCATTTAACCAAACCATCACAATACAGGCAGTAACCATTTAACCAAACCATCTCAATACAGGCAGTAACCATTTAACCAAACCATCTCAATACAGGCAGTAACCATTTAACCAAACCATCGAATTACAGGCAGTAACCAATTAACCAAACCATCTCAATACAGGCAGTAACCATTTAACCAAACCATCTCAATACAGGCAGTAACCATTTAACCAAACCATCTCAATACAGGCAGTAACCATTTAACCAAACCATCTCAATACAGGCAGTAACCAATAAACCAAACCATCTCAATACAGGCAGTAACCATTTAACCAAACCATCTCAATACAGGCAGTAACCATTTAACCAAACCATCGAATTATAGGCAGTAACCAAATTTTAACCAAACTATCACATTACAGGCAGTAATCATTTAACCAAACCATCACATTACAGGCAGTAACCATTTAACCAAACCATCGAATTATAGGCAGTAACCATTTAACCAAACCATCTCAATACAGGCAGTAACCATTTAACCATACCATCACAATACAGACAGTAACCATTTAACCAAACCATCACAATACAGGCAGTAACCATTTAACCAAACCATCACAATACAGGCAGTAACCATTTAATCAAACCATCACAATACAGGCAGTAACCATTTAACCAAACCAACGAATTATAGGCAGTAACCATTTAACCAAACCATCACAATACAGGCAGTAACCATTTAACCAAACCATCACAATACAGGCAGTAACCATTTAACCAAACCATCACAATACAGGCAGTAACCATTTAACCAAACCATCACAATACAGGCAGTAACCATTTAACCAAACCATCACAATACAGGCAGTAACCATTTAACCAAACCATCACAATACAGGGAGTAACCATTCAACCATACCATCACAATACAGGCAGTAACCATTTAACCAAACCATCTCAATACAGGCAGTAACCATTTAACCAAACCATCACAATACAGGCAGTAACCATTTAACCAAACCATCTCAATACAGGCAGTAACCATTTAACCAAACCATCACATTACAAGCAGTAACCATTTAACCATACCATCACAATACAGGCAGTAACCATTTAACCAAACCATCTCCATACAGGCAGTAACCATTTAACTATACCATCACACTCCTTATTTTGCACAATAAATCTTTATCTTCAAATTGCACCGACCATCATTTTTAAGACAGTTCTTTTTGACAATATGCCCTGCTTCACTCCATGATAAGCCCATATGACAGATCATGACTGTTCTACGGAACCTAGCAATGCCTGATACCTATTCTTTACTGTCAGGCTAGAAATAAGTACCGAGTATGTACTTGGACATTAAGTTGTTGCTTTGAATCAGAACAAATGTTTTCAAGGTACCCGTAATAGGGGTTTTACTGTAGTCAGAATACATTCAGCCATTTACCTCTGAATACCAGCACAGAACACAATATACATTAAAACCTCACCTAAAGACCACCTCAATAATAAGACCACCTCAATATTAAGAACACAATTTTCAAGTCCATTTTCACTGTTTTTCTCTTAATTCCACCTCAATGGTAAAAAACACCTTAATATTAAAACCAATTTTCAATGGTCCCAAGGGTGGTCTTACTGTTGAGGTTTTACTGTAAATCATTCGGGTTTTATTTTCCTATTTAATTATATATTTCCAGGTTATACCAAAATGTATTTCTAACTAAAATGGTTAACATTTAAGTACTGATGGAAGTAATATTATAAACACATGCACTAAATACCACACATAGGGCATCCATAAATTGTGGAGAATTTATTTCTTCTGTCCACTTGATACATGGCAGAGATGCATGTAACAGTGTAAGATTGATGTTCATTTTTCTAGAGAATTACGTCAAATATTTCCAATGACACAAACCATCCATCAGTGAATTTAAAACCACATCATTTCAGGAAGTTTTTTGAAGTGCTTGGTACTTAGGGGTCCATCTTGCTAACACACATAATCTAATGCTCTTTAGAGAATGTTCTTCTGAAATTGCCTGAAATCCAGCTTATTTAAACCTTGTATCTAAATGCTGATAGGCGTATTACTCAGTATGTACTTAACTTGCATTCAAAAAAGCAAATTAGTACATATATGTATATTGCTCTAAAAAATGAGATCTGACTTCTTCCAACTTTTAATGGCATTGTTTTATGCTCTTGTATCAGTTCGTTTTAATTTATCTGAGAATCGTTGCAACATGTTAACAAATTGTGAGGTTGTCAGCCAATGAAAACATGTTTTGGAAAATAGGGGCCAATAAACAAAGGGACTGTACACAATACAGGTATAACCAACTCATCTAGAATCCACGGTTACAAGCAGTCAGGATCGACTCATAAAATATATAACAATAAATAAAACAGTGAGTAAAACCTCAGCATTATCTCCCTTTCTTGTTTGGGCTGTCTCTTACTGTCACTAAACTATTATAGTATATCATAATGAATCCATTTTATACAACCCATCCGTCAACTTCAAAATGTAAGAAACACATAAAGATGGCTAGACAAGTTAAGAAATATCATAGAAAATCTACAATTACATCAAAAACAAGTAGTTTTTTTCCTATTAGTCACTTACGAACATCTGTCAAGATTCAATTTACTTGGTTCCATCTAAAATTCATAGACACAAAAGAATAAAGCACTATACATAAATACCTTATAGTGCCATTAATTCACAACAAATCTTGTAGTCATACATCAGTCATATCCATCAGTCATCAATTGTAATAAAAAGTAAGAATTTTGAGAAAAAGTAAGAATTCTGAGAACCCCTTGCCGGTGTACAGATGCATTCACAAACATGGTAGTGAAACCAACCCTTCATTTACTTCAGTCAGACACTTCCTATTCACATTAATTAACCACAGACTATCTAAAAATACTCTTGCACAACTCTTTCTTAACCAAACGACATAATTAACACTACAACTAATTGACACAACCAACTCAGCCTCTGACTTCTCAATTAACTCTAGGGAACCAATCCACACAGTGACACAATCAACTCTGCCTCACCACTCAATTAACTCTGAAACCAATCCACACATTCACACAACCAAATCAGCCTCACCACTCAATTAACTCTAGGAACCAATCCACACATTCACACAACCAACTCTGCCTCACCACTCAATTAACTCTAGGTACCAATTAAACCACACATTCACATAACCAACTCTGCCTCGCCACTCAATTAACTCCAGGAACCAAACCACACAGTGACACAACCAACTCAGTCTCACCACTCAATTAACTCAAGGAACCAAACCACACATTCACACAACCAAATCAGCCTCACCAATCAATTAACTCTAGGAACCAATCCACACATTCACACAACCAACTCAGTCTCACCACTCAATTAACTCTAGGAACCAATCCACACATTCACACAACCAACTCTGCCTCACCACTCAATTAACTCTAGGAACCAATCCACACATTCACACAACCAAATCAGCCTCACCAATCAATTAACTCTAGAAACCAACCCACACATTCACACAACAAACTCTGCCTCACCACTCAATTAACTCTAGGTACCAATTAAACCACACATTCACATAACCAACTCAGCCTCGCCACTCAATTAACTCTAGGGAACCAATCCACACAGTGACACAACCAACTCAGTCTCACCACTCAATTAACTCTAGGAACCATTCCACACATTGACACAACCAACTCAGTCTCACCACTCAATTAACTCTAGGAATCAAACCACACATTCACACAACCAACTCAGCCTCACCACTCAATTAACTCAAGGAACCAAACCACACATTCACACAACCAACTCTGCCTCACCACTCAATTAACTCTAGGAACCAATTAAACCACACATTCACACAACTAACTCAGTCTCACCAATCAATTAACTCTAGGAACCAAACCACACATTCACACAACCAACTCTGCCTCACCACTCAATTAACTCTAGGAACCAAACCACACATTCACACAACCAACTCTGCCTCACCACTCAATTAACTCTAGGAACCAATCCACACATTCACACAACCAACTCAGCCTCACCACTCAATTAACCCTAGGAACCAATCAACACATTCACACAACCAACTCAGCCTCACCACTCAATTAACTCTTGGAACCAATCCAAACATTGACACAACCAACTCTGCCTCACCACTCAATTAACTCTAGGAACCAATCCACACATTCACACAACCAAATCTGCCTCACCACTCAATTAACTCTAGGAACCAAACCACACATTCACACAACCAACTCAGTCTCACCACTCAATTAACTCTAGGAACCAATTAAACCGCACATTCATACAACCAACTCAGTCTCACCACTCAATTAACTCTAGGAACCAATCAAACGACACATTCGCACAACTCTGTAACACCACACATGTAACTGTAAGAACTTACTCACTCTAACTACACAATTTACTCTACAAACAAAACCACACATTCATGCCACTCTGGTACAGAACACAGTTAACTCTGTGAACTAAAGCACAGCAGTCATTATACATTCAGCCAGTGGCACATTCTCATATGTATTATACATTGTATAAGCTAAATAAAATAATCAGACAGTTAGTCCCAATTACTTGATTACTTACATTACACCTAGTTTAATATGTGCTGAGGGCGGAGTGTAAAACAGCGTACCACCCCCCCCTCCATAAAAAATCATGGTCACCGTGTTCTTTTACAAAATCGGAAAATAAAAAACATTTCTGCTTACCATGCTTGAAAAATGTATTTCAATATTATCAATAATACCAGAGGTGGGGGGGGTGACCATAAAGGACACAAACAGGTTGAATGTCACCCTAGAAATGAATAAGTGGAGATAACCTGAAGTATCAACTGATGTCTATAACCTAAACCTATGTCCTAGAACCAGCCATGAAACAGATGCTTAACAACATATCAATTATGCCTGAGAAACTTAGTTGGCCGGATACTTTGAATTGAACATGGTATGCTAAAATTATTTAACTACATCACATGTAATTATCAACAAGTCTAGCACATCAATAACAAAAATTAATTCTAAAACACGAACAGAACTACAAACAGATGTACCTTGGCATTACCACAAAATCAAATGCATAAATATATGAAAAATCACATATTTACCCCAAAATATCTGATCTTACTCTATAACTTCTAATTGTATAGAAGATAATCCAACAAATTTCCGTCAAATTACATTCAGAATCTCATGAAGAATATGTCAGAATAACCTAAGAAGTTCTTTTTGATTAGTCTTTTGTAAATTTCACCAGTATATATTCAAAAGAATTATTCCTAAGGAATTACTTCAACATACTTCAGTCTCTCCACATTTTTCATCAACTGCTGACGAACTTTTATTCTTGACAAGCCTCTGATTGACATTGATGGCATCATTGAATGATGGCACCATAGCAACCAAAGAAGCATCAAGTCTCCTGAGGGATTCGGATCATTTTTATTGGAACCAGTCAGTCTCCTGACTGACATTGAGTTATGGCTTGATCAGGGAAAACATTAGGCAGTATTTGACAAGAGAATTATAATAAATCTTTCAGGATTACAATAATGATCTAGGACAGGGTGGTGTGTGCAAATGTTTCCATGTCTATCTCTATGAGGATTGAAAGGGGAATAAAAACACAGAGCTATATCCAGACACAGGACTAGTGCATCATGGGATTAATTTTGTTTAAATCATCAAGTGTGGATCTTGCTAGGAAAGAATTGTATATCCACCTCCCCCATTATGTCATACAGGGATTGTGGAGGAAACTACAATATAATTAGAGTAATCTGTGATGGATGTTGCTGAAATTCCAGTAATGTTTGTAAATGACATATCACACTTTATTCAAACCTCGGACCGTTAGACTTCAGATAGTATGATAGTACTTAGTTACTTAAACTATTCAGTCCGACATTATTGGTGATGGTGGTGTAGCTGTTGATGATGAGGGTAACATACATGTGAACCTTTTCTGAAGGCAAATCGGGAGATTGCACCTCTAAAAGCGGGAGATTGAGACTCAAAACAGGAGATTTTTTGCATGGCGGCTGAAATTTTGTCAATATCATGTCTTAATCCCTATCATAAGCTATTAAAAGCAATATTCTTGGAATTAACTCATAATCTGGGGGTCATCCCTTTAATAGAGTCGCCAATTAACAATTTTATTGCCAATTGTCATATCTGAATACAACAGAAACGTATGAAACTTGAATAAACAACATGACAAGCAACGGTTGCATCGTATTTTGATCAGTGTCACCTGAAGCGCTTGATTCCATGGTTTAGAGCATCTAATTATAACCCAAAAACATGGTTTTCGGACTGGTATCCCGATTTTACACTTTCGGTTATCAGTTAGACAGGTAATTTCAGCAAACCAGTCGGGTGTCAACTCCTGGAGTCTCCCGCGGAAATTGGGAGAGTTCACATGTATGGGGTAACTGTATGAAATTAATATGAACATTGATTTAGTGTGGGCGACATTAAATGTTATATATTGGGTACCAAGTGCTAAAAAGATATTGAGCATGGAGCAGGCACAACACTACCTAATTGTCTGCTTATTTCACTAAAAGACCTTGACCTTGAACCAAAATGGCTGAAAGTTTAGGTGTGCATATCTACCCATTATGACAAACGTCTGTGCTGGATGTTTTAAAAATCCCTCCATGGGATACCAAAGTACAGAACAATCACAGTTTTGTCCAGGCACTAACAGACAAACTGAGGGGAAAGAACAATAACATTCCATTGTATATTTGCCTCATCTCACTAACTCACTTTTCCCCTCCCAAATAACCTGGATGGTCGCAGGGGCACTTTTGAACAAAGAGACAAATGACACAAAGATGAAACATAATAAGCATTAAATTGGGGACAATGGAAGATGTTAATATTGTCCAAAAATGTCATAAAGTCCACAAGCCGCATCAATTTTATCAATAGCTAATAAAGTCTGCATTTGTTCAAATAAAACAGAAATAACAAGTTTATATTTGCCAGATACTAATCTGCAGTACACTGAAACCAACAAATAAACATTAGCCAATCCAGATATATAAATCAAGCAGTGACCAATACATGGATCTCAAAATGAATACACAAATCATGCGTCTGTCTAGGGAACGAATTTAATGAAAGATTTCCCATACATTATGTTGAAAATAGCAATCATTTCAAATCTGTAAAGATCTTATTTCAATAATACAGTATAAACCCTGTGTTAGATGTGAACAAATTTGATAGATTTCCAATGATTGATGTTAAGACAGCTTTCTGCCAGCACAAACTCATAAACTTAATTCCTTCTGTCTGACAGCTACCAAAAATTTATTATCAATGTAAGCCGACCAGGGTACTTCTACAAGAAAAACAAATGATTTTGAGTCATAGTTTCATAGTCGAGGGACTTAAATTAGCTAAATCAGACTTGTAATCAATCAATAAATAGCAAATAAATGACAAGAAAAAGATTTAATACTTTAGTGTAGAAATTATATTAGCAGTAGAGCAATCATATGGGTATTGTACATAAGGAATACAAACCATTTAACAAGCTATTAGGAGAACAGTTAAGCCAAACTCAGTTGGAGTCCACAGACAGACATAACCCTCCATTTGTTTGTTCCATAGACATAGATTCAAATACCAGTAAGTGACATGTGTAGTTGTCTTACAAGCTGTCAAAATAACTGTCAATACTTTTTTACAATCTTATCCAGACAACAGATCAACTTCAAAATCAAATTCAGCCAGCCAACTAGTATATAAACTCAATGGTTATGATGATATCAATCACACTCCAGTACAATTTCTGAAAAAAACCGGAACCGTTGTCGTAGGAACAGACATGTCGCCATGACCTTTGCAGGGTATACCACTACAGAATTCAAACCCACGATCCCTGGGCTGAGTGGCCAACGCCTTAAACACTTCACCATCATTCCCTTAGTACTTTCAGTAAACAGGCAATGGAATTGTATCTTACTTATAATCTTATACAATTTCTCAAAGACCTCAACTATAATGAAATATAAAATCTGCTGATAGGTTGTTCCGCACTACTCCATAATGAGAACATTTTGAGACAATGGCCATTAAAAGTTATAAATATTCAAAAGATTGTGCAATATCATTCAATTCCCAGACATTATGTACTTGAAACATCATTTCTAGAACACCTATCTATCTAGTCTCCCAATAAGTTCTATGGTTTTAAGAAAAAAATTGTTAACCAAAACTTTTTTCACACATCTACTATTTCTTCTAATTATAGTAATTTGATTTTATAAACGTCTAACATTGGCCCCAATTCTGCCTGCAAAGCAATGTAATGCACTGAAGCACATAAATCACCTATTAAGTTCTAAAAAACTGAAAGAAACAGTCCAAAATCAAAGCTGGATTTGTGCTGCCTGAATTTTGGACGACCTTCTGAATTAGAAGCAGAAAAATGTTTCATGCTTGCAGTTGCCCATGTAATGGGCATTAACTTATTTTTACTTGCTTAATAACTTAAGGACATTAATCTACAGTTACCAGATATTTTCACTACAGACATTATTAACTTGGTTTTGTTTTGTTCATAACTTACAGACAAATGATGTAACTATGAAAAAATACCATGCAATGTCTTAAAGCACTGGAGAAACCCATGCTGTCATAAACAGGAAAACAAGAAATGGGCAATGCCCCCAAACCAGGTTTAGTACGTAGTTATTTGTAACCAAGGCTCAATTTGTATAATGAATACATGATGATCATCAATGCTGCAAAGGTGCCATAGGTGATACATGCATATACACACTCACACTTAGATATATTATATATATATGCAACAACTATACACCAAGTTTGATGTCAATACACCCGCACATAGCGAAGATATTAAGTGGAAACTGATTTTTAAATTTTAAGTGACCTTGACCTTGGACGGAACGAACCCAAAAGCAATCCCATGGGAGCTCTCGACATGTTCTTACTATACACTAAGTTTGATGTCAATATGATCAACACAACTTCAGTTATTCGCCGGAAACCAAATTGCTAAGTTTAGAAACGGTGACCTTGACCTTTGACAGAACTATTCCAAAAGCAATCCGAAGCGAGCTCTCCACATGTTCTTACTATACACTAAATTTGATGCAAATATGACCAACGAAACTCAAGTTATTCGCCGGAAACCAAATTGATATTTATAGTAACGGTGACCTTGACCTTTGACTGACCGAACCCAAAAGCAATCCCAAGCGAGCTCTCCACATGTTCTTACTATACACCAAGTTTGATGTCAATATGATCAACTAAACTCAAGTAATTCGCCTGAAACCAAATTTCTATTTTTAGTAACAGTGACCTTGACCTTTGGTGGACCGAACCCAAAAGCAATCCCAAGCTAGCTCTCCACATGTTCTTACTATACACCAAGTTTGATGTCAATACGATGAACGGAACTCAAGTTATTCGCCGGAAACCAGCAGTTTGACGCCCGCCCGCACAGCCGCACAGCCGCCCACCCGCCCAACGACATACGCTATTATAATAACCTGGTTTTGGTTGAAAACCTGGTTAACAACCAAGGGGTGCTTTGCTAAAAGAACATTGTTCCCATCCAACAGATAATTAGAATGGTTTGTGCATAACTTATTATGACATTATATGTAAAACTTAGCATCAGAGACACAACGTTACATTCTGAGACACGACGTTACATTCAGAGACACGATATTACATTCAGAGACACGATGTTACATTCAGAGACACAACGTTACATTCAGAGACACGATGTTCCATTCAAAGACACGACGTTACATTCAGAGATACAACATTACATTCAGAGACACAAAGTTTAACATTCAGAGACACGACGTTACATTCAGAGATACAACATAACATTCAGAGACACAAAGTTTAACATTCAGAGACACGACGTTACATTCAGAGATACAACATTACATTCAGAGACACAAAGTTTAACATTCAGAGACACGACGTTCCATTCAGAGACACAACATTCATTCAGAGACACGACGTTTAACATTCAGAGACACAACGTTTAACATTCAGACAGACAACGTTATATTCAGAGACACGACATTACATTCAGAGACACGACATTACATTCAGAGACACGACATTACATTTAGAGACACGACATTACATTCAGAGACACGACATTACATTTAGAGACACGACATTACATTCAGAGACACGACATTACATTCAGAGACACGACATTACATTCAGAGACACGACATTACATTCAGAGATACAACATTACATTCAGAGACACAACGTTTAACATTCAGAGATACAACGTTTAACATTCAGAGACACAACATTACATTCAGACACACGACGTTTAACATTCAGACACACGACGTTATATACAGAAACTTGATGATACACTGTAATAGGTAACTAAATGATATACTACGAATAGACAGAAAATGTTACAATAAATTACAGATTTAACTATGTTAGCAGAATCAGAATTAGAATTTTAACCAATCAGACATCCCCCTTGATATGTCTGACAAGCTACACCTCAGGTTTACTAAAGACAAACTATAAAAGATTGTGATATACCAGAATTATCAACATTGACATATACCATTGTGTTGCCAAAAACTGTCAAAATTGTCTGTCGACAGGCATCTCCACATCACTGACTGGTGCCATTTATAGTGTCATAAATTAATAACTATAATGAAAATATATTAGTACCAGTCTGCCAAATCATGGTGATAAAGTAGCTATTTCGAGATAAAATATGATTATGTAATTGGAACAGCCCTAGAAAAAATATACAAGATAAATGGAAATATCATCAGAGGCTTTTAAAAGCATAATTGATTATTTTTATGCGTCAATTTACTTGTATTTATGTAAATATGTTGATGCTTTGCAATTGGTTGTTATAAACAAAATACCCATTTCAGTTACAGGAAAAATATGATGATCAATGGAAAATAAACTGTAAAAAATGTAAGTCACATTATATCACCCTAATAATTCAAGTTCTGCTAACAAATACAGTCCATCCTGATATGAAGAAGCTCATTTGCTGTGCAACTGATTCAATATGCATTTCCATGCAACAAATTGGTAACAAAACTTTTGAATGAAGAATTGACATAATATGTAAAATGATCACAAGGACATAACAAAACATGTCATCACTAACAGTCATACCTGCATAAACTGGTACCTTCAATCCACATTCTAATTATGGTGTATTTATAGGTATATACATGTAGTAAACATGTGAATGATGAATTGATAGCACTACTGGTCCCCTACTGAAGAAGGGCCGATGAACAGCCATGACCATTACCAGCCTTTTTTCAGTTTTAGGGGAAGTATGGTGGGTCCTTTTGATTGGGGGATTTTGTATCAAGTATCACCAAATTTGGGTTTTTAAAAAGCTAAAATTTTAAATAATTTGACTGAATGGGAATTTTCCTTCTAAGTAGGGGGAAATACCTTTGACCTTTAACTTTGACCTTGATCTGTGACCTAGCTGTAAGTCTGTGATTGCATATAACATATCTTCTTGTAGTGGTTCTCGTTTGTGTGGAGTTATTTGAATATCCATCCATGCATAAAGAAAATGAGAACCAGGCAAGGTTATTTGACCTGGAACTGTGTCCTTGACCTCTTTGATAAAATCTCCGACTTGCATATGACACATCTTGTTATAGTAAATGTTTGTGCCAGGGTATTGAAATATCCACCAGTCAATACAAATGTTACAGACCAGACAAGAGAAGCACCAAATTTTTGACATCTAAGTTTGACCTTGATCTAAGAGTCAAGGGGTCATAGTCTTGTGTATGACATGATGTCAGCTTATGCAGAATGTTTGTGCCAAGTTATTTAAATATTCATCCAAACATGAAAAAGTCATGAACCAGTCAAGTAAAAGATCTTAAAGACCTTGCATGAACCAGTCAAGTAAAATATCTTAAAGACCTTGACCTTTGGACTAGACACATCCTCTTGTTAGGTCGAATGTTTGTGCAAAATGAAAATCCATCCAATTTATGGCAGACGTTTATCAGAAAAAAATGGACAGACTGACAGTCATTGTGCAAACCAATATAGTTCATAAAATAAGTTTTCAACCGATAGGGGACATATAATCCTCTCATAAAAGTCACCTACATGGTACATGTATTTGGTTTCAAACCATTTGGCTTGCTCAACCAAGTCCTGTTTATGACATAACTAAGTGTTATTTTAAATATTTGACAAGAAGGATGATCAAGTCTATGCAAATTTAAAGGGCACCTATAAATTGTACCCATAGTAAAAAAATGGGGAAAAATCATGATTTATTTGAAAGGTTATCAATTTTCGTATATGAGACTATATCAATGAGGTAAGTGGGCTCTTGCATAAAAAACCTTGTACCATGTAACAAAAATCATAAATTTAACCAAATTTCTGGATTTTTTGCCCACAGTTTGTGTAAGACTAACTATGAAGCAATCAATCACTCAAAGTTACTATGTGGGGTATCAAAACATATTTATAACAGGGTTCCATATTTGTCAAGTTAAATTAATGCCCCATAGACATTAATTAATGTTTAAGTCAACATTTTTCGCACCATGTAAGAGTATGATTAAAGTTGCCTCCATATAGATGCACAAAAAACAATGCAAAACTATTGTCAATTAAAAGTGTCAAAAAACCTAAAACATGTCTATATAGAACACTGCATGTTCCTTAGTGACGTATGGGGATATATTCTAACTTTAAAGTCTATATGTGAAAGGTGGATGGCAAACTATATCTCACATTAATGCTGATAAAAAGAGGAAGTTTCATATCCATTAATAGCAAATACCTCATTAAATATAATCTTAAAGTGACCAATTTTAAAATGCCATTCACTTGAAGACCTTGCATTTGTACGGCTTCTGGAACATGGAGACTAATTTTAGGGTCTATGTTATGCTTTCACAGGACACCCAGACCACATATGGGAGAAGACTGATTCAGAGAAGACGATTTCAAACAAACACAACCATACTTACCAGGTAACCATACAATACTGTTTATAATTAGTATTTAAAGCTGTATTATGCTAAGCAATATATATAATTAAATATAATGATTTGATTCTTCATATAAGGTTTTAAATGGCAACTAATTCCCGCCCATTCAATCTACATATATAACTTATCTCAATCAGTCACATTTATTTATCTAGTTTCCCTAAAATTCTTCATTGTTTTTGTTTTCGAATTTATCTAGCCATTCTCGAGCAATCAGTATAAACATGTAAATCTTTCCATTAGAATATAATCCGAACTTGTCTTAAACTTGATTCAAGCATATCTGAATCACTGGCTTGTCTTTCTATTCTACCAAACCTTCCCTTAAAAAGATTTATCACTCAAAAAACTTGTCATGAAGTCCATTTGTCATTTTGGCACCAATCTTCTAAATTCCGAATCCAAGCCATTTCAGCGAGCTGACAGATGAATCGTCACATTACCAAGAGGAACATCAGCAATGCTGATTTAAGTGTTTGTAAATCTTAGGTTACCAGACATGTATCAATCTAATAGTGTAATACAAATTTGACTTTACATTTGTCGTCCATGTTTTTGTCTAATGCATTATAGAATTGAAGAAACAGCGATATTTCAAACTGATGAGAAACTATGTGTTTATCTTATAAGACAATGGCGCCTTAAATGTACTGAAAGCAATACTGGGTTAAGTTGTATTAATACAAGGCATAGAAATATAAATAAACGATAAGTACAAAAACTAAGTGTTCCCCCCCCCACAATTGTCATGGTGGGGGCACAAAAAAGCAAGTTACAGTAAACAACTACAAGAGAGTTTATCAAGGAGCTGGTATGCTTGACTGATCAGCAAACAGAGCTGATAAGTGCACAGATAAATGACTTAATGACCAAAGAGCACATTAGGAAATTACCCCATCCACTTCATTCGGAACGCCTGGTTGCTTGGCAATGAAAGGATCAGCCAGATTGATAATATATCGCAACACTTGTGCATGTTCCAAGGAGCAATTTGTGGCATTTCAGGACAAACATAGCATAGTTTTCAGTAATTACATAACAGTTGCCTAGTAAACTTGAGATGGACACAGTTTGCACATCATTTTACAAGCTGGCACATTATTTTCGCAATATGAAAATATATAACTTTATTTATAGCAAGTTAAAGGCCAAAACATATTTCAAAGGCAAGAGATAACTAGGCTCTAAGTATATTTATTACTCATATTTTCCGCTAAATTACAGAAATTCAAGCTAATACAAAGAAACACAAATATGAGAAAAGGAGAAGATAAGACAAATGAGAAACGCTGAAGCAAAAGTGAAAGACAAATGCTGACTATCAATCAGGAATAAAAGAGGGATTGTTCCTACATCCCTGATCAGAGACAAGTCATCAATCTATGTCACATTGGATTCAACAACCACATCCAACATGCATATGGGTGATTTAGACACTATTCATCACAAATGCTGGTTCACCATTTTTTTCATTCTTCTCTTGACAGAGAGTATTTCTTTTTCCCCCAGATTCTATACGACTGCAATCAAAATATTAGGGTGGTCAATGACTGTGATTTCCTTACAAAATATGCAATAGCTGAATTTACATAAGACTCGATCTTAATTTAGGAAAAACCAAAGACGACAAAGATGACAAAGCCAAACTCTACAATAAGGGTGACAATGATGACAATATTGGTGATGATGATAATGATGGTAATAGTATTGTTTGAAAAGCCCGCTTCCATAGCCTACCATTCCTTCTTCGTTATGGACCACTTCTAAACCAAAGTTATTCTCCTGTAACATCTGAGCTGCAAGACCAAGTAATTGACTGTATACCAGAAACAATGTGCCTTGCAGGCCACCTGTCATAATGATGCAGCCAATTAAACAGTGACAATTAATATAGTTCAATTACTGCCTTATAGTGAGGTCAATATGAGGATTTATCAACCCAGAAAAAGTGATACAGTTGAAGTGCATTACAAACATGTTTGACGGTAAACATATAAGTATAAATGTTTGATACAGTGGTTTGTCTGTATAATACTTCAGTGTTCTGGTTTAAGCCCAGACATCCAGTGACAGATTTGGTCAGTAAACATTCCCATTTGATTCCAAAATCAATCAATCAGTGTTCTCAATTCTCTATCAAGTTTCACATTTTACTTCCAAGCTCATCGGGAATAGTCTAAACTTTCATAGAATGATTGACATACAGATGTCATTGTCATCCATCACAGAAGTCTGCTGGTTGTACAAATTAGGTTAAAAGCATATTGTGTGTAACAAGTTAAGCCGGTAGCTAACAAATTTCAAACCAATGAGAGTCAATCACAGCTATAACTGTCACCTAAGTCAAGTAATGCAAATATTTTAATCGAATTCTGAAAGAATAGCAATCTGTTGTACAGGCACACAATCTGAACTAAGGGCACGTAACTCTAACCTCTTCAGACAATCACATTAAGGCTAGACTCAACTATAAGAATTTCTTCATGCTCTTTTACTAGAATATGACCTTACACTCATCCATTAAATTAAAGGTTGTGAATATTTTCCTGGCAGAGGTGTAAGTTAACTGAGACACAGAAAACCATATAGAAATAAAAGATCAAAAGTTACCTAACTTTGACATTAGACACACAATACTGATCACAGGACCAATTAGGAAGAGACTTTCAATTAAACTGGTTATAAGTTTATCATTTATCACCTTGTATGCTCCTTGCTTAGTCAGTCGACTATCAACAAGTATAGCGAGGGTTCAACGCAAGACTATCATAACTCCTATATCAATACATAGAAGTTACAATAGTCTTGCACTGAACCCTCAAATTAGTCAAAGGCAAGTCAACAATCTCCATTTAAATCCACCAAGCTTTTTTTAAGTCTATTCATTGACAATGTTGTTTGTAATTCTCAGTAAAGTTTGACATCAGTCGTTCTCTCAGACTCTAATACTATATGAGTGGTGGAGCAAATGGAATTAAAAAACACTTTAGATGGTTATAGAACAAAAAAGACAGCTATAATATAATCACAATATAGGCCTGTCACATATTGTGCACATCAAATTCAAATATTTCCAATATTGAAAGGACAGTGTCGATTTCAGCAGCTGTAACTGTGACCAGTAATTCAAGTACCATAACTCTGGATATACTGGTCCAAACTGACAGTAATCAAACCTGACCAAGATATACATGTAGTAGTCACAGTGGTATTGTGGAATCACTAGAAGACAGAAGTACTTCAGTTATCGAATGTAAATCATCAACGTTGACTGATATCGATGACCATGCCATACCTGTAACATGTACCTGTAACAGAGTGCAATACTTGGAGCATAATGGACTAATTGGGAGTTAATTAGGGAGCACTATACTAAGACTATGCAGATTGCCATGGTGATAAATCCAGACAATTAAAGAAAAAAACAGTTTTAAATAGGGCTGTCATTGATATAATCGATATCAATATAACAACAATTTTTTTCTGTCTGTCGATATTTGATACACACAATTAATAGTATGGGAGTATGGGTGCAGTCTAAAATGTGCCAAATAAGCGTAAAATCGCTTTGTAAACAGCTGCTTGGTAAACAATGCTCTAGTAGATAGTGCATTCCAACTGTTAGCAATATAATACAGTGAATTTAAAAATATGGATTATAATTCCTTAAATGGTAACTTGTTATCATAAGAAACAAGTTGAACATTAAATTTTAAAATATAGGGCATACAAGGGTTGTACGGAAAGTTCGTAGTCACATACTGTCACAGGCTTAATAATCATTTAAAAAAGAAGAAACACCATTCTAGGTATGCATGATGTATTATGAATGGATAATCCCCTCAGTGCAAAAAGTGGATAAGTACCATTAAAATGCACTGCACTTATTCACTTTTTGCACCAAGGTGACAAATTATGCAAACAATTAACCATTTTTGTTCACAAATTATACAATTACATCGGTTTTTGTATAGTCATATAAGCAACAGTGGAGCACGTCACAACGTACTTATACATGACACAAAGATCGTCAATCTGTCAGCATTAATTTTACTCTTTCTCAAAATATTCACCATTGCATTTTATCTGCCTATCTACCCTCTTATACACCTGAGAATGCCAGTCACTCTCAATTCCGGAAATTTTTGTGATGTAGCGGCTCTGAGCTCATTAAAGTTTCTGAATTTTCTACCCCAAAGTTGTGACTTTATAAGGGGGAAATCGGCGAAATCCATGGGCGCTAGGTCGAGACTGTAAGGTGAATTATCTCAAGTTTCTTCTCTCCCATCACTAAATTGTTCATACCATTTAAAAACAAGTACCCGTGAAAGATTCGGTCGCTTTGAAGAAGAAATAAGAAAGTTTCTAGTTTCCACAGGTGTTTTTCAGAGTTCTATACAAAACGTTTCAATAACTCGCTGCTCCGCCCTAACGTCTGACGTCATCATAATTTGCGAACTTTCATTCATGAATGCTTCAAACAGTATCTTACAAAATGTTCATTTTTAATACGAGGTCGTTCAAATCATAACAACATGACGTCTGTAAAGAACGTCACGTCATCAAGCATTTTCTATAACATTGCCGCTACTTTTACGTAAAAATGACTCATTTTAACAACTGTACTAGATCGGACAATAGCTCCAATTGTAGCGTGCTCCAGTTATACCCATATGAGGTTGCTATGGAAACAATAACACAGGTACCGTTGTCATAATTACAAATATAATTTAACTCCATGAAAAAGTGAATGTTCAAGAATTGTGTGATGTAAAACTAAGCATTGCAAGTAGCATGTGTAAGAAAAAAATAAAGACTGTCTATGAACTTTGCGGACAACCCTCGTACACACACAGTCATACAGAAAAAAGGAGTTAACTGTCTATTATAGGAATTCAAAACTACAATTGATATATCAATATGTTGATGATATTTGTCTTTTGAAATAGCAATTATGGTTGATAACAAAAAATTGAAACAATGACAACCCTAGTTTTACAAACAACATGATAAATCATGAGTGACTGAAATTTCTGTGCCATTAAACAGCATCAGTCATATTTGAATCTTTTTTATCTTTTGTTAGGTAGTAAAGTATGTTTCGTTTCACAAACTTTTTGACATTATTCAATACCGAGGAAGTTGCAGATCGACACTTAAGATGCTATAGACTGTGTTTAAACAATGGTAAGAAGAATGTCATTATCATCTTCTGACCCATCAATATATAGGGAGCGTTTTATATTGGCTCCAGTATGTAATAATGTGGTAGATATTGAGACTACCGAAAACAGAATAACAAGTCTACGGAAAATAGAAATATCAAGCATGTTGACAAGGACATACATGACTGCATGAAGTGTATTTTACAGTTGGGATGTATTGAAGTACAAATTGTATAAATCATTATATCAGTTAACAGAAGACATATCAGTCAACAACAAAGTCAAATATTCTACAAAATAGAAAAATGATATTTTGCCTTTGATAACATGATGTACTTGACCTTCATCTGAGAGCATGTGATACGGCATATGTGTTTTTAAATATGGAATAGTGCAAAATTGTTTGGTTTAATATCCAAAGTAATTATTTATGTTTGGATTTGTTAATCAATCTATTTCGTTACATACCGGTATATATAATGTAGAACCTTAAACACGTCCGAGATAAATTGTGAACTAATATTGCCTCTACCTCCATATAGTTCAATTTAAAGTTGAAAATTAAATACAAGTTATCTCCCTTGACTTTTATCTGTTTCTCACATTAAGTGAAGTTTTTGGATATGTGTATGACAGTGAATTAATGATGTGACACTTTGAGTGACCAGTTAGAATAATGGACAATCTCTTTTAGGACAAGAAAAAATGTAAACTAGGTGAGCTTTACAAGCTGTGGGATTATTTAATGTGACATCATCATTCTTCATGTGTCAGATGACCAGTTGACCAAACATTTCCATCATAAATCATTGTGCTGCTAAGCAACACATACTTCCGTTTTTGACCTGAAGATACATTGTTTGGACAGAGTCTAGAGGGCTCAACGCAACAATGTCGTAACTCCTATATAAATACATAGGTCGAGTTAAGACAGTGTTGCATCGAGCCCTCGGGACTCTTACCATTACAACAGAAATAATGGTTCCTATTTTGCAGGTGGATGTTACAATGTTCTTTGCTGGTGTTTTATACCATTTTTCAACAGTATAAGTTTAGTCATATATGGCAGTCATTTGACTTAACCAGTGTTCCTGGGTTACCAACCTGAACTAACCTGTTCCTTAGCAACCAACTGACAACTTTCACTATGACATAAATCAGAGGTGAGGGCAACTGACTTTAGATGTAATTTACATCACCTTTGGTCAAAATGTCACACTGAACATCTGCCTCACCCAGGATTCAAACCTATAACCAACCTCCAGTTTTGATTGAATGAAAATGAATGCATATACAATGTATTTAAACATCAAGTAAAAAGTTTTCAAAGTCATCAACTGCATTCTTAAGCGGCAGAAATAAGCTGTAAGTTTTCGAACATTAATTGGTCATGGTGAACAAATATTAAACAAGGAACTGTTGATAATTGGGGAATATTTAACTATAGAGCAATTGCTATTCATGGCAAAAGAGTGAGAATAAGTAGCTACAGGGAACGCCACATACATAAGACAGTGACAGTCCCAAACATGAATTCAGCTTTGTCCACCATCTTCAGTTCCAGGCAGACGGATATCTCATTATTATTTTGGACTATTTTATGATTCTTATTGATGTCTTGTCTATTAATACGCAGAGCAGCTTCGTCATGGGTAGTGTAGATACAGAATGAACTTATTGCACAGTGTTGACAATACATTTTAGCTTGCGAAGATGAAACCAGAACCATCAAGGATCCAAGAACCGGTATACACTTACAATTCCCCCCCCCCCACAGGAATTATTTCAACATTGTATTTCCTATCATAATATGGTACAATGCAACAATAACTCCATTCAAGCTACTCGCAACACAAGTGTTAATTAGCTCACCTGTTTGTACGATTTTGACAAATGAATCCAGGTGTCTTAAAATGATATTTTACTCAAATTCAAATACATAACACTTATTCACATTGATAAGATGATATTCATTAATAACTGGGAAAAAAACTTGAAATTCTCCTACAATTCCAAGACTTATCTACATCTATAGATCAAATATCAGTCCTGCAATAACACACACAATAATTAATCAAGTCATTTCTAGAAATAAGCAATTTTTCACTTCATTTCTCCATTCTCTAATAGGCTTATCAGATAAATGTTGATCAATCACTGAAATATGCCCTGCAGAATGACATCATTGCCACATGCATCAATTAGTATTAAATTAAGCCCAAAGTTTAAACACAAGAGAAATCTTAAAACACTGATCTTTTCAAATTTATTGCTACTTTACACTACCAAGAAATACATTTATCAGAGGGAAAAGAACAAACACGCAGCCTGGCCAAATGAAAATATATCAACCATTTCTACTTGCAGGTGCTGAAAACTTGTTTCGTATTTTTTTTTTTAAGATTAAAAAGCAACTTTTAAAAACCAAATTGCTGCCAGTGCATACCACAAGCTGAAACAACATGATCATTAAGAAAATACTTAATGTTGAATAACAGCTGTTGTTTGGTCAAAACTGGTGATTGGTTCAAGGGTATGATTTATTGCAATCTTAAATTAGATCATGATTGTGTGGGTAGTTAAGGATGTTTCAAGTTGAGAAGTGAAATTATAGGTATGTTCTGGGTAAAGAGTGATCGTCTAGAAAGGCTTTTATACTACAAGTAAAGGGCTGTCATGACCAAGTGGTTATGGATGTTGGCTTCAAATCACTTGCCCCTCACAACTGCATGTTTGAATCCCACCTCTGCTGCAGGATTTGTGAGGAAGCTATCCAGCTGGCTTACAGTACTGGTCTGACTATGATGACAAATGTATGATTAAGGAAATGTAGATAAACAGGAACCGAAGACACTGAAACTCCAAGCATACCATGAACATGCATGGTTTGGCAAGATGTCATACATATTTACCTACATTTGTTCATAAACAAGAGTGCCATAATTGGCCCTATATGGCTCATCCAAGTTATGTATGATGCTTTTTGTGCTATTGCCATAGAGGCCATATTTTATAAAGACGTCATCTGCTTCCAAAACTACCAAACCATTTTAAATACAGTAAACGAATATCTTTTAAGAAAGAAGATATATTAAATAGTTTGTGTATGTATAAAACAAAACCAACCATGGCCTCTGGCAGCTATGTAAGTTTCCTATTGAGGTGAATAAGAAGATTAGCCCCGGCCTCATTCTAGAACTACGCTAGCTGTGGCACCAACATCTTCGGACAGATCAAAATTGTATTAACATTTTAACTTGTGAGGTCATCACATAATCCTGCTACCTAATCATGATAATCTGCATCAATAGTTTAATCAATTTCCATTAATTTTAGCAACTTAAAATCCTAAGTATCGTTCCTGCATAGTTTGAGCAAGATTGACTCATGATTTTCTGAGAGCTTGTTAATTTCAAGTGAATGTTGACATACAGGGTCAGCCATCATACAATGACTGATCACAAAAATGAGTGATGATAATATGTTTCACAAACTTTGATGGACATTTGACTTGAAGGATAATAATTAATCAGGACAAAAGCATTAATTTTGACCATCTTACATGTACAATGACCATCAATGCCAACTTCCAACTAATTAATTAAATTAGGTAATGGACAGTGGCAGCCAACATAAATATGTCCTCGTATGATTCAAAGCTAATATAAAAGTAGGAAAGTCCATTCTATAAAAGATAGATGTTGCCATTTATAACTTGGAAAATATAATTATATTTATATCATTGCTGCCAGCTACATGTAGTAGAACGGAGGTTGTGACTTAACATAAATTACTTCTGTCAGGGTTTCTCAGTGAAGAAGAATGATTAAATAACTATAGATGTGTCCACAGATGCTCATACTCTGTTACTGTAGTCAGTCAAAGTGGTTTGGGTCCAGTTAATTAGTTTTACCAAGTATATCAAATTGTAATCAAAGAGTGGTATCTTTTTTAACTGCATTCTATATTCAGTATAATTTGTATAATGGATTGACATTTTACCCACAGGTTATGTTTGATCTAATTATCTGCTTAGAACCTGGATAAACTATAATGTGTTTGTGGTTCATGGACCTTTGCTCAGGATTATAACCACCACACAGCAACCAATACTTACAAGCAAATGATGGATGGACAGATCATGGATGGATAGACAGATCATGGATGGATGGACAGATCATGGATGGATGGACAGATCATGGATGGACAGAACATGGATGGATGGATAGATCATGGATGGATGGACAGATGAAGGATGGATGGACAGATGATGGATGGATGGACAGAACATGGATGGATGGACAGATGATGAATGGATGGACAGAACATGGATGGATGGATGGATGGACAGATGATGGATGGATGGACAGAACATGGATGGATGGACAGATCATGGATGGATGGACAGATGATGAATGGATGAACAGATGATGGATGGATGGACATATAATGGATGGATGGACAGATCATGGATGGATGGATGGACAGATGATGGATGGATGGACAGATCATGGATGGATGGACAGATGATGGATGGATGGACAGATGATGGATGGATGGACATATGATGGATGGATGGACAGATAATGGATGGATGGACCGATGATGAATGGTCAGATGATGGATGGACAGATGATGAACAGTCAGATGATGAACAATCAGATGATGGATGGACAGATGATGGATGGACAGATGATGAACAATCAGATGATGGATGTACAGATGATGGATGGACAGATGATGGATGGACAGATGATGAACAGTCAGATGATGAACAATCAGATGATGGATGGGCAGATGTTGGATGGACCGATGATGGACCTAGTGACCTTTTGATTCCAGATGACCCAGTTTCCAACTTGAACTAGATTTCATTGAGACAAACAGTCTGACCATGTCTCACGTAAATCAAGTAAAAAAGTGACCTCTGGAGTGTTAACAAGGTTTTATTATAATTTGACTTAGTTGCCTATTTCTTAACCCCAGATGACCCAGTTTCGAACTTGGCCTAGGTTTTATTGAGACAAACATTTTGACAATGTCTCAAGTAAATCAAGTAAAAAATGTGACCTCAGGAGTGTTAACAAGATTTTACTATAATTTGACCTAGTGACCTAGTTTTTGACCCCAGGTGACCATGTTTCGAACTTGGCCTAGATTTTATTGAGACAAAGAGTTTCATGCAGATTAGGTAAAAGATGTTACCTCTAGAGTGTTAACAGTCTAAATTGTTGACGACTGACACAGGGCGATCCCAATAGCTCACCTTGGGCATTTCTTGCTCAGGTGAGCTAAAACTGTAAGTATTTTATTTTTATGATTTAAAAATGACTTTCCTTAACAAATATGGATTACAGGTAATAGATTATGAGTTCATTCTTTGTTAATGCATGTTAATGATGTTTTGACTATAGGAAATATATTTTTCATACTTGTTTAGGTAAACAAATGAACAAAAAATGAGCATAATATTGCTTTAAATAATCCTTCGTGTAACTTCAAATGACATCCACGACCTCTCCTATCAGTGTAAGTTACAAATACAGTAAAATGCATAATAAAACACAAGGTGATATTAAGGTTTTATTCAGGCATTCCAGTTTAGTTGACATGTTATTTGTTTCTGCAGTGACTTGTAGGTAACACTGAAGCATAGGCCAACCTTTTCAGTCTTCCGTTAAAAATGCTGCACAATGCACATTAAGTGATACCAGAATACCACACCACACTTTCAAGCAAAGGAGCCTGTCAACTGAACATCCTCTTGTCTTCTCCTGCAAGAAAATCTTAAAAAAAAAACACATTTAAAAAGTTCTAGACCTTATCCAACATACTACTCCGCTGATGAAAAAGTAGGAATACTAGGAGCCTTTTTTGGAAAACTAGGAAAAAATAGGAGCACTTAAAAAAACTAGGAAAAATCAGGAAAAACTAGGAATGCTGGAGACTGTTTTATTCTGTCCAGACTTGGAGGGTTTAAAATTGCAAAATACAGACACAATTAGCCTATCATACCCACAGAAATGATTACTCTATCTTTCTCCTATATAATATATCTCATAAGATTGTGATCAAACTAGAAAATAAATCTATCACAAAATTTGTATGTCCTGAATGTTCTACTATACTCCCTGTGGCTTTCAAAAATGGGGTATCGCACCCGTGACCTCTACCCATTTAGCGATCTGTAGGTAATTATTTAATGTCAGCAGAATCAGATATTTCCCTGAAATAATTTGCTATCTGGCACGGCTAATAGATGACAGATGTATTTAATGCAGCATCTATCAACTTTTTCGACAAGACTGGAAGCTTTATAAATGTCTTAAAAAGCTCTAAAAACCTTAGCTTAATCTTCATTATTGAATGAAAGATGTCTTCTGCCAGTCAAAATGAACAAAAATGATTTCTGAAATATGAAGGTTAAAAGTTGATTTTATTCACTATTTGAGATGCTATAATTTTTGCCAATGCTTTAGTATGCATCCATTAAAGCCTTCATTTCCTGTCATTTATTTATAATCCACAAGGAATTCACACACTTTAGTCTGTCTTATATAACAAATCATATCAATCATTTTTTTTTCTGAATTTCTCCAGGAGTAGGATAGGAACATACAAAATACGAATGGACATTATTTGTACAAGGTAAATACATAGTGGAAGGGAGGTAACTCAAACATGAATAGGAAATAAAATTCTTGATTTTCGACTTTAATGGTTCAACATGTAATGTTTGACTGAGATTCTTATCATATATTAAGTACATGAATTGTTTAACATTGTCACAGATCAATCTGATAAGCAATATTGCTTACTGGTATACGATTAGCAAATGTTATGGAAAATACATAATTTTTCCCTATGGTTGTATTAGATATACGGCTTATTATTGTTTTAAAAATATAAATATATTGAATTGTCAACAAGCCAACGGCAAGGTATATAGGTATAATTCAACTTTTATAGGCATGCACCTGATGATATGATTAACTGGAAATTGTCATTATAACAAGAAGCCATTCCAGCACTGAGTATGATCACTGTTCATTCAAACAGTTTTAAGTTTCATTTCAGAATATTATTTAGTAGAATTTATACAAATATGTAACATTGATAAAACATAATAATGTATACATTATGAAAAACGTTTTTGCTCGATCAAACAAAGCCTTTAAAAATGCATCATTAAAGTTTTGCTGAACGTCGAGAAATAGAATTTTCCAACTGAAACAGATGTGGCATTATATGTGTAGGAAGATGGTTATGTATATGTTGCTAAATATTTCCTTTGAAAAACTACAAATTTTAGATAAATCATATGCAATTATTTAACCTAAAGATTCTCAAAAACAGCAGAAAGTAAAAAAAGAACTTCGCGATTACAACAACAACAACAAAGAAGCGAATGCCAATTTTTTTTTCTTATTTCCCATTTCAGCTGAATGTCATACAGAATAGTTTGATAAGATAGGACCATTGATGTATCGTCCAATATTCATGATTTATATCACTCTCGTGTCAAGAGAAAAACAATATCGAAAAACAAATTAGTACCTAACATACATATTTCATTTTGAGTCTCATTTAATGCTTGCCTTCTTGGGTCGTAATTTAAACACGCCTGTCATAATCTAGGTGTGATATTGGCGACGTAAATCAGTCTTCCCGATCCCTAGGATTCTTTAGATAGCCAACCGCGATGACATTCAGTAAATCAGGGTATATATATTGCGTACCATTTGGACGACTGGTACTATATTTCCGTTGAATATTAATATACCAGGGATAAAAAGTCATTCAGACAAGGAATTTTCATAACATACAGAATATTATTTTATTCCCTGATATTACTGACTTGATTATAAAAGTCTAAGGGTAAACCTCAGGCCAGTTAATTTTTTATTTGGTATCTTTTGAGACAAACATATCAGTTAACTGACTTACCATTATTAAGTACAGTTATGTATATGTAGTCACTCAAACTTTAAATATTCTGACATTAGGCTAAGAAAAAAACAATGAGTAGTGGATGGGAGACTCAGGTGGAAGGGAAAGGTAGGGCCTCAAACACTATATAAGAATGGTCGAAGGGGAACGTTAGGGGCTCAGTGGTCAATGGGAAACTCATGTAGGAGGGGAACGTTAGGAGCTCAGTGGTCAATGGGAAACTCATGTAGGAGGGGAACGTTAGGAGCTCAGTGGTCAATGGGAGACTCATGTAGGAGGGGAACGTTAGGAGCTCAGTGGTCAATGAGAGACTCATGTAGGAGGGGAAAGTTAGGAGCTCAGTGGTCGATGGGAGACTCATGTAGGAGGGGAACTTTAGGAGCTCAGTGGTCAATGAGAGACTCATGTAGGAGGGGAACGTTAGGAGCTCAGTGGTCGATGGGAGACTCATGTAGGAGGGGAACGTTAGGAGCTCAGTGGTCAATGGGAGACTCATGTAGGAGGGGAACGTTAGGAGCTCAGTGGTCAATGAGAAACTCATGTAGGAGGGGAACGTTAGGAGCTCAGTGGTCAATGAGAAACTCATGTAGGAGGGGAAAGTTAGGAGCTCAGTGGTCAATGGGAGACTCATGTAGGAGGGGAACGTTAGGAGCTCAGTGGTCAATGGGAGACTCATGTAGGAGGGGAACGTTAGGAGCTCAGTGGTCAATGGGAGACTCATGTAGGAGGGGAACGTTAGGAGCTCAGTGGTGGATGGGAGAGTGAGATAGGAGGGGAACGTTAGGAGCTCAGTGGTGGATGGGAGAGTGAGATAGGAGGGGAATGTTAGGAGCTCAGTGGTCGATGGGAGACTCATGTGGGAGGGGAACGTTAGGAGCTCAGTGGTCGATGGGAGACTCATGTAGGAGGGGAACGTTAGGAACTCAGTGGTCGATGGGAGACTCAGACAGGAGGGGAACGTTAGGAGCTCAGTGGTCTATGGGAGACTCAGACAGGAGGGGAATGCTAGGAGCTCAGTGGTCGATGGGAGACTCAGATAGGAGGGGAACTTTAGGGGCTCAGTGGTCGATGGGAACTCATGTTGGAGGGGCTCCAAGGTAGGGCCTCAGATATAAAATAAGAGTGGTCAATGGGAGACTCATGTAGGAGGGGAACGTTAGGAACTCAGTGGTCAATGAGAGACTCATGTAGGAGGGGAACGTTAGGAGCTCAGTGGTCAATGGGAGACTCATGTAGGAGGGGAACGTTAGGAGCTCAGTGGTCAATGGGAGACTCATGTAGGAGGGGAACGTTAGGAGCTCAGTGGTCAATGAGAAACTCATGTAGGAGGGGAACGTTAGGAGCTCAGTGGTCAATGAGAAACTCATGTAGGAGGGGAACGTTAGGAGCTCAGTGGTCAATGGGAGACTCATGTAGGAGGGGAACGTTAGGAGCTCAGTGGTCAATGGGAGACTCATGTAGGAGGGGAACGTTAGGAGCTCAGTGGTCAATGGGAGACTCATGTAGGAGGGGAATGTTAGGAGCTCAGTGGTCAATGGGAGACTCATGTAGGAGGGGAACTTTAGGAGCTCAGTGGTGGATGGGAGAGTGAGATAGGAGGGGAACGTTAGGAGCTCAGTGGTGGATGGGAGAGTGAGATAGGAGGGGAATGTTAGGAGCTCAGTGGTCGATGGGAGACTCATGTAGGAGGGGAACGTTAGGAGCTCAGTGGTCGATGGGAGACTCATGTAGGAGGGGAACGTTAGGAGCTCAGTGGTCTATGGGAGACTCAGACAGGAGGGGAATGCTAGGAGCTCAGTGGTCGATGGGAGACTCAGACAGGAGGGGAACATTAGGAGCTCAGTGGTCGATGGGAACTCATGTTGGAGGGGCTCCAAGGTAGGGCCTCAGATATAAAATAAGAGTGGTCAATGGGAGACTCATGTAGGAGGGGAACGTTAGGAGCTCAGTGGTCGATGGGAGACTCATGTAGGAGGGGAACGTTAGGGGCTCAGTGGTCGATGGGAGACTCATGTAGGAGGGGAACGTTAGGAGCTCAATGGTCAATGGGAAACTCATGTAGGAGGGGAACGTTAGGAGCTCAGTGGTCGATGGGAGACTCATGTAGGCGGGGAACGCTAGGAGCTCAGTGGTCGATGGGAGACTCATGTAGGAGAGGAAGGCTAGGAGCTCAGTGGTCAATGGGAGACTCAGATAGGAGGGGAATTTTAGGGGCTCAGTGGTCGATCGGAACTCATGTTGGAGGGGCTCCAAGGTAGGGCCTCAGATATTAAATAAGAGTGGTCGATGGGAGACTCATGTAGGAGGGGAACATTAGGGGCTCAGTGGTCGATGGGAGACTCAGGTGGTACACCAGAACAGTAAGTAGAGCTTAGGAGAGACATTTAAGAAGTGGGAGACAAAGAAAAGTGTACAAAACAACTTGAGATTCTATATTCCAGTACAAAAAGTATAAATTAAGCCAAATGGCAAAAAATAACTATTTACAGCCACTCTGAATATCTTTGCCAAAAAGTCTGTAAAGCTACTGATAATATTAGTATGTCTGGCCTGACAAGAGAAGGTAGAAACCCAACCACCTGTGATATTACCAACATGTATCCTGTTTGTATTGCTGATGAGTGATTTATATAAGTCACCTGATCACCTAATCAATCAATCATGTCATACGACTGATTCAAACAGAGTGTAATGATTAATATTAATGTTTAAAATTCAATAGAAAATCCATACTTGAGGCATAAATCTTAAAAACACTTCAAAATTTGTAAAGAATATTTATACCCAGGCTTGCTAAAATAAATGGCAATAATTTACCACATTTAACCAGAGTGATTGCAGCACTTCGATATCAGCATTCTGGTGACACATCATGTATTGTTTAGCACCAAATTCCATATATTTATGTACACAAAATCAATCAAGTTATAAATACCTAATACTGTAAATTTCAGCTCTGTCTTGTTTATAGCTAAGGAGTGACTGAGTGCTATAGATGTTATTCAGTAATCATTTGTACTTATTTACAAAGACATTCAATGACCATCAAATATACGTTTTAAAGCACAACACTCAATAAAGATGCACTTAATTTACACAACTTTATCTGGCATATTGAGCAAAGCCAGCAAACCAAGGTCGGACAACATCACCACAGGAAGATAGAGGCACATCAGGGTGGTTGAACACATGACTTTTTGTTTACTACGCGGCGCAAAAATATGGCGGCGGATCACAAAACGGTACGTTTTTTTGGCAGGTTTTTGTTTGTTGCCAGCTTTACTTGCAGCGTAGTAAACAAAAAGTCATGTGTTCCACCACCCTGCACGTGTCTACTTTATTGTAGAAAATTTATTCAGACTATGGAGGTTAACATCAGAAAGGACATTCAAGTAAAATAAGCAGTTGTTGCTGAACACCTGACAAAGGGTGATGGAAATGCTCACCATGTCGGAGCACTAGCGTTCGTGTGAGCTAAACGGCGGACAATTATACAGATGCAGACCATATTATATAGTTCTTCATTTTTTTCTAGACACACAAGGACCATCGAAGTAAAGCAGTGTAGAGCAGAGGAGAACCGGGGAAAACTGAGTAGAGCAGACAGTATGGTTGGGGTTTGTTGAGGATTCAGTGGGAAAAACTGAGTAGAGCAGACAGTATGGTTGGGGTTTGTTGAGGATTCAGTGGGAAAAACTGAATAGAGCAGACAGTATGGTTGGGGTTTGTTGAGGATTCAGTGGGAAAAACTGAGTAGAGCAGACAGTATGGTTGGGGTTTGTTGAGGATTTAGTAAGTGAAATGATTTGTTTCAGGATATTTACATGACTACAGGGTGGTAATATTTATTACAATATTGTTGGACAATTACCAGTATATTGAGACTGGAGAGTGTCAAGTGATAAGCAGCGGGTGATCCGATCCGGTAAACATGTAGTAATGGAGATAGCAGGATAAAACATGGGGCTTTATTACCATGGGTTTTATTGCTACCAAGATGACTATATGAGGATTTACTGTAATATAAGGTGAAACAAACTAATATGATTATTATCTAAACTAAAAGGAGAAGTCACATTAATTGAAAAGGGAGACAATTTCCATCGATTGCTAAATATTTAGGGATTTGATATTAATATCTCATATGTGCACAATATCATTCATCTGTCACAATGGTGCATTTACTGATAATTCTCACAGAAAAGGCATTTATTACGGCAGTAAATTCCTTTCTTCTTGTATCCCAAAAGGAAATTATTCGTAATTAAAGTGTCATCGCCAGTTGTTCCTCTTATAAGATTGATGCTTCAGTTTGAAACAACCTAACTTTTCCATATTTAAATATAAAAAAATGTTTGATTCACGAGTGCCGAGAATAATGCAAGTGTCATTCTACAAAACTGGTTTGTCACAGAACTTAAGTTATATCAAGCATTTTTTCTTCACCATTTTCTATCTACCAGAAATACAGAGTGCACTTGGGAAAGATGATGACAAAAAATTGAGTAGAGAATGAGATACGAGAATGCGAAAATGCAATACCAGTAAAATGTCTTCCAATATGAAATTTATGACAAAATAGTATTAAGTTAATAAACACTGCAACAGAGTAGGTCAGAGTACAAACAGGAAGAATATACAGTTTTGTTATTTTAACATGTTCATTGCAAAGGGAGATAAAATAAACACTGTCCAAGATTATACTCGCAGAAGATTTAGGTAGAAGGTGCTTTACAAAATGTGTTTCCAAAATGCCTTCAGATTCTCTGATAAAAATTTACATGAAACTTGCTAAAAAAGTTAAATTATACTTGTTGGTATGATTCCTGGTGGTTTGTAGCTGTTCTCATTTAAATGCCAACATTTTCTCGTTCCTCAATTTTTTAATCCTGGTCCAGCCAATGGAACATGAGTAAAGTATGTTGGTAGGTCTGCTCCACGGCCCACGCCATCCAGAGAGAGAGAGAGGTGGATCAAAAATATGCAACAAAGGTTGTACATTGACTAATAAAACAAACACATTCGCAGACAATAGTGATGCAAAGACATGCAAGCGTTCTACAATATGAAACGCTTTATAATCTTCTGTTATACAGATTGTCTTCAGTTGTTGCCATGAAAACTGTAATTACTTCAGGGGTTACAGTATTCATGACATTTTAGTAATTATGTATTCCAGCTTCTTTTCATTTTAACTTTTTGAATTCTTAATACATTCCTATGGGAACTGACAGTGACACAGATCGTGAAGTGGGAGTGACATAGATAGATGTTAGTGAAAATTTCGAATGACAGAATAATTAAAGAAATTTAAAATTCTTCCACACTATTACAATAAGAACTGACATAGAAGTTAACTGTAGTCATGTTCTGGTGTAGAGATTAACCAAAACATTTGGAGAATCATTTCGCTCATTTACAACAATTTTGTTCAGTAATTTTATTTCCATTGGAGGCGGATAGAACAGCAAAGATTGCAATGAAACACGTGGTGAATATATACGATAGAGACACAAACACAGACAACCAATGGTACGTACCACTATGGGTGTGTAGATCTCATACTGTTGGGTCTCAAAACTCATACAGACTCAATTTGCATGCAGACTTTCAAGCTTTCGATAGGTCCATAGCTACAATGTCGAGAGACAAATGGAAAGACTTGTCACTATTAAGTGATATTATAGCTTCAGGGACCAAAAATTACACAAGACATCTCAACATCATTTCCCATTGCCCTAAAGTGAACCTCTTTGACTGTTCGATGGTAGCTGGACTGGAAATGGGTTTTTTAATCTGAGAAGAATATCTTTAGAGTCACTTCAAACATTATTCAAGACTTAAGCCAGAACCTAAATAAGAACCACCAACTTTCTGCTTAGTCATGCAGCTCAAAATAGCATCCAAACATGAACAAACTCTACTGAACCTACAGAGACTCAAACCCGCAGCTGTGAAGGACGTTTAGTGATTCGAAAATAAGTACAAAACATTACCGCTCACAGCAGATACTTCCTCGTCATCATCATTTGATGAGATAATTTAGATGAGAAAATCTAAAATCAACCATTTTAGCATTAACTTGACTTCTTTGAATTTGTCATACAGCAATTTATTTAAAACTTGCAAGCCACTAGGGAAATACAAATTGACAACAATAATCAAACATGTCAGCAGGCTTCAGTCACTGGAAACACAAATAAATCATCAAAGTATCCCTCGATACACAACTTCCAATTAACATAAACATTGCAAATTCCTGCAGTTGATTTAAACACAAGAGTGTTTCAAATATGATCATGGGTGAAACTGGTGACAAGACAAGAAATTTAATCAAAATCTACAGCATGTGATGGTGTGTGGTGGTGCCAAGGTACGTGAGCACACAGGGCCCAGGTACGTGAGCGCACAGGGCCCAGGATTACCATGGATACTTAATACGCTCAACACTCAAATCACAAAATTTACTCTTATGAGTCTGATAGTGGAAATTTGAGCATCAACATACATGAAAATGTCACATTAGCGCTGAATATCCGTTTGGTCCATTTTCTTTAAGATTTTAAGATAATTACGAAATATGGGAGTGACTATTTGGTTTGAGAGCCACAATCCACACACAAACTTAATAATTACTCCCAGGTCTTATAATACACTTAAATCTCCAAGAAATGGACCACAAATAATATTATATGCACTCTAACACATTTTTCACACTCAATATGAGACTCAAAGGCCCTGTTTGTTTGTATTTGCATTTATTTATCGTCGTCACCGGTTTCCCATATGGGCGACGCCTCCAGAAGACTGTTCAATCATATTAGATTTTTGGAGGAAAGTGCATGATACAGGAGATACCCCAGTTCCAGAAGCACCCCTGGTTCTTTTTCGTGCTCAATGTAAAGCATCATACACGGGACCTCTGTTTTTAAAGTCTTGTCCGAAAGACTGTTAGTACGGTCAGTGATGGAGCGGGGAATCGAACCTGCGATCCCTGGATTACAAGTCCAGCGCGTTACCACTGGATTACGGATCCGCTACCCAAAAGCCCTGATCTCTCAAAGAATCTCAAATAGAAATCCCAGCTCAGTATGAGATTTTGCTCAAAATAGAGACTTAAATTGAGACAAATCTCATTTGGAATCTCATCTAATATATTCCATTGTGTAATACCGTTTTTGACTCTGGTCTCAGATGAGGAAAATCTTAATGATTTGAGACAATATTTGAGCTGAGATTTAGCTCAAATTAGCTCCAATTGAGATGCTTTGGGAGATCGGGGTCTGATCTAAGGTTAAACAATTCTCAAAACATCCCAAATGAGATCCGTGTCTCTCGAACTAAAAGTTTTCAGGAACTTATATTCCGAGAAATAGCATTTTAAGGTAATCAAAAGAGATGTATGTTAACTAGACTTAGACACACCTTGAAATGACATTTAGACAGTTGGTCGCAGAACTTTCCATTTTTCGAGAAATGAAAATATACAATTTGAGAAAAAATGTAAATTTAAAACATTTTGTGGAACTGATGCATGGTTAAAATCAGATTTGAACTGTATGCATTTTAACTTAAGATATGTCAGACATTATATTTTCATCAGATGACATGTGCCAAGCCTTGGTTACAGGTATAATTGGTTATAGTTTGCCATTCATACAGTGAGTACTCATTACTCTATTCGTTTGCAACACACATTCTGAACTTATGGCGGAATTATTTTCTATAATATAACTTTACATTCTGTTCATGTTCAAAACTCCATAAGACAAAAAAGTAAATTATGATCGAATTTCTCCGTTTACCCTGTTAAAGAACATCAGCCATTTAAATCATTGAGGATAGGCTGAAAATTTTATCTGAATAAATGGGAAAAGTTGACTGATATGTTCTGTCAACTATATTTGAAATGATATTTATTGACGGAGCTTCAAGTGAAATACTGTAACTAATATGGTCGCTATGGAGAACGATAATTCAGTGTTACGCTGAACAATCAAAATGCAAGTCACACCTGTACACTTGATTATAGAGGATAGAAATTCAAGTTTTTCCCAAATGATGAAATAAATCACTGAACAATGGGTATCCTGACATGTTTACGTCCATCAATCAAGTTACGAATGGGTGGATTTCAATGACATATGCCAAAGCGAGAGGCTGTCATGCTGTACACTAACTCGTATATTCTGAGTTCATCGTCAATAGCATATGACACAGACTGTAATTTTTTCAAGTAAAAATCGAAAAATTTGCATGGAAGATAATAAACAAAAATTAATGTTTCTCGAAATTTTGAAATCCAATAGCGATCACACATTAACCATGATAGATGTTATGATATTTTGATGAAACATGCGTCATTAAATCATTCGAGTCTATTTAAAACGATTCATTATTTCCTATAAATCTTCGCACAAGAAAAGATGCGCTCCTTTTCTTACATATAAAATTTTCAATAGTGAAGAAAATAAAGGTTCTATTTCAACGCATCCAGACTGATTTTTATACATGATTTATCATTAAGAAAATGACACAAACGGAACGAGATACATAAACTGCAGCAAATACTCAATATACTGACATCCAGAATCACTTCCTCTTTTGTCTACCAGACAATTGCCGTGACAGGACAAAGTAGTAATAATAACATAAGGATATATATCAATGGTACAACATTATAATACCAGATATTATGTAGAAGTCACAAATTCTAATATATTCACAGTATTTATCACGTCGGCCATTATTAAACTTTTTTCATTTAACTCATTGTCTACAAGATAATACTGACTTACAATTATGAACATAAAAATGGCTGCTCCAACCGAATACATCAAAACCCAGACAATAGAATCACCATAGTGACAGTATACAATATATCTGATGTCTCATTTTAAAATCTCGTCATAAATTCTAAAATTTCAATTTGAGTGAATTTATATACATAAAAATGACAAAGACAAAGTACTGCACTCACCTTTCATAAGAAAATTATGAAAGTCGTTCTCGGTTCCAAGTCTGATATTTATTTTCTAGCGAGATGCTTGAACATGGCACATTACACAATGTAATTGTCAAGTTAATATGGGTTATGACTGACGATGGTTGTGTTTTTGCTTTGTTTACGTTTTTAAGTATTATGAGGCAAAATAAATGGCATGCATCAATCTTCGCCAAGCTCTTCAGACGTAATCGGCGTGCTCATCAGCATCATTAAGTCACTTTTCTTATTTCACTGATGATAGTTCAAGGATTTGTACAAATATTCATGAGCGCCAGGTAAATATTACCAGACAATAGTTGATGACATGTAAAAACAATAATAATTATACATTTGGCACTTGCCTGCTAGAACCCACTTGACTTGAAGACCGGAGTCAGTTCTACAATAGTTCTCCATAAATTTTATTTAGTTTGACTATACTGCTAGTTAGAAAATCGCAGCCTCCAACACTCGGACCAGTTATGTCATGTATAAAACATTTTATGCGATGTAATTCACTCATATTGAACAATATCGTGTACAGGTACTGACACATTCAACACTCACTTTTTGTGTTAGTTCCTTTTACGTTATTGGGACCACATTCCCGACAGTGGGGAATTTGACACAACGAAAGATTCCAGGTCACAGGAAATATACCTTGGCAAAATTGATAAAAGATCCTGGACATGGGGAATAAGCATCTTCCACTGTGGGGATTTAGACAAAATGCTTGTCTCTAGGGTGGGGGAATTAAACCCCAAAAAAGACAAATTGTCTAATTCTCCTAGGTCAGACTCCCGGCCCCCCAGGCAAAATATTGACAGGTGCATAACTTCCATAATAGGGAATAGTATGTACCTATATACATACAGTGCAACATGTACAGCCAGGACCTCTCTTCAGAATCAACCTCTACAGAGAGGACCTCTCTTCAGAATCAACATCTCTTCAACAACACACGTATTTTCCTGTAGTACAAAATTACGACCAACTTAACCTCTCTGATGCAACAACCTCTCAACAACAGTCAAAATTTACATCTCCAAAAATGGGGGTCTTGAGAGGTTGTACCGTATATGCTTAAAAATCATACCAACACAGGCATGCTGATATCTGCCCAGTCATTGTATAAAAGATCATTATAAATTATAAATTACTCTCCACCCTTTACATTCCCATACATGGTGAGACTGCCACAGAATCATTATCACAATCTGAGCACAAAATTGATCACTCTTAAAATCCCTAGCAATCTTAAACCCACAAAAATACAACAACATTTTCCCATCCATATTTAGCTGAGAAAATAGTTTATTTGTTCCATTCTGAATGAAAAACGACTGCAATAAAAACTGTCTGACAAATATAAGAAAATAATCATGATTAACATGATTTCAGGCTTTCAGAAAAGGAAAGACACATAACTCATTCCAGGGGACATTACTCTTAATCAACCAGTTAAGAAAAGTCTCTTAATTCATTCAAAGGGACATCACTCTTAATTATCTTCCTGTAATTGTCTCATTGATGTAATTGATAGATAACCCCATGTTTGTTAAATGGCGCTAATTATCGTTTCATGCCGGCAAATAAATCACAGCATCATTTCGATAGCGAGATATAATCAGTCGGTAAAACAAAGACAATGAGGCGATCATTTGTATTAGTACTTTTTTGGACTGTAATTACCTTAAATCAATCTCCTCCAAAATTAGTCTGTGTTGAAATTCTCTCATTTGAAAAAATATTTCTCCAAGAACTGTGGTTTTATCTGATATTTTTCAAGGCAGTATTAATCGAAATGACCTTTATATAGTTAAAAATAAATCAAGGATTCAAGTTGTCCATAGTATAGCTGGTGATGTACTAATAGAACAGAACAGCGCTGTAACAAATTACTGAACATCAAATAAACCCACATACATTTACTCTGTGCCACATTGACTTAAATCTAAAACATGTAACCTTTCTACAAACAAATACTCTTAAAGTTATAGTTGTCTGCCTTCCCAGAAATTATCAGAACTCTATACAATAGGATCTCTGAAAAAAGTCATCCCAAATTAACAAACAGCAAATTAATACACTCCTTGAGATACTTAAACACCAGGATTACTGCCCCTCCCCCAGGATAACTGTCTCTCCCCCATGATCACTGCCCCTCCCCAACTATCACTGCCCCTCCTCCAAAACACTGCCCCTCCTCCCAAACAACACTCACAGCCCCTCCCCCAGGATCACTGCCCCTCCCGGTTGTATTTCTTCAGGCTGTAAAAATACAAATATATACTGGACTATTACCTGCTGCTAATAAATTCATATCCACCTTTTGCACTTTTGTAGACTTACCTTGACCAAGCCAGGGTAAAACACACAAGACAAGGTCATTTCTGGCAGGAGACTAACTTGACCAAGCCCGGACAGACACACAATTCTGGCAGAAGACTTAAAATTTACAAAGAAAAGGAAATCAATCATGAATTTATTTAAGTAGAATAGGAGCAGAAAATTGGTTTCAAAGAAATGTTTCACAATTTGTTGAAGTAATTTATTCACATTGAAGAGATATTAGCAGTCAATTAATAACAGGTAAACAGGGGTTACACTCAATGCACAACACATCCCCATACAATTTTGTCCAATAAATTTGTAAAGGCATGCAGATTTGAAAATTGTTCTTTTTTTGTGTACCATTCATGTTTGTAAATAATTTTGAATAGTTGGCATGGTTACAAAACATATCTTTGTATTTACCAAATAAATATAAATTTTCTCAAGCATTCCAACAAATATTGCATGTTTTTTATCAATAACTCCAGCTATTAGAAGTTATCAGAAATAAAGACCACGGCTTCAGACAAATGGTTTTGAACTCTTTGCAGACGGCTCTACCATTTTGAAATCAAAGGGAAAACTGTCCCATAAATCCATCAAAATAATCTCAAATCCAAAGTTTCCTAATTAAATATTCTAGACACCCAGTCTGTCTTTCATAACTTGAAAGGCACTTCTAATCCATCAAATTCTGAAACACAAGTGATGGCTCATAAAAGTAAACATCAAAGCTTAGAATTTCACTGAATGGGTGCAGTCTTTTACAGAGAACTGGTTATTTTCTCCCCATCTGACTGTTGCAACATTATCTGAAAAATATCAATCAATCTAAGACATGTCACCAAGATAACTGCATAAAAATGACAAGGAAAATAAGAAGATAACTACCCGGTACTATACAGTTCAAAATATAAATCTTGCATGTAATTAGGTAATAAAATAAACAACAAAAAAGTATTTGTAAGTCATATTCGGGAAGTTTTCCCTTCATATTCAAAATAATTTGATAAAACATGTTCCTACAATGATATCTTATGATTAACATTTGGTTTTTCATAGAATGAGTAAACACTTAAACAAGTGATAGACCATTAGGGATTTCTCTGATACTGTGTTTTATGAATAATGTACCAAAATTGTATAAGTGGCTCATAAAACTCAACAGCAATGGTACGCCGTAGCATTTTCTATATTAAACACGAATCCTTGAAAAGCACAATTTTATGCAAAGTAAATTATCTGCCTCACCTTATAAAAACATTTAAAATCATGGCCAGAACTACTAGTGCAAACCAACAATATTGTGAACAGCCTTCTTATTTGTATTATATGAACATGTTTTCTTGAAATTGCATTTACTGCATAAATATTTTAGTTGGACCTAACAGGGCCATAGCAATAATCGGGGATTAAAATAATAATAAACATCATATTCATCAATATAACAGAATCAGATTTAAATAACCACCTTGTTACTTTGGGGTAAAGTCCCAATAACGCTGGTGGAATTACCTATAAAAGAATGCTTTATTCTATCAACTGTATTTACAAACATTCAAATAAATATCAATTAATTAGGAATGACCTGATATTCTAACATTATAATTAATTAGGAATGACCTGATATTCCAACATAACAATTAAATAGGCATGACCTGATATTCCAACATAATAATTAAATAGACATGGCCTGATATTCCAACATAATAATTAAATTGGCATGGCCTGATATTCCAACATAATAATTAAATAGGCATGGCCTGATATTCTAACATAATAATTAAAAAGGCATGACCTGATATTCCAACATAATAATTAAATAGGCAAGACCTGATATTCCAACATAACAATTAAATAGGCATGACCTGATATTCCAACAAAATAATTAAATAGGCATGACCTGATATTCCAACATAGTAATTAAATAGGCATGGCCTGATATTCCAACAAAATAATTAAATAGGCATGACCTGATATTCCAACATAACAATTAAATAGGCATGACCTAATACTTCAACGTATTTGTTTATCAGACTTGACCTAATATTGTAACACAATAATTAAGTAGGCATGGCCTCATATTCCAACATGATAATCTGATATTCCAACATAATAAAATATTGAAGGAAATTAATTGACAATAATATGCATGGCATTAAGCCTAATTTCTAATTTATACAGTTTTGAAAAATTTATATCCATGTTTTAACTTTTAATGAAACTCCAGGAAAATAAGGAGAAACCCAGTGTATTCTTCAGAAAAGTGTGATCGTGCTTTCTGATGTATATAACTACAAAAGGACCCAACTTAAAATGTGACAATTATTGTGGCTATTACAATGATATATGGTCTCAATTACTAGGACAGTCAAAGATACACGAAGTGATCAATCAAAATGATTACAGACCTTCAGTACTTTGATCTTTGATCAAATTATTAGATTTATGTATTTAATAAATGGGTGACTTATTTACTGAGGACAGACTATAGGTATAAATTTAGAAGAATTCCGAAATAACAACAATGAAGAACATATCTGGCTTGTTTTAATCAATCAGGTGTCCCGTTAAAGAACTATGATCACAGCTGTCAATCTAATGATATTTTCGGCTACACACACAGACAAGATATCATCTAAAGTTTTTTGTTCTTCAGTCAATATTATTTTTATACAGTTAACTCAACTGTACGACAGAAGACTTACATAAGATAGGTTGAAAATGCAACATTTGGCATGTTCTAAAACATTATGTTCAAAGTTTGAAGTAAAGAATATGAAATTGAGAAATATTAAACAATAAGATTATTGTAAGGGAATGAGTTGTGTAGTTGTATAAAATATGATCATAAAAGGGAGAGAAATCTGGATAAGAATTTGAAGGAAATCATACAATTTACCACAATACAATAATCCTTTTAAGTATAATTAAATAAGTTCGCAGTAAAAAGGTAAATGTTTAAATGTTTTCACAATGGTAAGTGGAAGATTTTAAGGTATTTTTGTTTTCACTAATTAGAAGTACTGGATAAAGTTTTCAGTTTCTTTAAGAAAACGGCAAATACTTTTGAGATACACTTGATCTAGATCAGTTGATTCTTTGTGAACACAGGCCTGGGCTCTATATTTAAACAACGTTTTCCCTAATCAACCATTAACCCAATTAAGTTAGCTGTTTCTTCTATGCCCAGTCAATAGTAAACATGATGAACAAAACTTTGCAATTTTAAGCGATATGTCATTGCTGTAAATTCAATACGTCACCTGACACATAATTGTATACAAAACATTAATTTGACATTTTAAGATATGTATAGTACATACCAGGCGCGTAGCGTCCTGTACGCAGAGTACGCAGCTGCGTACACATTGTCTCGAAAAATCGAAAAAATAAAAAGTTCAAATCTGCATTAAAAAAACTTCGTTCAATTCAGGGATAAGAATGCGCCCAGAAGTCACTACAGACAATCTAGAAACAATTTTTTTCGGGGGAGTACCCCCGGACCCCCCGCAAAAAGGATCTTGCGTACACATCACAAACCTCCTAGCTACGCGCATGCATACTACAATAAACTAACAATCATCAAATAAAGGGTAACTTTGGTGCAAAACCATGGTTACTCAGAGTTTTGGTAAAGAAGCAGTATACCGGTAGTTTGTTTTTATTTACTTCAGAACGTTTGTAAACAAACTGTGAGGTGATCAGCCAATGAAAACATGTTTTGTAAACTATTGACCAATGAGAACATGGTTTGTAAACTATTGACCAATGAGAACATGTTTTGTGAACTATTGACCAATGAGATCATGATTTGTGAACTATTGACCAATGAGAACATGTTTTGTGAACTATTGACCAATGAGAACATGTTTTGTGAACTATTGACCAATGAGAACATGTATTGTGAACTATTGACCAATGAGAACATGTTTTGTGAACTATTGACCAATGAGAACATGTTTTGTGAACTATTGACCAATGAGAACATGTTTTGTGAACTATTGACCAATGAGAACATGTTTGTGAACTATTGACCAATAGAAACAGTGAACACAATAAAAGTATTTCTTGACTAATTTTGATTGACGGCAACAACAGTTTTGTCCCGATCCCTCAGTACAGAAACAAGAAAGTACTGACAGAACTATTCTTTCAGGAAGAAAATTTCATCTGCACATAATACCAGTAAATGACAATACGTATTCTATAGAAGATTTACCATGATGCATAGTTTGTGGCCAGAGGCCTAAAATTTGTTTGAAACATATTATTAACTTATAAATATTATGACAGAGGAACTCTAGAATAAATAAAACATCAACCAAACAACTACTTGATGTTCACAATATAACATATAGAACAATCTGAATTTTGTCAATAAAGATTAGCTATATATCTATCATAAATCAAGCACATCCACTACTTGGTTGGCATTTTGAAAACTTCTGGTTTCAATCAAGTGTACCCCATTATCAGTTTTACACCCATCCACATGATTAGTCCGGATTGATAACCCGAACAATTGAAACAATTAGTCCTCGTAAATAATGAGCCAAAATCTACATTTTTAATAACAAAAACTCAATATGTCACAATAAACATGATTAAACAGCCAGTCAGACTGATAAGCCAGTCTCTTTACAACAAACATGACAAATAACAGCCCCACAAATTGCTGTAACAAGCAAGATGACATATGTTAGGCCAAAATAATAATGTACTTGTATTTATTCTGTCAATAAAGCGTACAGAGCCAGATTTACATTAAGGCAAACAGTATATAAAACCTAGGCAATCTACTTACTATTGTTACAGCAAAAATTAATTAAAATACAGTCTAGTCTAATGTCTGCACTGAAAGCAAAATGAACATTACGCTTGTTTTATGTAGCAGACCATTAATTTGATGGAGGTGAACCTGAAGAACATTGTTCCCATCAAACATTCTGGAGTTCTTACAGTAATGTAGGAAATGACACCTGCATATAAACTGTTCAAGAATGCATGTCCTGATCCCCTTCCATCTGGCTTCCATTGAATGTTCTCTTTAAAGATATACAAATGTATGTTTTGTTCATTTGTTTACATAACCAAACATGAAAAATATACTTTACCTAGTTAAAACTTCAATAAATATGCATTATCACAGAATACATTTATAATGTTTTTCCTTGTATTTGTTGAAAAAAGATGCTTGTATTATCATAAAATTAAAAAAAAAGTCCAGTTTTTTAACAAGTGGGTGTTTTTTTACTAGTTTTGTCTGTTAGTAATACAATTTAACGAGATTGTTTTAAACGGTTATACATGGCAATGGTTCATATTAATGATGTTTTAGATTATGTAACAACAAATACTGGATGCATGAAGCCCACTAAAAGAATTAAGGTTCAGATGAGCCAGATACATCAAGTATTCAAAGTAACTTTATATGGAAATTTATTAAATATTTCCTGTATTTAAATAATAGTATACAGTAAAACCTGGATACTAAGACCTGACCCTTGGTACACTTGAAAACTGGTCTTCTTATTGTTGTGGTCTTGTGAACAGCGAAAATAGACTTGAAAACTGTGTTCTTAACTTTGAGGTGGTCTTAATATTGAGGTGGTTTTGAAGTGAGGTTTAACTGGAAATACTTTCGAAGTAGAATTTTAACAACATTTATGCCGACTGTAATTCTGTTGGAAATCGCTGAATAAATCAATAAAACAAAGTAATTTAGTTCAATCAATTGTTTAAGTTTAATCTTGACACAAACAACATCAAAACACATTCAAGTTCAATAATATTGGAATAAATGATACAGAAATACACTGGAGTTTTGGTTATCACTTGTAATTTAACCTACAATATGTCAAACTGACCAAAGAATAAATTATCAATATAATGTAAGTCTATTTTCTTAGAAGTGTCAGAAAATAATTCAAAAAAGTGTCGGGACATTTGTTTTAAGTTCAAAACTAAGATGACCTTATTAGGGATAAGTTAATCCGAACAAATTAATGAAATCTTTCTCACTTGTACAAACATACAAGATCCTATTGAAGTACATTTGAAATTCACCAGTCCGGGATCATCAAATCTGTGAGTTAATATACCAGTACACTATGGACAAAGAGACTTGTCCACCATCTTGACAATTCCAGAAATTCACTTCTATTCTTCAGCAGAGGGCTGCATAGAAGCCTTGGTATTTCTCAGAATAGTTTTTTATTACTTATCAGAAAAGATATGCCACATACACAAAATGTCTCATCTAAAAGTTCATTAACATTAACCCAACGCTTCCTGTGTGCAAATGACAGCTCCTTTAAGGCACGTTGTCACTCGATGTCAATTTCTGCGACACTTCCCAAATTACTCGTCATTACCTGAGGTCGAGATTTGACTCCCGACAGATTTTGCAGCTCCCGACATCTCGTTCTTCTACAACAGTGACGCATTTCAAATTCAATTATGCGCTAAATCAGGATCGAGATTTTGTCATTTTTGCGGAAGGTCATCCCATCGATGTGTCAAATCACCTGAGGGGACGATGTTGAAGACGGATGTAATGATGCCATGTGACAGACTGAACAACATCAATAAGACGACAAGTAATTAAGGTGTTCACATTGTTAATACCCCTGTAGGCATTATGCCACAATATCTTAACAACAAACCCCATAATTACTCCATAACATGAAATATTACAATGATCACTTTAACATTATTAACACCGAGTCTCGTTAATATCATCAACAATTAAAATGAAGCCACATTACTGACACCAGAGTGTCCAAAGAGCAAACGTGTTTTTTTAGAAATACTTTTTCACTTAATATTAGAGAAAAAACTTATTTAAAGAATTCACACAAGACAGTTCCTGAGAGGATTTAGATATTTGTAAAAAAATGTAAAATACTCCCAAACAATAGTCATGCATGGGTGAAGTTAAACGTACAGTATTTTCTATGTCAAGCCTATATAAATTATATGAATAGAAACCCTAGATTTCCATGACCATGATATATTTTCTATGCTAAATGTTCAAAATAATGAAAATTACATTACAGTCCTAACATTCAAATGAAGATATCTTATCAGAAAATGCAATATTTGATAGAAGGACTCCAACAGCAATCCTTGTAAAAATTAAATTTTCATACATGTAGCAATAGGGCTGGCAGCCAAGTCCTATCAATTAACTAGAGAGTCAAAGTCACTCAATACTCAGTTATCAATCAATGAATGTACAGATGGACAATATATGTATATAACTCAATCAATCGCTCAATCAATCTATCAATCAATCACTAAATCATTCAATCATGTAACTAATTAACTGACATAGCAATCAATCAATTAAGCATTCAACTATCCAACAGAGAACCAAACAATTAATCATCCATCAAATCAATCAATCAATCAATCAATCAATCAATCAATCAATCAATCGTCATAATTATCCAGCCAGTATACTGAAATAGATTTTTTGGCAATTAAACAAGCACTTCTTACAGACAGACAAATAATTATAGCCAGCATAAATTGTTTACAAAATAAAAACTTCATCTAAATTCAATTTAAAATTAAATCCCGGATTGATTATAAATATAATCATAAACAACCTGCAACAACCTTGAAAAATAAGGGGCTGGTTTAAGTTAACGCCAGAAACCACTTCAGCATTTCCGCAAATTATCATCGTCCATTTTTCAAAACAACAAACGATTGAGAATTCTGTTTCTCATGACAGAATTTACAGGCAAAAACCTGTCAGTGATAAAACAGTTTAGCAGCTGTCCTAGTGACGAAGTTACAGACATTAAAGATGTAATATTTTACCAACATCCAGCAAAGCTGATAGGAATAATGAATGTTTATTGCTCGTTTAACAATAGTCTGTACGTACAAATGCATTATAAGCTATTGAAGGCAAAATGAAGATTTATGAATACATTTCTAAGTACAATAACTTCTGCTTGCTGCCAGTGTACAATGTATCTTCCTGACATAAAAACCTTTCATTTATTGGCAATGTAGAGATGTATCTTACAGAAGAGAACGACTCAGTACAAGAAGTGTGTGATGGATTACGTGAAACTCATTTATTTTAAATCGATGTGCAGTTAAAGTGTTAAATACATGGAAAGTATCAATCATTTCAGTCTGTTACCTAAGTAACTAGAATTTGTGTTGATTTACAGACCTTGTATTATGGAGTTTGTAGCATAGTCTCAAACCAGCAGGATTTGAACCCAGAACTGAATGAGAACAAATGAGTATCAAGTCATTGATATAAGTTTAACTAGATGTGTCTGTAGGATTTGGGCTTTTCAGCAGAATGTTAAAAAGAGCCGTAACTCCTCCAAAAATTGGGGGATTGTAATCATAATCAATTTTATGATCCTATATATGCTTAATTATGTGCCCAATATGAATTGAATCCATCCATCTTTTGAAAGTTATTAATCAGAAAAAAAAAATCTGCTCAGACTGATGCATGGGCAGACGCACGGACACATAGACAGGGTAACACTTTATGCCCCTTTGCAATTCTTCGAATAGTGACATGCATAATCCATAACTTTATAAGCTAGTCTTAAAGACCCATTTAGAAAATGATGAATATTCCCACAATACGGCTATTTCAGAGGAAGCAGGGGCCCTTAAGTCTACAATGCTTTGACCTACAATAATGCAGAGAACACAAATCCAAGAGAGCGACCCTGTAATTCTACATTATGGTTCGATCCATTCCGACAATGGTAACAGCTTATTTTGGCCTCCATTAAACAAACCACTTGCTCATCACTGCAGCAAGTTCAAATTCCACCCAGTATGTAGCACTTGAGAGGAAGCCAAACCAGCTGGCTTACAGGTCAGTGGTATGTAACCCAGGTGCCCACCAATGCCTAAAATAATGCAATAAGGGGCACCTCGGGGTCTTCTGTCACGCTAATGGCTCGAAATGTCATTAAATTACCCTGGCTGTTTATGTGACAGTTAAAGCCCCATTACAAAATTATGGGGGACTCAATTGTTAATCGATTAACTGCATTAAAGGAATAAAATTATACATAAAGCATATTAGGCATATATGGTTTATCAGTCTACAATACCATGAATAAACCTATTGACTCCATTAAAATCGACCAATCTTTCATTAAATTGATCTTTCAATCAATCAAATGCAATTAATAAGCTATGAATCAATTGATGATCTAATCAATCAAAAAGATAATCAGTAGTGTTGTCAAGGATCAGTTTCAAATGAACTAACTTACATAAGAATGTAATTGTGCAGATCTACATTAACGGCCCTATTGAACCCAATCTTTAGAAGAGCCCCAAAGGAAATTAAATGTAACCCAAGCAATTGTGAGATGAAACGGTCAATTAGTTTCATTCACAAGTCCTATACCGACAATAGACAATATACAATAAACATTATACAATAACAGCATTTTTTTATCAAGTTTGATTTTAATTCTACATTGAAAAACTCAAAAACACAATTCTTATGCTACGTTTTACTCTCAATTTTTCCTAACCTGATTCCAAAATGAATTGAGAACTGTAGGGTTAACGTTACATGTGAAACATATTGAATAAAACGTCACTTGTTCAAAATGATTGACAGATCAAGATTGACAGGATAAAAGAGACAAAAACGGAGACGTAAAGATATGTCACAGAATGTCTGTATCCTTGAAACAACACAGATGAATTGTCAGAATAGAATATCAAAGACTTCATCAGTGAATCGGAATAGAGATTTTATGAGGCAGAGATCTCAATGCATGTCAAAGGCACTAATATAGACAACGTAGTTAATATGAAATCTGAAATCTTAATGTTTAATGACCCATAATAAATGCGCATGCACTTGAATTAAACATAAAAAACGTTAGACACAAAACAATACAAAAAAAGAAGTACATGTACTAATACAACCCTGAATAATTATTAACAAGAGCGCATACCAAGGCATACCATCGCAAAATACCCCCCCCCCCCCATTATAAATATTTTGAGTTTGAAATAAAGCAATGTAAAAATGACTCATCTCCTATGACTCCACCTTTAGTGACCTAGGTTTGAACCCCACTTCATCCATTCGCATAAAATCAACCTAAGTATCTCTGGGGAAAATAATCCAACAACTGTTTTTGAAATTTATGCAATGTATTTCATAAGAATACAAACTGCTCTATGACCAAGTCTGGTGAAGATTGGACAAAGAATTCTGAAGTTACTGATCGGACAAGACCAATTTTAGGTAATTTCTCAAATTAAAGGGCAATTACTCTGGAGTGACAAGCGCGATATGGCTGGTCTTCAAACTTGTCCAAAATATTATGGCGATTCACATTCAGACTAAGTCTGGTGAACATTGGACAAAGAATTCTAAAATTACTGATCAGACAACTTGCTGGATGCCACCCGCCTGCCGCAGGTGAAACTTATATGAATGGGGGTTTAAAATTAAGAAGTAAAGCAAAAATGCACTATACAAGGTGCACAGCGATCACAAAAGCACACGAAGACATTAATTAGTAATTAAACATAACATCTGAAAAGTTGACAAAATCATTTATACACAGGTAATTGAATTTTGCAGGAAACATGACAATTATAATACACTGTGTCCACACTGGAAAAGAACCGTTAAATACAAGCAGTCTGTCTATATATTGTGACATCAGGTGCGACTTGGTACATCCCCAAAGCATTGGTAAAATGTATCAATTACACTGCTGTCATAAATCCAGAGACAATACAAAGATGAGACGCAGTAGATTCTTTCAGGAGTTTTCTAATTATCTGACTAGTGGCTTAAGGTTAAAAGAAGTTTATGTGAAAATTATTTCTAATACTACATTATAGTAGACAATTATTTCTAATACTACATTATAGTTCCAGCTCTGATTCACAAAACTGCAAATATTAAGCTTATAGTATCAGAAATAGTAACTAATAAAATAATTATTTTGTTCACTACAAATATCAGCTCAAACTAAAGGCAATTAAATTCCAATAAAAAATCTGGGGTCTTTCACAGCATCTGTTATTTAAACCAGTTCCGGTAAATGTGCACAATTTATCAGCAAAAGTAAAATAAATAATGGTAATTTCATTTCCAAACAATTAGCTGATATGTTACATCCTACAGTGGCAAACAAAGAGCCATATGATTAAACAGACAGACAGAATGCATCATTTACACCGCAATTTTAAAGTTTGTTGGGGGAGGCCCCGGACCTTAGAAGATTGGACAGGGATACTCCCTCCCTAAAGGCTCAGTCACAACTCACTGTGGTCACTGCAGATCACTGAACAGTTTTGTAGACTGTGAGGCAAACTTTAATGCGGTTGTTATAGTCATCACTGGCCTACACTGGCACCATACGCTCACCATACACATGTCAGGAGTACCCCTACGGTTTTTGTTTCCATCAGACCGCAAGAGCTCAAGCGCTTGCCATAGGTGCATCCCACGGTGGTCGCATGGTCACCTTGCAGAGATCATGAGGTAGCCTACTGGCTGCCACAAAGAAGCTGTGCAGCTTCCTCAAGCATCCTGTATAATTTCACGGGTCTCCGCAGGGCTACAAAACCAACACAAAAATCGTACGATGCCCATACTTCAACCGTACGATGCCCATACTTTAACCGTACGGTGCCCAAACGGAGCCCAAAAGATGACAACATGACGACTACAACAACTTCAGTACTTGCACTAATGTCTCTGTTGCAGTGGTTGTGGTGTGTCTGTGCATAAATGCCAAGTGGCAACCTCATGAAACTGCCCATAAACCTGCCATAAGGCGACTGTATCCCGGCTATGGCTGTAGCTTAACTACCCTATTTCCACCTGCAGCATTATGGCTTAGTTTACAGTGATACTACTAACACCTGATGTACAGTAAAAAATTGTCCATGTATGCCCCTGCCAACATTTGTAACACCATCATGTGCGAACTGTCAAAAACGACATCCTTATTTTTTACAAATAAGGAACTCCAATAATATATAGACAGAAAATTTCCCTTACAAAACACCAAAACCTTACAACAGTAACTTACACATACTTGACAACGGGTTGAAATAAAAGGATCATATTGCATTATAATTATTATATCTTAACATCGCATTTTATTCAGCTTTAATATCTCAACAAATAAGTAGATTGTCTACAGATCACATAAATTGAAAAACAAGACAGGACATATGTTATTCAAAAGTAGTTAAACGTCTAGAGGCCGTTCTGGGAACCTTAGGAAAGGAACAAAATTATCACATACTATGAACATCAAGGCAGGTTTACACCACTCATTCATATAAAGAAAAGTAGTTATTTTCTACAATAATGTCCACATCAGAATTTTTCGTCCAGTATCGGACATACAGAATAAGTTTATTATCTTGTCCATTTCAATTTGAATATTGAAGTATCACTTAAATTTGCGCAATCAAGTTTTTGGGGTTATATAGATGCTCTAAATCATGGAATCAAGCGCATGGTAATACCGATCGAAATACGACGCGAACGTCGCTAGTCATGTTGTTTATTCAAGTTTCACACGTTTCTATTGTATTCAGACATGACAATTGGCAATAAAATTGTTAATTGGCGACTCTATTAAAGAGATAACCCCCAGATTACGAGTTAATACGCAGAATATTGCTATCAACAGCTTATGATATGGATGAACGAAAAAATGACACGCACTGCAATACTGTCATTTTTGTCTGATTTTTTTTCTTCAAAATTTAAAATGTGCGAATTTATGCCCGCGCAAAACAACCTTTTTGTCGTTTAAGTGATACTGCAGTATGCCAAAATACAGTTACATGGTTTTCAATATTTCAGTATTTCAGTATTTCTGAATATGTCAGAAAATAAACAAAATTATAATAAAACAACACTTCAAGTCTCAATTTACAATTAAATCTATTGAAGCATTGTACTCAGTCAGCAAACAGTACCACTGAATCACCGTCAAAGTCAGTATAACACATAAATGTGGTAAATGCTTGCAACAAAATGGAATGAAATGTAAATTAATAACATTTTAATTGGCACAGTAATAAAATTTGCAATCTTTATATTCAGAGACATTTCAAAAGTCCATTGCACACTTTTTATCATTTTTAACATTCTTTAACACCCCAAGTGACTAACTGGCTTACAAACAACTCTCACTGCAGACAACCTTACATACAGCACGTTAATTGCTTATGATACAACTGAGCAGTGTAAAACTGTCTTTAAAGCAATTTAATAAAATTCAAGGGATGAAGTGCGAAGCAATCAAACCCCCAGAATTTTGTTAAAAAACTTGATCTATCAACAGAAACCTAACTGCCAACAATGATTATCAGAGAGACTTATAAAACTGGGGACTATAATTGCCCATATCAAAAACAATAGGCATGTTATTCTTCAAACAAAAGAAAAAGACACATCTTAATCAGACTGATATGAGCTGTCAGGGTTTATCATTCTGACAATTTTGCTGACGAATAACAGTTGGCACAATAAAAAAATGTACAGTTTTAGGAGCGGAGAGGCATTTATCCACACTGTACCACTGTGATCATGTGATCATTTTTGCAATTTGCATTATTATTGCTATGTTAAATAAAATTTATATAAATATTTTTATGAAATTTGAACATTTATTCAATGCAGAGAGCTGAAAGCATCCCATAATAAATGACCCGATGATCGAATAAGATGAGAAATTAGCAAAAAAATCATGACTATCACTGAATAATTGTCATGCATTTGTCACAATGACGATGATGATGACAATTATTACTATAACAGTGTACTGGTATTGTTCGTAATCTGCAATCTAGGTGGTGGTGGTGGCAGGGAGGGGGTTTCAGAGTCTAAGGGGTTAAGACGCATATTATTGCTGAATAAACATTATGTTGCTTTTTATCATATTAAGAAGCTTTAGATAATTTGATGGAGTGCCTTGCTTGCCTCTGCTGCTGATGATAGCCACGGGACATGATCAGATGGTCATAATTATGGTGTACACACCTGAGCAGTCGTTGTCACCTGCTCATTATGTTAAGTTATGCTGTAGTAACTAATGGAAGGTCAGGTCTGAAAGCAATTATAGGAACAAGGATTTTCAATGGTGTGATAATTTGAAATTTAATGGTCGTTTTCGAAATTGCAGGTCAGACAGTTCTAAAATCAAATCTAATCTTTACAGGGCAAGGAAATCAAACATTTGTATCCAAAATACCATTGAATGTTTCACATATTATTTATACACATATGAAAATCTACAAGTGATAATTTAAGTTATGTAATTATATCTCAATTACATAAATATAATATCAAATTTCTCAATATAGACAATTAAGTTAATCACACAAATCAATTAAATAAAATACACTTATATATAATACATAAAGAAGGCGATCTGGAAATGACACATACAAAGTACATAGACACTCCAGAACGATAAAGAGATATGATGTAATAACCTTATATTCACAATAATATATTAAACTTTAATTCTTAAACGGAAAACGTCATTTTTAGTAAATATTTCCCAAAGGCAAGGTAAATCACAAATACGAAAGAACTGAAAATACAAATACGCCATAGTGTTTATTTCGATTTATGGAAAAACTAGACTAAATCAAAATGTGTTTGAAAATGGAACAAAATTATATTATGTTCGTATAATATTTTACAATAAATCATAACATACAGTTCTAATGGTTCCTTGTTTTTTATTTATGGTTGTTTCAGTAACTCGGGTACAATGTATGACAAAAATGTAACAAGAAATTCATGAAAATACAGTCATAAATCCAGTTAACCAGAATAGAACATTGACACAACATTAATTGTCACTTTTTTTATTTAATATATTCTCTAGCAATTCATATTGTCTTTGATAAATATTAGTCATCTAATTTTTTTACATTTTATTCAGAGGGAATGAACTGCAAATGAAATATATATGAGGTGTTGGTATTAGTTTCCGAAATAGATCTATATTAGAGTTTCTGAAAAAACAAATACAAAACAGCTTCCATTCAAAAGTTTGAGACATTACCCCATAAATCATGACATTAATGTAGAAGTTTCATAATCAATGTGATAAGACAAAAAATCTACAAATATAATTGTAAATTCAATACAAGAAATTCACAGAATGTTTTTTTTATTCTCAGACATATTGGCGCTCAAAACTGTCTAATTCATCAAGCTATAATTTTACAGTGGTAAGAAACATTCTCCGAGTATAATGGGTGATTTTTACATGAAATATGGGTGCCAAAATACCGCCTGTAATTATTTGTACTAGAGAAATCATACTGTCTTGCAGAAAACATGATTAACTGGTAACATAAAAACACAAAAGATGCGGCCGACAAGACCAATGATGATTTATCCCTTATCAAGGCTGGACAGAATCTCTAAATGATGTTCGCCATCACACCATAAACACAGTGTATGTCATACATCGCAGACTGCGACCATAATTTATTGCCTCTATCTAACACGTAGTATAAGATACCCCATATAACATGCAACATATCTATTAGCAACCAGAGAATTGAATATGAAGAATAAAAACTACATCTGTTGTGAAAAGTATGGATGAAACAGCCATTAACTATTTGGTAAACATGATAAACAATGCATTAAAACAATGCAAAATACAGGAGTTATACGAGGGTATGTCAAAATTAAACAATAAACATTTAATCAGAAATTTTGACAAATTTAATGGTCATGAAACCACTCAAAATGTTCTGCCAACAGGGTATTAAACAAATAGTAAAACTAAATCATAGTTAGATTAGAAAACCTTTATAGATACACAAGTTAATTTAATGTAATGAAAAAAATAATTAGAAAAATTAACCTCAAAACAAGTAGAGTGTAACTATGGAGAATATTGGAGGCATCTAACAATCCCACTGATTCAGTTAATAGCGCACATGTTGATATGTTAATGTTAAAAATCTGGTAAAAATATAATCCAATGCATTAACATACCAATTGGAAACAATTTAATTAATAATTCTCAATTTACAATTAGGGTAAGTACGGTACAATAATAATCCGGCATCACTATCATTAGTGTATAGTATGATTAATACAATTCTCATTCGGATCATTAAACATGTTAGGATTTGCATAATAATTGAATTACCGCCCTAAATGATGATTCAGTGCATTCATCAAACGAGACTGATGATGAAAGCCATACAATGGGTGGAGGCCCTAGTATAAAAGTAAACATGAAAGTTGAGCAGGAACTGCTATATACAAAGTCAATACTACAGCTACCCCACAGTAAGGAGGCATGACAATACTATTAGTGCATGAAAGAATAAAGATATGCCACACAAATACCGTAATTATCTAAATACCAGTTATTATTTTTCGGTGCAGCCGTATTAAACATGGCTTTGCTATTTGCATATCAGTGTTGTGTAAACCAATCAAATCTTACCACTTCACCACTAAATAAACTTCTTTTCAACTGAACAACATTTGTCTCCTTGAGGCAGATTGGTTAACCATTCAATAAGTTACGTAACCTTACCTAAATCAACTGAATTTCAGTGAATTTACCAAATCCAATTTGGATCGGGAGTGACCAGCAATCGTACCATCTCAGCATTTTTTATGCTGCACAACAAATCTTAACCTTCAAATTGCACCGACCATCTTTATTCAAGATATTTCTTGTTTTTAAACCTGTTTTCAGCAGCATAATTGCAATACATAGCAGTACTGATACCAAACCTACAAGTTTTCGTGAATTCTATTGTTATTATAATAAAATTTAGGCCATCCACAGAAAATCATTTGAAACTGTAACCACTATAATCTTAATCAAAGTACTGGATAATACTGAGTGTATGATTCACGAGATTTGCTATGTTTAAGGGAGAAACAGAAATATAAACCTCATAGTTTCAGTTTGATAAGTACGTGATATGTATATGTTGTGACATGATGAAAGTATAATACACTGCAATGTCACAAAATCAAAAGATATCATAGAACTTAATGTACATAACATGCAGATATTATGGTTTACGGTATGTTACCGAGTTATCTGTATAAGAATTAAGGACCTTAATGGCGTTAGTGTGACATTTAATGCAACAAAACAAAACAAACAAGAATAAAGAGATAAAGACTGACATATCATCAGTCTTAATATTACAACATGTAATTCAAGTAGTTTATATCCAATGTTTTCTTCAAGTACATCCAATGCACTACCAAACATTATACTCCCATCTTCAGTCCATACATCACTCTGTGTCATGTGACCCTCTGAGCAGGGGTGCTATACAGAGAAAAGCTACACCCTAAATAAACTTAATACTAAGCCCTGTAATCACCCTACATTTCCACGAACAATATATGAAACAAACTTCAACCAAAAGATTAAAACTTAGCACTCGATATATATAAAAAATCCAGTTGAGGAGGCTGACTGACATTTTAGTACACCATACATCACCATTTGAAATAGACAGAAAATGCACAAAACAGCAGATAAACATGCAATAATCCTGATACTTATCTAATTAAAGAAATAAAGAAACTAATGAACTCTGTGCATTTAGAGAGAAATAGAACACAGTAGAAATAAACCTAAAACCATGTACATTCATTACAAGCAACATTCGGTGTGTTAACTTGGGAGATGCTCAGGAAGAATTATTTAAATACAACCAAAGTTGCAAGTTGAAAACAGTTTGACACATACACAGTAACAACGTATGAAATATCACTAATAAAATGGTTTCATTAAAGTGTAAGAGTCGATTATATGAACTGGTTTCGATAGTGTAAGTGGTGACTGTGACATGAACTGGTTTCAATAGCAAATGGTGAACAGTATCCAAACAAAATGGTTTCAACTGAGTGCTAGTGATAACAAGACAAACTGGTCTCAAGTGTAAGTAGTGACCAGACAAACTGGTTTCTATTCAAGTGTAGGGGTGACCAGTCAAACTGGTTTCTATTCAAGTGTAAGTGATAACCAGACAAACTGGTTTCTATTCAAGTGTAAGGGGAGACCAGTCAAACTGGTTTCTATTCAAGTGTAAGGGGTGACCAGACCAACTATTTTCTATTCAACTGTAAGGGGTGACCAGACAAACTGGTTTCTATTCAAGTGTAAGGGGTGAGCAGACAAACTGGTTTCTATTGTAAGGGGTAAGCAGTCAAACTATTTTCCATTCAAGTGTAAGGGGTGACCAGAAAAATTGGTTTCTATTCAATGTAAGGGATGACCAGACAAACTGGTTTCTATTGTAAGGGGTGAGCAGTCAAACTAGTTTCTATTCAAGTGTAAGGGGTGACCAGACAAACTTGTTTCTATTCAAGTGTAAGGGGTGACCAGACAAACTTGTTTCTATTCAAGTGTAAGGGGTGACCAGACAAACTGGTTTCTATTCAAGTGTAAGGGGTGACCAGACAAACTAGTTTCTATTCAAGTGTAAGGGGTGACCAGACAAACTGGTTTCTATTCAAGTGTAAGGGGTGACCAGACAAACTTGTTTCTATTCAAGTGTAAGGGGTGACCAGACAAACTGGTTTCTATTCAAGTGTAAGGGGTGACCAGACAAACTGGTCTCTATTCAAGTGTAAGGGGTGACCAGACAAACTGGTTTCTATTCAAGTGTAAGGGGTGACCAGACAAACTATTTTCTATTCAAGTGTAAGGGGTGACCAGACAAACTGGTTTCTATTCAAGTGTAAGGGGTGACCAGACAAACTGGTTTCTATTCAAGTGTAAGTAGTGACCAGACAAACTGGTTTCTATTCAAGTGTAAGGGGTGACCAGACAAACTGGTTTCTATTCAAGTGTAAGGGGTGACCAGTCAAACTGGTTTCTATTCAAGTGTAAGTGATAACCAGACAAACTGGTTTCTATTCAAGTGTAAGGGGAGACCAGTCAAACTGGTTTCAAGAAACTGTAAGGGGTGACCAATCAAACTGGTTTATATTCAAGTGTAAGGGGAGACCAGTCAAACTGGTTTCAAGAAACTGTAAGGGGTGACCAATCAAACTGGTTTCTATTCAAGTGTAAGGGGTGACCAATCAAACTGGTTTCTATTCAAGTGTAAGGGGTGACCAATCAAACTGGTTTCTATTCAAGTGTAAGGGGTGACCAATCAAACTGGTTTCTATTCAAGTGTAAGGGGTGACCAGACAAACTATTTTCTATTCAAGTGTAAGGGGTGACCAGACAAACTATTTTCTATTCAAGTGTAAGGGGTGACCAATCAAACTGGTTTCTATTCAAGTGTAAGGGGTGACCAGACAAACTATTTTCTATTCAAGTGTAAGGGGTGACCAGACAAACTATTTTCTATTCAAGTGTAAGGGGTGACCAGACAAACTATTTTCTTTTCAAGTGTAAGGGGTGACCATACAAACTATTTTCCATTCAAGTGTAAGGGGTGACCGGACAAATTGGTTTCTATTCAAGTGTAAGGGGTGACCAGACAAACTGGTTTCTATTCAAGTGTAAGGGGTGAGCAGTCAAACTAGTTTCTATTTAAGTGTAAGGGGTGACCAGACAAACTAGTTTCTATTCAAGTGTAAGGGGTGACCATACAAACGGGTTTCTATTCAAGTGTAAGGGGTGAGCAGTCAAACTAGTTTCTATTCAAGTGTAAGGGGTGACCAATCAAACTGGTTTCTATTCAAGTGTAAGGGGTGAGCAGACAAACTTGTTTCTATTCAAGTGTAAGGGGTGACCAGACAAACTGGTTTCTATTCAAGTGTAAGGGGTGACCAGACAAACTGGTTTCTATTCAAGTGTAAGGGGTGAGCAGACAAACTTGTTTCTATTCAAGTGTAAGGGGTGACCAGACAAACTGGTTTCTATTCAAGTGTAAGGGGTGACCATACAAACGGGTTTCTATTCAAGTGTAAGGGGTGAGCAGTCAAACTAGTTTCTATTCAAGTGTAAGGGGTGACCAATCAAACTGGTTTCTATTCAAGTGTAAGGGGTGAGCAGTCAAACTAGTTTCTATTCAAGTGTAAGGGGTGACCAGACAAACTGGTTTCTATTCAAGTGTAAGGGGTGACCAGACAAACTTGTTTCTATTCAAGTGTAAGGGGTGACCAGCCAAACTGGTTTCTATTCAAGTGTAAGGGGTGACCAGACAAACTGGTTTCTATTCAAGTGTAAGGGTTGGCAGACAAACTGGTTTCAAGAAACTGTAAGGGGTGACCAATCAAACTGGTTTCTATTCAAGTGTAAGGGGTGAGCAGACAAACTGGTTTCAAGAAACTGTAAGGGGTGACCAGACAAACTGGATTCTATTCAAGTGTAAGGGGTGAGCAGATAAACTGGATTATATTCAAGTGTAAGGGGTGACCAGACAAACTAGTTTCTATTCAAGTGTAAGGGGTGACCAGACAAACTGGTTTCTATTCAAGTGTAAGGGGTGACCAGACAAACTATTTTCTATTCAAATGTAAGGGGTGACCAGACAAACTGGATTCTATTCAAGTGTAAGGGGTGACCAGACAAACTAGTTTCTATTCAAGTGTAAGGGGTGACCATACAAACTGGTTTCTATTCAAGTGTAAGGGGTGACCAGACAAACTTGTTTCTATTCAAGTGTAAGGGGTGACCAGACAAACTATTTTCTATTCAAGTGTAAGGAGTGACCAGACAAACTGGTTTCTATTCAAGTGTAAGGGGTGACCAGACAAACTAGTTTCTATTCAAGTGTAAGGGGTGACCAGACAAACTGGATTCTATTCAAGTGTAAGGGGTGAGCAGATAAACTGGTTTCTATTCAAGTGTAAGTAGTGACCAGACAAACTTGTTTCTATTCAAGTGTAAGGGGTGACCAGACAAACTTGTTTCTATTCAAGTGTAAGGGGTGACCAGACAAACTTGTTTCTATTCAAGTGTAAGGGGTGAGCAGACAAACTGGTTTCTATTCAAGTGTAAGGGGTGACCAGACAAACTTGTTTCTATTCAAGTGTAAGGGGTGACCAGACAAACTTGTTTCTATTCAAGTGTAAGGGGTGACCAGACAAACTTGTTTCTATTCAAGTGTAAGGGGTGACCAGACAAACTAGTTTCTATTCAAGTGTAAGGGGTGACCAGACAAATGTTTACTTACTGCTCATAGTGCATAGTGAGGTTGAAATCAGAGTTATTAATTGCTTTAAATGTATCATTACTCTTTGTATAATAGTCTCAATTACTTACAGATTTGAAGAATAAAAAGTCTTGCTTTTTATTAATAAAAATGTACCAGTAAATAGCCTAGATGCCGAATTATTATGTCTGAATATTTCAGGGAGATTAACAAATTAATTTATTTTTATTACCACCATTAACATTATCCCTTTGATACTTTATTCATAAAACACATATGAAACGTAAATGTTTCTATATTTAAGAAGATAATCATTTTATATCAGGCTACACCAAATAAATTGTGTGTCTATTGGAACATTGTAATGTAGTTAGACCTAAAAGAACAAAACAGACTATAAATATTATGCAATTTTTTAAAATTTAATATAAGAACACATATTTTATTTTAATAATTAATGAATAAGGGTAATGAATATTTATTAATTTATTTATTGATACAAAAACAAAGGTTTGTGTAAGCATTGAGAAAATCAAAGTCTGTTTAGCCAGCCACAAAATTAAACACCTGTAACATAACAATATCTGAGCCATGATATTATAAATACGTACCCGCTATTAAAAATAAATTCCTGTCATACAAGGTAACGAAATTGTTTGGATAGACATTAATAAACGTTTAACCCATTAATATACAAACACTTATCTGTAATTTAAGGCCAATGTAAATTAATTATAAAATTTAAGTCTTATAACAACATTGGGTCAATTTTAATTAAGATGACTACTGCAATTTTGTTGACTGAAAATACGGGCCACATCATGCTGCTTTTTAGGGAAAGAAATGATGAAATGACTGTTTAGGGCAAAATACCAAATGAATGTTGTTTGTCACCGATAGTATATCACCCATCCTGCAAAAAGGCACACCTTAATTGACTTAATTGCTTCAAGTGTCAAACCATATATCAGATGAAGCTGTCCGTCACAATTGTGCAGGAAGTTAAAATAACAAAAGTGTACAATTCATGAGGGTAATAAATGTTATATTACACAAAAGTATCAAACTCAGTACAAAAATATTTGCATTGCTCTGAAAACAAAGTAGATCTCTGAGTTACCAAAACACATCTAATTGTAACTGAAGGTTGACAGATGGATATATCTCTATAATTTTGATATACCACATAAGTTCAGACAATTATTAAAGCAACTGCCTCATGAATTTCTCAAAGAATTTTTCATGTATAGATGCATTCAATAACTGTGATGTTATATTTTTTGTTGGATCAAATGACAGGAAATTCACAGAATACAACATGAAAGAAATATCACAAAATTTTGTACCTTTAAATTGAATACTTACATCAAGAATATTTGGTTAATTTTCATACAAGATATTGGCTTAAGACAAACTATGAGTTCTGAAATATGTTAGGATAGATGATAACAAGAGTTAAGAAAGGCATTCATTTGATTTAAACCTACAACATAACACAGAAATCTTAACACTTCTAACAAATATTCATTAAATGCAAAGATACCTAATTATCTAGAAATGACCTTAAATGAGTATATACTATTACTAGATGAAACATTACCTAACCGGATGTCATAACTTCCAAAATCACATTTTTGCAATTAATCTATGAGCCAGCACCTTTAAAAACGCAGCAACACAATTTTACAGCATAATAGTTGCAATTACCATTCTCATATTACTGATTTGTAGCAATCCCTTGTGATAAACGGAGATATAACAAATTAAAGCTCTCACTTCAAAGTCATTTTGATATAATTCTGACTGAAAATACTGATAAGATAACAAATACATAGTATGATTGTGATTAACCAGAAAGAATGGTTAATACTGGTGGAAATACATACATCATAGATAAATATGTCAGTCTTGTTACAATTGTAACCAGACTATGACATAATTTATACCATAATTATTCTCAGTAAGTCTTTTACTAACCCACTATGCTTTTCAATAGCCAATTAATTACCTTTGGTGTAACAGCGCCATGTTGAATAAACATTATGCATTAATTAAACTTAGATTTTTTATAAGTATTATCATTTTTTCATATAAAAAGGTAAAGCCTTTCTACTAAGCCATTGTTAAAATATGTAATTTATGAACTATAAAATAATAAAATAAATATGTATAATAAATATCTGAAAATTAATCAACCAAATTTATTAACATAATTTATTATAATTATATCATCTCTAACTATTTGAAAAAACTCATACAATACGACACAGTAAGAAACAATAATACTTTTTCATATCATGTCAGGTAACTAATAGAGGGGGGGACATAATAACAATACGATATGCCTGTATGTTTTTTTGGTTCAAATTAGATACATATGTTTGTGAACCAGTACATAATCTAAAACATAAACTAACAAACAATGTTATACAGAATCATCTCTATTTTGATATATTTCATTTGTGTGTGAAAACCCAGTTATTTGAGAACAATTATTCTCATCCCTCAGTGTCAACACGAAACACACGTCAATCTGAATAATTGTAAAGAATGTATTTGATTAAACATTTACAATCATTACCCATACCCCACTTGGTTTGTCTGATGTGTTTTTACCATTAAAATCGTTATTTATGGATTTCATACCTTGGCACACAAGTAATAAATGACATTATTCTCACTGTGCTGTTTGTGACAAAAGATGCCATCAATCAACGATCTATTAACATCTCTTGTTTCATTCTCGCCATATGACTAATATATTTCTTCAAATGCTACAGAAAGTCAGCTTTCGTGCAATATTACATGAAAACGGCTCTGTCATGCAGATAATTACTACTTGTGAGCAGTTGCATTGCACCTTCTCAAATGAAATCAATGACAATTGCTAACTAATTCAGGACCCCATCACATTCAATACCCCGGAGTATTCGATGTAAATTCATAAATCTTGTGCAAATGTCATCTCGAAGCAGTCGTGGGTTTTGTTTGCTTTCTTAAACAAATGCCTCAACAATAATACCCGAGTTTGATTGATGTACACCTAGATTGATCGTACTAGACGGAACAAAGCCACCGGGACAGATGATTGACAGTATGCAATGAAGTTACTGATTGATGCTTCAAGAATAAATAGCAGATGTTGATTATTTATAGCAACCGTCTAATCCGTGAGATTAACAATCATTCTATCTACATTACATCACCATTTATACAGCTTCCTCAGCAACTGTCAGAGCATTTAAATCCCATGGAGCATATTTATAAACTTGATACTATAATCGCATGCTATTGTAAACAAACAAGCGTCTAATCGACCAAGACAAAATCCAATACACGTTTTTCACGAATTTTAAGAAAAACAAATAAAGACAGTACTTACATGACAATCGCTTCGGTTGGAATTGCTTCCTTCTTGTCATTCTACTGCATGTGAAATTGTTTTCTTTCTTAATTACCGTTTATCAAATTGAGAACTGAACATGACATTTCTGTTTTTCATCTGCTTCGCTTCTCACATTTGACCCCGGAAGCAATAACAATGAGGTCACGCTCGCGCGCAAGCGCAGTTAGCTAAGCACCTGTCTCAATCACGAAGTACCGACAGGAACACTGCCGGTTTACGTCTCTTTTGCACGTTGGAACGTCAAAAAAGGTAAAGTTATGTATTTATTCAATGTAAATATTCAATGGAGCATATTTATGCACGGTGGTTAATGCATGTAATTGACCGGATATTGTGATATCGTCGTCCATAATGGTATGGTGCTCTGTGTGGGTCACAAATCTGATTGTTGCTGTAAGAGTTGCTTCCCTTTATCAGATGCAGGCGCGTAGCTAATTGTCTCTGTCCAAGTTCAATAATGAATATCATGTTTTCATTCTACATCTTAATTCTTATGGTAATTTTTCTATTTTATTCCATCAAGTTCTACTTAAAGAAATTGTGGATGTGTTCTGAAAGTTGTTGAAAACCAATAAGACATTTGATTTTATTGTTTAATTTCATATTTTAATAACTTAAATTGACTGATAATAATTATATAGATGAAGCTGAAATCTGAAAGAATACATTAATGCACCCAGTTACGGCTTTTATCCAATGTGTGATATGGTCATTTAATGTGACTTGTCAGAACGGTCTTTAAAATACTACACAGATGTTGACCTCTCTACTCAGTCATTTATTTTATTCCATTCAACTTTCAAGATATTATTTCAGTTAATTATGTATCAAAAATGTTACTAGAGCTACAGTACATTAGACAGATTGTCATGTAATTATTGACCTATCTAACACTGGCAGTAAAAAAGATCTGACCTGTAGTGCATTTTTCTGTCAGAAAATCGTGCATCACTTAAAATAATGATAGACAAACAGGAGTATCTATTTTATAAATTCCTTACTAATGATACATTATACCATATTTCCTTGTGTTTGTTATCATTGACTCTTTTTGTCCAATTCATGATGAGCATATATATATGAATGGAAAAACAATTTTATATATATACATGTACTTATATGTGTTATGTTACTATTGTGCACTTAAGCGTAATTATGTGTGGTTTCTTTTTGCATACATGTGCTATCTGATAGTATCAGGTGTACTGGTATGTAAAATTACACTGAGACACTTCTAATTGGTCACACTATGTTATTGCCGTTTATCAATTGATAGAAAACTTTGCAAGCAGATTTGTTTGTACAATCATGTGTGAATTTTTGGATTCTTAGGATTAACATATTGGTAAGAATGAAGTTAAACACATTTAGTTAATTTCAATTCACTGAATTTATTTTGAAAAATATGACAATTGAAGAAGTGACCAATTAGAAAAACATTTGAGTGAACTGTACATCCATTATTTATAGCATAATTGTTTCCTTTTTGTCATGTGATTTTCTGTCTGTGTGTAGTGTAGTGTATATAGAACTGATTGTTGCTATGTGGGCTTTATGTAAGGAAGAACTGTTTTGAACACAAGGGATTGTCACAAGTTATGTCCCTTTTCCCCTTCTAAAGTTCTCTCCCTTTATCCCTAATATGTTATATGTATATATAATATTATATTGATAGTATAAATGTATATATAATACTATATACTGTAGGCTGGAAAGGGGAGAGAACTCATGACAATCTCCTGTGGTTTTGAACAAGATCAAGTTTTTTTAATTATTTATCTTGACAATTGAACACTGATTCTGTATAACTATAAGCCATATTGAGATTAAAGTGTTCCTTAAATGGTTTGTTCGATTCATTGACTATTTTTATCTAATCTACAGCCATGACAAATTTCTGGCAAACTTTATTTCTCATGATTCATCCCAAAATAGAATTCATTCAAGTAGATCTATCAATTTGTACTTCATAGTAACATATTATGATGCAATTTATTACTAGAAAATTTCAGTGGGTGCTTATTTGTTATATCAATGTTCACACATTGGCAATGAACAGATCTCTTTGTTCTTATTGTGTAATTCATACTTATTCATTCCTTCTTGTCTGTAGGTCTGAACAATGGAGGATGAAGAGGATGTTCATTTTTGCTTGGTATGCAATAAAACCGTACAAGGATTGGCCAACTATATCCATCACAAGAAGAATGAATGTACTGGCAAAAAGCATAAAGTCAAATTAGAAACCAATGTTGACAAGAACACTGACATATTGGGGAAATTTGAGACCCAGTCATTTTCAAGTGCAGATAAAGCGAGGCAAAGTGTAAACCAGTCGAAGAGTTTCCAAGCAACAGGGTTTGAATCATTTAATAAAGAAGCTGTGGACAATGCTGGCTTCCATGAGTCATTTTTAAGTGGTTCAGGTCAGGGACCCCTAGAACCTACATTTGAAACCCACATTTCAGACAGAAATGATTATGATAAATCAGTAGCTACTAGGACTCAAAGTACCAGCCCTGAAAGCATGTTCATTTCCACACAGATGAACCTATCCACCGATGTGAGTGTTGCAACATTGCATTCCAGTGCTTTAGCCTGTGGGTTTAGCCCAATTTTTGCCACCAGTGTAACGCAAGAGAAGGATGATTTGACAGCAGAAACTGAGGATTATGGTATACTTACTGCTGATATTTCAGGCAATAGAAATAACCAGCCGATAAAGCAACAAAGTGAACTCAAACTGCCAACAGGGAACTTGAATAATTCTAGTCACATTGAGAAGGCAGAGTATGAACAGGTGGATGACTTTTTTCAGTCCCTTGAATTGATGAGCCGAACAGACAGAAAAGTAGACAAGGGAGTTAACTGCAATCAACTCCCTATCTCAAATATTCTGAATAATCTGACATTCAGTGATGATGAAGACCTTGGTTTCAACTTTGATGAGGACTTATCATTGGACAGTGATTCTGATGATAGTGATGATGGAAGAGTGCCACCTGGTGACTACACTGGGGGTAAATGGAAGCCAGGTGAAAAACCACTGACATATAAACAATACAGGTAATAACTGTAATATGTGATTATTTTGTAATCAAAATAAATATTTGCAGAATTGTCATAGATTATGCTTTCTATATTTACTGGTATGATTTCTATATTGGTCTGAATGCAAGATCAATGACCAGAGGGGATAGGACGTACCACTACCTGCTTGAAATCATGAATCCAGGTAGCGCCATTGACCGATTTTTCGTGTTCCTCAAAACATGACTTCATTTCAATATTACTACAGCTGGTGTTAAGTGCTGTGTGGCAGATGTAAAAATTCGCCGCGTACTTCGTCCAAAGTGTAGTTAACCTTAATCAACTTTAAGTCAGCTAAATTTACACGAAAATGACGTTAAGTCGCTGTGGTGTAGTGGTTAGCATAACGGACCGGCAATGCATAGACCCGGGTACGAATCCCGGTAGCGCCATTGACCGATTTTTCGTGTTCCTCAAAACATGACTTTTTTTATTATAATTGTGCATGTTAGAGTACAACTGTTTTCCAACAATACCATCTAGAACTTGATATTCTGGAGGTACCAGTATGTGAACTAGCATTGCTTATCTTGTATTCACAAATTAAGACTTTTCTGTTACGATTTTTTTTTAAATGTTTGTTAATTCTTAATGGAATACATCAATTAGTGCTTTTCTGTATTGAAAAAGAATGAGCTTGCAATCATCAAGTTTATTGAATGAGTAAGTCAGCTATTTATTTTACTGAGAATTTTAAGCTGCAAGTAATGAAAGAAACATATAGCAAAACATTGACACATCTACAAGTAGTAGTAGTAGGTAGCCAAATAGCCATTTGATTTTAAAACGCCTATTAAAACTTGTATCAATTGTCTCAAAATGTTTTATTATAAATTGCATTAGTTTATCAAATTAATTAATGACATACCAAATCTGTTGAGATCTAGTGTAAGCATTGACATACATGTTTTAGAACTTCTGTGTACTTATGTATGTATTGTCTGTTTTAGACACAGATATCGAGGGAAGTGGCCTCCTGGAGAAGGACCCATGCAAAACTTAGCCGTGCATAGCAAGGCTCCTGTTAGTAGGGGCAAGAATATCACCTTGATTCCGGGACATGAGACAAAGACTGGGAGAAAGTCTAAGAAATCAGTGGTCAAAACTTCAAATAAAGCGTTTGTATGTAACTTCTGCAATGTAACATTTCTTAATCGTTTTAAATACTCGAAACATTGTGGTGGTAAACAGCATAAAGAGAATGTGTTCGGTCATCCTGAAACAGCTGTGAGGGAACCAGAGCAAATGTTTGTTTCCAAGGAGACTGATAAAGATAAACAAATCGGAGTAAATGAATCAGATGACAGAATAAAGCAAATGTCAGGTAATTCTAATCAAGATGATACTTTGGAAACTATTTCAACTGAAGAAAATAAGAATGAAACGAGAGATGCTTCTTTTGATGAGGAATCCTTGGACGGTTATGATACTGACGAGTATTTCAATGAAGCAGAGAAGAAGGATGGTATAGACACATTGATTGCCACTCCTATAGAAAATGAGAATTATTCCGATTCTGTTCAAGTTTTGGTTCAAGTCCATATATGTACAATCTGTGACAAAAAGTTTCAAAACAAATATCTTCTTGCTAGACATTTACTAACAAAGTTTCACAGAAATCGTGCCATTACGCAAAAGGAGGAAGATGCGGTTCTTATAAAGAAGTATCAGAAATGTATTATACGTCTCAGTCCGTATCAATGCGCCATTTGTAGATATTACTACACGAGGAATGAAGATTTTGAAGAACACCTACACAGTGAAGAGCACCGAAACAGTTGTAAACATCTTGTTGGAGAGATGCAGTGTACTCTGTGCAGATATAAGTCCCATTCATTACAGCAGATACTTGAACATATTTCTTCTGAAGAACATTTAGCAAAAATAGGGAAACACAACAGAATCTGTGTGATAAAAGAATGTCATGCCAGTTGTACTTGTAAATTCTGCGGAATAGAAACATACTCTTACACTCGTTTACAGCAGCATATAAAGAAACAGCATGCTGATGGAAAATCTGTTGTAGGGGTTCAAAAACGACAAGTTGGTGTTCGAAACCGACCAAAATGTGAAGAGTGTGGCTTACAGATGTCTAGTCCTAGTGCATTGCTAATGCATGTGCGGCGCCAACATACAAAAGAGCGTCCATACTTCTGTGAGTGCTGTGATGCTGGCTTTAGTGATAAACATTCATTGACATCTCATCGTAAAACAGCATTGCATGCTCGTAAATTTTATGAGAACAAGAAAGAAAAATCTGAACCAAGCCCAGGTGAAAAACTGAGAACTACACAGAGCAGCACATCTGAACCACACGACAATGCTAGGAAACTTGACAATAGAAGCTCTCCTGAGAAGAAGGACACTATTGGTGATGACTTTAATGAGACAAAGAAGGACACAATAGACCCAAAAAAAGAAGTTCCTGATGCGGAACAGGAAATACTTGACTTTGAAGAAGAATGGAAAGCTGAAGACCTTGTTGTTACTAAGCCAAGTAGAAAAAGATCCAGAGGAAACACAAGTAAAACTGTTGGCTCATCTAGAAAAGATAAGAAATTTAGGTGTAATCATTGTGAGTTCAGTGTGAGTAGTTACGATGACTTGAGACCCCACTATATGAAAGAACATTCTCGTGTGATTAAGATATGTGAATTATGTGATGTGATATTTTTATCAGAAAAGGCTTACAAGTTACATGTGTTAAGTAAAGAACACCAGGCAAATATAAATGCATCTGGAAATAATGACAAAGATGACATAAAATACTTTCAATGTCATGTTTGCAAAAAGAAGTTCACTGACGAAAAATATTGCAATTTTCACACAGCATACCAGCATTTCCATCTTACAACAGAGGATGCAGTGTTGAAAGACAGTGGTTATAAAAGCATAACAAGGGAAAAATATGCCGACTTCTTACAAAGCATAACATCTCGAAGTTTAACTGACTCACTAAAATGTCCAGACTGTAGCACAGCGATTAAAAAGAGCAATCTTATGGTACATTTAAGAACACATACAGATGAACGGCCATTTTTATGCAGAATTTGTCCCAAGAAGTTCCGATCAAATTATAATCTACGGAAACATCTTCTCGGCCACTTCGGTTGTTTGGAAAGACATTGTGATGTATGTGGGAAGGACTTCAGCAAACCATCAAACTTTGAAGAGCATATGGAACTACACATGATGGAAAAGTCGAACATGGAGAAAACCAACATCTGCGACTTTTGTGGTCAGTCGTTTTACTTGCCTCGACAGTTGACCGTACATATGAGGAGGCACAGAAAGAAGGACTTAAAATGTGATGTTCCAGGTTGTCATTGGACATTTGCTTTTAGTCACGAACTGAAGACCCATAAAATGACCCATTCAGAAGAACGTCCATTTTTATGTGACACTTGCGGATTTGCTGCCTATTCTCCTTACCATTTGAAACGTCATAAAAGAATTCACTCTACTGAGAGGAAATTTCACTGCGAGTATTGTACTTACAAGGCTGGTAATAAAACCCATCTGCGTCGACATATGAGAATTCACATTGGATCCAAACCATTCAAATGCCCATATTGTGACTTTGCCTGCAATACACATGAAAACATTAGAAAACACATCCTTGAAACAAAAAAACATGATGGACTTAAAGTGTATCCATGTAAATTTTGTCAGTTTGCTACAAATTCTAGTAAAGACTTCAGAGGCCATTTAATGGGTGAGCATGCAAAGGAAACTGACGATGGAGCTCGGCAAGTGCCATTGTCTGTATTTACTGGACTATTTCATAAAGATGAAGACCTTGAAAAGCCAGCAGAGGGAATGCAAGTCTTGCCATGCAAAGAGAGAAAGTTCTCACGAAGGAAAGCCAATCCTGACGATGTACAAACAGATTCAGGACAAGTAGAAGGTCATCAGCAGTATGAGATTCAGAAAGTAGACAAGAAGCAAAAACGTAAGAGAAAACCTGAGACAGACATTTACACTGTTCAGAATACAGCAATGGACATGAGTGCTAAAAATAACTTTGGATCTTACCAGCATGAACCAATAAGAGATGATGATCGACCTATGACCCATCAACCATTCCCTATGTCATTGGTCACAAACAAGCAGACGGCAACGTCGACGGTGCCAAATGCTGCATTTCATCAATACCCATATGGGTCTATATCCAATTCTAATGTTGGATTGTCTGATTTGGGACTTAATGTTGGAGGTCCTGGTAGAATCAATGTAGGTCATACATACATGAAACATGGTCCTGATAACATGATGCAATATCAAGAATATCCAACCAAATTTGATGTGGTTAAAAATAGCAACAATACTGATGCCAGCAGTAGCCTGGTTATTGATATGAATTTCTCGCAACAGCATTAATGAAAGAATGAAGTTAATGTGACTTGACTGACAGTAAATTTTTATGTTTTACTTGATTTATCAGGGGTGCCATTTTACCCTTTAGTTGACCCTTCGACCCTTGAAATTCCCAAAAAGCCACATTTTGAACCTCAGGATTCTTGCTGAAGGGTCAATTTTTCTCTAAATTATAGGTAATTTGGCCATAAAATGGTCTTAAAATTCGAATTAAATTGATCAAATTGACCCTTGAGATATAGCTCCTAGTGGAACCCCTATTTATGTAATTATACTTATGTACCTGTCTGACCTGGAGCTGTTGTTGTATCAATTACTGTGCATTTTTTATAAAACAAAATATTGCTTAAGACTAATAGTCACTATATTTGTTTTAATTTCTTCTTGTAATTGTAATATTTCTTATTGATTGAAGTATCTGGTTTTATATCATTTTATGACAAACTGAGCGCCGCTGTACGATTTCCAACCTCTTCCGTGTTGTCATTCCCATAAAACGTCACATGTGACTTCACCATGTACTGACAGTAAACAATGTTTGCTCCATATGGCAATATGAAAACAAAGTGACCATATGGAGTAAATATTGTTTCCTGCTTGCAAATAGTGACATCACATTTATGACGTTTTCTTGTAATGATGTCACTTACAGAAGAAGTTGGAAATCCCATAGCAACGCTCAATTTTGTATAAATACATAGAAGACAATGCATGTAAATTAGCTTTTGACCTTATATCATTCTACATAGTATTTTGTTCATGTTCTGTATTTAATCAGATGGGCATTGGCAAGCATTATCAGATTGTGATTTGCATATAATAAATAGAAGACATTTATGTACAATGTATCCTATAGTATATATACTACAAAACTTTGTGTACGCATACTTGGCGGTTAGTTTCCTTTATATCCCATATAGAAGTTGGTTATCATAGCTCATGTTCTGATAGCAATTCATGATTTCAAAGAGTCATCAACAATATCATGTATATATTTCCATTTTTAAGTGTCTTTTATTTCTTCAATTCTGGTTTTCAGTAAAAAACATTGACATTTTATTAATGTCTCGACCTATGATTTTTCTTTGATGTCAATGACAAGTTATTCATTGGTTTTGTTCTGTAATTTTCTTATAATGTTGTAGATAGTAGATTTAAATGTTTCTGTTTTCTTAATGACACAAAAGTTGTCAGTTATATCTCAAGCAAATGAACTATGTGTTTATAACTATGTGTTTATCGATATATAAGCCTTTAAAACATCCTGAATATTTCTCCTTTCGTTGCGTTCACATAAAATGATTGATATTACAGATATATCAGTGTTCTGAATTACAGGTACCTTGTAGCTGCAAACTCCATTGAAGCTACTGCAATGTGAAATGAATGCCTTCTAACGTATCTTCACAAATTAAAATTAAACTTTATTTCTGAAAAAAACATAGTTCATGGTTATTTTTGTTCTCTTCATTCAAGACAAGTCACTAAATATTTCACTCTGTTCAAGTACAGTCGTAGATCAAATACTTGCAATTACCCGACCAAAGCTCATTTCGATTATTATTTACCCTTGGTGGCGAACTTTACAGAATCACTTTCTTACTTATTTACTGTACAATATGTATATCGACCTCCGGGGCAGTAGGTGCTTTAATTATTTTCTAGCAAACCATTATCTTGCGACAACATGTTGTTTGTGTAGCTATAAGATTTTCTTTTTGGAAGAACCTTCACAATATTAAAGAATGATTTTCTGTTAACAAGTAAGGCTGACTTTAAACTTTGTTGTTGTTTTTTTCATGTGCATTAGTGAGCTCTTTTTTTTTTGCTCTGTATGTTCATCTTAACTGCACTTCCATTTGTAGAGTTAGACTTGATGTCTTAAGCCTCATGTTGTCATAGTAACACATTTTAATTCTGAAAGAGATTCCATTTAATTTAAGGATTAGTGCACAGGGAGATGTTTCACGTAATATGTCATTGTTAAGTACAGCAATATATTATTTCCAGAGCTTTATAAATTGTTTTGCATTTTGCGCTTTTCACTATGAAACTTGTCAATGCAGAATCTTGCTATGACATCTTCTATATTTGTTCATGTATGGTGGGTACTTTTGTTGGAAATGCAGCTTTTACATGTCTAGACTATTATTGGGGTGTCCGGGTACATTAGTAAGGGAAGAAGACATACTATTGTTCAATACTTTTTTTAATACTTTTTTTCTTTTTCTGTGAACAAACTGAGAGTGTCCATGTGGATTATCACTTTCATATGCTAGTTGTATTTCTTTGGTTAACTTTATTATTGAAATTCCTTATCTGAAGGCTAGACATAGAATCGCTAGAAAACCATTTCCTGATGACATCATTAATGCAGATTACTATTTATTCTGGAATGTCTAATTTTCTCAACATTTTGCAAGTTGATTGCAACAACTTGCTTCAAAAGAACACCTACATACGTGTATTTAAATGTATATGTTAAATGATTAAAAAAAGGAAAAAATCAGCTGAGTGAAGTTCAATTTATTAAGCAATTTGGTAGCATTGATATCTTACCAGTATGAAAAATAGCACAGTTGGTCAAAGAATATCATTCTTTTAGAGTGTATCATGAGTAAAATGATTAAATTAGCCATTCATTTACCTTACCACTGCCAAAACCAGGACCAATTCATTTTAGGTTTAATTTTTGGTAATTTTCAATGGTAAGTTGAAGTGATCTATTTAACTTATTCTTTATTTCATCAGTAATTGGTTATAGACCTGATTTAGCTTCTGTTTTCAATGTCCACTCCGCTTCCATTTGTACATCATGATGAATTTTGCGATATTTCAATACAAAAAAAAATCTCAAATGAATTATGATTGACAGATGGTGTATGATATAACTTTATAGCATGAATTGTATTATAGTATTAATCGGATACATGTAGATTGTCTTGTTACTTAAATATTTGTTATTGTGTTAATGGGTTTTGCTTATTCTTTACTGGTGAAAAGGTTTTCAAGTACAATGTATAAATTATGTAAGACTTTGCATTACATGATATGTGCTCTTGTTTTCTGATGCTTACATGCACAACTTGTTAAGAGATATTCAAATAATGCTTTGTATGAGATGGTCTACACATAAGTTGTCCATTGAAATAAGATCTTAAGTATACACATTAATAAACTTAGCATCCTATATTATGTGTCAACAGTTTAGCAAGGACAGATAAGTGATGTTGAAGAGTGATACATGTATTGTATATTTGTATTGTCTTGTTACTGATATGTAAACAACTGCAGTATTGCCTGGCTACGCTTGTTATAGATAATGACTGGCTCCAATGTGGTAACAATTAATAAATCATATTATTTGTACATGGTGTTCTGTTTTACTATTTACATTGTGTTTTACATGTTTCTAGACTGGTACCTGGCTTATTGTTTACACTCACTTATACTCAGTTGCTTAAGACTATCAGAATCATTCACAGGCTTCCGGCATGGATACAAATATCTGGCTTGAGGGTTACTGGTATTTTGGCAGGAACGAAGCTCTGTCGAGTTATCTCCTAAGCAGTTGCCAGAGAGCCGGATATTTCCAACTGCAGGTGGGGCACAATGTGCATCTTGGGTTTTGACTTCAGATTAAGATTAGAGTAACCCTTGATGTGATGAAAATGGTCTGTTTGAGCACTGTATTTGTATCTTGAAAGTAAACAACGTACAGTAACGAAACATAGCAATAACAGTAATGGCCACTGGTTCAGTAAAATGGCCAGTTAGAAACAAAGGGGGTCGGCACATTGAGATATGACCGAAAACAGTCATCCAAGTCAATACCAATGATACCATGTAATATCACTGTGATATTACATGGTATCATTGGTTTTGACTTGGACAACTGTTTTAGGTCATAACCTCAACGTGCCGACCCCCTTGGTTAGAAACAGAGTTTTGGAGCCAATATTTTCTTACTAAGCAAGAGTAACAAAACATCATGAGAATATTACTCTGAAAATATTTGATGTTTGACCTCTAAGTGTGACCATGACTTTTGAGCTACAGACACGGTTCTTGGGTGCAACACGCCCACTCATCATGGTGAACATTTGTGCTAAGTAATTTGAAAATCCCCCAATGAATGAGTGTGTTATAGTCTGGACAAGATGTTTTAATTAGACCCATTTTGGACATTTGACCTCTAAGTGTGACATTGACCTTTGAGTTAAAGACATGGGTCTCGTGTGAGACACTCCGTCTCATCCTGGTGAACATTTGTGCCAAGTAATTTGAAATCCCCCAATAAATGACTGTTATAGTCCGGACAAGATGTTTTTACCCTTTTTTGACATTTGACCTCTAAGTGTGACCTTGACCTTTGAGCTACGGACATGGGTATTGTGTGAGACACTCCATCCCGTCAAGGTGAACATTTGTGCCAAGTAATGAAATCCAACAATAAATGACAGAGTAAGGGTCCAGACAAACTAAATACGGATGTACGCACACAAATACACTGAACCGCCGTTGTGTCAACTATGTTGAGCTCACTGCTAGCAGGCTCAACAAAAAATGGAACAAATTCATTCCTGTTCATCAATCATGTCAACTGTAGAGAAAGTAAAAGCTGACTATTAAAACAATGCAGATCTACATAATATATGGATTTTATAGAGATATTTTTTATGGTTCGGCATTTTTCATTTTTAAATATTTCAAGCACTAGATAAATATTGAACAAAACTGGTGACCTGTTTTTATTGTTTATATTTTTCAACATCAACAAATTACGGAGTGAAAGTGAAACCATCTGCACATACTAATAATGAAGCAGACAGACTTCTTTTTCGCTCTTTGTTTCACACAACATTACAAGAGCATTCATAAGAGACGAGGAACCAGTAGAAATCGTCTTTAAATGCATTTCGGAGTGGCTGGTTAAATAATTGATGTCAGAAAGGAATTTAGTCAACTGCAGTTGATGATGAACCGACACTTACAGAGATCGTTATTCATGTAAAGATGTACAACTGATTTATCAGTCACGTCTCAAATGTACAAAAACTATTAAGACTTCCATTTTCCTCTATCAATAATTATTTAAACTTAGCTCTTCGTAAATTACAGCCAAAGAAATGCCTGCGAAAGTGTAGAAACTTGAAGATAATTTTTGTGCCTCATTATTGATGTCATTTTTCCATGTGACAAGTGTTACTTTTAACACAAAAAACCTGATGAATAATGAGGTTTCCATCACATTTGTGGAGAACACTGCCTGATCAATGATGCCACTGAATATAATGTCATTTATCAATGACACAAATGGTTTTTTGTTTACTTTCAAACATTAAGAAATCCACTTAGGTTGACAAACAGTTCCAGCGTGTCTTTGCATGTTTTTGACTCGCAAGTATGAGAAACAATTAACCAGTCAAGACTTTGGATAATAATCGGATATAAATGCATCCAGATATTTGGTGCATACAATGAGGATAACTTTTAGATATGAGCACAATTATTGCATACAAGTCATATAGATAGGTCATGTAGGAATCACACGATGGGGAGATGATGTTCTTGCCTGCCTGTCCGTCTACATTTAACCTGTATGCATTTCACCTCTATAATCCTAGGCTGGCTTTCAATGAAATTTCACAGATGTGGGGTTGGTATTAATTAAGTTAAGCTGTGCATATTGTCAGTTTTTCCAAAACTTCTGGTAAGAAATTAGTAAAACTTATAATGAAATATTTTTTTCCCTCTTGTTGTCCCCCGAAATTCTGTTTTTTAATTTTCAGCCAGACCATTCCTTGCTCCACCATTCCCATAAGCATTTACCCCTGCATCCTGTCAATCCCCAATGTTTCGTAGTCTTGTTTCCCTGGGGTCCGAGTGCGGAGGCACCGTCTTATCAATGTGGCCTTCCCTGTAACAACTTAATCCCTCGGTACCAAGTGGATATGTACATAAAGTCAACCCTGGTTCAATGATTTTTCATTTGAGCAATGACTCTTTGAATTGTATTCATTAAAATCTATATACGATTTCTTGTTGAATCTCAAAAACAGTATTTCCAGATTTGTAAGAGTTTCTTCAGAGCGATTGATACCAAATTGTGCTTATCATCAGCACATTTTATCACGGGAATACTTGACCAAAAATTTCTTCATAATATCTGGACAGAATTTAATGAAATTTCAAGTACATGTACTACCAAACAGAGATATCCATGTTGTACCTTTTATTCTAGTTCACTCCTTTTCCACCAAGTTATGTGCTTATTAATTATAATTCTAAGTTTGCATGGAATTTTGATGAAACTTAAACAGGAGATACCAGTAATAAACGTACAGTAAAACATCAATTAGAGACCACCTCTATAAAATGACCACCTCAAAATTAAGATCATAATTCTCAAGTCCATTTTGCTCTTTATTCAACCTCAATATTAAGACCACCTCAATAAGACCACTTTACAAGGGTTCAAATGGTGGTCTTATTATTAAGGTTTTACAGTATAGTTTACTTCATATGCATGTTTCACTTCAGGAGTTGTGGATCTTTGTGCTTTTCCAATGTGAAACAAGAGTGGCAAACTGTTGTCACAAAATACTCCCATCATAAGTCAGAGCTCAGAATTAAAACAAGACAAATTTTAGGTAATTCCTAAAATCAAAGGGTGATAACTCCCGAGTGACTTAAGCGATATGGCTGGTTATCGAACTTGGCCAAGATGTTATGCCTGACTTAGAGAGCAGACAAGGCTAATTTGGCCAATTTTTTATAATTCAAGGGCCATAATTCCGAAGTGCCTGGGGCGATGTGGCTGGTTATCTAACTTGGCCGAGATATAATGCCCACAAACATTTTCACAGAGTTTGGTAAAGATCAGATGAAAACTCTTTGACTTAGAGATCGGACAAGGCTAATTTGGCCAATTTTGGATAATTCAAGGGCCATAATTCAGAAGTGCCTGGGGTGATGTGGTTGGTTATCAAACTTGGTCGAGATATTATGCCCACAAACATTTTCACCAAGATTGGTAAAGATCGGATGAAAACTCTTTGACTTAGAGAGCAGACAACATGTGGACGCCGCCCGCCACGGGTGTTCCCATAATACGTCCCGTTTTTTAAACGGGTGTATAAAAATCTTTCCTTAACTTCATGGAAATGCTCAAATTTTCCTTGACTGCCTCTTTTTCTGTTACAATTCCTATTTGAAGGCTTAAACCATTGACTGGGAAAACATACATTCTCATGATAAACAACAACCCTTCCTAGTTCCATATTTCTGTATTCTATCTGATTACATTGAAGTACCTTAAGCAAACATACTCTGTGATACATGTAGAGTTCATATTTCAAACATTTATTCAACAGAATGCATGATATAATATAGTGTATCCACTGAGGATTTCCAGTGAAAGGATGCAACAAATTACATGCATTCTACTAGACAACATTGATAAATCCTCCGTGATATATGCTGTGACTTTTACCAGTCGAAGGCAAGTCCATGCGTGGATTAAGAGGGAATCATCAAGTACCTGTCCCCTCATAAACTCTAGACAACCATTTCAATGCCTTTTTATGGCTTTTCAATGGCACTGAAAGCTGAAAGTACATAACACTTCTGCTTACTATACTAATTCAGTAATCTTAACTCTTTATAACAAAGGGCAATATGCATAAAATATGCATAAAATAGTAAGTATAACAATTCCTTATGTATCAAAGTGAATGTAGCAGTAGAGTACCTAGATTTGTGGACCCCAACTTACAGTACGAGATATGGGCATATTTGAACTATGCATACATGTATACTTAACACCATTAAAAACGCAACTATTTCACTTAGCCTTTATTTTGTTCCAAGTGTTAAACATGTTTTATTGTTAATGTGTAAATCATTCATAAAAAAATATCAAACTACTGCCCTAGTATTCATCTATCATAATTGATTAAGTTTAATAGGAAATTCTGTTTGAGAATTAAAATATAATTATTTCTTAATTATGTCTTTGAGTTGATGCGAAAAAAAAATTGTTGCGGTTTTAATGGCGTAGAATATATATACATTAGTAACTCGTTTATTCATTGACCGCGTAGAGACAGCGAGCAAAAACCTTCATACAGTTAATGTTACACAAGCGAGGGGACACGGTGTTCCATACCCACATTTATTGACTCAACAGTGGTTGTTAAACACAAGGAAATGAAAAATTTCCAGTTATAAACAGTATACAATTTATATCTTTTTTATGTTTATTGAATTAAATCCAGATACATTTGTTATATGTAATAGTAGAAAATCAATATTTCTAGCGTTAAATATTTCAAAATAATGGACACAAGAACTAAAATAAAATGGAATGAATTTAGTGATTTTAAACAATAATACAGAACATCACATTTATCATTTCACAGAATATTCATAGCAACATGCAGATGACAGTTCCTTGTTAATTTATGACAAAATTAAATTTTCGCAAGCTCTCAGAATCTTAAACAAAAGCAAATTTTACAATAATGCTAAATTGTACGACTATAGGGTCTTGTTTCGATCGTAAATTTAACCATAACTGAGAAAGCAACATTTAATTAAGACAAAACATATGAGTAATGACTTGAGTACAATTTCAACAAAACATGCATATTGTTAGATGTCAGCAACACAAGAAGTGTAAGATTTTATTACGAAGCAGGTATTACAGAAATAGATCAAGACGTACAGAAATTCTGTGAATATATGGCAGGTATGATCTTACATTATTAACAACAGTAATATGTATCATGGAATACAGTTATTTATTATTTTGCATTCATATAGAAGCATTTCCCTCAAGGATTATCAGGTGCACCCACAATAACAGAATACGTTCCTTGACACCTCATTTTATAATTTACAGTTAGAAAAAATATATAAATATCTGCATACACAAGCTCAATTTCTTTCGTACTTAATTCATACCCATTCTATTTCATTCCTATTTAAATCCAAAGTAGGTAAAAAGCTATCTGTCATTATAAAATGACTGTTGCCTACTGAATGACTAAAGAACACGAGGAAGAATAAATTCCAAAATGTTGTATATTATCAGTATGCCTCATACACATGTATAATGCAATAGTAAAAAGGTCAACATTTGTAATATGTACCAGTATAACATGACTTGAAAACCAAAAAACAATAAACTCCCTGAAAAACAGACTCTTAAAACCGGAATCCTCAGGAATTCTACGATTTTTGTAGACCCATATTTTCCTCTTGGCAATTTCATTGCATAAACCTCTCTGAAACACTGACTCAGAATTCTGGACGGTTTTTCGCACCCACTGACAGATATAGTATGATATAGTATCCCTGAGAAACGGACGGGTACATTTCCTGTCAAAGTGTCAAACTGTGTACTTATAAGTAAGAAATGGGACCGCAACAGAAGTGTAATCAACAGGTGTCATTTTTCCATTATTTACCATTTAACGATCTTGTATGTAAGTTATAAAGGCATCAAAAACATGTGTATTTGCGATAGTTAAATTAAAAATGACGATCAAGTATGCTTTAATGAACAATGGCCGTATTATTTGATCTTTTAATTTTGTATAGCAAGAAACTTATAAACTGACAAAGCAAACTGTCGGCATCTCAACATGTTTTAATTACAACAAAAAATAAATCAGATCATATTTTAATTAATATGTAACCAATTAGTGCATATTTAGGTTAATCAAGATCTGCATCGTCCACACCACAGGATAGTTCCGATATATTGAAATGATTTGTAAAGCACTATACCATCAGCAAAATACATGTAGCTGACTCAAACAGTTCTTGTTGAAGAGGGCAGAGTCAGGACAAATTGTAGTCACAAATAAAACCAAACTCTCAAAAAGTTTCAAAATGGAATAAAATGAAGCTTTACAAACATTTCACAGGTCTCAAATTGTGCATTTTTAAATGTACTAAGTATATATAACTATCCATTTATTTCAGCTGAATTGTGATGAAATCATTGTGCTTACTTTAACTGTACTCGAGTCTGCTGCCTAGAAAAACCAGTGTCTTAAAAGGTGTGGACGTGACCTTCACAGGGCTCAAACCCACAATTTGACCTTCACAGGGCTCAAACCCACAATTTGACCTTCACAGGGCTCAAACCCACAATTTGACCTTCACAGGGCTCAAACCCACAATTTGACCTTCACAGGGCTCAAACCCACAATTTGACCTTCACAGGGCTCAAACCCACAATTTGACCTTCACAGGGCTCAAACCCACAATTTGACCTTCACAGGGCTCAAACCCACAATTGATCACCTGGAAGATCTTACAGCACCAGCCAGTGTATCGTTCTCTTGTTTATATCACCTTTTATTATCAGCTACATCTTATTCCAATTTATGTTAATTAGGGATCCAGGAAGGAGTTTTTCAATCCGATTTGCACAAAATGAAAGCAATAACATATCTCAAAAGGAAAATATAATGGGGCAGCAGGAAAAACAGGGCTCAGGGTAAAATAAAGTAATAAATCATTTAATGTTAAAACAATATAATCATAGAAATAATTAAACCTACAAATAAATTAAAATGATTTAAAGCTACAGGCAGAATGTACGAGTAATGAGGTAAAATACAGGTGAGGCGATACTGACATTGTTCTGGTAATACATTAGACAAATAAGTACAATGCAAACAATAAAATAAAATATATATATGTATAAAATTGCATATATACATTGTATATATATGTATAAATGATCATTTGAAAATGACTATACAGTAAAACCTCACTTAAAGACCACCTCAATAATAGGTCCACCTCAAAATTAAAAACATAGCTTTAAAGTCCTTTTTCACTAATTTGCTCTTGATTCAACCTCAATAATAAGACCAGTTTTCAAGGGTCCCAAGAGTGGTCTTATTAGTGATGTTATACTGTATTTTCAAAGTGTAATAATTGTTTTTTCAAACATCTATCATGATGTGAAGGAAGTGATTTATGTATACACCCCTATGGGATAGGAATATGAAAAGTGATTTTTTTAATATCCTGAAGCAAAAACAGGCGTTTCAATACGAAGCTTCAGTTTGTTACCATAAGAACTGAATTATCTTATGTTCATACATCCGGGCAACAGAAAAGAAACCATGGACAACTTCTATATAGCACTGGGACAAACAAACAGTAAAATGGCCGTGATAAGAAGTGGCACATCATTGTCGCATAATTTCTTTATTATTGAGGTAGATATTTACCAAATGTCATTGAAGACTTGTTTCAGGCACCAAATTAACTCTACATGCTTTATCAGGGTACCATAACATGATAAGGGAGCTTTACTAGCCAGGTAGCACCACGGGAGATTGTCACAAGTTCCCTTCTAGAGTTATTTCCTTTGTCGCTTAGTACATGTATATATAGAACACATACACATGATAGAAGGGACAAAGGGAAAGAACTCCAGAAGGGATAAAGGGAGGGAACTTGTGACAATCTCCTGTGGGTTGCTACAGAGTGCAGATTTTATCATAATTGCAAAAAGTCATAAAACACTCACACAGACCATCAGTGGCAAATCAAGACAACAAGATATTATCATTTAAACAGTAAGTAATCCTCCTTGGTATCATTCAAACTTAACAATTCAGTAAAATATTGCAAATTAGTGTTTACTTACCGAAAACAAGAGACATAAATTTAAAGTTGTATTTTAATTTGCTGCAAATCTAGGGCTGAACGCGAAACCGATGCATCTCCTTTTTTATATACACTTAGAACAGTTCAGGCCTATGCACTTTTTATGCACTGAGAACGCCAGACACATTTCCCAATGTGAACCTAGCCCTTTATGCAATATACAAAAGTATTCCTGAATTACTGTTTTAATAACTTGAAACAATATAACTATTATAAAACTGTTATTACAGTTAAGATTTATGTTTATAATACAATAGCTCACATATCCTCAATATTTGTATCATAAGGTAGTAAAGTTCTTTTATACAACTTGGTTTACATAATAATTTCAAACTATCTGTTTTAACCTGCCTATAAAGTATTATTAACTTTTATTATTGTCAAGGATTTTGTGTAGATATTTACAGACATAAACCAACACAATAAAGAAACTGCTCTTTTAAATTTGCTATACTTTTACAACAACTAGGAATAACCGAGTGAAAATTGTCTGACCTAATTCTGTAGCTTTTTGCAAGGGCCCTGACCAATGTCCAGCAAGATTACAAGCTGCCATGCATTCAAACCAGTAAATGTCAGACAAAATTTCAAACAATAATTGTAAGTTTCTCCGACAAAATGTCAGTCAATCAGTGAAGCAATTGTTTGTTAGTTGCTGAGAAACGTTCCTACATACAAAACACACAATGAGGACATTGGCAGGGGTCAGCAAAAGGGTGACAACATAAGCTCTATTATTTGAAAAGTTTTGAATGGTCGAACTAATAAGTCCTTAAAACCAAGCCCCATCCTATCTCCTTCTCTACCTTAATGTTTGTCATGTTAAAACCCCTTCTGGTTTTTAAAAAAACATAGCAACTGTCAAAGACATTTTCTATTTGGCATAACGACCAAATAACTGAGTACATGGCATAAATACTACGAATACAGGAAAAAATAAAGTAAAAAACTGGTTATATTCTTAACTAATTAGAGCAATCAGGCATGAAAAGTGGAATGTATATATACAATGTAAAAAATTCCCATAACCTCTAGGTTAATTAACAGTAATTGCCATCACAGCAAAATATTCTGTGCTTCCAAAAAAAGTGCTAACACAATGAGCCAAAGACTGAAAACCATGTATAAGGTTCTTAATAGCAAGCGTTCATATTTTTACAATTGCATATTTACAACAAGAGCACCAAATCTGGCTTTGTTCAATAATCCAAACAATAACTTCATTCAATTTAACCAGTTAATTTACATTTTTGTATGCAATTCGATGCCATGAAAGTTGAATCAATCTTTAATGTCCTGTTCTGATTTAAAAGATCGTCTTGAATTCTTCCTCTTGCTGACTGGCAAGATGGCCATCCCTTCCTCGGGAACTGATAAATCTTCACTCTCAACAAAAAGTCCAGTGAAAGATGACAGAGACTTTGACCTAGCTCCATCTTCAACTTGATCCGAGTGATCTGACATTAAATGAGAACGGAACTCTTTTGTCGAGTTTGTTGAATACTCACAAAACTTACAGGGATACACCTTCATTCCACAGTGAATATTAGTTTCTAGAATATGCTTTCTAATGTTATCATGTGTATTACAAGCGTAAGAACAGTACGGACATTTATAGGGTTTAGCGCCGAGATGTATACGCATATGTCGTCGCATGTGTGTATTCTTTCTAGCTTTGTACTCACAAAACTGGCATTCTAAAAGTGTCACATCTTTAGCGTGGATCTTTTCATGGGCTTTGAGGTATTTTCTGCACTTGGCAGTGAACCCGCAAGTCGCGCATATGAAAGCGTTCTCATCCGAGGAATGTGTCAGTTTATGCATCTTGAGATCATGTTTACTATGGAATGACCACTGGCACCCTGGCTGATCACATTTCAATGTCTTTTCCTGATGCTTGTAAAGATGTGCACGCAACTGTTTAGCCAAGTAAAATGAAGTTCCACAGACTTCACAGACATGAGATTTAGACTCGACTGCGACAGCTCTATGAAGAGATAAATGACTGTTATAATGTTCATTACGTTTAAACTGCTGACCACAAATTTCACACGACTTGGAAAATATATTAAAATGAACTCCCAAGTGTCGTCGTAAAGAAGTCATGTTAACAAAACTTTCCACGCACAACTTACACTGAAATGGTTGTTCTCCAGTGTGTAATCGTAGATGGGCCATCATGCTATTCTTTGAGACAACAGACCCGCAATCTGGACATTTGGATCGAGCTTTGGCAGATTCCTTGGCTATGCTAGCAAGGTAATCAGCATATTTATCTCTAGTTATACTTGGGTGTTGTAGAAGGCATTCCTCAGATTTGAAATGAAAATGTTGCAAAGCTGTGTGAAATTTACAATAATCTTCTGACGTGAACTGTTTCTTGCAGACATGACACTGATAGAACTCTTGTGACAATCTGTTAGCGCCAAGCTTTTCAATGTTCGCTTGATGTTCTTTACTATTTGAATGTTTTCTATAATTACCGCTAGTAAGAAACACAATGTCACATACATCACATTTATGAGTTAACTCAATATGTTGATCTAGGTAGTGAAACTTCATGTCTGCATCAATATAGCTTGTGAATGAGCAGTGCTTACAATCAATTTTCTTCTTCTTCTGGTTGTTAGCTTTGGAATTAGAAGTTTTTACTCCATGAGATTTCGGAATTTCTGTAAAATCCTCATCAAACCTGATAGTATGTTCATCCACCTTGTACTTTCCTGTGTCATAAGTTTCTGCACTGCTTAGTTCATTAGTGCTCTCTATATAATTTTCCGTATTATCATCAGGGTCAACTTTTATTTTTGTTTCAAACTCATTTATTCCATCATTATCAGGGTCCAAATCCATATCAGTAACTTGAGAGATTTCATCAGTGTGTTCAGTCAGTGCTTCAGAGTTAACAACATTAGCTGGCTGTCCTATGTTCTCATCAGCTCTAGAATTCAAGGAATGTTTGTTCACATTGTCTTTTACTCCATTTGGTATGACAGTTATCACATGCACAGTGTCTTTGCTTTTGTTATGTCTAAACTTAAGAAAATGCTGCTCCAAATTGTCAAGCATAGAAAATTTAATATTGCACTGCCTACATATAACTTCAGTAAGTATATTTTCAGTATTACTCGTGTGGTTTGCAGAATTAAGATGACGCTTGAAGTCCTCAAGTCTACTGAAGTAGAATTTGCAAACAGCACATTGGAATGGACTAAGCTTTGAAATATAACTTAAGTATTCTAGAGCTGACAATTCATGCATATTTTCTGTTGTCCCATCCTTACTGATCGCCATTAACAAATGTTTCAAAAGTGAATGCTGACTTTCAAATTTCATGTCACACACTAAACATTCCAATGTATCAGCAAAGTAAGTATTTCCTTCCATATCAGACAAAGCCTTTTCATTAGAAGTGTCTCCAAGAGCATATTCTTTACAGTGCTCAAATCTATTTTGCATTTCATTTTCATGAGAATCATCAATACCAGCAATGTCATCTGTTTCATTCATACTTGCTAGCTGTTCACTTTTTATGGCAAAATTTAAAGGTCCATTTTTCTCACTATCATTTTCTATACCACTTGTAACATCAGTTCTTTCATCAACCACATCATCTGAGGGTTTCTCTGTATCTGTTACAGCTTTCTTGGGATTGGGTAGACCTAATTTACGACGTTTCCTGGAATAACAAACAATGAAAAATGATTAGTTTTTTACCCTATCCAAGAACCACCAGAATAGTGTATTCGATATTTTTGGAGGATTTTCTTTGCTGTGTTTTTGCTAATATCAGAAGATAAAAAATGTGCAGTCTTGCACAACGGTATGCATGGACATTCCATAATATAAGAATGTGTCTGTAAATATGAGTTTAGTAGTGTGAACAATCCAGCAAATGTTTATGTCACCAAAATATATACACAAAATCCTCAGGACGTAACATTAAGTGTTCGAAACCTTAAATCAGTTAATAATTAATATAAAGTTATAAACGAAACTGCTTCTCTAACTTAATGTAGCTAACAAACAATAATCAAAAGCCTTGCCTTTTCTTCCCTTTTCTTGCTAAGTCTGGTACAACAATTGTTTTACTTTTATCTTGACCCTCTATAACATTGGCACTCAGCAGTCCATACTCCTTCTGCTTGGAATTGAATATATCTTCATTAACATTTTCTCTAGTTGCTAATGTAACAGCACCACTGCCCAGGTTATCAATTTGGTTTGAAACAAACTCTGAACATTTATCATTACTAGTTAAAGTGCTTAAATGTTTATCATCAGTTAAACAGGCAACCGTTTCTACATCAATATTCTGCTTATTATCAACTTTGATACCGACTTCATCCACTTTCCTTGAAGATTTGAATGGCAACTTTTTCCTGTCATTTGGTGCTAGATTCATTTCATTTTGGCAAGACAGATCTAAAGCAGATGCTATAGAAGAATCCTGACAATCTCTGGTTTCAGATGTCTGCTCATCAGGAACAGTCATCAAGGGTTGAGATTTCTCAGCACCATAGTCTGATTGACGACATGTTTGACTTGTATGTTTGACAAAAACATCACCTTCACTTGGTTCATGATTGGTTTCCTGTTTACAATTATTGGTGAAGCTTTGAGCGGAAGCAACTTTTATTTTCTTCTCCAGTTGACATCCATTCTTTCTAAGGATGTCAACGAGTATCCGGATATCCGGATATCCGCATTCCGTTCCGAGTATCCGAATCACAATTTGGCATTCGGATACTCGTTTAAAATTACGAAATATTTGACTCTCAGTATCTTTAACGACCAACAATTTATTTTAACACCTATAACAATAGAATCAATTCGATACCGTGTGTCATATTGTTTATGGTCTTCTTTGCACATCGGTGTCTTTGTGAGATACCCTAAAGCGTGATAATCACTGCGGCGTATATTAAAGTATGTTTTTCACGGGACTAAAACCAATTAAAGATACGAGTAAATAAAATTGTATAAAAAAGTTCTCTGGTTGGTGTTGTTGTTTTTACAAACATGTTTAATTATACCTCATTAAGGGTGACACTATTGGAATTAATTACATCGATTTTCGTGTTAATTGTAGTAGGTGGGGAAGGGGGTTACAAATTGAGCGTTAGTCTTACGCCGCATGTTACAAACACTCTTTGCTCACGGGCTGCTATTATTAATTTTATGCTGCTTTGAAGTATGGTTTATTCTACAAATACAATCCCCTTGTAACAAACAAGTGTTATATATTGACGTATATTATTGGTCCAGATCACGCAACGCCCAATAGCAATTAAATATTACTCATTTGTATCAAGATTACCAATTGGTTATGATTGAAAATAAAACTGACAACTACTTGGATCTAAACAGCATGAACTGATACAGGATGTTGTAACGAGATGGAATTCGACTTACCTTATGATGGAGCGTCTGTACGAGCAACGTCGTGTGTTAACTGACATCATGTTGGATTCTAACTTCACGAGCAAAAGTGATTCCGTTCTGTTATTGAAACAGCATGAGTGGGAAATCGTTAGCGATTTATGTGAGGTTCTTAAAGTGTTGAAGGATGTTACGACCTATATGTCCACTGAGCAACTTGTTTCATGTTCGGAAATTTACCCTATAGTGTTTGGATTAGTTCAGGGATGTTTAAAAGTCAAGGATGGAGATAGTGGACTTATTATGAAGGTGAAGGATAGTATCCGCTCTGAACTAATCAAGCGGTTTAACCCTTACTCTCAGGAATGTGCTTCGTCAGTGCCTATGTTAGCTTCCCTACTGGACCCCAAGTATAAACGACTTCCTTTCCTGACTTCTGAACAACGTAAGGCCACTCGTGACATGTTGGAGAACAGGATTGATGAAATACCGTTAAGAATGCCACCACGTGATAGTGAATGCGTACAACAGCCCAAAAGACGGAAATTGGACTTTTTGATGTTTGATACAGCAGAACAAGATAATTGTGACGAGGTCATGAGTTACATTTCGGAAAAGGTTTCGCATGATATTGATGCGTTAGTGTGGTGGAAAAACAATGAACACAGGTTTCCGAAAATTGCTGTTATCGCAAAAAGAGTCCTTTCAGTCCCTGCTACCTCTGTGCCATCAGAACGGATTTTTTCTGCTACTGGACTCTTAATTAACAAACTGCGAAACCGACTTTCCAGTGATTTAGTTGACAATATCATTTTCTTGAACAAGAACAAAGTGTCAGTAACAGAGGTTTAAATGTGGATTTAATGAACATTGAAATGGTCAGATACAGTGTTGAGGAGTGATTTCGTGTTGTACATATTTTCATTTATTTTGTGATGTGTCCGTACCATGTAAATATTGTTTTGTGATTTGTCCGTACCATGTAAATATTGTTTTGTGATTTGTCCGTACCATGTAAATATTGTTTTGTGATTTGTCCGTACCATGTAAATATTTAATGTTTCATGTTCTGTCTATCTGTTGTATGTTTTATATGTTGTTGTTTTTCGTTATTTAATTAGTATGCATGCAATTAAAAGATAAAGCTGCAGTTTAAGAGTTTCTTCATTGTCTTTAGTTGAGTAATACATAATCTGTTTGTTTGTAAGTTTGCGGTACTTACAAATTTATACCGTATGGTACACAATTAGATCTACCGCAAAAATACAAGCAAACAGTATGTACCAGTTGTTCTACAGAACAGGCTTGATACGTAAAAGCAAACTCCATCTCAAGTGGATACATCATATCATTAATCATGCTTTGAACACGACACAAGGAATCATCATCAGTTAGTACTACGTACCTGGAGATTTAACATCACATGAGTTCGCAAATATCTCTCAAAATTACAAATTTCATCAATCTACAAGTTTCGTCTGTTCACTACATAATGATGTCTTTAGTGAATAAGCTAAACTTGTTAGAGTGAGCAAATCTGTATTTTATTGATAACATTTGGAATTCTTGTGTAAACATTAATCAAGGCTCACACCAAAACAAAGGGAGATCACTGCGCAAGAGTTTGTCAAAACGAAAGTACACAATCACACGGAGTTACCTACCTTTATGAACACATGCTCTCAAAATCAGATAAAACTGTTATAAGAAATCAAATATTAACGATTTTAAACTCAGAGTACACATTAAATATTTCGATAACTTCGGAAATTCAATGAACTGGAACCTAGCTGACTGCATGCACAGTAAGTTTGTTTGGTGCAAATAGATGATTTAAGTCGCGAAATTATGTGACATTACAAGCAAATCGTTAACATTTCGATAATTTTTGTTCCGAGTATCCGGATATTCGTTCGGATGGCGTTCCGAGTATCCGGATACCAATTTTGGTATTCGTTGACATCCTTAATTCTTTCTATGAAAAACATAGTTCATTAATCCATAAATTGTGTCACTGCAAACAACACAGTAATGTTCATCTTTATCCTCCATTATTCATGACATCTGAAAGTATACATGAACAAAAAAGTAAAGTTTGACATAAGTTAAATTCTAAGGGAAGTTATTTTGTTAAGGGCGCACATCTCAACTTTCAATAGCTAAATAATTTACTTTTAGTTTACTGCAACACTGTCTTCACTGGAATTCATTTCTTACATGGGGGTTTAAATTTAAAATAAAAGTTCATGTTTTACATATATTTTAATGAATTCTGAGATCAACAATATGTTTGATTAAAGTGGTTAAAACAGCATCTCTTGAGTTCGTAGATGATAAGGATTTGTCATGTATACCTCAAACAATGCTGAAAGAGTGAAAATGGGATAAATATCATGTTATCATTTATGATGAATGGTCAATGACTAGATTATTTTTCTTTGTGCCAAACATAACATACATTAGTCAGGTATGTTTTTCAGTCGAAGTATATAAATCAACGATAATTTACAATAAACATGACCAGAAGTCAACATAACCCAGTTTAAGTAAATTTTCATCTTCTGAATTTAACCTTCATTTTATTTTAGGTACATTATAATGTAGTTTAGGTTTGTTTAAATACACAATACTTTTTGATGTACTTTAATAGTTTTTTGAAACTCAATAAGCAACCTATTCAGACAATTTTAACAAAAAATTAATGCTGCAATGTGGATTTACGGGTCAATTGGAAAACAAGCACACCTTCAAACCTGTCAGTATGGCTACCAATACTTTCACACAAAAATGAACTTAAGCTAACATTGTACAACAGGACGTTTATAATGTGATTAATGCAACACACATCAAATGCAATAACTCACTGTTTTCAAACACTAGTTTGAAGGGATGGTCGAATAAGTCAGTTGCCATCATAAGTCAAGAATACCAGTTGAGTTAAGGATTTTATCATTATGTTAGATTAGTTACAACTGATTTAATGTATTCATTTTTGTCTATGGTGAGCTCCCCTCCCTCCCCACAATCAGGCAAGCATGTGTTTTTCTATGAGTAAGACACTGAAACTGAATCACAGACTTCAAGTCATACATATATATGAATAGGTCCTATAAATATGAAATTGCTTTGTGCTTTTTATGTGTTTGTAATTTTCTGGCAAAGAAAAAGTGCTCGACAATTAATAAAAAATATGAAAGAGATGATAAATGTAAAAGGTGAAACGTATAAATATTTGGACCAACATGTGAATCACTTTTTCAACATTCAGGAATCTGTGTAAATTAATTGATGAACATCTCTGCAACTAAAATAAATCAAGGGAAAAAAGTGCTCCCAATGTGCGACTCAAACCCAAGACCTTCAAAGCACTAGTACAGCACTCTACCGACTGGGCTAACCGGGCAACCTTCTAACAACACGCCACATCACAACTTAGGTTTAGTAACAAATTCTTGGACTTGGGAATGACAATATTTTGGCCAACTTGCGATGGAGAGATAGATGAAGGAATGAGCTGGACCACATGTAAGTGGAGACAAAATAAGAATTAATACATACTTTTGCCTTTTAATTGCTTAGTAAAAGTGGTAAACCAACAAAAAGGTATGGCTGGGTTTCATTTTTAAGAGTTTAATAGCGAAAGTTCAATTCAGCTGAGAAACAGACACACTTTTGGTACTCTTGTATCAAAATTAATTAATATGGACAGTGCTACAGAACTCAAATATAGTTTACCATTTGTCAACTCGAATATCAATGTTGTTTTGCATACAACCTCAAGGTTGTGTTGTCGGGGTTGTCGTTCTTGCCAAATTATCTTCAAGATTGATGCACACATAAATTTCAACTTAGGTGTCTTCATCGTGATCCATGTTTATAAAACTCTACATATCACCAAATACACATATGTGATATTGTTTCTATCAACACAGTGATGTGTATTTATTTATAGAACGCATAGTTAATTTTCTAAATATTTTGTGCATTGCGAGTGCGGGAAATTTCAACCGATGGAAACATGTCAACAGACGAAAAAGAAAGAGCATTTTCGTCAGTTCTCGAAAAAAGTAAGTTCAAAACTTATGTGAAGGTGTAATCTTTTAATTTAATGTTTTTTAAATCGCAGAATACATGTCATGCTGAGAAACAATCACACTACGTTGAGTGTAGAGTATTCGGATATTGTTAATTTCGGATACGTGCAGTTGTAATTCATGGGTAATTCTTTAAACATGTTCTGATTTCAAAGTTAGGACAAAACGTTATTTGTAAGACACTGACAGGGACGTAGCTAAGTATTTTTCTGTATACTAACGACTTTGTAGGCGATCCAAGAGCAGTCCCCTAGAAAATTTTGAAATTCTATAAATTTTGTTGCAACTGGGGTGGCACGATTTACCCAAATATAACCAAATACAGGTATATGTACCCAAATACAGTCTTATTTGTCAAAATACGGTCATCTTATGTGGAAATATATGTTTTTAAATGGTTATGGAAGGTAATGAAGTAGTATAAAATATAAATAATGAGTTAAGAGGCATGGACATGGTTTGTATGTACCCAAATACATATATGGGATATTTCCGTTAGATTTATTTTTCATTTGGATCCGTAACTCCGAAACATTTATTTTAAAATACGGGTAACTTCATAAATGGAAGGTTCTTAAGACTATCCAAATTCATGTAAAAAAATAAGCAAAACTTTCCAGTACTTTTTTAAGTTAAATGTTGTAATAACTTTCCAGTTGGCAGTGGCGTTATTTGTTAATGTTTTCACCCATTTCATTTTAATATATATTATGTACGAACTCTTAAGTCAACCATTTATCTCCTATCAACATATTTTTATTTTTTTCCTTTTTATTATCCCAAATAAAACTATAAATGAGCTTGTTAAATTCTTGAACAACATGTTTAGTGACAACTAAGGAATGTAGAGCATAGGAAATATTGGGGATTAGTAAATTTTAGTATTACAGTATATTCATGAATGGTTGTCTTTTATTTCAATTATCAGTATTGCAAAATTGCTCAATTAACAATCTGTTGGCAATTAGGGATAATAATATTTCAATATAATGGTTCTTTGGGTATATTTGCATTATTTGGGTAAGTTGTGCTGCCGTTGCAGCTGCATTTTGAGGCATACAAGTTATAAATTTATCTGTTCTTAAATACATTTGATTGATACTTGAAGGCAATAATATTCATTTTGTTTCAGTAAACTCTCAGTTTCCATATGTGAATATCAGTTACACAGATGTGGAACATTATCCAGATTTTTGTGGATTGCTGACTAAGTTGATTCCTCATTTACAGTCAGATGGACTCTCAACACAAACCAGTAAAGATCTGAAACAGGTTTCTACAGTCGTCATTTTTGTTCCTTATATATCAAGTATTCCATCTATCAGCCCGACTGTCTAATATGTTTGTATTATTATGTGTCTTTGTATCAGTACTACATGCATTTATTGGTAGCATTGCATTGATCAGCGATGCATACTATAGGTTTCTTTCAAATTTCAAGCTGCAAAATCACTCTGACTATAGCATGTAACTCATACTCCTCATACAATATTATGATATATGTCTAAGATGTTGGATTCCAAAAAATGGGTATTTTTTCAGAATTCTTCAGTATTTATTGGTCAAGGACAAATGACTGCCTGAACCATGGACATATAAACCATGGATTCAAAACAGGCTGGTATATCTATTTAGACTTGTTTGAACTCTCGGTAGCGGTATGATTTTCTTCCGAAATCAAACGATCGGAACACCTCTTAAAATTCCTCGAAAATGATCCACAATAATGAGCGAGGTGTTCCATTTAGCAGTAAAAAATTGGCGACATCCGCCATCTTGTTTCTGAATCAACAGAATTTGACATTTTGATATGCCTTAATCGTTAGTTTACAACAGCTATATATTTCTTGATGGTATATATATATATATTTTGTGTTTAACTTGTTGTTTGCTTGTATGAATTTTTTTGTTCAATACTGAGTTGTAAGACAGAACGAGCATCGTTTAAACGGATGAAATTTCAATACAAATACATGATACTTACCAAGTGGCGCAAAGGATTGTGCATAACTTGCGCACTAAGGATTGTGGGTAAATTCTTTCTTCTTAAATCATTTCACCGACTTCAGCCTGTTTCGAAACAATGGTTTATATCTCCGTGCCTGAACTAACCAGATGAGCACTGGATATACTGTTGTACTGGTATTGATTAATTTGATTGTATTTATTGATAAGCTTCTTATCTACCTTGCACTTGTTGTTCCGTGTTTTATGTGTGTTTCTATTTTGTTAGGCAGAGGAGGTTCTACGACATGAGAAACATTGCTGGTTGTTGAATCACATACTGTATCTAGAAGTTCAGGAACTTTTGCTCGATTATGAAATGAAAAGTCAGGATGTTTCCTTATCATCTCGAGACCAGCAGGTGAGATTGCCTGATTGTATGATTTATTCAATTTTTATTTGTTGAATAAGAAAGGCAGTTCTGATGGCTTTGATGCTGCCGGAAAGAGCCTTGATTTTTTAATTTATGAATGAATTTATCTGTAGTGTTTTGCTTTTATTTTGAAATATTTTCTGCACTTGGCTATGCTCTCACCACAAAGGTGTGCTTGTTACGAATGTATTTTTATGTGACTTTTTTTATAAAATGCCATATTGGAACGCTCAATAGTAGTACATCATTTACATATCTTCCTTTGTTGAATTGGTTCATACGCATGTTCTTGACTCCAGTAGTACTGAGGTGTTTTTATCATCTACAAGCCAGAAAATCACCCAGTTGATGTAAATTTATTGCAATGTGTACCAATTCGGTTAAATGAGATTTTACCTGAACTTGAACTTATGCTGTAGACACTTAAAGCATTCTTCCATATTTGCATGAACTCCAAAGATGTTCATGGAAGCAATTTAAATGTTGAAAGCTGATGAATTTAAATTCAGTAAGGTCTGACTCTGAGTAAGCTTATTTTGTTCTGTAACATTATACAGTATACTGTAATACTTAAATTTGTTTTTCAGTTTCACAAAATTCTGCAGCAATGTTTAACACAAGCAGAGATTGGTGATTACCTTGATTTTAGTCCAGATCCAAGTTCAAAGGTCACAACATTAGGTCTGACTAGGGAGGAGTTGGACCTGCAAAATCCTTACAAAAAGGTCAGATTTGTGTTTGTTTTTTTGTGTCTTCCCATCGATGCTACCCCATTCACTACAAGTAATGAAGTATTTTCCAAGAAATAATTTCAATGGAGAAAAGTAAAATTGTTCTCATCTGTTTTTACTTTAAACTTGTATTCTGTCAGTTCTCTTAAAAAGATGTGTGGTCTTTAAATGCATTAATTGATTTATATATGATAATTGCATGATATGGTTCATATTTCTACCATCCTTAATTTCAGCATCTTCAATCGTTACAACAAGTACTGATTCCTGAGATAGAGGAACGATTAAGAAAAAAATGTGAAACATTAGTTGAAGCTCATGATCCACAAAATTCATCTTCAGGTAAGAAAGTCTCAACTTGTATCATTCCTGATCAAATGTTTTTTCGTCTGATTAATTTTTCTGTAATATTAAAGGGGAAAGAATATGCTGCTACAGGGAACGCCACACACATAAGACAGTGCTTTGCCGCACAGAACTCCAGGAAAACAACAATCCATAAAACATAAGGCAGTTGAGGAGGTTAAAGGGTACATATGTTAGGGACGCAGAGGTGCAAGGAATGGCCTGGCAGTTCATAAGGAATAACTAGGAGAATCAAAGAGGGCAAACAGTGGAGGGGGGAAATTAATGGATGGAAAAGATCACAGGACAAGTCAAGACAGCTGGCAACAATATGTCGAAACTGGGCAGAAAGTAACCTGAACACTATATAAAGTGAAAGAATTGCACAGGGGAAAGGGAAATATAACACACATTCAAAACACAAAAAGAAATAATAACCATACAGCTAATTGCAGACTTGGTACTGTCAGTAAAAATACTGGGGGTTTAAATTGATTTAACAGCCCGCTAACCTCACACTAAGTCGCTATATGGAAACATGAGAATGAAAAATACTGATATTTTTTCATTAAAAATCATGTTTGTCTTAGTACTGTAATGCACTATTGATCCAAAGAACTGTACATGATGTCTATTTGGTCACTATTTTACAAACCATGTTTTCATTGGCTAATCTACTCAACGTTTGTTTACAACCGTTCTCAAGTAAATACATGTATAAATGGACCATAGTGTCCATAAATCTATTACATTGTAATACCGCTAATTTGGTTTGGAAACTTCATTAATGTCATTTTTCTGCCTGTCAAGTTATTATGAATCATTCCTTGCATATTTTAAGTTCTAGTCCTTGACAGGGAAAACAATTGACAGCAGGTTGGAATCAAGACATTTGATTGCCAATATTGATTGACTCAATGCAGTGTTTTTTGTGACAAAACTTTATACCATGCACATAACTTGTTGTGATATGAATTGTCATTACTGTGAGGTTAAACCATATACTTGGGTATGTCGGAGAATGAAATCTCAGATTGAAGCGTATCATTTAAGTTTAAATTTTAATTGTTTGTAGATTTGAGCAAGGTAATTATGTTGAATTAATTGCTGATGTATTGAATGCCATTTCAGAGAGTACCAAATTAACATTTGCTAAATCATCCCAACTACCTAGCATTGTTGAAAATGACAGACTTCATTTAGAAGAGGAAAAACATCTTCTGAAAGAAGATTATTTGAAGAAAGATAAACAATTTGCAGCGTATTTTCAGGTATTTAGACATAATGAAGTAGATTTAATGAGAATAAAAGATATCCCTGACAGCAATGCTGCATGTTGCCATAGTAACTGCTTGTTGACGAGTAACCACTCCATTTGAAAGCGAATCTGGCTCAACAGATGATAATGACGTGGCGGAAACTTTGCACTACTCCTAGATTGATGTTCCATGTTTTTGCACTCCAACAAGTTTGGTATCTAAAATAATTTTAGAAAGAACAGCTGCTACTTCATAATTCTAAGTAAATTTCATTTTTATGCTGTTATGAATTCATGAGGGGGTGTATACACTGTTTGCTTCTATTTTCGCTGTGCTACATACGTAACGTAACAAAAAAAAGCTTGCCTTCATTTTTTTGAGTTCAGTTTCTTTTAAATCTTCTACATATTGTGTCAATGTATGTTTTATTGGCAAAATACAGTTAAACCGGAAGTAATTTGACAATAGCAGCAAACAGCATACATTTAACCTGATGATTATTTTCCATATTGTTTTTAAACTAAAATAAGTCTTACTGATGCAGTGTTACAACATATGTATAGTTAGCCAAATGTGTCTTGTAGAATTTTACAATGAACCAAAAAATAAGCTTCCTATATGGTAAAGATTTTTGTTGTTTGTCTGAATTTGTTGTTTGTTTCAGTTGCTCCACAACATATTAGTATTCCTTACACTGTATTTGTTTTGTTTGTTTTCAGAAACTAATGGATTCACTAGGTTTACTGGAGACACTTATATCAAAGTACAAGTTGGAGAGACAGGCTGAGAGAGATACTATCACAGCAGAATGGTTATATGCTAAATGTGATGCTATGTGCCTTAAAATCAGGTGAGAATAACAGATTCCTGCCCCAGTCCAATGTCATGTGACTGTTTTTGGACTTGATTTGTACATAGATTTTTTTATCTGCTGAAATTTGATTTTCAATAATACATTGGCCAACTGCATATTTTTAAGAATATTCCTGCTAATAATTTCATTTAAACAACACATACATTTTACATAATTCATTTATTATATATGTGTTGGTGTTTATGCCAATCTAGTTCTTGAACAGTTCTTCCACTCCAAAGTTCTGTTATAAAGCCATGTATAACTGCCTACATAATTATGCTCTGAGGGATCGCAACAATTTTCAGTCCAAGTGATGTAATATTATATTGTGGAATTTACCTCCTGTTATTTTTCCAATATGTGATTAAATTGTGGTTCAACGTTGAGTTTTCTACCTCTGGCACAAATGTCGACTCATCAACTCGGATAATTCCATCATAAAGTAACACATTTTGATCCATACACTACAATTTGTCATCAAATATGAGAAGAATTTGTATAGACTTATTGATTGAGGGATAGTGTTTGAAATATTTTGATGTCTAAAATGGTCCTATGGCTTGTCAAAATAACTGACTTAATGTTTTGTTCCGAGCATTATTGCTGCTGTGACAGAACATTCTTAGACATTAGAAAAAGTTGTGGGTCAAAGATATATGTGTATTTTCAGATTGGTAGAATTACAAATTTTATGTGATACATATACAATAGAGACAGTGCAGTCATTGAGGATAATAAGGTATGTTCAGACCAAAATAGTCTTTAACATTTGGCTATAAGTTTTGTGGAGTTCATTCACATGTACTTGTTGCTAATTGTAAATTGCCAAGATTTTGGATTGACTGACTCATTTTAAATTTGCACATACTGATAAATAGCCAGATGCATGGAATCAACAAGTGCTCATTCTGCATGTACCTCAAGTAATAAACCTTTTTCGTTTTATGAACGTGTCAAGTTTATTTTTAATTTAAACTTATATATTTTGAAGAAGAGAGGGCATATTGGTTTGCACATGTACGTCTGTCGGTCCAGCCATCACCTTTTCTTTTCCAATCAATAACTCAAGAACCCCTTGACCTATCATCCTCAAACTTGGTCCACACATTCATCTTGGATAGCAGAGGAACCCTATGGGATTTTGGGGGTCACAGAGTCACAGGGGGGCATAATGTTTTACAATCTTCTCTTGTTTTCATTGATTGTGAAACAAGTTCTTACAAATTATACAAATCACTCTCAATGACTACTTCCTGGGTAACTAACCCAATGAATACGAATGAATGAGGTTCGACGGTAATTCAAAGTGTCTTTATGCTGATGGTGAATGATTGTATTTAAACAAATTACTTATATAATACTATACAGGAAACATCTAGATGATTCATACAAAGAGAATGAAAAAGAGAGACTTCATCGGGAACAAGCTGTGAAAACATATAAATCTGTCGGTGATGGCTTTGAAGGCATTGTTGCAGAATTTGGAAAAATGAAGGCCGAGTTAGAAAATAAACAATGGGCATTGGCTGAGTTTGATAAAAAGGGGAAGAAAGGGTCTGTGACTGGATGAAAATGCGATTTAGATCCATATCACTTTGTTAACATAGTATTGATAATGATTATGTTTTAAGTTCCTGTCTTGTATAACCTTACTTTACAGTATGCCTCAACATTGGGATCTGTACAAGTGCTGGTGTCATGATAATTATCATTTTGTACTCGACATATTTATACCAAATTTATGTTGGCTTAATTATGATTAAGTATTATGCTTATTTAAATCACTCTTGAGTCCACTCCCTGGAACAAACAGACTGGTGTCGTGTGTGGTTGTGTTCTTTGTTGGGTTCAAACCTTCAACTTCTAGTTTGAGCAGCCGACACCTTGTCCACTACACTAGGCAATCGGGCATTTAAATTTGTGTGTATTATTGATTGAATGATAATTGTTGCCATTATTTAACTTCATGAAATGTTATTTATTGTAAAGACATGTATCTGAAATCGCTATAATTTTGTTGTTGTTTTTTTCCATTGTTATTAAATTCTGCTCTAATATAGATCAAAACCAAACCTTGTCCTTTTCTAAAATAGTGTAATTTGTGTATAATTTTACCTTGAATTATATTTCTATTTTTTTATATTGAAATCTATTGACACACACATGCAAACATTGATTCACGTGAAATGAATTTGTATCATATATTCCTAGTCACTCTGAAACAAGATATCAAAATTCTGTGGTTGAAATTTTTTGTACTATGAAACAATGCCAAAAAACTCGATACATTCTCTTTCTCAAATCAGATCAAATTTTGAAGTTTTCACTGAAATAAATATCTACCAAACATGTGATTTTAAATAAGAATAGACTGTACTGTCCAGATGTTGAAAGCCTGGTTACATGGCATTGAAGTTTCTTTGATAACAAACTTGTCAGGAGATCAGAAACAGACTTTCTGCAAATACAGCTGTATTGATAGTTATGTGATAATGTTTTGTTTGTCTTTATTGCAACATTATTTGTACCCCCCCCCCCCCTTAATGCTTGTTAAATATACATACTGATATGTAACTTCAATTCTGTGTAAACACTAAATATTAAAACTTGAACTTGTTCATGCTGATTTTGTTAGTGTTAAATATATTTAATGTACAAACTCTGTTTGCTTAGTTTGTGTTACCTAAATGCATATGATGTTTTTCATCAGATCACCTCATTAGCTCAGTTGGTAGTGTCCGCTTTGATTGCGGGAGGTTGTGGGTTCGATCCCTGGCCATGTCGTACCAAAGAGGTGAAAATGGTACTGCTAGGCACTCAGTATATAAAGGGTAGTATCAGGAGATAAATAAGCCCAGGTAAGTATCCGTTAGTGGATACATTGTTGGTCTCACACAAGCTTTGTAGCTCATGTTACTTGTTGATCATATGCAACGTTATATTAAGCTTATCTTTACCTTTTTATTAGATTTGCTAAACTTGCATTAATTATGCTGAATCTTGAAATAAACAGTAAGGTTTGAGATAATATTTTTAATTAAATAAATGAAGATAAGGGAATAACTATGTACATGTTAAGACATTAATACAAAATATCTCAGTATATATATTATAAGCATGCATAAGTAAAGTCACACAAATGTTTCTTGCAAACATTGGCAGTGGAAAATATATACATTTATATGATACATGTGTAGAATCTTTAACAAGTGCAGTTTTATGTTCGACAAAATTGTAAAAGTGAGGGATAAGCATCGCTTAAAAACTCATGAATTGTGACAATGATATTACATTTATAGCTTTGCTAAATTTCTTTTCCTATAAATTGTATAAAAAATAGTCTTAATCCAAAAAAGCATTAAGTATTCATCATATTTTGAACTTCCGAGAAAAAGTTTTAAATTAGCCAAATTAAATGTACATGTGTACATAATCATAAGGTGTGTTGATTATATAATAATCAGTAAGGCTTTCATTATTTAGAGGCACTTCGATCACCAACTATAGTGACTATGGTTGATGATAAAATTCAGTCTGGTCTATGGTTCAACCACCCGTTTAGTACAGTAAACTTCAGTCGATATATCAGAACACCTCTATAGGGGTTTTCAACCCTCCTAATTCTAAGAGTGACCAGCGTAACTAGACCATAGATGAACTAGACTGAGTTTTATCATCCAACCATAGTCACTACAGTTAGTGATCAAAGTGCCTTTTAATCATTCAGTGTTAAAACTCGGGATTCATTGTAGGCAAAAGAAGAGTTACAGTTCCTGTGTCTGGGTCGTAGTAAGCTGGAGTCAAATATCCTTGCTCTTCACCTAAACTACCTACAGAATCATTCATATCAAACACTTGATTGTCAAACACATCAATATCATCACAATCACCTAGACCAAATTCTTTGCCTATTGTTTCAATATTCAAATTTTCAGGAGTTGATCCCGTTGGTTCATTTCCTAGGGTTGGGTGTAAGTTTTGTATGAATGCCGACTCCAGGTCATCGTCGTCTCCATCTAATGGACAACCAAACATCAAAGACTGTTGTGAATTTAAACTTTCCTGAGACAAACTGTCTGTAGTAATGTGCTTAAAGTCTCGGTTTCCTACGAGAACATCAAGTTTGGAAGAGTTTGCATCACAAGAAAACAAATGTTTCACTTTTCTGTACTTGTCATTTTCATCTTGCTTTGTATCTGGTTGTTTAGTGTTACAAGGATTTGGAACAAAGAGAATGGTTGGTTGAGATTTAGTGGTGTTTTCTACCTCAGCAACATTAGGACTCTTGTCTTTGAATGGTCTACAAATTGTTATACTTTGGGATTGTCTCTGTCTGGAAAACAGCAAAAATGTTACACAGTCAAATTTTTCTTGCGAAATTGTAAAAATCGCAATAATTAAAAAAACATGTACATGTATCACATCAGAGTGCTCATTTTGATGTAAATCACTGCAACATCTGCGACAACTTGAATTTGGAAAATTGATTTAAATTTCAACACAGCTCATTTCAAAAGTTGCCAAATAACGTTTTTATTTGCAGTTACAGTTTTCTCTGGTTTTGTTATACTCGTATCATATTGTATTTTGCAATATAAAACACTAAATCAAATATTGAACATTTCAAAAAATACCAGTAGCCTTAAGTCCAGCCCTAACTTCTAAACCAAGCAAGATCAAAATCTCGTATATCAGTACCTACCGTTTGTAAGCAGGGGCTTCGTCATCATCAGCGATAGCAGTAAGAAGATCAGTTACTTGATTATGTAATTTGGTTGGGCTCATTCTTTGCATGTCACACACAGTAACTCGTGGATTAAGGTACACGGTTGTTATCTTTGTCTTCTGTGATGGCTCTCCTGGTAATCCATACTTGAATACAGGTTTAGCTGGGAATTTCAACAATGGGTGTGACTCATCAACTGAAAGTGTATATAATGTTTTTAATAGAACAATACTATTGGTAGATAATTTTGATCCCTCCGTCGGTCAGCTTTTTTAGACAAGAGGCACTTGAGCCCAGCTCTTTTTTATGGCAAATCTGGGGCAGATATTGGGCCCAATCTTCAATTTCTTTACTCAACAGAATTATTTTTACCAGACATTTCTGGCTGACAGACACATTTGGCAAACTGCAGAAATAACATTTTGTTTGTTTCAACGCCCCATAATATTGTAATGTGCTTAACGCAAGAGAACCAATATGTTGCACTGTCACCAATTCAAGATCATAGAATTTATTTTAAACTTAGCATTTTTGAACTTGTTACCATCCTATGTGAAACTATTTACGGTACCTTTCTTTTGGGACTGTTTTGTTGATAGTAATGGTTCATCTTCAAGTTTGCCCTGAAAAACAAAGTAAAAATAAGTCAATGGTTAGATCTAGATCTCACATATGTCAAAAGAGTAGTGCATTGGTATTTCTTTTTCTATTTTTGCGCTAATTTTCCAATTGGTGTTGTGATAGGCAGGTAGACATTTACACAAGTGCAAAAACCGATTTTTAATGAACACTTAAAAGTAAAAGGATTCTACAACAGTGCTGGTGGTTCACATTATATTTCCTTGGGAAAGTTTAACAGTCTGGTGTTCACTGCTAATACCAAGAGGGTCACAATGGCCCTGTATCTCTCACCTTTTGTTCTTTGACAAATAAGTCAATGATCAACCCATTTCAGCCCTTTTTTTCACTTTTCGGGGAAGTATGAAGGGTCCTTTTGATAGGGTAAATTTGCATCATGAATCAGCAAATTTAGGTACATACAAGGCTAAAATTTTAAATAATTTTACTAAAGGGGAATTTTCTTTCCAAGTTGGGGAAAATATATACTTCATTCTTTGGGGAATGGGGTCCAATATCTGCCCCAAATTTGCCATACAAAAGGGCTGCATTTTCACATGATTTGCCCTTATGACCCTATTTTTGACCCCACATTGCCAAGTTTTAAACTGAATGAAGACCAGGTAAAAATGTGGTATCTAGGTTGTTAACGTGGTTTTAACCCCACACAAACCTGAACAATACTGTACATGTATTATACAAGAACAAACATTCTGACTATGTTTCATGAACGTTTCGCAGAAAATATGGCCCCTAAAGTGTAAAAAATGCATTTTGCTATGAAATGACCCAATGACCTAGTTTCTGACAACATAATCCACTTCAAACCTGACCTATATGATATAATGACGAATATTCTGGTCATGTTTCATACATTTTAGTTTGAAAATGTGGCCTCTTGAGTGGTAACAAACACTGTATTATTTGACCCAGTGACCTAGTTTTAGACCCACATGATCTACTAATATTAACTTTTAATATGCTGCTAAAAGAAATTTCACATGCAGACCCCTCAAAACATTTTCAGCTTGTTAAACACAATAGAGGCCACATTTTTAATCAGAACTTCATGAAACTTGGTCAGAATGTTTGTCATTAATTTAGGCCAAGTTAAAAACTGGGTCTCTTTTTGTAAAAAACTAGGTCTACACTAGGTCAAATCCGAGTTAAATCTTGTTAACACAATTATAGATGCAACATTTTAATCACAATGTCAAAATATTTGCATCACTAAATATTGGCCAAGATGGAAACTGGGTCACTTTGGGGTCAAAAACTAGGTCACATGGTCGGATCTTTGTAAAACGTTGTTTACACAATAGAGGCCACCTTTTAATCAGAACTTCATGAAACTTTGTCAGAATGTTTGTATCTTTAAAATCTATGGAAAGGTCGAAACTGGGACATGTGTAGTCAAAAACTTTGTCACAGTAAAGTCTTATAGAATATCTTGTTTTTATAGGCACCAGATAATTACGATGTTAATGTTTACCGTTATGCCATATTGAGCAGTGGTATTCAGGTAATCATGTAAGCGATTCAGGGCCATCTTTTTTTCTGTATGCAACTCCTTTAAGTTTTATTTGCTAACTCCGAACACTGGGATGACTTATCCCACTTGAACGCTTTGTAGCTCGACTTATTCAATATAAAAAGTTAAAACTTGTAAATCTTACGTGAATTTCTTCAACCTCACGAAAAGCGTTTTCTCTCTGAGTTTTCCTTACTGCTGTGTTGCGTATCACCTCAGACAAAAACTCCGGATAATCACGCTTGAAATAGTCGTGCTTGTATGTAAACACACATCCGTCTTGTTGACTTTTAGGTCCATTTGTAGGCAGTTTACGAAATCCATAAATGTTTAGCTGTCTAATAAAACTTTGGAAGTTAGAGGTTTTGAAAAATACACCAGTCTTAAGATACTCGTCTTCAAACCTTTTCCGGTCCACTTTGATCGCTTCTCCATCTGATTCCCATGAAATTGCTCCTTTTTGACAATTATTAACGATCCTCCATAACTTGGCGGGAAATTTCAGTGTGATTCCATCGATAACTTGTGGCGGAGATTCTGGAATGAATTGCTCCATGGAATCCTGTGTCCTAGCAATTAGACAAACCACAATATTCGAGAACGCTTGATTTGGAACACAAAACGCCACGACAACCCTTTGGACGCCCGTCTGAGCTAGTATTATTGGTGACGTCATTTGTGACGTCAACTTCACGCGATGGCAATATAATCTGTTAAGAGTTTTGTACTTTAGATAAGCATTTGATGGGTCATCTACATTAGGTCTGTTGCAACAACACAGTTCATTACCAATTTATTTAGGTGTACGTTTCACGCGGCTGACGACATCATGTATACATATAAATTAATTACGTACAGTTGTTCCAATTAGTTTTAGTATCTAATTAAGGCAAGATAAAATTTATATTTTATCAAATGCGCCATTATTAAATGTGTAGATAAACAGGAGCAGCGTTGCTATAGTTTAATGTACACAATTTGATGCCTTTAATATCTACAGATTTAAATAAACTCCAGCATCACTTACTCTGTGCCTGAGGATGATGGAGTACTGGATATCTCTACAAACCCTACATATCTTGACAGTATTTCAGACATCTCACTTTCCACAAGAGGTAGTACAAGTTCAGAACCAGATTTAAATTCTACTTTTAATATATCGACCCACAACATGGGCCCCACAACGTCATCTCCAATTCTCAACAGAACGAAACCATCTATAAAGACAGATTATAAGAAATCAAACTCACTTCGAATTCTTAATATAAACTTTCAGAGTATTCGTAAAAAAGGCAAGCTACTAGAGAGTGTTATCGAAGATTGCAACCCAGACATAATTGTTGGGACAGAAACCTGGTTAGACCAGACCATAAAATCAGCCGAAATACTGCCAGCATTGCTTGGATATGACATCCTCCGCAGAGACCGGCCAACTGATCCACATGGTGGTGTATTAATTGCTGCCAAGTCCTACCTCCAACCAGGACAGGTTACATCAAGCAAACACATTGAGCTTTTAACAACAACGTTCAAGTTTGAAAAGAAATCTGTGTCCATCTCGGCTTTCTACAGACCTCCAAATAAACTTGGTGATGATTATCTGAGCATAGTTAAGACAGAATTCAACAACATTTGTCAACAAAACAAACGAAATATTGTTATTATTGCTGGAGACTTTAACCTGCCCGACATCAACTGGGAAGATCTCAGCATAAAGAGCAACCAATACCCTGCAAAGGTAAACAAAGCTTTTCTTCAAACTGTAGCTGATAACAGTTTTGAACAGATTGTTGACTTTCCAACCAGACAGCGGAATACACTTGACCTGATACTTACCACCCATCCATCCTTGAAGGCTAGATGCAAACCTATGCCCTCAATCGGCTCAAGTGACCATGATATTGTGCTCCTAGACACAAACATCCAACCTAAACGACCAAAGCCTGTTAAAAGGAAAATACTGCTATGGAAGAAAGCAGACATTATGGAAATCAAAAATGATCTCTCAAATCTTTCGGACACCATAGAAGAAACTGATAAGGACATAAACAAAGTTTGGTTAAACGTGAAGACCACCATTCTTGAAGTAATTGACAAGCGTGTCCCATCCAAAATGTCTACATCAAGATACACCAATCCTTGGATGAACACCGAGATAAAGCGCTCAATCCGACGCAAGCAAAGAGCCTTCAAGAAAGCCAGAATTACTAAAAAGAAAAGAGACATGGATAGATACAAACGCCTACAGAAGGAAACACAACATCATATTAGAAAAGCTAACAAGAAATACATAGAAGAAACTATCTGCAGCGACTATAGACAAAACCCAAAGCGCTTCTGGTCATATGTAAAGAGCAAAGGACAAGAATCAACAGGAGTCGCACCCTTGAAGAATACAAATGGCTACATACAGAGTGACCCTGCTGCCCGTGCAAACATCCTGAACGACCAGTTCAAGTCAGTCTTCACTGAAGAAGACCAATCTGACATGCCAGACTTGGGAGCCAGCAACACACCCACCATGCCACACATCATAGTAGACTGGAAAGGAATTCATAAATTGCTGATAAACCTCAGACCGCACAAAGCTACAGGTCCCGATTCCATCCCGTCCTTTATTCTGAAGGCAGCAGCAACAGAGTTAGCCCCAGCCTTGGCGAAGCTCTTCCAGATGTCCCTTAATCTTGGACAAATTCCTGATGAATGGCGGGATGCAATGGTAGTTCCTATCTTCAAGAAAGGAGATCGACACCAGGCCGCGAACTACAGACCGGTATCACTAACATCAATCACCTGCAAGATCCTAGAGCATATAATTCACAGCAACATAATGGACCATTTTGACGAGCACAACATCCTTACCAATAGCCAACACGGGTTTAGAAAGAAGCGGTCATGTGAGACCCAGCTACTCACCACAGTCCAAGAAATCGCATCAAAACTGGCTGACAGCAAACAAGTGGATGTGATCCTCCTTGACTTCGCTAAAGCCTTTGACAAAGTGCCTTACAACAGACTACTGCACAAATTGAACCATTACGGAGTCAGAGGAAATGTTCTCCAATGGATCAAGTCATTCCTTACCGGAAGGAACCAGCAGGTCATCCTAGAAGGAGCAACATCAGACAAGGCTGAAGTAAAGTCAGGAGTTCCCCAAGGATCGGTACTAGGACCTTTGCTATTCCTAGCTTATATTAACGATCTCCCAGAATCTATCATCTCATCTATAGTCAAGCTCTTTGCTGATGACAGTCTCCTCTTCAAAGTCATCTGCAACATTCAAGACAGCAAGCTACTACAGGACGACCTTACTGCACTAGAGTCATGGGAGAAGTCATGGCTGATGAGTTTCAACCCAAGCAAGTGTGTGGTACTTCGAATAGCACCCAAGCGAGCAAGAATCATTGAGACAAACTATCAGCTCCATGGACTGACACTAGAAGTTGTGGATGCCAGCAAGTACCTAGGGGTGACCATTACAGACGACCTATGCTGGAACACGCATACCCAGAGCGTTATCTCTAAGGGAAACAGGACCATAGGTTTCTTACGCCGCAATCTCAGGGACTGCACACAATCAGTGAAAGCCGCAGCATACAAGACTTTAGCACGCCCTACAATGGAATATGCAGCCAGTGTATGGGACCCTGTTTCATCAACCAGCATCAGAGATCTTGAACAAGTTCAACGTCGAGCTGCTAGATTTGTTGTCAACGACTATCGGAGCAAGACCCCTGGATGTGTCACGAAGATAATTGAGGACCTCCAGTGGGAATCGCTCCAAAGGCGACGACAACTATCCAGACTACAGATGCTATTCAAGATCAACAATGGTCTAGTTGACATTCCAGCATCAGACTACCTGAAACCTGGTGACTCACGAACCAGAGGAGGAAACAGATTCTACCAAGAGCGCCACAAGGACAGCACTTACCTTGGCACATTCTTTCCTAGGACAGTGAGGGAATGGAACACTCTCCCCACCAGGATCACATCAGCGACAACCCTCGAGGACTTCCAGTCACTCCTCAGGGTCTGGCATTAGATCTACAGACCTTATGAAGTTATATGTACAAAATTTTAAACGACTTTTACCTGTATATTTGAAAAGATGTTATTACTTTTACGATAACATCTGATCACCGTCACCATGCATTAAATTTTCGCTGAGCTTTATACGATCTGTCAAGATCCCAGCTCATAACACGGAAGAAGAAGAAGAAGAAGAAGAAGAAATGATATTCTTCTATATTGCATTATTTTACATGTTTACATGTTATTATTCTTCAATAAATTAAGCTTGAATTAAGTAGGCTATTTTTGTCCTGGTATATAAATGCGCCATATGATGTATACAATTAAACCTTAGTTAACATAAAGACCAACTCAATAAAATTGGCCACCTCAAAATTAAGAACACAATTTTAAAGTCCATTTTCACTGTTTTTCTCTCTATTTAATCTCGATATTATTATCTTATTATCGAGGTTTTACGGTATACCATCATGTTGATTTCAAATTGCTTGAGCATTTCATTGACACCTTTAATGGTTTCTTGTTTCCAGAAGTTAATTACACGCAACTTTGACGTAAGCAGAAGAAATATATTACTATTAATTTTCTGTTTGGTGACCCGTAGATGAGTTGGTGGATGCCCGCAATAGAAACTATCTAGTAAATCTTGAATCACGAAACAGGTGAATTTTATTATTTTTGAATTCGTTACGATACTCTCTATAATTCAAGAGTATTCAGAGGGACCAATGCTGTATTTGTTTTTGAATTTTTAGAATAACACTAATGGTAAAGAGGATAAATCATAAGGTGGTTGTTATGTAACCTTTTCGGATAGCATAATTTTCGGATAACCCAGTCAGGAGACATGCATTGTCCATTCGTTTTTGTTATAGTATGTTATGACTTATACCTCTGTAAGTTGCGATACTACTTCCTCTTAACACGGATCTTGTGCATATCTGCGATATTATTTAATAATTATTATTGTACAATTATATATGAAAGTTTTAACAAACTTTTGAACACAATAAAAAGTTTTAATCTCCAATGTTTATAGACAATTAATTCTGTGTATCTTTTGGATTTGTTTTAATAACACAGAATGTCCAGTGAAATAAAAAAAATATGCTAGTATTGTTGCCTTTCAAATTCAAGCGATGTTATCAGTAAAAGGTTCATTACTTCTACTTTCTGTTTCCATAAGGAAATTGAATATAAAATTTACTTAGTTATTATTGTCTTGGCATTTGTGATATGGCATTGATTGCAACATTCAGTCATGCCAGACTGTCTATATTGAATATAGTATGAGACAAACTAGTAGGATTATTACAATAACTACCTTAGTCATTGTCTCTGTAACATTCATAAAGACCTTCATTGTTTAGCCACTTAATTTCAGATTTTCAATTTGTCAAATGAATAGAAATGGATGAAGATGATGCCTCTGATCTCTCACAGGATCCTTTGGGAGTGGGTCGTCAAGACTCAGAAATATTCATTCAGACTGAAAGGTAAAAACTGCTCCTTGCATTTTATGAATGTAATTCAGTGCACAAAACAAAATGAGTATTAAAGAATAAGAGTAAGTCTTACTAGGCTGATTTTATTTCTACTTTCTAATGTTGTTCTGATTATCATTATTTTGTTTTCATTTTTGTGAAAGAAAAGCTAATGTTTTGAAGCAAAGAAAATTAAATAACGGTGCTTTTTTTCAGAAATGATCAAATAATGTCTCAGACAAGTGCAGTAGGTACCCCACGCAGAACGGAACCCAAAGTGTCTTTATCAGAGTATCATACAACTAGGTCACTGAGTTCATCAGGGGCGGGAACTGATATTATGTCAAATAATACTAAAGTCACCCATGACAATTCTATCAATGTTGTCAATGCTGATGTTAGTGTTAGAACCATGGATGAGGAGACACTCCCAAAAACAAGCACTCCTGTCAGACCAGATATAAATATCAATCCAGCAGTGGGTGCTGTTGGCTTTTCACCTGTTGTTAGAAGACAAGGAACGGGAAACTCTAATACTGTCAGTAGTTCTGGTTTCGAAAGTGCTAGAAGTAGAGTGAAGCGAGTCAGTTTTGTCGATCCACTTGATATAAGAGTGCCATTGGTTGGATTTGAAGTGATGGAACAAAGAGCAAAATTTACTGTGAGTATAACTGCATTGAACTCTTAACTTCCTGTAGTTCTGAATGCCTGCATAACCTGAATTATTCCATATAATAGAAGACTAAACTATTGGCATTTTCTTGAGCTGAGGGTTCATAAATGGCTTCCTACTGGGGTTTGATTTAATACATGATAATTACATCCATCTTAACATTCAAGTGGAAATAAATTTAATTTGAATTTTATTTTGCTGAGATGATATTTAATGGAAAACAATAGAATCAGTGAGTATGGTTTTCATATGTATATTTATTGATATTCTTGCATATTTTTCAATGATATTTTGATTACTATGTAGGTGTTCAAGCTGCATGTACATAAAGGGACACACAGCAATTGGTTTGTGTTCAGAAGATTTTCAGACTTTGTGCAACTACAACACAATGTAAGTAGAGTTTATATTAAGATAAATGTGTGTTTGATAGTCACTGTTAAATTTTGTGTTGAATATTATAGTTATACTGTATATAATAGTAAACATTGTTTCTTCTGGCTTGAGTCCAGGTTTCAATGCAACAACAAGAGTACTAAGCCATCTGCTGTATGGTTCATGTTTTAACGAGAGTACCTGATATTTTTTATGTTTTTTGTTCTTGATATTGTTTCAGTTGAAGAACTTATTTCCCATGTTTCAACCGACTCTTCCACCAAAACGCTGGTTTCGAAACAATTATGAAAGAGATTTCATAGAAGATAGAATGCTGGGACTGCAAGCATTTGTTGACAGTCTTCTATGTCATTCTGATCTGTGTAACTCGTAAGTTTGTTGACTTTCTAAAGATGCAGGGAGTTCGATGCACCTTATAGAGATATAGATGACTATTTGTGTTAAATTTGTGTTATATACATACAAATATACTTCAATCTGTAGAATAAGAAGCTTTGTTCATCTCATCTTGTAGGAAAGACAAAATAACCTATATCTCTTAGAACTGTAATGTAGCTAGTTGCTGAACTACTGAAGTTTCTGACTACTTGCTGATGAGAAGTTTGTTGGGGCAAATTAATTTTGACAATAGTTTTATTCTCTGAAATTACGTCTGATGATTTGTTATGACCTGAGATGTGCATAATTATCAATACAGGTATATCTAAGGACTTTATGTAATTTTCAGTGTCCCTGTGCAAGAATTCTTCTGTTTCTCTGATCCACCAGGACCACATGATAGTGTGGAGGAGAGTAGAGTAAGTTTCTTGTATTTTTAAGTTTAATTTATCTGATTTTTACAATTCACAGACTTGTACAGGCCATGTTCGTTCCTTAACACTCTTGAGAATTGTTTTGTAATACGCTGGCTTTCCTAAAATCATCAAAATGTGGGTGTTATAAAAAATGAAAATTGTATTCATGAACATTTCTTGCTATTCAGTAATCTGAAATAATTTCCTCAGAATTGTCAGAATCAGAATATGATTAAACAGTAAAAATAAGTTTGGGGGAACATTTTACTTTATTGAACTATTTAACCACTAAGGTACGGTTGCTTGATTATTTAGGTGAGTAATATTTGACCATCATGGCTCTCTCGTTTTGTGTTGACAACATTATTGTACACTGATATTTACTACATACAGTGCAACCTTTTCACTCTTGCGCTAAAACCTCTCTTCAATAACATTATCAAACTTCCCATTGTAAAATTTTACTACCAAGCTCACCTCAACAGCTACAACCTTTTATCAATGGCAGAAATTGGCATCTTCCAAAGGTACTTTCCCTGAAGTGCATTGTAGTATTTCAAAATGTATGTATATGTTTATTGTAGGCATACTGTGATGAACTTGAGGATGCAGTGTATAACTTGAAGATAGAACTGCATTCCAAGGATACTGAGATTGAACTGTTACACGAGGAACTGGGACTTTATAAATCACAGGTTGAAATGCTGACTAAAGCTCTCAGGTATGATATGGACATATTTTCATCTTGTATGTGATATAGTGATGAGTTTATCTGGCTATGTTCCTGTATTTACGATGTACTGTCTGTTATGTTGTGATGAATGAATAATGGACAGAATTGTTACTATTTATCTTAGTAATCTATTAAGTACAATGAAGTTGACATTGTTGTCTGACCACCTGTAACAATTATCTGAATCAAAAACCCTGTATATCAATTGTGTGCAGTTCCAATATTTTTGATTTTGTCCTCCAATTTCTTGAAAGTTCTGAAAAAAGCAGTCATTGCAATCTTCCTTTGCAAATCAGTGGAGTAAATTATACCTGAACCCAATAGCTCAGTTGGGTTTAGTGTCCACTTCAAGTGCGGTGGTCGTGGGTCAGATCCCTGAGTGTGTCATACAAAAGATGTGAACTATGGTACTGGTAGCTTCCTAGGGTAGTTGTATATAAAGGTTAGTATCAGGTCCCGATTTCACAAAAGTACTCAATTATGCAGTAAGTTACTGTCTTGAATACATTTATCAATTGTTTCAGAGGGTAAAATTGAAAAGTTTGGAAGTTTGACTTCCGCTTGAGAAAAACTAGGTGTTTGTTCTGGTACCCCTTTACTCTATGATCGACCCTTTTCTCGCCCCTATCATATCTCCATTTCACACCCTAATTGTGTGTAAATTATGGTGTTTATATTAAAACTTTTTCAGAAGATTGCACATAAACAATCATAGGTGAAGGTTTTCACCACATTCAACTTGATCATAAATATGCACTTCAACCCCATTTACAGATGCTTGGCAATATTCCAATTTGCTTCACTGGCAAACAAAATCTCTATGCTCAAATATGCTTGAAAACATTCTTAAGTACCTTTTAACATTATTACTATAAATTGCTAATATCAATATATAGGTTTTAACAAAATATCATTTGATAGCCAATAAAACTTAATGAGTTTTTTGCTTAGTAAAGTAAAAATTAAGTATCTGCATGAAATTGGGGCCAGGTAAGTATCTGTTAGTGGATACCTTGTTGACCGCACGAGAGTTTTGTGACTCATGTTACTTGTTGACATTACTATGCGATGTTAAATGAAGCTTCTTTATAACTCATCTGTCCCTTTTGAATTGTTGCCCTTGTTCCATGCCTTGCTGTGGTATGTTGTTTTTGCTGATGAATTAATGTACATTTTTGTTGGCATCATTTATTTTGTTAACATTAATATATTGCTTTCCTAACAATTCTAGGGAGGCAAATACAACTGGTGCTACAAATGGACATGGAGAACTTTCTCCGGCAAATTCATTGGCTGAATGTGATCTCATGGCTCCTGCAGTTGACCAATCAAAACCCATGTCTCTAAAAGATGAGATTGACCAGTCAGAAATGGCAGCCTTGAGAGCATTGAAATTAAGCCAGTCTGATACCCAGGAGTTGAAAATGGCTTCAGCAGTACCACTGAATAACCATTCTAATGGGATTGCCAAGAAAGAAGCGAACAAAAGAAAATCTAGAATTCTTCCCTCATCTTAGGATTTATATAAAATAGATCTGTCCTAAAATGGCATCAAAATTGTTGTGATTTTTCTGTGATAAAATAATCTGAAGTGTCTACTTATTGTATATGAGTAAATGAAGATAGACTCAGTTTTATGCTCAATCCTGCTTAGGCGTTGTGGTATATTCAACTTACTGTTAATATATGCTAGCCATTTTAGTTCAGATGTACTTTTTATATTTGACTCTTAAGTCACTTAAGTCTGGATTTCGTAGTACTTATCTGAATCAATTAGTGCCGTGTTTGGTTACAATTGCAAGTAGTAATATTCTATTTCTTGCATGTATTGACTGCCTTTTTGTGTTTGATGTTAAGGTTTCATTTTGAACAGAAAAAACCCACATTTCTGCAATAATTGTTTTATAAATACTGTGTCATATTGATTATGTAGGTTGTGAACTTGGTAAGAGTGTTGTCAGTTTATAAAATACATATTTAATTAAGGTATTTGACAGCAATAATATTTGATCCATGCTATAATCTTCAATCTGCTATGTTGTGAAGAATAAATTTTGGTTAACGAATGTTTCTGGAAATTCTTATTAACATGCATTTGTTGTGTGGTATATGTTTGTTTGATTTCTTAAATTATGAATGAACAGCAGTTCCTGAATGTATCTTATGTTTCTCTAACTTTATCTAAAAATTCAAGCATTTTTTACTATTTGTGAATTGCTGTCTTAGACTTGAGAGAATGATCTAAACATTGATGTTGTATACACCCATTTATAAATGGATAATTTCTGTACTTGATGTTTAAATCTAAACGTTGGTGCAGAATCATTTGTTTGTTACTTTAAGCAAGATGGGCAGTTTAGCTCAGCATGTTCCTCTTTAGGGCCATAGATAGTTTTCATGTGTTCATATGTTGTTTCATGTTAAATTTGTGATCACGGTGTTTAGATTGATGACTTGAGGTTTCATTATTGGTTATAGATGTTAACTAGTAGAATGTGTGTTATTCCTAATTTGTTATTTGTCCAGAGAGAAAAGGCAATAGTTTTCAGCCTGTACTGGTTGTCACAAGTTGGTAGCCAGCTTTTGATAAATAATTAATTTCATAAATGTAATGCAGAATAACAGGCTATTTTGAGACAATATTTGGCAATTTTTAATAGCCAATTTGGAGTTTTAATAACCAAAGGCTATTTGGCTACCTATGAGCGCTATCCTACTGTTGTGGGGACTATTTATTTCTGACTTCTTAACTGTTGGGCAACTTCTATGTGCCCTACCTCAAGCCCTCTGTATAATGTAGTAGAAAAGTACACTGTGTATATATGACTGTATAAAATGTTTGTAAAAGAATTGCACAGACAGATTATGCTAGTCTAAGTCTGTACCGGTCACTAACTCCGGTACCAGTGCTGTCTATGTTACACATTGTGTACCTATGTTATGTTATTTGATTGGCTATTAATGATATTTCTTTAAGTCTGTATTTATTTAATGATGTATTTATCTTTTTATGCCCCCCCTTCGAAGAAGAAAGGGCATATTGGTTTGCACATGTCGGTCAGTCGGTATGTCCGTAACCTTTTCGTTTCCGATCAATAACTCAAGAACCCCTTGACATATCATCCTCAAACTTGGTCCACACATTCACCCTGGTTAGCAGAGGAACCCTATTGTCACGGGGTCAAAGGTCATGGTCACAGGGGGGCGTAACGTTTTACAAACATCTCTTGTTGTTTTATGGAAGTCAGATATTTATTGGTATGCACATTCCATGATATTATTTAGGCATAACTTGTATATTTTAGTGTACTGTTAGTCAAATGCTTAATTGCCAGGCCTCGTGTTCATATAGGATTGTGAAGGAACATGTCTTTTTTTTCAATTTTTTAAGACTGACTGTTATAACCTGCGTTATTGATGTATTAATTATGAACAACTCTACATTTACTGTTATGTAATTCATGAATGACTTTAATATAAACATGTATTACTTGTTACTAGTGAAACAAACTTTGTTGAAAATTTCATGTCAAATATTTTTAAGATTGAGAATACAATTTGAATGTTGTCTATGCAATATTGTATGTCTGTACTTTGTATAAATTGCGTATTTCATAGGTTTCTAGTTAATTTCTCTACTCTAACAGCATATGATTTAGTTTGATTCAATGTAAGATTTGACGTATGTGATTATAATAATTTGTACACACAATATACATATTGCCATGTTTGTTAATGCTTATATTTTAAGTGCTGTTTATATATATTTGTGTGTTCGGGTATGGGACCAGGGCTTGTAGTCTAGAAGTATTTTTGACAGCCAGCAAATGTTCATGATGTGTCATGTTATGGTCTGACACCTGGTTGTTACTGATATTGAATTTTTAAGGTTGCTGTTCACTTGTTTATAGTCATTAGAGGTCAGTGTAGTAGATACGGTGCTAGCTGCTTGAACCAGAGGTCAGTGTAGTGGATACGGTGCTAGCCGCTTGAACAAGAGGTCAGTGTAGTGGATACGGTGCTAGCCGCTTGAACAAGAAGTCAGTGTAGTGGATACGGTGCTAGCCGCTTGAACAAGAGGTCCGTGGTTTGAACTGCGTGAATGTCACAACCACTCAATTTTCATAACACACCGCTGTTGATTAAGAAGCTGATATAAATTACATAGCATACTGAATTTCATTCAGAGTTTGTCTTCACAAAATTTTGTTGATTGGTATAGTTAATTTGTCTCTTTGTTATCTTGAGTTGTAGTATAGTGATAAATTCTTTAAATTGTAAAACCCCGGTCGGTGGTATACATTTTATTGTTGATAATTTAAATACGAAATTTTGCGGAATATTGATACATTGTGTTATGATCTCAAAGGTGTGTTAGATAGGTCTTGCACATGCTGGTTTGAATGTTGTAATTGTTGTGTGCACAGTTTGTTTTGAGGTTTTGATATTAGTTACTGGTTTAGTTAATGTTTATTTGATTTTGATGTAAAGTTGCAAATTATGGTATAATCACATACAAGATTAATATATGTCTATGGAAACCTCTACCGATGTCCCGTTCTCTACATTGTTTTCCAGCATTGCGCTGGTTAACATACACATTGCATTTAGATACCATATTTATCTTGTTTCAAATTCATACTTGCAGTAATTGGACAATACCTATTATAGATTATCTCTTTCTGTAACTTAATACCTACTTTATAAACGATGTGTATTATTTATCTACTCATAGATATGTCAATGTGGCGGCTGTACTATACAAATTTATTATATGATTTGCTATGCTTAATGGCTTTAATTTCTTTGCTTGGTAAAGTATTTGCATATATTTATTCTGTTCTGCTGAACCACAAGTGTTAACTGCTTAATTTACATGTAGTTATCATGAGCTTAAACTTATGGGAGAGGGTAAATTTGAACATATAAGTATATTAAGAGCTGCATTTTTTATTATCAATGAAATCCATATTAGATATGGTTTATTTATGCTTTGGTTATGTCTAATATATTATATTTTTGTACCAAAAAATTAGGGTTGTGCAATAAATATATCCTATCAAACAATTGTTGTTGTTTATGTTGTTGCTGTAATTGCTGTAAATCTTTTACTGTATAAGAGGTAAAGTTTACTGCAACAAGGAAATGTTTGTGAATTACTTAACTTTGAGAAATGTCAGCCAGTATAAATTTCCTCAAAAGGCTCATTCATGGAGGTAGACATTTTTATACTGGACTTTTGAATGTAAGTTTACTCTTTACTGCGATGCGGTGAAACATCTGAAAAGTGCATTTTGTGTGACTTACTATTTAGCAAATTCCCCCGTCTTGAACTTATTAATGAGGTCTAAAATTCGCAATTTATATGTTAGGTACATTATGTTATTATAATTTTGCTTTAATGATTAATTAAAAGGCTAGTTCAATTGCATGTATTAACAAAAATCAAACACTTGCTAATAATACTTGATTTATACATGTAGTACCTGCTAGTAAAGATGGAGGGATACAGATTTCACATAGTCGGCCCTTCCTTCTGAATGCCAAGTCTCGCCTGTATCTCTTAAACTGAAGAAGTATTGCCAGTTATGTGAATATCAAGTCATTTGTTCAACTTGTGAAGATGCTCTGCAAAACTGGATCAAAAATATTTTTCTTTCCTGCAAGTGAACCGTATACTTGACTCGCGTACCTATTCAACTCGGTTTACCGGTTCATCATTTGCTTGAAACAAAAATGTGATTCCAGTTTTGGGTCTTATTGGAACAGATGACAGTCTGTAATAGACTGACGGATTAAAAATGGTCCAATATAAAATACCTCCACAGACTGCTGACACCGGACATTCCATTATACGTCGTACCACTGTCAGTATAGCTTTTCCCTATATAATATAAGGTGCAGTGTTTGCTTTCCATCACTACTTCAACAGTTCTGAAATATGTTGACCAGATTATGGTAAAAATGGTTGTGTAAATAGTTTTTAGTACAGCTTTGTGTTTGATATAACTAGTATTTGGATAAAATTCAGGAGAAAAACACAGACACAGATTTTCAACTTTAACAATTACACTTTATTTGGAACATAATAAGTTATGTAATATTTTGTTTAACATGATGAATGATAAATTAAAACAAGAAAAGTTAAATACATTTCTAAATTTGTAAATACAAGACAATCTACATATAAAGATGCCAGTACATAGTAAGTAAGACAACAAATGTATATTGAAGAAGAAAAAAGCAAGAATCAATATCGGTTGACATAACCTTCATGTACTTATCAATGTTTAAAATGATAAATGTCATCACGGTTGACTATACGAATCTGCTCTATGTGCCTATTAGCTAGCTGTTAAATCAATTCAAATCCCCAGTATTCTTACCAACAGTTACAAGGCTGTACATTGCTGTATGGTTGTTATTTCTATTTACGTTTTTATATATATTTTAAGTTCCCCTTCCCATGACTATTGTGCAGTTCCTTTACTTGATATAATATTCATGCCCCCCTCCACCCCCTTTGACATATGATCACTGACTTTTTTGGCTTGTTCCGTGATGTATTTCATCCATTTAATCCCCCATCCCCCCTCTTGTTGTCCTAAATTCTCCATTGTTGTGTTGATGGTCAGCCGGACCATTCCTTGCACCCCTACTCCCATATATGTTTACCCTTGCACCTCCTCAGTCCCTAATGTTGTATAGACTAGTGTTTCCCTGGGGTCTTTGTGGGGAGGCATTGACTTATGTATGTGGCATTCCCTGTAACAGCTCGATCTTCCTTTCATCATTTTCATGCTAATCAATTTAGCAAAATATTAAATGTCCATATATACAAATTGTATACATCATCTCTTTCTTATTGACCTAGGTACACAATGTGATCACTAATATTTGTTTCATTCTTAAAATACACAATGTATACCAATCAAAACATAAATGTTCTTTTAATAAATCATAGGGAATGTACCGATCATTTAGGAATGCATATTGTGTATGTATAATACTACAGTGTTTGTTTGAAGATTCATCAGCCTCAACCCATTACTATAGACCCTCTTTAAGTACATGTAACTTATTCTGCACAGTATGGTCTGAGCATTGAAGACAGAAATAAAATTTTGAAGCCACACTACTAAAAAAAATTTTTTTTTCAATTTAGCAAAAGTTAGATAGTTGCGATTAAATAGTGACCAACAATATCCAATGCTGTCAATCGCACTTTTATATTCACCTAAACCCAGGGTATGGCAAAATTCCAATATAATCATCTTCAATAACTGACATAAAATTGTAGTTTCTACATGTGTGATAACAACACGATTAAGCAGAGATTATTACAAGCATTATGAGCTGACTAGATATTTCAAGAAAGTGCAAAAAAATGTGTCATTGACTTATGCACATCATTTATAATAAGTATACATGTAGTTGTAGACATATACTTCTGAATATCAACAATATTGGGAATTCAAAGCAAGTAACAGTTTGTCAAACATTATTTACAGTCATATAAATATTCCAAATTATTAAACTGATATTATGATTCATACAAATTTGATACATGAGATATCAGAAATGGAAATAGATAAGCATTGTTTACACAAAATATATTTGGACATGCATACAATTACATGATTATTACGTCAATTATAATTTATGTATAATTGAGGCTTTGGGACAAAACTCTTGGAACTGCAACCTTAACAAAACTGAATTACAGTGGTCTAGCACCAAACCCCTGGATATTCTGTACATATACATAAAATAACACAAGCAGTAAGTTAAATGTCACAGTATTGGCACATTGTGTACAAATTGTTCAGGAAAAGTAAATGGATCAGCATAAGTATAAGATTTCCTTTTGATATAAGGATAAACTCATTGAGAACAATCTTCATAAACAAGGAAATACAACATGTACAATACAAGTAATATCATAACATGAATGTTTTATTAAAAAATACAGTACAACTAAGTGGTTTTTAAGTGAGGTTTTACTGCACAGCAATTTATACTTTACAAAAATAAAGTTTGACAATACTGTACGCTTAGAACAGAAAACAACTACAGTATTCTAGTGAACCAATACTTATTTGAAATAGTGACCAGAAATTCGGGGACCATGAACAACAAAGTAAAAATTTTACTTCCTTAAATAAAAAACTTAAATTTCTTCACATATATCTTGTAAAATTATTTCTTGTTTAACATGACCTTTAAAGTAATGACAAAAGTGAATTGCCCACACAGAATAGCTTTGTGTCATAATCTAGATGGAAAATGGTACAAAATGTAAGAAATTAGTGAAACAAATTAGTCAGTAAGACTCAATTTTATACAAATACAACCAGTAGATAAAAATATTGCACCAATTAAGAACATTTGTCAATAAAGCATCTGTATATACTATTGCATGCATTCTCATTCATATGTAATAATAGCAAATAGATACAGTATCCTTGGCTTTCATTTGACTCTTGAAAAGGCATTTTGACTCTTAAATTTTGTTAAGTTGCATTTTTAACTCTTGAAATTTTTACCTGAAGAGTCAAATTTTACATTAAAGTACTATTGGTTCTTTGAGATTTTATCACCACATTTCATTTTTTACCAATGACTTATGAAGTCTAGTGAGATACATGGATACCCTATATACATGCACAGGCGATTGTCATAAGTTCTCTGCCTTTATCCCTCCTGTAGCATATAGAAATATATACATGACAGAAGGGGTAAAGGGAGAGAACTCAATAAGGGATGAAAGGAGATAACTTGTGATAATTTCCAGCGGATACAAAAAAAATACATATACACTTGTATGTATAGCAGAACTTTGGTCATAAAGATTTGAACAACCAATTGAATCCAACAAACACTTAACAACTTAGAAGGACGGACATATGGACAAACCTTTGTCAGTATAAAACCAGAACATCCATTCATTGGTAAGAATATTTGTTCTTATATAATTCCAATCTCATTAAAATACACACATAGTACTTTGGACAACATTTTATTGAGGTTGAAAATAAAGTCATAAAATGTCAAATGTATTTTTCACATTTTGGTGGCTATATCGCAAAATTAGTTATTATCTAAATTAATGTATTTGTGAGGGAAATGGTTTTTAACACAGTAATAATATACAACGAAACATGTTCAATAATCACATTACGACGATAATATGGTGGACAGAAATTGTATACATGTATTGTGGTGACAGTATACAGGAATGATATGGTAGCCTGTAGGTAGGCGATATATATTGGTGGTAATAACATCTCGTACCGTCCTAATTAATGGTTTGAATATACATCTTGATACATCAGTGCCTCATATATACCTCATACACGTGTCACATGGCTTATACAATTGAATGACTGTATTGCTATCAGTACTTCAGTCCTAGACACTGATGCCCTAGAGGTTGTGGGTTCAAATCTCATTGGATTCAATTATACATTTCTAATAAATAGTTCAACTAGAATTGATCCAAAAATAAAACATTGAATCTTAATCCTTGCTATTAACAAAAATATGGCATTTTGAAAAAATAACGTTGAAATCAATAAACGTACAAAATATAAATAAAACAACAATAAATCGCAAACTATGACTTGAGATAAATATTATGCTAACATTGTATAATGTGGGGTCTTACAGACAAATTAAAACTAAAATGATATCATCATCCCTTTCTGTGAATAATTCAATTCAATAATAACAAAACAAGGAATACTCCACACTAAAATCAGATTAATATTTATGTAAAAATGCACATAACTGTTTACAAATCCAGAAAGAAAACAGTAAAAAAAACCTTTTTATTTGTATCATTCAGCAAGTAGAATGATCTATAGATAATAGTTACAAGTCATGATTAGATAAACCAAGCTTACCATTACATGCATGGTTGCAGTTAGTAAATATTTGATCATAATTCAAACTAAAAAAATGTTGTACTTAAGCACCAATTATTACCAGGTAGGGCAAAACGTCTTAAACAGACTGTATGAGATGGTCAAATCAACTTATTTTGCTACATGTATAATTATGTTGATTGTATAAAGTAACATTTTGTCCTTGTACAGATAAATATTTACTTGTCTTGGACTTCGGGCAGAAGGGTTATGTCTCAGACAAAATTAGCCAGTAATTCTAGACCAAATACAAGTACATGTACTAAACATTACAAGTATAGGTACTTACAAAAATATGTGGACACCAAAATCAGAAATACATATTCTGTTGTTTTTTCTCTAAAAATTGGTACTGAAAGTTCATAAAATATAAATTCAAATATGAGACTATACATGCCATATCTCTGTTTTATAACTCAAAGAATGGCCCTTATGTAATACTTACAACAACAAACAATTTTAAATCTCTATAGAATAAAACACCCAATTACTGGCATACACACCAAAATGCACTTGAGTCAATATCTTGTACGAAACCTAAGACGTGAAGGATCCATTAATATTAATGATAATGAGTATTTAGCACAAATGGTCAACATTGCACATCAATACATACACAACCTCAGTTTTATGCAAGAATGATTTAGAAATAAAACAATATGGCCATAATATTCCGAAGATAAACGCCAGATAATCACACACATGTACAAGTATAATTATGTTCCAGACTGCCATGATTTAAATGAAATATTTTGGACAAAGATAACTAGCTGAAGAGCAAAAATATATCCCAAAAAAAAATCTACAGGTCAGATAATATGCAATCATGCTTAGTTATTCTAGAAGTTGTTGAATGTTTAACCATAAGAAGTAACATAGCCTTAACATCCGCAAACAACTGCACTCTTTACACTATTAACATCTTTCTAAACAGCAAAACAAAGGTAAGAAAACGTTTTTGTAATATAGATGTGGTCTGACTAATAAATAAAAACAAATCTTTTTAGAAAACAAATATATTTTTGAACTTTGCTAAAAATTCTGTAAAAAGTCTAGCAAGTTCAAATTCCTCTACTTTCATGAAGTTACCATAGTCACGGCTGCAAAAAACTGTCAACCCTGCACTTGATTTGGATCAATACTCAATAATTTACATACATGTGTATTTTATATCATACGCAATAAATAAGAAGTAACATAGCCTTAAAGCTACATACCATGATTTTTCCACTTTTCCTATGGCTTTATTTGTATTTCAGACTATCTAAATGAAAGTTTTCCGCTTCTCAAAAGGCGTCATTAAGTTGTTTTTTGCGATTTCGCCGATAGTGCGTCGATCTATTTATAGACATAGAATCTGTAATTTCGGAAAATCCCGTGACGTCACCGCGCGTTCATTCGGAATTTCAAAACAAGATGTCTTCCACAAGCAGTACGTCGGACGCTTCGGTAAGAAATTTCTTGTTTATTGATTAAAATACAAATGCATCCGTCGTTTATTTAGATGTTAATGGGAGAAAATATATCAAGTATGAGTACGCGTAGCGAAAATGAGCATATAAAAGAGGCATTTTACAAGATTACGTCTAAAATGGTCTCAAACTTGGGAATGGGGCCCCCCAATGGGGAAATTTAATTGTCAATACTTAGTTATTGACAGCGTGTGACAGATACGATCTAAGAGTTTTTGTACACTGTTATGGTCTTCAAATTGATCATATACATTACGATTAAGCGCCTATCACTAATTATGTGAATAAATAAGTGTAAACAACGGCAGGAAACAGCAGATTAATAAATCTAGGTCTAGATTATCACGTTACAGGCTACAGCAACTGCAGATTCTATTTGTCTTTTTTAGAACCGCCATGGACTAGAAACATATGTTTATGTCTTAATTCCGCCATAAATAATTATTTTTTTATTTATTTTACACTCGGGTTTATAATTTGCAAAAATAGGTAATTAAAATACATGTAGATCTATATGTATTATGTATATAAAAGGTTTACTGGAAAATTCGCAATAATTAATAGCATAAATACAGTTGAACTTGTCTGCAAAGTCCACTTATGAGAAGGACCAATTGTGGTCTTTATTCAGAGGTCATACTATATTCGAATGTTGGTTATTTGGAGACCAAAATGGTGGTGTTCACTGACAAATGGTCATTATTCAAAGATAGTCGCCAACACAGGTTTGACTGTAGTTGTATATTATTACAAAACAAGTATTTTGACAAATAAGTTATCCTTATTATCAAGTAGAAATATCTAATAAAGTGTTTTTGTTTCAGCAAATGCAGCGCCTGATTCTGGATCCAGAGGTCTTGGTACTGGGTCAGAGGTATTACAGGGAAATGTTGGGAAGGCACAGGCAGAGAGTGGAAGATGCCAACAAGATGTAGACATTCTGCCTACAGAAATTTTACATTATGGCGGCATGGGCGTCTTGGGGCTGGAAATAGGAGAGTTATTCCCAGCTGCTGTGTTCTTAAAATTTGGGAAACTTTTACCAGTGCCACTGGACAATATACTGTTTTTTTGCCGAATCGTTTTATGTAGTGCTACTGTATTCAAATTGAACATTATTTGTATCTTTTCGGTGTATCAATTTAACTAATTTGTGTATTTACAATTTAGGTTTCTTCTATCATGAAAACAGAATTCATCATGTCTTTACATATTTATTTGATAAAGTAACATATATATATATGTAAACTATTACTTGCCCACATTGACACAAGACAACCTTTTATGCAGATTAATATTTAGTGCTTTTGCACAGGCTGTTTTTTAATCATCCGTTATGGATTTGGCATTGTACAATTTAGTCAGCAGACTATACATACTGTTATTACATGTATACATATGAATGCATTTAACCGCATGCTATTTCTGTAACCTTGTACAGGGAAAATACCGAGTATGTTCAATAAGTTATTATAATTAAAATGGGAGTTCCGCTGTCTCATGTCAATGCTGGCTAGTAATAGGAAGAAGAAAGCATACATAAATGATATTCATAGTTATTTTGATGGTTTCACATCCTTTCATGTATTGTAGCAAGGTAATATAAGACAGTAAGACGCACATTCTATAAATATTAAAGCAGTTATATAGTAGTTACTTATTAATATTAAGCTTGTCGATACTTCTCACATAATATGTGAATTTGATTATACATTTATGCCACCTGCGAACAAAGACCACTATTGCAAAACCTGTCTGCAAAGACCACCAATTTTATCTCCCATCAGACCATTTTCAATGATATTTAATCTGTTAATGGAGACCACCTGTAAACAAAGACCACATTTTGCTGTGTCTTTACATGGGTGGTCTTTACAGACAGGTTTGACTGTATATATTTTGAAATATTTGTAGGTAAGACTTTGTCTGTTCGCATTCAGTGTAAAAGCAGATTTTGGTTGTCCGGAGTTGAAGCTACTGAGAATAAATCCTCCATTGTGTTTCTTTACTCTGAATTGTAAATTGCTATTAAAGTAGGTAATTGCCACATAACGTTCCATTTAAATTACTAGGCTAAAAGGCACTGTGTCATCATATCTTTTTTATTCTGTACTTGTATTGTCACATGGTAGGTTTTACAAAATACATGCTACCATATTCATATTCAAGAATTGTTAAAATGAAAATTGTTGATGTGGAAGGTAATATTGATTTTTTTAAGCTTACATTATTTTCATTACAATTCTGTGTCCAAATATACAAATATATGCAAGAAATGTTCAGAATTAATGATGTACATACTCACGGAAATAAACATGTTTGAAGTAAACCAGCTGTGTGATTTTGTGACAATGTTTGATTTGCTGACATGCTTAAAAGAAGTACATTAAACAGTTATATTCAGAGCAAGGTACAAAGTTTATCCAGGTTATAAATACAGACAAACAACACTAGACACAATATTGATACCTTAATAACGGTTCCGGCAGTTTTGTCTGCCTTTGCGAGTCATGCAATAATTTACCAAGTCACAATAAAATTTATCAGGCACTTTAGTCTGGGTCATTGTATCTTGACTTTTTCCTTGCCATTATTAGGCTCGTTGGTGGAGTGGAAGTTTTGGAAATAGTTCTTTTGAATTTCCGTGGATCTGAAGGTGTCATTACTACCGGTGATGTCAATGGATCAGCCATTCTAATGAAATGCTCAATAATGTCAGACATCAGTTCATGGATGTACTCGTATTTCTTTGGTTCCTTCACTTCATAGCTGGTCCAGTTGTTGTTCTTTTTACAATACATGCGGTGAAATCTGTATAAGAAGAAAGCAGTTTTATAGCAGAAGGCATAAATCATCGGTAGTAATATAAAATATGTAAATAAAGACCGCCCTGAGGAATGAGCAAAAGTTGCCTTCATGTACAGCTGGAACACTATAATAGTAAATATGATGTTCACAAATTGTATCATTAACAGTGATCTGTGCAGATAGACTGTCATTCAATTGCAAATGTTATTTAGCAAAAGTTCGGATGTAAAATACACTTTATCATTGTTTACAAGCAAAACTTGTATGGATGGAAATTTGTATTTGTTATGCACAATGTACCTTTTTTCTCCACTTTTGGTCATCAAAGCAGGCCTTTTTAGGTGATGCTGGTAGTCAATACAAGCTAAGTAGTTGCGTGCCTTATAAACAGGGTACCTGTAAGATAGTATAAAGCACATATAAGAAAAATTATCATCTGATTAAAAGCTAATAATATATGGGACCTGATTTGATAAATAACAAGTGCAACCTAAATTAACTGTTTTGTGTTCCATTGGTACCATAACAGATATTTAACTCACTACTCAGGTTGACACTCACTTAAATCCGGAATTCAGGTTAATATTCAATTCCCTCCAGGATTCAGACAGGTGTTTAACACATATGTAGTGCTAAACCCACTGAGCATTATACTAAACATCAAAAATAAACTTACGTGTAGGCAAACTGCTTTGAGCAATACATCAGAATGTGGTAATGAAAACTTTCCAAATCCCCTGTGTTTCTGAAAGTACAAGTACACACATTAAAATATAATGAATATTAGTGTTTCCAGTATTTTTATTGATTTTATTAGCATGAATTCATTGTAAATTCAACAAAGTCTGAGGCGGAGTGGTCAAGGGGTAGAGCGCTTGACTTCTGATCCAAAGGTCGTGAGTTCGAGCCCTGCGATGAGCGGGGTTTGATCATGAACTTCACAATCCCTTAATTTGGTGCAAGTAATGGTTGGAAGCCAGGAAGCAGTCATCAAGAGTGACTAGTGTAAGTTGTAAGAAATTGTTTTACAATCGATGTAAAATAAATAAGTTTAAAGTACATCCATTCAATGAGTTAGTATGGTAAAAACATACCTGAAGTTGACATAAAAGCGCAAGCTGCGTTGTAGTCTAGTATCCATTGCAATCTTGGTCAAAGAAGAATGTGATGCATCGCCTGCTTCAAGCCATTTTTTCCCTCCATCTGGTTCATTTAGTGGTTCATGTTCACAAGCAGCTGCAATTGCATTGTCCCCCAAACACCATTCATGAACATCTACTACATGATGTAGAACACCTCTCCATCTAGCCTGTAACAGACAATACATTACCAGAACAGTTGTTAACAACTATAAACCACTGCTGCAATATGGAAAAGTCATTATGTACTGATAATATAATATGTATATTATAAATATATTCATATTATCCAGTCAGGGTGCAATGATCAGTTGGCTATAATTGAATACCAAATGTCATGTAGAGTTGCAAACATGAATTTGAGAATGATATGGAACAGCATAATTGATTACCAGATTATACAGCATTATTGACACCAAAGACATTCTCACCCACAAAAATATCATTTATTTCATAAAACATGAAATTTCATTGGTGACATTCTTCAATAGTAACATTATGTCATGAAAATTCAAGTGTTTACATTGGTACTTCAAGAAATATAATTATGGCTGTTACATAGTTCAATTGAATTGTTTATCAATTTAGTCACAAATTATTATACAGAAAGTAAACACATAAAGTACTTTGGATCAACTATTCTGTGATGTTTGCATATTAGGAATTACATATTCTTACCAACATAGCATATTCGTTTCCATTAGCCTTTCTACTGCAATACCAGAAATGGTTAATAATGTCTGGAACCCATGGTCTTAGATCAGTATTCTTCTTTTCAGCTGCAGCCTGAAGATGAGAATACTAACATTAAGTTTTGAATAATATTATGAAATGGATTTTTTGAAACAGAATTTGAGAATGTCAGTTGAAATATTAATCCACGTGAGAGATTGTGAAATGTAAAAAAGTTGTCATCATATAATGTTATACATAACTTTTCCTCAAATAATTTACAAAATAGAAAAAAATAGCATTACAAGCACATGATGTCTGGCTAAATCCCCATATTTGAAACATCAGATACTGTAATGGACTATTTTGAATCAATACAATTATGGTATCGTTACTTTTGACTAACATGGAGCCATAATGCAACCTACTTTGATAGCAGCAGAAAGATATGATCCAACTATTTCAATATGTACAATAGTGTCTCTATGATACCACCAGTAATATATACAATTTGAATGTTTTCAAGTAAATAATAACTCACTGCCCCCAATTTCTTGCCAAGATTTTTGGCTCCGTGCCAGGTATCAAATGAGTGAAATACATCTGGGTGTTCCTTGGCTGAAAATGTACAAATAAATTACTGAAATCTAAGTTCATATGTATTACATATCAACAGATTATGATGACCATAGACAGGTTATGAAAGTACATGCAACTGAGATGACATATTTGCAGTGTCAGCCATCTAGCTGGTATTTCGATAACTGGTAATACAATAAGAGAAGACTCATAAACGTTTTCCCCCCACCACTCAATAAACATTACATCCAGTCATGGTGCAATGTATTTATTTACTAAATTTACAGATTGAATATCATTTACCTCAAGAATTGAAGATTTAAAATTTTCATAAGAAAATGCATACCAATGAAAGCTGCAACTGTGGTACTGGCATCTGTACATATTTCTTTAACAATGATTCCACTATCCTTCAGTGACTGAAGTGCTCGCTTCAATCCCTCTTTTTCCATGGAAGTAGACTTTAAGTCTGTCTCTTTTGTTTATTATTTCACATGCCACAATGTCTTTGGACTCATACTCGATCAATGTGTAGGTGCAGTATTGAGCACAATGTCCTGGAGAGTCCATACGGCCATCACCTAAAAAACAGTAAAATTCAGTTAGAAAATACTTCTGACCATAAGCTATCAATGACTGGACCACATTGGCAGTTCACAGTGAATGCTTAGCTCAGAGGTAGAAAGAATACTGATAGTAAATCTTTGTTCGAAGTTCCATTTAAAACATGGAATGATTATTGAGATATCTGCATGCAAAACTTAACTTAGTGGGCATCACTCCATTTATACTGGGTGAGCCAATTATTCTTCAATTAGTCAAGCTAATAAAGAAAAAATGCTAAGCTATATGTAGTAAATGTGGTTACCTGCCACAGTAATTGCTTGATCAATGTACTTCATTCTATTCTCCTGCATGAGTTTCCCAAACGATTCCTTTATAACAGGAACACAATGTTTGCTTTGGAGTTGGTAGTGAGTTGTTTTTGCTGTCAGTCCAAGTCCAAAAAACTTAAACATTAGTTTGACTTTGTCAAAATTGTTCCCACTACAAATTAATGCAGAAGACAGCAAAACATCACCAGCCCAACGCTTCTTGATCCTTGGCTGTGAGGACCATTTCCTTACAGTATGTTGATTATTACATTTCTGAAAGTTTAAGGAGGAAAATATGTATCTTCAGTAATGACAGATATAATCAATGAAGAGAATCAGTAAATTTGTATTGCAATATATACATAAAAGAGAGTATAAAAAACAATTAACGAAAGCAAAACTATTATTTTACATGACAATGGCTGATATGGAGTGCACGATAAATATGTGTTAACATACATGATTGTATATCCATTGTATAATGTCATTACCCAAGAAATGCAGGCAGATGTACCAATCATCTTCATATTTGCCTCAACAACGCCACCACATGCTTTTCGGTTACAACATGTAGGAACTTTCAAACTTGCTAGTGACAGAAGTTCTGTTGCAAAGCATATAGCTTTCATTTCCCCAACCAGATCTCTTTCTGGTATGTCATTATTATCACTATCACTAGTATCTGACAGGGTATCAGCATCAGAAGAATCAGATACGCTAAGTATAGCATTCCCGATTTTTATTTCTGGCAGACAGTTTATACTTTCATCTTGGCTGTAAACAAATATGACATGCCATGAAGAAAAAGCAATACAATGAATGCAAAAAAAATAATATTTGGTAGCTGACAATAATGACAATGTGAACAAATTCGACACTGTTTTCATTGATATACCAAACCACATACTTCAATATGTTATGGTAATATTGTTATTTTTGATGTACTGTTTCATTTTAACTGAATGCTGAAATGGAATACACTTCAATGAACTAAGCAACTACTTATATAATGACAAGTGAATAGGCAATTGTTCAACTTTATACACTCTAATCTGTCTGTGAAAACCACCCATGGGAAGGACAAAATGTGGTCTTAATTGACAAATGGTCTTTGTTCAGAGGTCAAATACAGTAGAATGTTTGTTTTGAGCTTAAATGATGGTCTTTACAGGCAAGTGGACTTTATTCAACGGTGGTCGCTTACACAGGCTTGACTGTAAATTGTAATACACAAACATAAAGTGACACAATGAAACTTTGTTGTAATGAGTTTCAAGCATTGAGCATTAACAAAACCAGGATACAGCATATTAACGTATACAAGTATTTACATAGCGAGCATAACATGAGTTTCAATAGACATTTTCACAAGGATTGTGATATAACAAGATCTCTTTTTACATAATTTTAGACATACCGCCTCCCATGGGCGAGTGGTTAAGGCATCCACCTTGGGAGTGGGAGGTCGAAGGTTCGAATCCCGGTAGGGTCCGTTCTGATATGGCCAGTTGGTTAGCCGCCAGCTAGTTAAATAATGGTAACCATGTGCCTATCTGCCTGGCATTAATTGATAGGAATTGGGAAGTTATGTGCTAGTGAAGTAGGTGTCTCATAAGTCAGAAATGGCTGGCCCTTTAATTGGGCTGCATAACATTCACTGCATTATATCATTCTTAGCATACATGTTTCATCACAAGGATGGTAGTCAAAAAAGCAATCTATGATAGCAATCACACTGATACTAGGTCTTTCCAGATAGCTCAGTCTGTAGAGTCTCTGATTTGTGATCTGGCATTGAAGGCTCAAATCAAGGTGGTGCCACAACTACCTGAGTGTGGAAATCGTCATCTCTGCTTTTTTTCATGAGAGTACATGTACATTGTCAGCTATGTGCAGAGTCATGACGTGTTATAGATAGTAACACCAGAGACATGTTAAGTAACTGACCGCCTTGAATGACTTTACAGAAAATAGGATATTAAACCCCAAAAAACATAAAAATGTCACTAAAACTGCAATACCTTGCTGCCATGTCCAGCACAAATTCATCCCCATCTTCACTGCTACTGCTGCAATAATCATCTTCATATGCCTCTTCATCTTCACTTAGAGTTGGTTGGTAGCTTGAATCACGCTTTTTAGATCCAATGCCCTCCTCAACTTCGTAGGATATACTGCAGATAAAAATACACATTTAAAAAAAATGAAATCCTGTATGAAAGCATTATAGACAGAATCATAGATCATTTACAACTACATCAACAGTGCGCATATTGGTGTGTAATTTGTATTAATTGAGTAGCAAATGTCCTTACTTAATAAAAGACCCTTCTGTAGCTTGTGCTTTTCGTCTGTATCTTTCTGTGAGGTTAACATCTTCAAACCCAGACATTTCCGATTGTGGTCTATATAAAAATAAAAGAGAACTTGTAGGTATGCAAAAAAATGTTAGGGCTTTGTAATACAATGGATATTACAATATAGATTTAAATAGGCCGTGACTTATACAACAATATCATTTGTCAGTATCAGGGATTTTTGTTATTATGACAACGTTTAAAATCAAAAACAGAAATAAGTTTGACATATATCCTTATCTTCTGCATTAAATATCACTCCAACAGTAACCACAATAATGTATCAATATAATTGTATTGCAAGATCAACTATCAGTATCACTGACATAATGTCAGACTCAAGAGTGAATACTTTTAGATATTTGTCAAAATGGTACAAATACTAGATATATAAATATGAAGTATAAAGTTATAAGTGTCGGTGGCAAATTTGGAGTTAAAGGAACCATCAGATCTACAGGATCATGTGGATTTATCTTCACATTGGGATCTAGCTGTATTTAAGGATTAGTTGGATTCTTTATACAGTATATAAGGCATTGTCATTATGAAGTAAGGAGTCACTCAGTCTGTTAGTTTGTTATTGCGTGTTGGATATATCATTGAATACTGTGGGATTAAACATTATGGAGCGAACCTCGTGTTACTTAGTTATTTTTCCCCCGTAGAACTTGGAGTTGTTACATGTCATTATAATTTATATCATTTAGCAATAATAGACGAGCAGGTGTCATTATATCATTTAGCAGTAATAGACAAGCAGTTTCTTTAATGTCAACTACACAACATTATTTATGATTATGCTGAAGTCTATTATTGTAACACTCACTCATCTTGTCCAGATGCTGACACGTCTGATACTGCTGGATCAAAGGTTGAGACACCTGCTACTGAGTAAGAATCCACTGGTGTTGAATGAGCTACTGTACATGCTTTTAATGGCGTAACATGGGATGGTTTCACATTTACAAATGCTGGTTGAACTTGAACATGGGTCGGTGTTGATTGACTTGCACAAGTGTGATCCCTAAATACCAGAAAATATCACTTATCATTGACATATACAACTGCATATAAACAAATATAATCACTAAATCAGAGACATATTTTATACGTCCCTGATAGAAAAAGTATGGAACGTTACAAACTTACACATTAATATTTGACAGTACCAGTGTATCAACTAAAATTATTAGTAGGCTACTATATCCATACTATTAGTCTATTGTATATATATCTTGATAAATTATAATGTAGCTCTGACACTGCACATGTGAAGTATTAAATAAATTCGCAGAGTACTTAATTCTATGCTAACAAACAAAAAGGATATATATAAATGCTTTTGGATAACTAAAACTCGCGTACAAGACGTCTATCATGACACTTGCAATCAATGTTACTCGGGTTGTGTAATTACCCCTTGGGAGCCCCTTACATTTGACAACATAATAACATCGAGTTTCATGCGTAAAACTGGAAATCCATTGAATAGATGTAATCAAATTAGATTTATCCGTTAAGTTATGTCATGTAGTAATGAAAACAAGTGGGATAAAGAGATTATATGTTTTAACAAAATCGTAAGTTTTTAAAAAACAACTTCATGAACTTGCCATAAATCAAGCAGCATTTTCGTCACTTCTCCGTTCGTTTTGGCATTGATTTCGCTCTTAATGGCATTCCAGCGATTCCAACAACCTTCCGACACTCGGATCACATGCGTTGACTCAGCATATCGCTTTCTACAGGCTATTTTAGTCTCTTTCTTCTGTTGTTCCGTCTTTCGAATTAACCGCGGTTTGTCAGCCATATTGCTCGATCTGTTATGATTTCGTTTCAAATTCGCGCATGCGCAGTGCGACTCGAAGGTAATATTTGCATATGAATTTGACGTACACGTCAAGTTAGTGATACCCTGATGTTTTTCCCTTTTTTTAGTGGAAAACGATCGATTTACTCAAAATTTCCGACAGATTTGATGAACTTATACATAACTGACATAGATTAAACGTTTTTATTTTTTGGTATAGAAATTTTAGCGCAATCATGGTATGTAGCTTTAACATCCGCAAACAACTGCACTCTTTACACTATTAACATCTTTCTAAACAGCAAAACAAAGGTAAGAAAACGTTTTTGTAATATAGATGTGGTCTGACTAATAAATAAAAACAAATCTTTTTAGAAAACAAATATATTTTTGAACTTTGCTAAAAATTCTGTAAAAAGTCTAGCAAGTTCAAATTCCTCTACTTTCATGAAGTTACCATAGTCACGGCTGCAAAAAACTGTCAACCCTGCACTTGATTTGGATCAATACTCAATAATTTACATACATGTGTATTTTATATCATACGCAATAAATAAATATTCATATATACAAAACAACTAGTAACAGTGTAGAACACTTATATATAATAGGCAGTTTGATTCACACACATTCTGACTATCATTATTTCATTAAAAAAATTTTTTTTTGGTACATAGTCATTATTGAACACATCAAGTTCTGTCACTAGATAGATATTCTAGAAATTTCCAACTTTCCATTGATTTACCTCCCCTGAATTATTTAGGGCAGCAAGGGTTGTCTACCATTAGCACCACGTCTATACCATAATGCTCCACAAGCTCCATAAGGAACTGTCGGTCTCCTTGAGGGTCCAGCCCCATACTTTTCATGTGGTCTGATGTCAGTTGTGTATCTTGAGAATTTGCCACATCCAGTAAGGTTTGAAACAAACGATTGTTCAATTCATGGAAATACCTGGTATACAAAATACAGATTATTTTCTGATAACAATGAATGGAATAATGTAGTGAATGAAAACACTTTAATCAATCAGTTTGATGCTACAAAAAGAGTGTTTTTTTACAGGGCCAGATCCAGGATTTGGTCTTAGGAGGGGGCATAACTTTTTTGGGGTTTTGCTCAAGCCTTATAAAACGGCAATGACTGTGTTGTATTCTTTGTTTTTTAGTTATTGAACATAAAACTAATTCAGGAGAACTTTTTTAAATACAACGCATAAGCAGCGGTGGAGAGATCTCTGTATATTTTCATATTTATAATCAGGCATTCATGTAAGTAAGGTTGGGGATTTTTTTTTGGGGGGGGGGCACACCCCTGGATTTCGCTAGTGTGTGATTAAGAACTACATTTCTCGATTTAATACCACATCATGCAAAAAAGTTCACAAAAAAACAACAAAATATCCATAAACTGCATAACATCAATAGTGAAATCTATCACATAAGATCATTGAGTGTCATAGACCTTATCAATCAGAAACATTGACCATGACAAAACAAAATGAACGTGATATAAAATTAAGATCTTACGAAACAAATACTTCCTCTTCATCAATAGATTCTTCACCAAGTTCTTCATACGAAAACTGGTGAGCTGACCTGAAAGTGGGAAGAACATATATATCCTCCATGTTTCAGTTAAACAAACTAGCATTTCAATACAACTTGAACAAATACAGTAAAAAATAAGTATTTGATTGTACATAAGCATTACAAGTCCTAAACAAGAATTGAATGTTTTTTTAAAAATCGTTTTGTGACAATTTGATAAATGTTATGATTGCATAAAGAATAACATTTAAATTATGTATGTATAGGTGCCATACTTTAAAAACCTTTGACAGGAAGTATAGAAGACTGACATGATTTCCCATAGAGATGATTCAATTAAAAGTGAAAACAATTTCAAACTGTAATAAAAAATATTTTTTAACAACCATGGTGTTATAGTATCACAAAGTTTTACATGAAAGACAAACCTCTCCCGATGAAGACTGAATGCTATTTACCTTAAATTGTTTAATTTCTGGAATTTCGCTTTATCTGCACTGCTACATTTGAGGAGTTCTTTAAGTATCGGTGAGTGAGTTCTTACAATCTGATTATCCACATAAACATCATATAAACTGGTTTTGCTCTCAAATATCTTCTCTGTCGTACCTGAAAGTTAAAATTTCAAATCCAGTTGTTGTACACTGAGAACATATTTGTTCTTGGATTGGCAGCCATAAAGTAGAATATCATAGTGACTAGTTTCAAATGTTTGTGCAGTGAAATAAGATAATTAAACAGAGGAGGCATTCTGGTCAAGGGGTAGATATGTGGGCTCCGAATCTGTAGGTCTTGGGTTCAGGTTCTGCCATTGGCCAAGATTCTTCCATGGTCTTTACAATCCCAAAATTAGGAGTGATTACTGGTTAGAAGCCCTGGAAAGGAGTTATCAGCTCAGTTTGGAATAAACAGCAGCACACAATAATGTCCCTACATAGATAACAAATCAACAAATGTACTTACAAGCAATATAAGTCACTTCAGATTCTAATGTTTCAATATCAGCAACATTCACATAAAACTGTGGTTTCACCTTCCTACCAAGTCCTCGCATGTCATGGTTGGCAAGGCAACAAGCACAGTAAACTGAAAAAGAAATGACACAATAAATTTTAACAAAAAATTATGAAATTTTGGTCAACACACTTGTTTGATTTAATGTAAATTAATTGCATCTTCTCTGCAACTTTATATGTTTGAATAATCCTGTACATACATGTACATTTGTATTTGTTAATATGTTGTCCTCATGTGCTGCGAGGCTTATTAGATTATGAAATAAACTATCTATCTATCCTGTACATTTTATGGTGAAAGATTTGGCAGCAAACTTGATTTCAGTGACACAGTTATGATAACGACTGCCAGATAACAGTCAAGCTTTAACAAAACCATATTTCCTGTAAACATGGAATAAAGTAGTAAAAAAAAGGCTGAAGTGTATCCATTTTCAATGAAGATGTTTATTTGCAACAAGAAATGGTATGACCAATGAGTGAACTTTCCAATTACCAGTGTAAAACATAATGCCACAAAGAAATTGCGAAACAGGATCTGATGAAATGTTGTACAGTAAAACCTCATGATGCGACCAACTCGATCCTGCAACCAACTCATTATTACGACCGTTTTTTTCCGGACCCAAATTTTTCTCTATATAATTCAATGGTCGTGCAACTCAAAATTGCGGGCAACTCAATATTAAGCGAGCACTTATTCAGGTCCTGATCAATAATGAAGACACATTTTCAACTCGAAAACCGTCCCGAAACGGGCAGCTGAGGTTGTTAGGGGCCCAGGTTGTTAATTCGGATTTGTTTACGATAATTGTTGAACTTTAATCCCTACAGACGTCATAAACACACCAAGAGGTGGGTATTTTATTGTTTGGCCCTTTGTGAGACCCTTAATTGAGCAGTCACATGTTTTGATTCTACGCTAATTAATCTGTTATACTCAAGTTCAAAGTTTATTGACAAAAACTCACTCAGTTCATTGTCATATCAACATATTTACAATGTACTTGTTAATTGCAATGTACTTGTTAATTGACGGACAAACAACAAATCGTATAAACTTCCGTAATTATCTGACCAGATTAATCAATCATATCTGAATTTGATTTTAATCAGGGACATATAAACCGTTTATATTTCCTTGTTTTCATTGATAAAGACCTACTTGAACTTAGCTGAACTTAGCTAAATTTGTTTAAAAGTTCTGAAATGAGTAGACACAGTTTTCTCTGAAAGAGAAAATTGATTTGATCAAAGACTGTCCAGGAAAAAGTCAGAGGCAACAGGCTGATAAATATGGCATTGGAAAGACTAGGGTGATTTAATCTGACCTCTGCTTCACAAACTACATTGTATGTTTATAGGACAAAATAAATGTAATGACAATTTGCTGAGGAAGCAGTTGTAAAATTTACAACCGTTGGCTATGAAAATTGAAATTAACATGTGAAAATTAAGAACAGATACCGCTCAAGCCAGTAATTTCAGTGATAGAACTGTCCTGTCTGTAACATTACCTGTTATTATTATCATTACACACTTCTAGTGTTCTTTTTTATATAAACATGTACCAATAATATTTTATATGGTTTAATTTTCAGGTTCATTCAATTCTCACGAGGATGGTGGAATTGGTGGAAGACTATGAGATTTGTTTTTCCATATTGCATTGTTTATAGAGTATTTATCCAAATAAATATTGTGTTATTAACCTGTTTTGTTCCATTATTGAACTTTTATTTATAATCCCACACATTTATGTGACACGGAAGTGTTGAAAATAAGTTAAATAACACAAATATCATGGAAAACATAACATTACTAGTACTGATAAGCACAATATGACTAAACTCAATAATGAGACCAACTCGATATTAAGACCACTTTATGGCGGACCCATTGGTGGTCTCATTATCGAGTTTTTACTGTATCAAGACAATACCATTTTTATGCAATTTAACCATAAACTTATAACTTAGCAATTCAAAATTAAGACAACTTGAATGAAAACCACCAAAAATCAGTGACAAATAAAATCACAATATCTTAAAACACCCATACCTCTATAGCAGACGACACCAATTGGAGGAGGTGAAAAGAAGAGAATTCTTTTTTCTAGTAAGGTATATTTCCACAATATGAAAATTTGTTCACCGAAAAATTTGGCAAACTGAGTAAAGCAACCTGCAGGGTGGGTTATCTGAAAATATAACATCAACAAATAATCAATTTTAACAAAAAATATATTATCACTCTGATTGATGCAAGGGAGTTAGACAATTTGTCTTCATTGGGGTGTAATTCCCTACCCTCAAGCCATGTTTTGTCTGAATCCCCACAGTGGGAGATGCTTATTTCCCACTTATATAATCTATTAAAATTCCAACCAATGTCTATCTCCCTGGACCCGAAATCATTTGACATTTCAAATTTCCACCTGTTGGGAATTGTCTTGCGTCTAAAGTCCTGTGTATATAAGCTGACCAGCCTGTGAAAACATGTGTTGGTCCTGTTGGAATGTACCAATAGACATGGAGTGCATGGAAATGGTATTCTCAACATATTTTGAATATGAAGCATATTGAATTGATATAAAGTAGTACCTACAATGCTAAATCCACTAAACTAAAATAAGTGCAGTACAATTATAAGTTTAAAGAAACACTAAAATATTTAAACCTTCAATTCTGGTAGGAGGTCTTTGGAAGGTGTGGTTGGTGTATTGGATTGTGATTGGCTAGGAAGACTTGCAAGTGCTGCTGTAGTCTTATCTTCATAAAATGCTTCTAGTTGGGTATACTTTCCAGGGATTTCTAACTGATGCCTGAAAACACACAAGTTCAACAGTACAGCAAGCAGAATTGTCTGTGCAATATGACTGTATCTCTGGTTTACGAGACAGTGATTACAACAGTTTCAGTAAAAGTGACTGTAGTAGAGTGGATAACGAGTTGATGCTCAACCTGGAGGAAGTGGGTTTGCACACCACAAATGTCATGATCGTACCTCATAAGACGTCAATAATGACACATGCTCCTAGAATGGCAAAACTGCATCGTGGACTAATTATTACCAATTTAGATAAAGTTCTCTGAATATATGGAAAAGTCACAGACCTAGCATGACATCTGCAAAGGATGAAGAAATGAATGACTGCAAATACCTTTGACAAATCAAAGAGATCAAAAGGACAAGTCATGTTAACATTGTCCCACACAAGTCATGTGACATCACTTTGTGTTCTTTATATAAATTAACATTCAAATAAGTTAATATCAAGTAATGCTCCATTAAGTTATGCTTTGCAGTATAATGAGTATTTTTCAGTAAAAAAAAGCATTAAATATTAACAACAATGTTGGTATGTCAAATGTTTAACCAATGTTTACCTGACTTGAGTTTCTAAAAACTGAAGATGTCTATACAGCAGTGTATATGATGTTGCTAAGATACCAACAGATTTCATACGAGCTCCTCTTTCTATATCACTTTCTACAGGCATATTCTCAAAGCAGGCTAAGCCATATAAATTATCCTTCCGAAAGTACCTACAAGTAAAGGAAACATTGAAAGTAACATTTAATGTTATCAATACTAACGTTACAAATACATTTGTAAAACAAGAGCATAATGCAATCAAGGTTTGTACAGATATTTGTATTATAATGCATCAATAGTTTAAGGAAAGATATGAAAGGATATGTAAATGATTTCGATAAATCTTGTCATCATTACAGGAGCATGTTTTATGACCATCAGTCACACTGTATAACAGTCACCTGACTACATAAGCTTATGAACTAGAAAGTGATTCAAGCATTTCACAGATCATTTCTAAAATACAGCTCAACTCAATTGGTATGAAGACTGAAGTATAGATAAAAACATGCTATAACAAATAACTTACACAAAGTCCTTTGTTTGAGTGTGAGATCCACTGACCATAGCTTTGAATTCTACACCATCAAGCTCTGCCTCATCAGGCATACACCATTCTATCATGTTGCCTGAAAATTTGTAATTATTACTAACTGGTACACTCTTTAATAGCCAGTTTGAATGCAATACTGAATAGGCAGAATTAGAAACAAAACTTGGTGGTCAAACTGACCTACTGCAATCTTAGCTATGATGGAAGTTTGTTCATTGCTCATAAATTTCCCAACAATTGTGTTGAATTTGGACGCACATTGTGTAGCCTTACTCATCCAATTTATTGGCATGACTCATTGTATGATTTTATGTTTTCTAGTTGCCCTACTTCAGCGACGAGACAAAACAATAAAACATTGTCCCGACATCCACTTATCTGGCCCATGCATTGCAGTAAAGTTTTTTTATAGCACACATATTTCATTAACCTTGCATATTGACATAAAGTTCAATGTGAAATTCTGCCTCACCAGGATACCTGCAATGTGTCTTTAATAAGTTTATGGCTAAAAATGAATAATCACTTGTCAGCAGTTATCAGAATGATGTCATCGTCTTTTATATAAGGCTACTAGCATCTCAGTCAATTCGTGTATTTATGACATGTCATTACCTGATCTTGTATCAAATGCTACAACAAATATGGCAACAATTAAGTCAGGCTCGATCTCAGATGGGGTGGTGACAGTAGCATTCACAAATATTCTGTCGTCTGCGCATACTGCATTTGACCTGACCGGTTCGGTCGGGAACAAATTTGGTCGTTTTCGGTTCCTAGCATTACTCGCATCACTCACTTCAGACGTCAGAAGAGGGGCTCGCTCTTCCTCCGCCATTCTGTCAAATCTTGTGTATCGATTTTGTCAACATCCGGTTACGGACTGTATTCAGATTTTCAATTTGTACCGCCTACTGCCATTTTAGACTGCTTCTGTGTTAGTTTTACGCGCGAGGCCCGTCCATGGGATGAATATACATATATGTCTCTGAAACGACATTGGTATTAATCCTGGTTATTATAAATTAAAGATAATGAACAATTCGAACCGCAGACTGTCATTAATCGTATTGATCGAGTATCTGTTCTGTTCGGATGTATTTTGTGTTGAAAACATTTATCTCTGGCTTTTTATTTCCCAGCTGGGACCAATATACATATATTGGTCCCAGTTGTTTCAGTCTGTATTCATAAAAAACATACCGAGCAGTGTCACATGTCTTCTATTCGACTAGTTGTCTACTCATGATTACTATTTGGCTTGAAATAACCGAACGGTCCACTATTTTTAACATAGCCAACACAAAATACAGTGTAGATATGCGTAGTCACAAATAACGTAAGTTATCAAAAGGAGCATTTGGCGGGTTACCTAACATCATTTTTAAACGAATCCAAGAAATCAAGCAATTCGTAAACACGAAAGTCATATTTTTATATCAATTATAAATCGTAATAAATATTTTATTAATAAAAAAATACATTTTCGCTCAAAAACCTTCATTGTACATTGACATATATTTACTGATCATGTTTTGCTCTGCTTGCGGGCGAAATAACCTACATGCATGTTTGTTTCAAACACGGAATAGGATAACATTTTTTTCACTTTGAAGCATAAAAGTGAATATCGCTGTATAATCTGTATAATTATATTAATTTTTCATGTTTGTAAAAAAATTCAAGAACTGAAAACCCCGCACGGTTTTGCTCGTCACGTGACTTTAATAGAAATAATGTTTATATGGTCTTAAAATACAAATAATTGGTGGAAATCAAATCACAAAACAGAGAATTTAAGTCATATTGTTTACACGCTTATAATTACCCAGTAGTGTACGTATAATTAGGTCTCAGTTTGTCGGATTATTAGTTTTGTTCGCGCGCACAGACACTTGTATTTTTGTTTGACAGCTTCTCATTAGAATGAAACAAATTGTGTCAATATGCTAAACTGAGAAGTTTGAGTATCTCAGATACAAACTGAGAAATTCCACCAAATGGTATATAAGGGAATCGATTGGTGTGACTTCATAACCAAACTATCTGTATCCATAGAAAACCGTGTATCAGACTAGAAAACAAAATGGAGAGAAGGTTTCTCATGTTAGACGAACTCTACATGGTGTCACTTCACTTCCGGCGAGCCTGTAATCAGATAGACCAGCTCAACAACCGCATGAAAGAGCTCTCACATCGATACACTCTGGCTGAGAAGCACGAAATTCCACGCTATCAGTCAACACTAGAGCATAGAATCCAGGTTTTAGATGGTATGATAGCTGCATACCATCTGTACATCGAAAAGAAGAGAGATCGGATACTGGAGCTACGTCGTGAGCTATTTGGCGAAGAAGGTGATAGAGGTGAGAGAGAGGACGATCAAGCCTCTAACAACCAATAATCGGACCACGTATGTCACTGACCGAAATGTTGTCGTTGTCACATGATGTGACGCGCGGAAGGCGCACACACAAGTTCACGAAAGGAGTACTTCTTGTCGATTGTCAAAAACGGGTTTTCTGCCTTAAAGAGATTATACACATCATTATTGCCTTCATTATCCGGACATATAATGACAATTACAAGAATGATAAAGTTTAATTAAATATTTTTAGAAGCAATAAGGAGTTCATTGACATCATGGTTTTATTATCTGTACACATGAAGCGACTCACTAACATGTACACACGTACGAATACCAACACGAACAACACACACACGCACGGAATACCAACACATGTATTCACTGTCATAAACATATAAACCCATACATAAATCGTTCTTTATTTAACATAGGACGAATTTGATGCGTTTCTGACCGCAAATTAAACACGTTGCGCTTTTCTTCGAAAGCGAGACAGAAACTATTTTGTTTCATATGTCTGTCCATTTAAAACTACAATCATATTTGTCCATATAAAGTTAAACTATAAACCACATCTGTCTATTTTTAACTATGTACAATTAACAATACCTGTCCATATATAAATAGTAATCACATCTATCCATTTTAAACTAGAACCCGTTTTTTATTAAAAACGCATATAAAAACTCACAGATCACGTCAGTCATCATTTATGACAGTATTATCTCATTTGAGTATGAAATAATTGCACATATAATACGGTAGTGTACGTAATCACGGACATATAAAGCATGGTTTATACGTCCGTGACGTAATGAAATTCAGTGCCCATTGATAAACTTTCGCAATTACACAAAGCGTGTTTTTCGGAGGGGGTGTATCCCGACTCGAACCCTCGATGCGAAATAAAGGAACCTCTATGCTCAATGATGCTGCATACATTGAGTCCATTGTCTGTGACGATTGACATGTATAAATTGATAGATAGTTTATTCCGACATATCAAGGACATATATATAAAGCATACTGCCCATGATTTCATATAAACAAACAATGCATATACATATTTATACAAAAATGACGAACTTTTATACATAGGTTAATGGCAATAATAACATTTGACGTGCACAATAGTACGGTTGATGAACATGTATATAGTTTATATGTCCTTAGTAACAGGAACTAAGTTCGGACGCGGAATGGAATTTTATTCATTACGGGACATAAGAAAAAGTAACAGCGCGGATCTTATTTCATGCCCCAGTTGTCTGATTCAAGTATTTGACTAATTATAACCGTGCTATATCAAGACATTATGTCACAATCTCTAATCGACGATATACTCAAGGTCTTGTTATATTTTGTTTTCTATATTCACTGTATCGCTTTATATATACGCTCCCTGATATTCCCTAGCAATAGAATTACGTTTCCCCCCAGTTATCATTGATTTCTCATTTCGTCGCCCAATAGTTCGCTTGTCAAAGCGATAATAATCGTTCAAGATATTTTATTATGTTTTAACTGCCTCGCGGAATCGGAGCTGCGCAGTCAGTTGTTTAACGCGCCTCACATACCGCCAAGTGCTTTTGTCAATTTAGCGGGCACTTGTCAATGTTTATAGAGGGCGCTACGAGGAAGCGTATTATACATGTTATCGATGAGCAGTCAGTTGTTGCGACCATGGCGAAAGGCCATGATTCGGACTTAAAAACTACGAGTGTTATATGGATTTTATTTGTGATTTTAGGGAATTCTAAATGCAGCTCGACGCGTACTTGTAAGTATTTTGTTAATTAAGTTTACAGTAAAAGAACGACGTTTCCACGGTTGTTGACCGGTGTAATGCAAGCGTTTGTTTACATTGATCTACGTAACTGAGCATGCAAGCATTTGATTGCAGAAGACGCGTGATGACGAATTAATATACAAAACAAAATGTTTTCCTTGTTTAAATCAATATGTAACGACAATCTTTTATACAATGCATGGAGAATTAATAATTGAAAGAAAGCTGTTTACAATTTCTTAAATTCTATGATATCATGTATCGTGTTTGATACACGTGCGTTCATGATAAATCTCAATAATCGTAGGTGACGTTACTCATTGACATATCGAAGTTTTTATAAAAAAAAACAAAAAAAAGTTACATGAAGTTTGTATTTTAGTTACTGTGTTGTCATCTTATGTTATAAAATCATATGTCACCGATCAGCCTCAATCATCTTGCAACCTTTTAATATTAATGGATAAATTACTCTAGACCTGACCATCGGCTTGTTAATTCAAGCCCAACAGTTTCTGTACATTTATTGTGTTAATTACAACAGTCAGTGGCGTCTGTTGAGTCCAATTGAGTTTGTGTGTAGGTAACTTTGAAGGATGTTGAATCTTGTTTTTAACCACCCCGCCACCCACTCTAAGTGTACCCTACATTGGTATATTTCATTTTTCAGCTTCAAAAACTTGTTTTGGTTTAAATATTTCTGCCATATGCACACTGGTGTGTGCACATGTGGGTATGCCTTGCTGCATCTCTGATAGTAAATTTTTAAGTAGAGTATTGTTGGTTGTCTGTGATAAATACTTATAGTAAGTACTTAAAGTTTATCGGTACCTTGTAGTTTCTGTCCAGTAAGTCATAACATTAATTTATTATTTGTATTCTTACTTAGCTATACACATTATCTTATGCATTGGCAGAACATATGTTTGAGAATATAAAATATGAACAAATATGCAAAGCTTGTACACATTACTACAATACCTTACTGTATAGACAGTCAAATAATATACAGTCAGATTGTATCAATTAGTTGTCCCCATAGGCCAATCTGATCATTGTTTTTCTATCCTGTGTCAAAACAATAAAGTAATCCTGAAGCTATTATAATGACTGAGTGGCGTGTCAGCTTTTCGAATAATAAGTATTGAACTGTGACACCTGGATATAATGTATTGACTTATGGACCTAGTTGCTTGACTGAATGAATCCAGCGCTGAATTAAATAGGGCTCATACAGAATATTTCCCTACTCTTAAAGTATGCCAGTCTGATAGGTTGATTAAGTTTGAGTTACCATTGTTTTTTAAAGATAAATGACCTTGTTCATGTATTGAATATTGCATACATTTTGCAGTTTAATTACATTTTGGCTATCTTTGTGTTAAAAATATCCATATTTCATTGTATGGTACAATGTATACTATTGCATACTTATTTGTTTTATATCTAACACTAACAAAAAAAGTAACATATCTCCAAGTCAGTATGTGGCATATGGTCGATATATTATTTACTGTTGTAATGTAAGCTACTTGTTAGTTCCCCTTTCCTTTTATTTGATCATTTGCTGTCATGAACCTAAAATATTAAAAAATATGGAAACTGCAATAAATGAAATCAGATGTACAGAAACTGAGTCATTAATTTTTTTCATTTGGGGCCACCCTTAAAAATTGTTTGTTTGTGGTTATAAGTCCTGGAATTTTAACAATGGGTAGATAGGAATGTTTTTTAGTTTAGTACTGTTATGACTTAAGGACTGGAATATTTTTTTTTCGACGATGAACCTGAAAAAATAAATTGAGTCGCGGCATTGTTCATGAGTCGGTCCCGTAACTGCAAACAAACACTTGTTTAAGGATGGCCTGGTATATGTCAAGTACCCTAGACATTAGTGTTTTCATTATTATATGGGTTTTAACTTATCCATGACCAATGTGTCTTTATAAAGATGAATATGAACAAACTTCTACTGTGATGGTAGAATTTGATTTATATTTCATGATTGATTCACATAAATAGACATTACAGCTCTACCAAATTTCTTCCGACACAAAACTGGTTTGAAGATATTACATCAATGATCATTATGTTTTATGCTGATGGTCTGTGTGTTGTGATGTATAAAAAGTCTTCTTTCTTTAATGAATGGTTTATTTGTAATCTTAACAGTTTGTATTACATGTCTGGCACAACAAGGAGGGATCAACAAAACGTATTTAATCTGTCACAGGTCTACCAAAATGGATAATGAGATGTTTACTCTTTAATCATTTTCAAGTTTGAGAGTGTCTAATCCTATTCCAAGGTCTGTTTGATGTTCTTGCTTAGAATATTTCATTTGTATCAAACACTTGAAATGTTTACCAGTTTATTTTGTGGCTCTATGCTTTCTCTGGTGGACCACACACACATTAAAACTCTCTCTTGTGTAAACATCATAAATATGGAACATGAATTTGGTATCATTAGTTTATCTGTTGACATATCTGTTTCTGTCATTCAGGCTATATAATTAGCACAATAAATATGTTAACTTATCTTAATTGGCCATTAATTGGCACAATTATTAAGGCAATAAGTGTCATTTATGACTGCCCTGTGGTCATTTTCGGGTCAGATAACTGTGGTTTTACTCTGTGTATGACTGCCAGTACACTATTCTATTCCTATTTCAAGTGTCAAGTGTTCATTTTAACTTGAGAATGTTATTTATGTTTATTATTAAAATGCCTTTTGTGCAAGTGTAGTACTCCATATTATGATATTGTAAAGTGATAAATGAAACATAAAAGATAGAGGCCCTTATTTTCTTCATTATGGTAAATGTAGAACTGGGTAAAACATATTTATAAAAAGTGTACACTTTTTAACACACCTGTGCTGAAGGCTGATGTCACCCTTTATGAATATGATTGATCCTCGTCCACCCTGTAACTAAAATCTGTCCAAGTTGTCAACATTTACTATGTGAATTTTTTTATCATGTAAAAACTGACTTTTGCTCTGGAGCTACCTGGGGGGGGGGGGGTAGATAATGATTCTTGCATGGATATAGAAATTACAAAAACAAATGGAAGCTACTAACATATGTCATTATCATGGTAACCAATTAAAATCCAGTCAGAAACTAATAGTGCTCAGACAAAGAATCTATAATGATTTGGTTGAAATTATCATTAGATGACCATCAAGTAATTTTGATGCAAACTATAAACTGACCACTAAGAGCAGGGTCTGTTATTGTTGCATCTTGAAAAATCTTCTGAAACCGAATGGTCAGAATTTAAAAACTACCAGTATATCAATTGTTAGTTAGGTGTGATCTGCTGGTACTGTGGTAGCCTCTTCATGAAAAAAGTTCACGGAGGGTTGAGTCTGGTTCTCCTCGACATCAGGTAATGGTGTCACGTCAGTTAATTACTCAGGTGAGCGACATCAGGTAATGGTGTCACGTCAGTTAATTACTCAGGTGAGCGACATCAGGTAATGGTGTCACGTCAGTTAATTACTTAGGTGAGCAACATCAGGTAATGGTGTCACGTCAGTTAATTACTCAGGTGAGCGACATCAATCATCCTGGCTATCTTGTTGATTACTTTGTCCTTTCTCATTAAAATTTGTGACTTCTGCAAATTTACAACCATGATGATGATTGCTATATTTTTTGCATGTATTCATGTTGCTTTTAAATACCTTTCATTATAAAATCGTTAGCCGAGTGCAGCAATAAGAATCTGCTATCAAAATGGCTGTATGCGTTAATCTGTATGCACACATTAAATGCTTTACAATTTACTGCGACTGAAGTTAATGTGTATAACGGCTTATGATGTATCAATTAGACCCCCACAGATGGTATTTTTTGCTGTTATAACTGTTTCTATCTGCAAAGCATATTTAATGGATCATGTTCAGGGAACACGGATGATCAAAGAAAAGTTCCTGCTGTTTATGATGTAATAGATAATTCAGTTTACCCGAATAGAGAGAGATGTAACTGCCTCTCCACTTTGAAAATCATGGAAAAATAGTTGGATTTTTTCATACATATATTATATAAACACTGACTCTTATATACTTTTTGTTGTGTACAAATGCTTGTCTTATATGATAAATATGGTGAGGTTTTGTGTGTTGATTGGCTACTGAGAACGGTCTGTATGTAACACTGCCTAATAGTAGTACCTGTATACAGGCCTAATTCTGCCCATTTTGGGAAAAAGACCCTGGATAAATTGGGAAAATTTGTGTCGTAAAATTTGCCAATTTGGGAAAACTTTAATCACTTCAACTCCAATTCTGAGAATTTTCATAGTTAAAAGAACAGGCTTTTCATATCTAAAATCTTATATAAAGAAGCGTTCTAATCTACATTTCTTATATCAACTGTCAAAAAGACACACAAAATGTCCATCACCATTTATGACACAGGGGACAATAATGGCCACAGTTATTCAAAGAGCTTATATAAACCAGGTCGCTCCAATAGATGAGTTTTCGTAGTTGCTTCTGATTGGGATTTTATTTTTAATGGGAAAAAAAACATATATTTCGCTTTTGGAATGGGTCAGATAGTCTGACCCGTTGGAACTATAGAAAAAGACCAACTATAAATCCAGTGTATTTGGACAGGCTGTCAAGTGGGCCCTACTTTTCCCTACTTTTTTACTTGCTCCCTACTTTTTCTTGAAAGAGCCCTATTAGCCCTACAAAAAAATTTCACCTGCATGAAGCACAGATGTCTTATCATGGAGATTGTACAGTAAGGTGCATTTTTACTGTTAAGGCAATAAAATCTCTACTTTTAAGATAGCTCAACAGTCTCCCTACTTTTTGACAAGAGGTGAGTTGACAGCTTGTATGAAGGAATGAATGCAAAACAAGTCCTATATCTGCACCTTTAATCATGATGCTGATAGACTAGTTTCATCTTCTCTCCTCCAAATATATAACCAGTATATTTTCATTACGTTTTGATACTTTTTTCAAAGTATTCTAGTTTCACGTTCTAGGAGGAAACTTGTTGCGCTGAAATTGACAGTACATTTTTGTGACACTGTAATTCTATGCTAAAGTCAGTATTGTCAAGAGATTTCTTGGTATTGAATTTTGAATTAAAATTTTAATGCACATTTGTTTATAATGCTTTGCAGGATGAAGCTATTCAACTGTTTTTAGATAAACCATGTTTTACAATTTTGTAATTTATTTATGTGATGCTTCAAATCAAGTTATAAATCAGTTCTATGCTAGCCATTACTCAGTCAGAGCGCAGATAATTATAAATCAATTTGTCGTTAAGAGTTGACCAATTAATTAAAAAAATTCTAATTAGTCCAAGCAGTATTAACTGTTTAGGGGCACAGAAGGGACGTGGAAGATGTCATTTCTTTCAACTATGCATGTGGTAATTACTTAAATATTATTGTGTCTCTGTAATTTATAGGTTTCCTAACAATTAAGCATGTGCAGCCGCAGCATGGACTAGTGGTTATGGTCGTTGTCTTCAAATTACTTGCACCTCACCACTGCAGTTGAACCCCATCTGAAATATTGAATTAGTATGTGAGGAAGCTATTAACCAGGTGTACATATTGATTCTACCCAGGTGCCCCGATTGTGCCCAAAATAATGCTAGAAGGGGATCTTAGGGTCTTTCCTCCTCGGCGGGAAATGTCATTGCATAACCCTGCATAACTTAAAGCCCCATTACAAAAACTAATAACCGTTGTGCTTGAAAATCTCTTACGGTATTATGCTTGTTTCTCTCTATAATCCTGGAATTTTCTGCAGATCGATGAGTGGAAATATTATAAAAAATTGATCAGGTTCAATTTCTTTAAATTTATTACCAAAAATCTAAATCATTGAACAGTTTTATGATGCATAAATGTATGATATATAGCGCTATCACACAAGCACCAATATATCACAATACTTAATTCAAGACCACCGACTAGAGGAGAACTTTGGGCAGAATTATTTGTGACTACTTTTGACAAATTTATATGTGACTCCTAACATTTTTTAGCTAAGTGTTAATAAATAAACATTTATATAAGTTAATTACAGCTCTTCATGGAACAATAAGTGCTCCATTTTTGACAACATCATATTATCAGCAAATTTTCTTGTCTGCCTTCCCCAGGAAAGATTTTCAAAATTCAATTTGCAATTGATTTGTGAACCAGTCTGAGTCATACACAATTCTCATAGACTGGTTCCCAGGATTTTTTTCTTCCATCAGGCTTTTGCCAGCTATTATCTGATGCTCTCCTTATCATTATCTTTAAATCTTCAGTCAAATTTAAAATAGCTGATACTTTGAATCTAACAGACTCCTGCTTGAAAATTCTGTTATATGTTTACAATTTTAGTCTGTGTTATAGTTTTAGACCATACCATGAATAGTAAGGTCAACATATCTGTCATAACTAATCCATGTTAGTCTGGTCTTTAAGTATTAGGTATAATCTAAAAGTTTTTAACAATCCAATGCATAATACATATCTCTGTAGAATGGGGTCAGAGTTAAACTGGTTTTGAATATGTTTGTTATTGTTATTGAGACATATGTTGTTATGTTGAGCACAAACACGAGCTAACTTTGTTGACTTTTGCCATACAGTAATACTTGTAATCCATCACCACACCCATCTGTGTATTGATCAGAATCATCTTATCTAAACTATCGCAAATATTTTGACCTTGGTATTATATTTATTGTGATTAATTTCAAGAATTCTAAAATTCCAAGTACTTTCGTCTAGACAAAAATTTTTTAGGGCTATTCATGATGGAGTTTGTAATCAGAGGTACCGTACTATCTTCTTCTTAAGACTTATGTAGACCTCTTGGTGCTGCAGCTTGTGCCAGTTCATTGTAAATATTGATAAACAGCTGATACAAGGATAGGTTTAATGTTACATTTAAATCATTGTCATCCTTCTGGATGCAAGGTTATAAAACGGGAGATTATTGTAGTCTTTCCATTGGTCAGACTCACAGTGCTCTGAGAACAACCAATTAGAGGCTTTCATTTTGAGTCTGGTCACCAATTTCAGTTTTATAGTATTAATTTATTAATGTCAGGCTGTCAGATGCGCAAAGCTGAATGCCTCAAGACCATGTAGGGACCTCACCACCCCTAGGGATGCTAGAATGTTATCCCTCATTCCCTGTAACATCATGGCATATGTTTTGGACATTTAGCTTTGGATTTTGTTAATTCTAAATGATTCTTTTTTATATTGCCTCAATGCTTGCAGTATAATCTGTTACTGCCATTTAAGTCTTACAGTTTGTATATGTAATTAAAGTGATATTTCACGAATATAAATATTGATGATAAGTTTTATGCTCTTTGTATTCATTCATTCTATTGATGAAGTCAACTGTTTTATCATGAGAGGAAATATCATTGGATAGCTATGTTTTGTGTAAATGATGTCATTAATTATTCCTTATACTTACCATATCATTTCTTGAATTTCTATATACTACAACTTTAGAACAGATTTTGACAGATTCCATATATCATATAACAAGTGGGTAAAGTAGCTGTATGCATAACAGAAAAGGGGCAAAAATATCTCCCCATTGTAAGAAGTATGACAAATGGTAATACTTGGTGGTTATAAAGTGCTTGTATTGTTGTAACAAAACACTCATTCATGGTTATACTCGGATCAAAATTTCTGTAGTCTTTCACAATGAGATATATTGACAAAAACATTAAACTTTACTATAATCTCTGCGTGATATTCTTATTATCTGTATAAGCTATGAAAAATGCATCAAATTGTAGGTTAAAGTATATATTTACTGCATTCAAATATTAAGGATTGCTTGTACAGTAGAAATTAAGTTAATGCTTTATATTTAAACCTTGGCTTTTAAATTCATTCAATGTTTGTCATTTCAAGGGTTACAACTGTAAGAGTGTGTCACGTTTTTGCTCTCTAAGTCTGAAGTAATTAAAATAGCTTAATTCACGAAGTGTGCAATTTTAATGTCATAACCCTCATTAGTTTGCCCATCGTTTCTGACTTTTACACTTTTGAAGGGTTACATAATTTGTGGTATGTGTAATGATTTTGGAAATTACAGATTAAGCAATGAGAAAACCTTAGATTTGTATCAATAGAATTGATGTTTATAGAGTCGTATTGCTTTTATAGCATCATGAATTATCGTGATCTATCATGTTGTTATTGTTTAAAAATAATTTGTTCATGTCTATAAAAGAATCAACCTCACGATCATTCGGCACTTCAAACAAATAATTCTTTAAGGATGGCCTAATGTTAATAAATTCATATACAAGAAAGAAATGCAGTACTGTGAGTGTATTGTAGAACTAATGTTTTGATTCCTGTGTAAATAATGCTATGCAAACTACAACACCAATTCTGCTTGGAATATTAATCGAGAAATAGTGACTAGTGTACAATAATTAAGTTAGACCTTGAGCAAGAAACATTAATCAATGGAAGGAAAGGAGGAAACGGTTTCTTTATCAAGATTAATACCAAATGTCAAATTGTTCATCAGTTTCCAATAGAATGCAGTTTAGAGGTTTAACTACTGGTACAGAGAAGAAAATGTAAGCCAGTCTAGCAGTCCCTTGTAGAAGATTTTTTGAGGGAGTTTAGTGTTCATATTTGTCTTATTTAAATAAGAAAATGAGAGTTGAACGAAAATATTGTACATGCGTGGATCTAGCAATTTACATCAGGAGGGGTCCAGCTTCTGGTACAGCAGTGGATCTAACTTGGCCCTTTGGAGTCCCTAGAATTGCGAAACTCTGGACCCTCCCTTCCCCCTTCCAGATCCGCACATGTTGTAACTGCCTCTTTACTAGAACCGTGTTACTACAGGTTTACACTGTACCATCAATATGCATACCGTAATCACTTCTTTCTTATCCTTTGTGTCATGATAATCCATGCTTCAACAGGTGTTCCACTTGGTGCTGAATCTAAAGGGTCATTTTGATCATTTTGGACTAGATTTTATATAGCCACAATATCTATATATTTAGAGAAAAAATTACCCTTCATCCAGAATCCTGAGGGTCAAGATGTCGTTTTTTTGAAATTCCTAGTGTCAGAGGGTCAACTCCAAGGTCAAACGGAACTCCTGGCTTCAAAGAGTGATGCATTCATAATCAGAAGGTTGTGAGTTTGAAGCCTGCCTTTGGCAAGTTTCAACTGTGAATTGCGCAATCGCTACCTTAGACGCAAGCTCTGGTTAGTAGCACAAGGAGCAGTCTGGTAGATATAAGTTGTAATAGCTTGTTTCACAATCAATGTAAAATAAACTTGAACTAATGCATGCTGATAATAAATCGATTCATGTGATTAACAGTATTAAGGGAGATAATACTGACTCTAAGTTGATGTGCATTGGGATTCATGATGGCTTTAACTAATTATTTGTCAAGTGGTAAGTTATGGGGCAAAATGTAATCTTGATCTTACTTGAGGCTAAATGCTGCATGCTTTCATGGTTGATTTGGATTCAGAGGTAATTAGCAATAGACAGAACAAGATAAGACTCAAAATATGCCAGTTGTGCATCCAAATAGGTTTTTTAGAGGAGAAATTAGCTGCCATTAGACAAATAGATATGCATAGATCTCTCATAAAAATTAAACTATTAAAAACTGGAAACTTATTTTGTTTTGTTTTGACATTATAAAACACTAGAAACCCAACATTACCAAGATGTTCATGGCCACTCTTTCTGCCATATATTCTGAGTAAGTTGGTGTCGACAGTTTGACCCACAGATTTCTGCAATAAAGCCAATGTATGTAGAATTTATTCTACTACCCTTCAAAATAAAACAAATTTGTACAGATAATCTACAAGCTCTGTAACACCTTCTTATCAAGCCTTGTAACAATTGTTTCTGATCACAAAAGTCGACATCTCTAAGCAATAGCATAATATATTCTCATGCTTTTATCTCGACAAATTTATCTCCACAGACTACCATTAGAGTCATGTTTCACGCATTCAGAAGGTTGCATCTCGCCCATAAAAGTTCCCATTTGTTGCAGCTTACACTTTTATCACAGAAATTATTGCAGTTTTATGACTTCTAGTCAAGAAAACTGATCATTGGTTGTTGGTCGTCCATTGTTCTAATCCCAGCATTAGTTTCCACTGAAATCATTATACTGACATGTTCAATATTGCTATAAAACGTATCAGTTTACACTCGGAGGTGCAGTTCATCTTGACTTTTATTATTGCCGGCAGCCATACAAAAATATTCTCAGCATACAGTTTTTTGTAGCTTTGCCATTCTTGACAAGTGGGGGACAAAGAATTTGATACTTCACGTGAAGATATTTCATGTTTGATTACAAACAATTGAATAAGAGCAAGCATTGGTTAGATTATAAATTTAACCAACTTTGATCAATATGATAGTGTGTTTATTATTGTATGGTCCAAATCTGGCAGTATGACAGTGCATACTAAAAAACATGTCAAAAAGGGGGTAGTTTCAAAGTTAGATAAGCTACTATGACATAACCTTTGCACAGGGAGGCACAGTGGTCGAGGGGTAGAGCGTCTGACGCCTGATCTGAAGGTCATGAGTTTGAGCCCTGTGATGATGAGAGTGGTTAGATCATCAACTGGACAACCCCTTAATTTGGTACTGGTTAGTAGCCAGGAAACAGTCATTGATGCAAAATCTTTTTATTTCATTCACCCAAACATGAAAGTTTACTGGAAATTGTAAAAAAATTGTGGGTATGATATACACAAAATATGTAGCTATGAATTGGGCACATGTCAATATACGGTATATGAAAAGATATGCAAAGCATAAATGCTTAGCCTAGGATACCGGTAGTTTTGAACTAGAGAATATCGGCATCTAAAAATAAATTTCTGTGTTAAACACTGACTTCCCGTTCTAGTTTCTAGAACCAGAAAATGATAATACCGGTATGTAGAAATAGGTAATTGTTTGTTTTCAATCTGGCCAAATCATGTGTTTAACAAACACATTCAATGTGGAGGACCTGGAGGTAGAATTCACCAATACAGAAGCTTTTAATAAAACTGTTCAAAGGAAGTTCCCAGTACAAACATATCAAGTGGAAATGTACATATATCTATTATCTTTGTATACACAAAGCTGGATGAAAGATGAACACAACCTTTGACTTATTGCTCATTACAAACAAATGTTTATATCTTGAATAGAAGTCCATGGCAAATGGAATCAGTATGTTGGATAACTTGTGAGCAAGCGTTATTTTCAATACTTAATTTCAAGTAAAGGTTGCCAGTATTTCATTGAATGATGTGTAAATTGTTCTATCTAATTTTCAGGTCATGGTTTTCTGTGATGAATTTCTTAGTTGTAAATAATCTCTACAATCTGTCAGTGTACCATATATGATATAATATTGTATCGATGAAAGCAAATTGCAATTATTGGAACAATTTCTCTACATTATTGTGCACAGTCATGTATTGCACAAGAGTGCATAATTATATTCTGCACTGTCTAAAATGTTTATGTATAGTGCTGTTTTATTAACTGCGAACTTATGAATATATGTCCTGGTCCAATTCATTGTAAAATGGGTGTACACAATTGTTCGTGCTTTTCCCTGCGCTTGATGAAAAACAAAATGCAATAGTGTTTTGATAGAAAAGAAGATCAAACATCTGTTAATATTTTACGCACAGGTGCATTTTTTTTCCTAAATTGACACAGATCTATCCTGAAAGTTCATGTGCCAGTTTGCGGTCAATTTAACAGCACTATACCCAAATGCAAAATGACCATGATACATTGGCTGTAAGGTCAGAGGAAAATTATTTTTTTAAACTGTTGACTATCAATAGAGAAGTTAATGCAGCTAATACAATCCTGGTCATGATATTGGCATGGTCCATTATACAGGATTAGAACACCTCCTGGAGATTACTCTAAGCTGTATGTCATCTGAACAAAGACTGGACTTATCATATAGCATTATCTACAGAAAAAATCAATGTTTGCACAGTTGTGTACATCTGTTATCATTAAGACCATAATATTGCAAGTCAATGAAAGGGGAGGTAATTCTGGTAATTTACAAACAAAAGATAACTTAAAACGGATATGAATCACGGTCTTCATTGTGATAAATTGGTTTCATAAATATTGGCACCAGTGAGATAATAATCCTAGTATGATTGACATGTTCTGTTTCATTTATTTGCTCAGTTTGTCCCCATTGGTCTTGCCTTTTTGCTTCCTTCACTGAAAATGGTTACTGTTTGATTCCTAGTAAATTGATTTCTTGTACAGTAATACTGTCAGTATTAATAAAACTATGGTACACAATACATTAGCTGAAACCCTTTCCATCAATTTTCATTCAGCTGCAACATGAGGGTCTGGGAAGGCTTTTGGTGGGGTCACTTGGCATTTTAGTTCTCATAAGGCTCATTTGTTTTCTCCTGTGTCTGTTGATCAGTCTGCAGGTGAGGACAATTACCAGACTGGGTTTCAACACTTGAAAAGGGCTTCATTTACTGTGAGTCACTGCTCTTCCTGTTATAATTAGGGTGATGCTTATCAATCATTGATCAATTAACTATTTTATAGGGTTTCCAACTTTCATCGCTACTGTATTTGATGATTTATTACCAGGAGATAAGTTCCCATTCTGTGGTATTCGTTTTCAATTCTGTTCAGTTACAAAAGTAGCACACTTTTGTGGTATTGCATTCATACTTCAGTAATTGCACAATCATTCAGCTTAATTGGCAATTTACGATAATAGCATAGTGATTTTTATCTGTGCATAATGTCTGGCTGGTTTGTTAAGTAACCTCGTTAATAAATTAAAATATTTTGCATTGAAATCGTCATTATGGGTACTCAGTCATAGTTTTAGTTTGAAACTTTCTGTCAGAATACATTTGGTAAATTGTTGCACAATGTTGTAACTATTGATGTTCTCTTGGAATCACACTGTATGTTGTGATGATGGAGATCAAGGAAAAAATATATATGGGTTTATTTCTATGAGTCTTCATTCTGTAACTTGCAAGTTTCTAGATTAAATGACTTATTAATACAATAATAATAATAATAATCATGATCACATAATCATAATAATCACGAAAATTATATTGATTGTAATTATAATAATGTCTTTGAAATGTACTACTTATGTTTGGTTTGACCAGTCTCTTTAATGGATCTATACAATGAAAAATATTATTACAAATATTACTCTTGGATAAAAAAACAGTGTATACATACATGAGTAATTCTTAAAAATAGTTCCAGACAGTGAATCAGACGGGCATATTGTGAGACAATGGTTGATTTAAGAGCCATAAAGATTTCATTGCAGTCCTCGTCTATCATATATTATTGTATCAGACATAAGCTGTGAACGTTTATTGCAAATAATATGTCTGAGCTGTATTTTTAATGTATAATGACTGTATTGATAGCACCATCAAGTCTTGAAGTATGAAACCCATCCTGGTTAGATCAATCAGTAGAATTCTGCCAGTATGATGGTTATTATAAGGTTTGAGCCTCAGGTGGTGATGTTCACTCTTTTTGACAGTCTAACAGAAACTAATACACCCTAACTTTTGTTGACCACCTCTGATTCATGAAGAGAAATTGTCAGTTACTTGTCGAAGAATGGGTCAGTATGGGTGTGTAAACCAGGTAAGCTGTTAAGGTCCACTCTCGCGCGTACAGAACTTAAATAATGTTGGAAAATGATTTAAAAAATGCAACCCAACAATTTTTCTGAGCCGTCGACAGTTTACAGTCTTAACCTTTCCTTAATTACTCATAAACCATCTAATTCAAAAAAGATTTGAAGAAATTAAAAAATATATATAAAAATGTTGTGGTTATAGCTTATAATGTATACACAAAGGAATAAAGCAACTTCTCACTACTAAGAGGTTCTAATATTTCACTACTGGCAGTTTATGAACAACTGTAGGAAGCCCATTAGTAACCCTCACCTCATTAAACATAAATGCCAAAACATGAAAATCGTACAAATCCTTTGAGATACTTTGATGCAAATATTACCTGAGCTCCATGCAGGAAATGCTACAGTCTGGGTAGACTTAATGACTTGAATATTTCTATATACTCATTCAAGTTTATATTACACATGTCAGGTTTAATTTTTTTCGGAGATTTTTTTTCCATTGGCATAGTTGAAAAATTGTCTTTTGTCCTGCCAACTTACTGAAATATACTGCTTCATAAATTATCATTGTTATGTAATTTGAATAAGATAATATTATGTGCAATTGTAACTTTACAGGTTTAAAGATTTATTAGGGTTCAGAACTTAGAAAAAGAACGATGATTGTAAATCTGCAAAATAGCTGCACCAATGTCAAATGAATGCTATACAAACATTGTCTACCAAACAAAAGTTGACATTTTAAGCTGGAAGTATCCAGCATTGCACAAGGACAGACTACGGTACTTTAAGTCTGGTAATATTTTACCATTTTCATATTCATTTATCTTGTTACATGGATCCCATTTGTTTGTTACTAAATTTGAATATTCATTTATCTGGTATGGATATGGGTTGAAAATGGTGCTTTAACACTTTGTTATTGGCAATACTCAAAGTCAGTTTTCACCAATACTTCTAACAGTGATTTGTAGCACTAATATATATCTTGAAAGTAAACCCGAGTCCATTATCAATACAGTATTTCAAGAACTGTATGCCTCTGATGGTTGTTGCTGACTAATTGCTTAATAATTGTTAGCAATAAGTTGATTAAATTACAACTGAACTAGAACAGAAAATTGAAAGACCAGATTCATGAACTTAATGTCATGAATATTTCATGAACATTTCATGAACATCTGTATAAAGTTCATGAATAAAACATCAAAGGCCAGTTTTCTCAATTAATGTCAGACCTACATGTTCAGATCGCATTGACACCAGAAAGAGAACTCCCGTTATCACAATTTTCCCTCATGATTAATAAAAATATATTTTTATGTAATGTAATGCAGTCAGACCTTAAAAAAAGTTAATTTCTTTCTGAGATTACACTATAACATGATTAATTTAGTTCTTGCTGTCATATTTGATACTTTTAATGTACACCTTACCCTTTTATTGAGCTTTGACGACATATCTTTTATCACTACTGGCTTAGAATTCCTTGTTAACTAACCAAGTATATATTGATTTAAGCATAGGGTTTGTACTCGGGCTGAGAAGTAATCAAGATTTTGACAAAACCTTATCCCAGCTTTATGAAAGAAGTGTGATAATTTAATACAGGATTTAAATAGCCTATCATTGTAGTTGTAGGTGGCTTTGTCTTCGTTTCTTCAAAGCCCCTCTTTGGGCTAGTAAACTCGGTGAAACTTCTTAAGTCTGAAAATACAAATGTATACTTTTACTAGCCCAAATTTATGGAACACAACTTAGTCAAAATCATAAAAAATGTAGTTCTGTTCAATGTATCTATACTAGATGTTCTACACAATTTGGTAAAAGTATGTTATTTTTCCCTACCGGGTACTTTTGAACAATTTTTTAAAATTTAAAATCAGTAGTTTCAGTAAATAGGAGTATGATAGCACCCAGGAATTTATACTAGCCCGAAATTCAATATTGTTGTTTAAATAAGGAGAAACAAATATTTTTTCTCTGTTGAAGATTTATGAATATTTTACAACTTAAAAGTATTTGTAAATATTTACGACTATCTAGACTAAATAATTCACATTTTTCCCTGACATAAAGGCTTAACATAATCCATAATTACACAGTGTTTTGCTAAGAAATTATGAGGTATTATTTAGCTAATAATCTGTTTTGCTTGTTTTATTTTGTGGTAAGTCCCCAATTCATTTTAGACAAACTGTGCGGTGCAATTATTCTGTTGTCTCGGGTACCCGAGTGACAGAATAACCTTTAGAACCATCACATTTCATTACCCATGACTCTCAACCGGTTGCGATTGTGTGACAAGATGCACATCGTCATGTTCAATATTTCTTATTTCTGCGACTTATAATTCATGGATTATCTGTTTTACACGGCCACAATATACATGTATCATATTTTGTTCCTTAACAATGCAAAATGTCAAAACGATTTTAACTACAATTTGTCAGACAATCGACATACTAATTATTTAGGACTTGAAAAGTCATTGGGCTCCACCTTAGTCAGTATTTGGGCTTTATCTATAGTGATAATCAGTAGCTGCCAAAGATTTGGGGGGCCACCTTAGATGACTTTGTAAATTGTTTATAGTGATGTTAATCACAGTGAAATGTAAACCGGTGACCGTAAATCAATCTATTGCTTTGGACAGGTATGGTATTTCTAAATATTTGAGTATTTTGTTGAGAACACAATAAAGACAGGTCATTATGATGTGTGAATGTATGACTCCAGTCTCAAAGATGTTTCAATCTGATTTTTAAAACTCATCTCCACAAAAATCTCAAGAAGTTAAATTGGAAGATTTAATATTTCTGTGTATAGTCAGATTTATGGAGGTTTTTGTATGAGAGTTTGTTTCATTAGATTACTGTCCTAGGCTGGTGCTGAGATTTCAGAATTATGATTTGAGAAAAAGTAATTAATTTGATAAACTTTGTAATTTTAGAATGAGTTACAAAAACTCGTCCATAAGTCGACCCGTGACTTTTGGTGATTTTTTTTAGTAAAATAAACTCGACTTATGGCCGGTAATATACGGTAACCGCATTGATTTTATTAATTTGCATGAACAAGTTTACATTTATTTCCCCATGCTGATAAACTATTGTCTTTCTGTCATAAAAGATTATGCTCTGTTGAGTGGTCTGCCTAATAAAATTTGGTGTTTCCCAAAAACATTAATAATACTGAAATTTGCATGCAAAACAAAATTATTATACTCAAATGATATTATTAAAGAAAAAAACAGTTTAAAGGAATAACAGCATCACCATGAACTGAAATGGTCATTCGAAGTTACATTTATATTGAATGTCAGAGGGCTGCCGTTTACACTCATCTGTATCCGTTCTACTTGTCCTGGGCCTCAGGCAAACTTCTTGTTTCAAAAACTATTGTGAGTCAAAATATGTAAGTAAATATTTACTGGTACTAAATTACTTTCTTCTCTTGTTATGCTCTAAATGTGAGACCAAAACAAGATTTATTTAACAGTATTTTCATCAGGAGAACATTTCTCTGTAGACATACAGGAATTACTATTCAGTTGGTAAGCATAAACTTACCTAATGAATGTCACCCCATTGGGGGAAGCAATTGTCAGTGAAATGTGAGTTTTATATTAATTCCTTTGTCTGCAGAAGGATGCAAATAAATTGGAAATTTGAGACATTGTACAGCATTCATTAAGCCTCGTCTGGTGATTTTATGGCCATCAAAATGCTGACCGAGAGTGACAGAGGTTGTTTGAGATTGATTTCTCTAAAGATGTTCATCATTATGCCGCATGATTTCCCATATATGACAATATTATGGTTGTAATGAACTTTGTGTATGATTTACTTAATTGATTTTTCTGGACATTTGTGGACATTAAAATCTGTTAGATGAGCACTGGACAATATGTCTGTGTATTTTAGTCCCCATTCTGGGAGTAATTGATTAACATTGTCTGGAAATGATATTTTTAATGCTTATTGACGGCGGCCTTCAGGCCGTCGTCTATTTGAATAATTTTTAATCTAGGTACATGGAGTTGCATAATCGAAATGGGAGAAGCCATTGGTATTATGCTTTTTTAAATTGTTCTTACAAAACGTGATTCTAATTATACAGATAAAAAAAGTGTACTAATTGATAATAAAAAAATGTCAAAATATTTAAAATGTATTTTTACCGTTAATAAAAAGCTTTAAAAAATGTTTTACGTATGCTTATAAGAATTTACAACAGCTAGTCACGAAAACGGTTAGGCATCGTGTATTACATAGCTTCGTTTCACAACTACGCTCAATTCATCATCAAAGTTCAGGAAATGGTTCCTAATGCTGTGCACGCAAATTGAAATTGTACTTATAAAAAAGCAAATTGTTAAACAAAAAATGTTAATCCATATTAATAAGTTCATGAATGCAGTTTATAATGTACAAATATAAATACAGTGACCAAACTATGCAATATACATTGCCTTAACTTGACCCATATAAGTTATGTACTGATGGTAATATGTAAACAAAATTCAGCCAATGAAAATTGTCGTTGAAAACGTCATAGCATTTGTTGTTCAAATAACGCATTGGCAGTAAAACGGATTCAGTACATTCGAGATCAAATGCTGATGGTTGAACTGAACTTTTAATTACGTTGTTTTGACATTTTTAGTGGATATTTTTCCCTTTTGATATCCCAATAGTTCTTTTAGATCTGTAAAACTAGAAGTTATAATCATGTATATTTTTAGATCCGTTTCGTTCTATCTACGTTTCGTGTAATCGTTTTTTTTCTTCGTTTCGTGTAAATCGATGCACCAGCATTTTCCCGCGAAACATTATCACCGACCAATGGAAAAAGTCTATGATTGATTGGTACCAAGACTATTTAGGCAATTGTCATGAATTGTGGATGATTCTTACCAGAATTATGGCTTGGTGATGATCATACTTTCTTATTTATTGATAAACAAAATAATAAATCTTCAATATCATGCTTCCTAAAACTTGTGCCGCCGTTTTGATGCTTTGCATCAAAATTAGTCTTGTTATGTTATTTGTATACACCCCACCAGGCTTATGTCTTACATAATACCATACTGATTTAGATGTTGTGACTAGACTGTTTATTATGTTGTTTGTAATGGAACAATTTCAGCTTAATTCTGTCAATGTATGACTCTGTGAGGAGATGAAAATCTGCTGTGAAAAGTTTAAGTATGTAAACATCCATCCCTGTATTGAGGCTAAGAGGTGGTTGACTGTTGTTCCCATATTTTGCCATTTCAATGTTAATTCACAATGTATTAGTGCAACGATTTAATTTCAAGCATGAGCAATGTATAATGTTGTTGTTTCTTGTGGTACGAAAACATAATATTTGCTATTCGCTCTAATATATGTGAACATTTGTTTTAATTAACAACTACTCAAATCACTGTAAATAAATTTATAATTCCAGTACCCTGGTGTGCCTTAACATCCAAAAGTTGTATTATAGTTCATACATGTAATGTATTAGGTGCATTAAGTATGGTGCTTATATGTAATAGTAAGGTTTACATAGTACAATATTGTGCTTTAACTAATGTTCTAATGATTTATTCATTGCGCTTTAAATACGATAAAATTATGCCCTGTGTGAAGATTACGCCTGATATAGGTTTGTTTCCACATTGATACAGATTATATTTTTATTCTTCCTCATAATAGGATGACATTTCGATGTGGCAGTTTCATGGAAGAAAACTATAAATGTACAGAGTGAGAGAATAGATAGAGAGGGATCAGCCATAAACCATGTGTTAAATGTCTCCAGGGATCTTCAGCATTTTATTCCTAACATTCTATCTGTCTATTTATAGCGGATCAAAGATGACTTATGTCTAGAGGCTTGTTAAATACTGATGGAATTTTCTTTTCCAGTAATATTTTATCTGTCGACTAATACATCTTGAAGCTTCTGGGAGAAATAAGTGCGTATAAAATATGTCAGATGTCATTATCCGTTGACCAGGGGTTTATTATAGTTATTGCAAAACTTCTCAGACTGAAATTATGGAAATAATTAAGTTATCAGATGGTCTGTGAACGTATAAGAATGGAAAAATAGGGTTGGATAACCCCTTCTCTCATATCTATGCCAGAAAAATTCTGTCTCTTTATATGGTCCCCGGCTCGTCGGATACAAGGAAATGATAATGTCAGTAATAACTTTAATAATGGCAGGAACTTATGCAGACTATTTACTGTATTATGGCATTGTTATAAACCCTGGCAATATAAATCATGTAATATATAGTAAACTGAATAACTTGAGAAAAACTGAGAAAAAGCTTGGTTGTTTTCTACAATGGTTACTAATAATTGCATTGTGGTGTATATAAGTATTAACTTATGTACTTTCTTGATGTAGACTGGTGTAATTTTTATGAGAAAACACAACATGAATTTATGTCAATAAGTCTTTTAGTCAGTAAATATTGTATTACAAAAGATAGACATATAATGACAATGTGATGCTTGCCTCCCTGATATGTTTAGTTGGAAGAGCACTCGACCTCCAAACTGGAAGTCATAGGTTGGAATCCGAGGTTAGGCTTATGATTTCAACCCACAACATCTGGCTCAGGTGCTTTACAACCAGAGTCAATATATATTATATAATGTCAAGTTTACAAAGAAACTGATATTAATAATGCACTTATCTATGTTTTGCCCGGGGGGGGGGGGAGGAGCGGTGGGTCTTTACGGGATTTTAGACAGACAACTATACCTGAGACAGGTGGGAAATGCTTGGGTGGTGAATTAGACCCCAACAAAGACAAACTGTCTATTTCCTCTGAGCCAGCCTGCTGCTCCGCCCTCCCCCCCCCCCCCCCGGTACAAATTTTTGATAGGTACATAATACTGGGATTTGGATTGCATATAGTAATACATGTACCTCTAAAATGAAAAGGTATTGATGTTTACCCGAGTATAAATCAATTCTTTTCAGATTTGATGTCAAATCAATAAAATTTCAGTATAATGTGGCACTTTAGCCATAAATAAAACAGTGAGAAGTAAAAATAAACACTCCCATTATTAAGGTTTTATTTCATTTTTAATATCATTTTGTACATAACAATTTTTATTAAGACACTTTACGTTTATTGGAAATATTATGACACAGTTGCACGCTGCAAGTTTACTATTCTAATATTTGCGCTTCCTATTGAAAGCTGAAGTATTTTCTGCGGTTTTCAAATCGGATTTGAGAGGGTATAGAATCTTCATTGTACTTCCACTTTCACGGTTTAAATAACATGCTTAGCGACTGAAGAGATGATATTTAACGTACACAAATAAGTTCATTCACCAGTAAGCCTTGCTAGCTTGTAAAAAGGTATGATATTTACTCAGTATTAAGTTCCGGCTTTAGTTCAAATGCATTAACCATGTACATTGTGTTGGATTTACAAAATGGGGTGCTTTGTGCTCTTAATTGCCGAAAGGCGGGAAAGCGTACTTGTCCTTAACAGATTAAGGTCTAGGGGCCGTTCGTATAACTATAGCTGCGATAGCGTTTTTTCAATCTTAGGCATTGATTTGGATACTCCTATGTATTCATTGTTAACGCAATTGATTTTATAAAAAAAGTGGGTCGTTCTACTATGGTTTAAATCTTGCTAGTTGACAGGACTACCCGCAAAGAGGAAGCTGAACATTTCTATGCTAAATGATTACGGTATTGACATGTCGCTATAGGGGGTCAGGGATTTGTCTAAATTAAGCTCTGAATGAAGGTATTTGTCCCTTAGTTGGGAGAGAACGGACACAAAGATGTGAACTCGGGGTTTCGGTATTGATGGACTGAGTCGCTGTCGACACTGCTCTGAGATTGTAATGAATGGCAATGTTCAAAGCAAATTATCCGTATGCCTTGAAAGGTCAGATTCACATGAGTGAGTGTCATTGAATACTTTAATGCTGTGATTCTTATTAGTTTTTGTTTGATGACCTTGTTTGTCCAACTGGATTTGAAGATGACATTTATATGACACTGTAAATGGTGCATTGATATATTCGTGCACTTCTATACTGTCTCCCACTGTAACAAATGTCATCAATCGACAACGGCAAATCATAGTGGCAGATATGTCATGGAATCTTTATTATATTATCCGCTGCCATTGAGTATACGTAACATCTGTGTAATGCTTGTGGCTGCATTCCTGTCTATCTTAGCTGAATTATTCTAGAGGTAATTTTTGTGGTCACGTCTTTCATTCAATCATGCAGATGCTGGCCTTTACCTTCAACAGTTTCCTACAAGGCCGCAAATTAGTTGCAATGTGATCAATTATCCTTGCTGAAATTTATGATGTTTTAGTTGTGTAGATTTTTGCAGATCTGCCACAAAATAAATATTCTTCAATCCAATTAAAATAATCCCACATCTTGCATTCTAAATAAACGTGATTGTCTCAAAGATATTTGTTTGTATTAAACTGAATGTATGTTTATGAATGATTCAAGCTTTAGTAATTTAAGAAACTGGTTCGGAGTGGATAAGATCTTTAGCGTCGCCCCGCTTTTGTTAATCCTAGCTGTTTTTCTCCCATCTGACATGGCCATCAGCAGATATTGGCGATGTTAATCACCACATTGCTACAATGCTCTATCTTCTTGTTCATTTCCTAATGTGGTAGATGACATAGTATTGCGCTGTTGGTTCATGTCAGTTTTATGTTACAGTCGGTGGTGTTAATGATTCCCATCATGCAATATTTCGTTTGTGAATCGTTTAACCTCCATTTAATTGTGATAAGTCATCTAAGAGCCTTGCAAATGTAATTTGAGAGATTTTTAGGATATTTTTGTGTAAAAACAGTCTTTAACTTTGTTGTAGCCTTTTGACAAAAAATTGTCTGGCTAATCATTAAGTTTCATAAACAGTTAATACTGTTTCTGTCCAGTCCTGACCAGTCCAGTCCAGTCCAGTCCAGTCTGAGTACAATATGCTACTCTAATATCATAAATATTTTTTCACCTTGTCTCCCAATACCTGAACTTGAAGGTGTACCATCAGTATAATGTTTCAGTGTTGAAGCCAGCCCACCCAGTTAACTCGGTAGGTAAAGCATTTGACTGCCAATCTGGAGGTGGAAGGTGTAAACCCCGGGTGAGGCGTATGTTCTCATCCAAGTCGTTTGTCCTATACCTCTGATTTATATGAGGAAGTGGTCAGATGTTTGTCGTAGAACAGGTTAGTACGTGTTGGTAACCCAGGATCACTAGTAAAGATAACTGACTGCAGTATATAACTGACATGATGTTGAACAAACATGAAATGTCCAAAAATTATAGAATTGAAGCAATTTCGAAAGGATCGGTCTCCATAGTTACAGTAAGCAAGGCTGCATGTCTTGAAGCTTCTATTGTGCAAAAATGTATTTTACAGTTAATTGAAGCCCATTTTAACTTGTTGTCAAATTTAAGGCTGGGTTATAAACTTTTGTTTTGTTGATACTTATCCTACCGTTATATTAATTATATATAAATAAACAAATATAACCATTTGGCTACTGTAACTAGCACATTTGTGTTAGTGTACAGTATATATATCAATGGTTGCCTGAGGATGTTTATAACAATATATTTTTGTGTCACTGTAGCTCAGGCAGGAGTTAGAAAACCACAGTATACTTTCCCTGAACTTGGCAAGACCACAAATAAACTAAAAATTAATCTAGATTGGTCTCAGGATATACTACAAGGGCGGATTCAGGGGGGGGCGGAAGGGGCGTACGCCCCCCCTAAAATCGTCCGTGCATACGTAATTTTATTTTGTTCTGAATGAGAAAAGGACTAAATGTGTATTTTTTTCGCTCGCTCCGCTCGCAATAATACTAGTACTTTTTCTTAGAAGGTAAGCAATTATCACGTTTCCGCTATTTTGTTTCAATTTCGTTGATTGACACCATTCCGATATTTAACAAAGCATTGACCTAGCAGCCGACGCATCGGCAATGTCGAAGAGATTCCTCAGAATGCACCAGATGGATCCATTATTTTCAAAATTTTCCGGGGGAGCATGCCCCCGGACCCCCCTAGACCACTTTACGCCCCCCCTAACCCAAAATCCTGGATCCGCGCCTGTACTAGAGTGGATCTGTTCTCGCTTAAATTACCCATACTCACATTTGCTGCAACAGGGACCGCATTAGCTTAGATGGAATTCTGAAAGAATAATTATATTTTGTACTATGTATATAAATGACTACCGGTACTTACTGATCAACATCAGGTTACCCGTGAGGTTTTACACATCAAAGTTTCCTCTTGAATGACCCAGTTTAGATACAAATAAATAATATTAGTGGTAAATTGATACAAAAATAACGTGAATTAATAATATTAGTGGTAAATTAATACAAAAATAACGCGAATTAATAATATTAGTGGTAAATTAATACAAAAATATGGTTAGCACTCTAAATTTTAATAACTGTCATTAGTATTTAGTGAATGTCTTTTCTCTGTGCTTATTATCTTTTGGAAAAAAAGACAAAAATTATTGTGCTGTGTTAATGTTTCTGTCACGTGACATTTTAGTGTCCATTAAATTATGTTGAGGTACTCTTCAAAACATGAAACCAGTTTTGGTATCTTTGCTAAAATGTTCACATGTTAGACTCATATTTCTATGTTTCAAATATTCAACTGACTATTCTTAGAAACTTCTGTTTAACTTGTTAAATTATGAATTATTGATGTAATATAGGCTTTCAAAGACTTTATATGAATGCATTTTATTCTCTCTAAATTACCAGTATTCCATGTTATATCAGATAACACGAGATTGCATAATGCTAACATATGTCATGCTTCTTGTTGTTGAGTTGACAACGAAATAGCACCATCGTTGAACTTCTGTTTCATTTTCTGTGGCAGCTGATTATTACTGAGCATGTGCCGAAAGTGGTATAATTTAAGACGTTTCTTCCAAGCTATCGAAAGTGCTGATTATTTAGACCGGAGGCTGATAAATTCAATTTTCAATCTTAGGGTTTTGGGGGCATGTCTTGCATTGATTTGGGAGACTGTTTTTGACAGGAAAGCCTCGTATTGTTAACAAAATGACACAGAAAATGATGATCGTGCATAATGCAAGCTTGGGTGTAACAAGAGGAAATTCGTTTTGAAACAATGCCTTTAGAAAATTAGTTGTTATTGCTGGGGAAAATGACATGGTAATTACATGTCTGCAGTAATCTAATTTCATTTTTTTGTGTAAATTTGTAAATGTGATAATGTTATTGTTGCTGTTTGTTGAAGTCACACCAACATGTTTCAGAAAACTCATTTAGTGATCTTTCTACTTGGTTGTATTTGTGTTGAAAAGTTTTGACAACTAATTCGATACTAAGTTGGGTAATTTGATACACATGTTTGAAAGAAGCATTTGTATTTATTTAGTTGCTTACTGTGTGCAATTGTTAAATATTTAGTCAGAAAATTGAGTAAAAAATGTAACTTAACCACTCATGTTGAATCTGAGGCGGGAAGCTAAAAATCCTCTTTTTAGCCGATTTACTCTTTTTTGTTGACAAAGAATGGTGAAATAAGTGTTGTCCAATTTGGTCAGAACTCGGATACATGAAAAAAATGGTAATTTTGTTCAAAGGTGTAGGACGTGATCCTCTGATATTTTAAGATTTCCTCTGTTTTGCCAATAAAGATTTCTATAATTGTGACCCAATGTAATTTTTCGTAGAAATATACTGATTTAACATCTAGTAAATGGTTCACAAGTTTATGTACTAAAATATAAAGAACTACCAACATTTGTGCCCAACTCACCAAAAATCCAGGATCCTGCCATGATGTAAAGCTGCATTTAGTTATAAATGCAGGAGCCTGCTCGGTTAGCTCAGTTGGTAGAGTGCTAGACTGTTGCCAGGCATATCTGGGTTTGATTCCTGCGATGGGCAGGTTATGTTCCTCCATATGTGGAGAAGTTTAACTTTTAAATAATTGTGATATTATGGAGATATATTATAATTTTATTTGCTAATGTTATTGCTAAAGTCATGGTTATTATTTGTATATTTTCAGATTATATGAACGGACGAAATTGTGATACTACAGTATTTCTGGGAGGTGCTGTAGTGTACTCTCATTATGTGAACCAATCCAGATCATACCGTGATGAAGTGGATTGTCAAATACAATTCAAATCTCAGAATGTCAATTGGAAAATAATGTTACGTATGTTAGAAATGGATATACCCGATAGACAAGACAATGGTATATGTAATGATGCGTTATATGTGTCCGATTCGGATAAAATTTATGATTTAATGGTAAGTGCAAATAATATTGTTATTTTACTAATATTTACTGAAGTGGAATTTTTAATCTTATGCCCTCAATGGGAGGCATATTTGAATGTATATATATATATATATTTGTAGTAAACACGCTGTCTATCGTAGTTTGTTAAGAGTGCCTGTCCATTAATCAGAGTGAAGCCATTCTTGTCTCGGCTTTAACTTGGTAATTCCAATAAAACTTATCACAAGTGTCAAGGATGGTGAGAAGGTTTGTCACCCGAAAGTTAAGTCCATAGCTCCAAGGTCTAAATAATTGGCAAGCCTATTTACTTCGTAGAGGTTAGTCACAGTAAGTGACATTTCTCATGTATGGTTAACTTAGTTGTTAAGGTGAGATGGAGGTGACATGTGGTCCCTGGGTTAGCTTCACCACTAAACCAAATCTTGCTCCTCTTTGCATGTGTTATAACAAGAATACTTGCAACACTAATGCCTATATATTGACTATTGTAAGGAAGTACACAGGTTCTGAGGGCATTGTGAGCATGCAGTTTCTTTCAGAAATGCTGATTGTTTTGCTGATTGTCGAAGTTCCAAGTTTGTAAGTGTTCTCTTGGAGTTATCAGCTCCATGTTTTGAAAACCTAAATTCTAGTGTTAGTATTTGAAAATGCTTGCAGGCTACAATTGTCAACAGATATATTATTACTGTAAATTTAGTGCATTTGTTTCTGATCTCTAAATAAAGAAAAGATGGAGGCAAAAAGACTAGAAATGTGTAATTTATCTGTTCATTGTTGCCAACTTATCTTACACTTCATTGTACATCCTGACATTGTATCTGAATGAGTGATATATGACCTCAAATTCTTACAATACATTTGATATATTGTATCATCTTTGCTCACAGTAGAAAGTTGGCTGTGGTCTGGTTTCTGTGCCTAAAGAATAGAATTGCCTGTGATTGATAGAATATCATCACCTTGTGCTCTGTGAGCCATATGGCTGCATAAAAGTACAATACATAATCTAATTGTAGACTTGAGGCTGAAAGCGGAAATGTGGAAATATTAATCATCTTTGCCAATCATTTCTTTGTCAAAATATTTTCTTTATGGTGCAATTGCTTGTTTATGATACATGTAAACGTGTGGGAGAAAGGTTTTGATTTATGTTATCACGCCAAGATTAGGAGATTCATGCCTAGATTTTGTTGGAGTTTTTGTATCATTTATTACTTGTTTAAAGTATAAACTCAATAACAGCAAGAGCATTTTCTGAGAACCACCAGTGCAGTAATATAGGAGATGCTTTTGTGTCTAAATGCCCTCCTCTCCACTACTCCTCTCATGAGCAGATTTGGTGTGCAAGGGTGTGCTTTTACCACACTGTGTATAACAAGCAGATTTTTAGAGGTTTTACTCCTGTGTGCAAGGGTGTGCTTTTACCACACTGTGTATAACAACCAGAATTTTAGAGGTTTCACTCCTGCGTGTTCCTGCTTGGACACTCTGTTGCCAATTCAGGAGGTTGAATTTCAAACCCTGGTGGAAGTGTAATTGTTCCCTGTGACTTTTTGACTGAAAATAATACATGCTAAGTCTTTTGTCCCCTGCCTCCAATTAAGGTTGAGACTGTTAGTGAATGATTGTCAGATGCTTGCAGAAGAGCATGTTTCTACTCTATGGTAACCCAGGAACACCGGGTGAATTGACCTCTGTACATACCTGAAGGTTTGCTGAAACTCCAACACAACACTCGCTTGTTGAAGGACTGTCTGTACAAGGGAATGTGGGTGGGTGGGTTTACAACCTGCTTGGAGAAGGACTCTGTCTGTACCAGGGAATGTGGATGGGTGCGTTAACTACCTGCTTGGAGAAGGACTCTGTCTGTACCAGGGAATGTGGATGGGTGCGTTAACTACCTGCTTGGAGAAGGACTCTGTCTGTACCAGGGAATGTGGATGGGTGTGTTAACTACCTGCTTGGAGAAGGACTCTGTTTGTACTAGGGAATGTGGACGGGTGCGTTAACTACCTGCTTGGAAAAAGACTCTGTCTGTACCAGGGAATGTGGACGGGTGCGTTAACTACCTGCTTCGAGAAAGACTCTATCTGTACTAGGGAATGTGGACGGGTGCGTTAACTACCTGCTTTGAGAAAGACTCTGTCTGTACCAGGGAATATGGACGGGTGCGTTTACTACCTGCTTGGAGAAGGACTCTGTCTGTACCAGGGAATGTGGACGGGTGCGTTAACTACCTGCTTGTATCAAAATACACAAATAAAGAAGAACATAGAAAGAACACAAAAGTTGTGACAGATAGTTTTGGATATGTGCAGATCCTTCATCAGGAAGTTGTACCTGTGATTTACTCTTATATGCAGACAACATTAACTTCATCAAATACTTAATATAGCTATCAGGATCATATGTAATGATTACGGTTATGGCAAGCTTTGTGAAAGATTACTTTATTGTGGAACTTTGTGTTTATTTGTCAGTTTATACTTTGATGTATCGCCAGTTAAGACTTATTTTATAATACTGTACAGTCTGCAGAATTGCATTAGGAGTGATTGATCCCTGCTGCTTGGTATTTGAAGTTGTTACAACTAATGGAACTCAATCATAAATCAGGAAAAATATAAAAAGATGATCAATAAAAAATAGGAGTGAAAAAAAAGTCTATTATTTTCACCACATTTGATACTTTTCAACTGTTATTGTCATCAAATACCATTAATTTGTAATTTGTTATATGAATTAGTATTCCCTTTGATGTAAACATTTCAATTTATTTAGCTAGTTCAGTAATTATGCAGTTTAATATTGGTTTGTTACCGATGGTTGATTTATTTCTAACAAAGTTTGCAATTGGTTATATATGTATATGCTGTTATAATGTGACAGAGATGGTTAAATTATTGCATTAATTTTTTGCTATTTTTTTTAGAGAAACATGGACTTTCCTTTAAGGTGGTTTTACCCTTTACTCCCTGAGTATACTTAGTAGTCCTGAGTATACTTGGTAGTCCTGAGTATACTTGGTAGTCCTGAGTATACTTGGTAGTCCTGAGTATACTTGGTAGTCCTGAGTATACTTGGTAGTCCTGAGTATACTTGGTAGTCCTGAGTATACTTGGTAGTCCTGAGTATACTTGGTAGTCTTTTACACATTCGCATTAAGCAGGTCACCATCATTATTGTATTGAAGTGGAGCATGTTGATGTGTTTTAAATTTACTTTATTTATTTATTTTATTTGGTGTGTTTTTTTTTAAGATGAATCTGGCTCAACTGAACATAAAATGTTTGTATTGGCTTTATCCAGTATTGTTGTTACATTGGCTTAAAACATCTCTAATAAGAGCCATTGCGATGTGTAACCAATTAAAATATTTTTTTGCCATATTACTAATTACAGACAAAACTTTGTAAAATAGCCTGATTGTTTTTGTTTTTTTTAATTTTATGATGTACAAACGTCTTTCTTCAACAAATAGGGATCAATACATTATGAGTTCATTCTTTGTTAAAGCATGTTTATTGATGTTTTAACTATAGGAAATATATTTTTCATGTCTGTTTAGGTAAACAAATGAACAAAAAATGAGCACAATATTACTTTAAATTGTAGCAGTATAGTTAAATGTTTTGCACTGTTTTTCATTTCTTTCACTTTACATATAATTCAATTAGTAAAACAGTATTTTGTCATAATCAGACATTGTTTTGCGTGAGTTATGGCCCCTTGCTGCTGGGTTATTACAACTGTAATCAGTTGAAAGCGACTGGATACCTGGCATTTATTTACTCCCTCAGTATTCAGTGTTATGTTATGTAAATTCCCTACATACGTGCTAATGGACTTATGTAATGAAATTGTCACATATTACTTACATGTAATGGTAGACGTAATACTTGTTATTGTTAGGTTAGGCCACCTTTAATAAATTCTGTTTTCTACTGTCTGGTTTATAATACATGCTTATTTGATTGTCAAGGCATGTAGTCCTCACTTCTATTGTTCATTTCTGGTGAAATATTCTCTTTTGATTACAATACATTTCACCACCAAATACTTAGCAATGCAACAGAATACTTTCTAATGTACAAAATTACAAGTATTATATTGTGTTGATACTGGATGGAATTAGCTTTTCATTTGATTGGGTGCACATTGTATGCCTGAATGCAGAGCGCCAATCTGCATGCCTGAATGTAGGGCTCCTACTGCATGCTTGAACACTGGTTCCTGTCTGCCTGCCTAAACACTGGTTCCTGTCTGCATGCTTGAACGCTGGTTCCTGTCTGTGTGCTGGAATGTAAGGCTCCTATCTGAGTGCTTGAAAGCTAGTTCCTTTCTGCATGCCTGAACACTGGTGCCTGTCTGTGTGCCTGAATATGCAGGGCGCCAACTTGCATGCCTGAATGTAGGGCTCCTATCTGCAAGCTTGATTGCTGGTGGCTGTCTGTGTGCCTGAACGATGGTGCCTATATGTATGCTAAGTGCTTGTCTGTATGTCTGAAAGCTGGTGCCCTTCAGCTTGCCTGAACGCTGGTTCCCATCTGGACTTAAATGTAGCGTATGCATTTTCTCAATGTAACTAGTTCAAGTTATAAGCGCATTAGGAAGCAAGCTTTTCACTGAGTATTACCAAACTGGTTTCTTATTTTAATACATTTCATGATTTGTCAGCATGTTGTTACCTGGGCACTTTTGTAATAATTGTGTCATTAAAATGATGTGTAATTATCATGGAATGGTAACCATAGCAGTATTACCTCTGGAGTTGGAGGTGAAATTAGGACAGTTTATGATCGAGTAACTACTCACACATGTTTTAGTTCATTTCTGATATAAAGCTCTGTAACTCTGTCATTAACCAGGTTGTAAAATATCATTATGATGCAATGTGAGGTCGACTTTGGATTAGCAAGTGAAATTACAATCTCAGCTTGCAATAAGAAAGAAAACCATGATAGTCAGACATTTATTTGCTGATCTGTGAAAGGACTTCATATGATCTTGCATTAGTCCATGTCCACCATACTTCAGGGATTTACTTTTGTATAACCCATGTTTCTCTTTTGTTTTTATTGGGTTTATTTAACCACCTATATTCAAATTTTTTGTTATACAGTAAAACCTTAATAATTAGACCACCTTTGGGACCCTTGAAAACTGGTCGAATATAGAGAAAAGCAGTAAAAAATGGACTTGAAAATTGTGTTCTTAATATTGAGGTGGTCTGATTTATTGAGGTGGTCTTTAGATGAGGTTTTACTGGATATGCCAATCAATCGACCTAACCAGTTCTCCACTAGCTGGAATTAATTATTAACCAGTACTAACCTGCCCTTCAGCAAGCAGCTGCCAACTTCTCCTCGTGAAACATCTTAGTAGACAACAAATGACCATGGCCAAAGGTATTGGAAGGACATGCCCTTTCCAGGATTCGAACTTGGATTTCCCGGGTGACTGCCTAAGTGGTTTACTAACTGAGCTTATGTTTTAAAATATGTTTGTACTCATTGAACTGTACACATTGAACTGTATTCTCCTGTTTTTTCTTCCACTCATTGTTTAACAATTTATAGGTTAACAGTCCAGTCAGTTCATGGTATTTATTTTAATTGTTTCTGTTCATTTTTTCAATTTAAATAATTCATAATTTGAAAGAATCACTAGGTATCTTATTTTACAAGAATCGTGAGGTTTTCATTATTTGCTTTTAGTATTCCGCAAATAATGTTTATAGGTCTTAACGTTCAGACGTATTGTAAACATGAGGCAACCACCTTTTATTTACAATACATTGATTTATTCCTCATGCAGTTTACCTGACATGCACCTCTATGCCTTCTGCTGATGCAGTTACAACACCTTCCTGTAGTAGAAGACGGTTCTTTTGTTAAGCTTTTTTTGTGGTTACACTATCTGCGTTTCAACAAGATGTAAATATTTCCATAACTCTGCGTGACATCACAGTAAAACATAACGAGTATAATATGCTGCAATGAAAGAAGAAATTGTTTGATATAAAGCTATGGTGTATTTAACCGAATACTCTGTAATGAATTTACCGGTACTTACACTTTCTGTTGATAATCAATGGTGAACCTTTGGTTTTATCATCAGTAACAGCTGTGTGCCTTGTTATTTCATTAAATAACTGTGAAAGGCCAGTGACTTGGCTACCTGTTAATCAAAACTCATTCATGAAAACTGGAACTGATTGCTCAAATGTTTTTCATTTAACTGGTGAATGTTGACTTCATTTACTTTTGTGTAGGAGTTGTTATTTTATCATACATTGTATTACATACTTTAACGATTAATGTATAAAAAGTGAATTTTAACATTGAAAATTCTCCAAATAGGACATTACACATGTTACATGTGATCTGCCAGGAGTATTTAACTATACTAGTATGATAACACCAATGCATTCAGATTATGGCGAGTTACAGTAATGGGCCATAATGATTTTTAGAGGCAAATTGGTCGAGAGGTGCACTGTGCTTGACTCCTGATCAGAAGGTCATGAGTTCAAGCCTTGATCCCAAACTTCACAATTTGGTTGTGAGTATAAGTAACTAACTCAGGAAGCAGTGATTGAGAGTGATTAGTACATCTTGTAAGAAACTTTTTATACATTCAATGTATTGTAAGTTAACTAAGTTAAAACTAATGATTTTGGACTTAATTCTGTACCAAGTGCACTGGAGAGCATTCAGTGCATCATTATCATCAATCTGTTACCACTATAATTAAAGCATCAGTACCGTAGAGTCAGATAAATTCATTTGGACAAAATTTTGCTTATTAAATTTTCATGTAGTTTCGGAAGAATATTCTCTCTACTTATTCTGGTAAAATTTTTGCAACATGAAAATAGCTCATTTGGCAATTTTTTTTCCAGAATTTAGTGACATTGTGAATAACGGCAAAAATCAAGTGTTCTCGAATATTTCTGATTCTGCAGTATCAACAATATGTCTCTAGAAATATTCAAGAAATTTGAGTACACTGCTGTAAAGTGACATGTTAATCCTTGATGTTTATACTTTGAGTACAGGTCTTATACTTCTGCAATATTTTTGTCTCCTTGAAACTGCTTAGTCTGAGTGCTGAACTTGTGAAATTGAATATTAAAACATTCCTAAATTAACAACCAGCATTAGTTTTAATAAGCTTTTAGCTGTAGTTATCTTCTTTTCAAAATGACATTTGATCATTCAGTTCATTCAATACAGCGGCCTTGAACATGAGAACCTTAAAATGGTGTTATTTAGTGTTAATAAATGTTAAACCTGTTTAATGTTAACACTTGTGGTTAGCTACTGACCAAGAACAAATAGACACATCTATGAACCAATTAGGTAAGAAAAGCAGTAGATTGTAAATATTTAAAGGTAGAAGGCATTAGGCAAAGCAAGGAATCAGTAAACCAAGCTAGCAGCGAATAGAAAAAACAAGGAACCAGTAAGCTAGCAGCTAAAAGGCAAAACAAGGAACCTGTTAACCAAGCTAGCAGCTTATAGGCAAAACAAGGAACTCGTTAACCAAGCTAGCAGCTTATAGGCAAAACAAGGAACCAGTAAACTAAGCTGGTACAAAATAGGCAAAGCGAGGAACCAGCATACTAAACAAGCACCAAATAGGCAAAACAAAGAATCAGTAAACCAAGCTGGCAGCCAGTAGGAAAAGCAAAGAACTAGTAAACTAAACTAGCACCAAATAGGCAAAGCAAGGAACCAGTAAACCAAGCTGGCATCCAATAGGGAAAGCAAAGAACTAGTAAACTAAACTAGCACCAAATAGGGAAAGCAAGCAACCAGTAAACCAAGCTGGCATCCAATAGGGAAAGCAAAGAACCAGTAAACTAAGCTGGCACCAAAAAGGCAAAAGCAAGGAACCAGTAAACTAAGCTAGAACCAAATAGGCAAAGCAAGGAACAAGTAAACTAAGCTAGCACCAAATAGGCAAAAGCAAGGAACCAGTAAACTAAGCTAGCAACAAATATAGGCACAGCAAGAAACCAGTAAACTAAGCTAGCACCAAATAGGCAAAAGCAAGGAACCAGTAAACTAAGCTAGCACCAAATATAGGCACAGCAAGAAACCAGTAAACTAAGCTAGCACCAAATAGGCATTGGTGAAGGAGGTAATAGGCAAAATATGTAATCAGTAAAATCAATCAGCAGCCAATATGGAATGCTGAAAATCAGGCAAATAATAAGGCCAAGCAAGGGACTGGTGGGAAAAGTTAACCAAGGAACTAGCACACTAAGGTGTATAAAGAATACAAAGTTCAGGACTAGTAGTTAGAAATAGGCTCTTGTGGGCAATGCTTTGAGTCTGAATAGGCTGGGTTAGAAGCCAGTAAGGGAAGCTAGAAGATAGTGGAAAAACTTGGTAAAGGTATGCAAAGCTTAAAGGTTAGGTACCAAGAGTCAACGCCTTGGGGAATCAGTCAGCAAAAACTTCAACAGGATGTATACTGCATGTTTTCCATGATGTTATCTATAGTGATAGATGTCTTGTTAGTACTGGATCATTTAGAGCAATTAGTTTGAACCATGATATGAGGGCTGAAAGATTAGTATCATTAATCACCGTTTGGCCACAAACGGCTTTTTCCTCACTACAGCCGTCTCTGTTGATATGATTGCAATGTTAGATTTGCCCAGCCTTCTGTTGTTTGTGTCAAAGAATTTTAATTCTTGACTGATACTTTATTTTATTTAGTATATTTACCTTATCACATATATAATGACATTATGTTGTATCTCTCATTAAATATAACATGCTAATGTTATACATGTACCAATTAGATACTACATGTAATGCACAACAAAAGTGAAGTTTTTACCAGAATAGTTATGCTTAATTCAGGGATTGGTTCCTGGCTTTCACCACAATAAGTATGCTTAATTCAGGGATTGGTTCCTGGCTTTTGCCACAGTAATTATGCTTAATTCAGGGATTTGTTCCTGGCTTTCACAATAATAAGTATGCTTAATTCAGGGATTGGTTCCTGGCTTTCGCCACATTTAGTATGCTTAATTCAGGGATTGGTTCCTGGCTTTCACCACAATAAGTATGCTCAATTCAGGGATTTTGAAGACAGTTGAGGAATCTCCCCCTTGGTGGGATTCAAACCGACAATGTCTGGATCAGGAGTCGTTCCCTCTACCCCTAAGCTACTATGTCTCCCCTCGAATATTCAGTATTAAACTTTGTACTCAATCTATATATCTTACTTCTCTTCGTATGTTTCAGAATGAAGCTGGAGGAAATTACGGTTTATGTGGGAACAAATTACCTTCTACAATATATTCCTCAGGACAATTTTTAACAGTACATTTTAGGTAAGTAATTAATATAATCTACTTCCAGGATGTCTGGTTTTCCAGACGAAGAATTTATCATCAGTCCAATGTCTTGCCTTATTAAGCACTGTTTCATTATAAGTGTCTGCAACCAATCTCAGAATGTGGGCTTAGACTAAGATCTAACTTCATTCCCACATTGTCCGTTGTATGTTTTCTGAATGTGGGCCATAAACATTTAGTTTCCTGATGTAGTGTCAAAAAGTGTAAAAATCCTTAAAAAGTCATACTTTTTCAATAGAATTCCTAATTTTCATTTTTCTTTTCAAGGTGAATGTCGATTAAGTTAGAATTACTGTACTTATTCCATTAACTGAACTGTTTTTAACAATATGTTTCTAGTTCTTTTCATACGGTTTACCAGTGGATCGTCAGCTTCAGCTTGGTACCATGGCTGTGACTGGTATACTAAGATTTATTTGTTGAGTACACAGCCAAGGCCAACTGAAGGCCATTGAGCACTGGTAAACATACAATGACTTCCTATATGTGTGAGTTGATATTGTCTCAACTTTGCAGAGATAAGTCGTTCCTGAAACAGTCTAAATATTTTAGAATGGAGTCCTACAATTCCTTATTTTAATAAGTTCAGAATAGCCCTAAATTAAGCCCCATTTTTTTGTCCAAAGATGCTGGAAAGCATGTTACCATCAGTATTGGAACCTGATCACGGAATTTAAGGCAAAAAACAATCCTATTATTTAACCCGATAAACATGTTACATCTGTTACTCAACTACTGAGTAATACTAACAGTCTTCAATGTTTCCATGATAGGAGAAGTATTCTGAGTATATAAAATGCCAATTGGGAGTTGATTATTTACTGCAGTTACTTTCGTATGTGTCAATATTTCTGAGTAAATTAGGGAAATATGTTGAATTCTATGACTAAGACTTGATTTAGTCAGTTTTTGTAGTGACTATTACAGTTTATTGTAGTCACATGGGAAATACTGTAGCATGCTGGATGTCTATATATAAATACCTCCATTTACTGATGCCATCGTAAATAATGTAAATAACGGAAAAAAAGCATTGTACGAGGAACATTTTGGTATTTTATGTAGTTTGAGTCATTGTGCACCTTCAAACAAGGTTAGTTTGTTTCTTAAAAGAGTTAAAAACAATACTGGTAGGTTACATTATAGCCCTTATGGTGTAATACTTAGAACATGAGTAATTAACATATTGGACTTAATTCACAGAGGATCAGATTGTGATTTTCGATTTGTTTGCTCCCTATAATAGAGCAGTAATATATACAGGCTGTCTGCAAGTTTTGAGCATGTATATCTTACTACATGTATTATATCACAGCTCTACTTAAAATTGTTTTAGTGTACCTGTTAATTAACATTATTTCACCATAATGTCCTTAATTTATTTAGTTATTTGTTTAGAACTATGACTTCAAGGATGATAATGTCGGGAGAAGTGTTTTTTATTTCATCCTGTAGTGTGAATATTTACAGATCTATATTCTAGCTCTTGTACTATTGGGCTCATCAACACCAGCTGTTTCATATAGTGTATGAGTGCTATTAGAAACTATAATCTGAATATAGAATAAATTTATACATTTTGTTCATCATTAAAGTAAAGGAAGTGTCAAGAAATTGATAGATTTACTACAGGATCACAGAATCTAGAATACTTACTCGGTTCACTTTCAAGAATATGTTCCATTGATGTAATCAAAGGTGTTGTATTTGATTACACTGTATTTCATTTTCGGATGCAATTTTCCCAAGTGCTTTGCCACAAAATTGCAATATTTAGCTGATTAATGTGTGAGATTGTAACCTCAATAAATAAACGGAAACTGCCATTATTGCATCGGGAATATAAGAGAATAATATTCTCCAGTTATATTGGGTAAATATTTAGTCGCATTGCATAATAGAAAATGTAAGGTAAATACGTTATATTCCAGCTTTGGCATTTCTTGATATCATTTTATAAAGATATAATCTTAGTTCAGATATACTTGTGTTAGATACGTTACCATAGAATTGATTAGTTACTCAAAGGTCACCACATAGTTACCCAAAGTTACCACAAATGTACCCAAAGTTACACAAAGTTACCCAAAGTAATACCTCAAAGTTACCCCTAAGTTACCCAAAGTTCCCCCAATGTCACCAAAAGTTCCCCAAAGTTACCAAAAGTTCCCCCAAAGTTACCCCAAAGTTCCCCAAAGTTACCAAAAGTTCCCCCAAAGTTACCCCAAAGTTACAAAAAGTTACCCCAAAGTTACTAATATAATGCGAAAGTGTAATTAGTGACCATGGCTGGGAATATTGAAGTACAAATGTTTAGCATAGTTGTGCAAATTGTCAGCATGTTTGGTTGGATTATTTTATGAGTATATATGGCCCTTTTAATAGTGATGAAAATTGGACAAATTTGGCTTGTCTGCACTTGTTCTCCTGAACTTGTGGTTGGATTTCAATTAAACTTCTCATGAGTTATTGATAACCAGCCTAAGTTATGCATATTGTCAGCATTTTTATTTGGATCATGTTTGGCAGAGTACTGGCCCTTTTATGTGATGAAAATTGGACACATTTGGTTTGTCTGCGCTTGTTCTACTTAACCAATGGTAGGATTTCAATGAAACTTTGTATGAGTTATTGATTATTAAATTGATACCAATTAAGCCTAGTAAAACAATGAAAACCATTTATTGAATAAGTAGAACATAACATATGATATAAACGATACAGTTCAATTAATCATAAATGTTTTAACCATCATTTATCATTTGTGATTCACTCTACTGTTATTTTTTGAAAGGAAGTCGTAATTATTTGTGACTATAAGTATGTGATGTTTTTGTGTAATAACCATAATTATATGATGTTTTTTGTGTAATGATGAGATTTGACATTGACAAGAGCTAATGGACAGTGAATAACTGGATTTTGTATCATTAATGAACTTCCCATAAAAAATTGCTAGCATTTTTGTCATATATGACAAATCATGTTGCTTTTTTCATTGATTCAAATTCAGCTGTACAGTTTAAAAACTCATACCTTCAGTTATGTCTGGGAAAATGCTAAAATGACATTTATAGCTTTAAAGGAACTCGTCGTTAGTTTTATTTTATGATAAAAAAAGCTTTCATAAACTTAATTTTGTGTTGAACAATCAGCATCGTCCAAGATTATAATTATTATTCATAATACTTGATTGTTCAACAATATATTATAAATGTCAATGGTTTGTATGCATTCCGAAGTAAGGAGCATATAGCTGCTTCTTCACTTGTCCGTCTGTCCGTTAGTGTGTGCGTGTGTTCGTCTAGCATTCGTGTCTGTGCTATTTCTCAGCAACCACAGACCAGAATTCAATTAAACTGACTGCCAGGGAAGCTTCACTACCAAGAGAAGATGCTCATATTGTCAGCATATTCTGGTTGATGAATGTTCACGTACTAAGGGGCGCATCCATTGGTTCAACCTCTACCTCTATCTAAGGGGCGCATCCATTGGTTCAACCTCTACCTCTATCTAAGGGGCGCATCCATTGGTTCTACCTCTACCTCTATCTAAGGGGCACATCCATTGGTTCTACCTCTGTCTCTATCTTGTTTTGTTGGTGTGTTTTTTTTGTGTTAAACCATTTTTATGATCTGCTTTGAAAGCAGCGGGGGAATATGGAATTGTAGTTAATCTATTTATCTATTACACTTTTTGGTCACGGCAGTCGCTTAAAAATAGCTGAAAGGATTATCTATGATACCAAAATGACATTATAGTGATAAGGCCAGTGTTATAAAAAAAATACTATTTTGGTAAAATGAAAAAAAAAATGGTAGTAAAAATAAAGTTGCAATGAGCGAAAGTTCAGAGCTCAAGAACCCTAACTCTACATGTATATTGAACAGTTTTCTAATTGCGTACCTTTATTTTCTTATTCCTCACCCCTTTTTCTCTACACTAACTAGGCTATACTATGGAACTCGTAATGTAATGGCATAATATAATTTTATACTGACAGATTGAATAGGTAAAAGTGTAGAATAATTATTACAGCTTTGTGAATTACAGAATTATCTCCCTTTCCACTTAAAACAGAGCAGTGGGAGCATAACTGTCCGCCCGACAGCACTCTTGTTGCCACTGTATTTCAATTAGATTTTGCACCCTTTGTAAGATTTTTGTGTACCCAGGTTTCATTGATAAGGTACATTAAGTTCTTCACCCTGCAACTGACATTTCACTTCCCATGAATTGGTGAATTGATGGAAAAAGAATGACCCCACGTGCACCTCTACACTAGTGGGGGTAAGACACTATTTGGATGAAATGGGATGCGATATACGATAAACGATATGTAACACAATATATACATTGCTGTATCAATGAATTGTCTCACCCCTCTGCGGAAATTCACCAAATATTTTGAATTGAATCAGTCTGTTTTATATTGTATGGTCGACTTATTCCCAGTTTGTTTAATGTTTTTCACATTGTCGGACTCATTATTCTTATTGGCTAATTTATTCATAGCATTGTCTGGCATTCCTATACTGTATAATTGATATTACATTTCCAGTCATTAATGCTAATTGAAAGTGTTTTTGTTTCAGATTTCATCATAGTTTAATTCAGATTATAATTCTCTGTAGAGTTGAGACTGGTATGATGATACTATCGTGATTGTCGGTCATTATTCAGGAAGACGATTTCTGTTGGGTCTTACAGCATAAGCAAAGTTTCACTCTACAGATAATAATTTTGATTTTGATATGTTTTGCATCAATTTAGTAATGAGTTTGTCAAGCTTCACAAAAGTATGTCAGAACAAGTTTCAAAAACTCCTCTTGTGCACGAAATCTTATTTACTTACCAGTATGGTAAGGAAGCCTCCTTTTGTCTTGAGCTCTTTAGATTTGTTGTATTAGGTTTAACCCCATTTTTCAACATTTGTTCAGATATATATGACCTTACCAATTTTCCTGGAATTGATTGTCAACAGCAACTTCTACACATGAATCAGAGGTGAAGGACAATTATGACCATAGCCAAGCATCACAGCGGGACATGACCTGCCATGCCCGGGGCATCAAATCCTGGCCTCCTGGGTGACAGTCCAGTGCTCTATTCTAACTGAGCTATATGGGCAACATTCAAGTCTTAGAATATTTTAATGAGGAATCATAAGTGTTAGATTTAAATAATAAAAAGTCAGGGTAAATGTATGTATTGGCCAATGTTACCTCTTAACAATGTTTGAGAAAGGTTTTTATGCCAACATATGACTTTAGTGTGATTTTTTTATTAAAACTAGTCTACAGTTTTTTAATTTGAAAGTGTTTCATTACGTCTAAGGCTGCAGTCCTGTCATTTCACGAACTTTCACAAATTGATTTCAGTATTTGAATAATACAGTTTAGTAAAGCAATAAAATATCTCATTCTTGCAATTTGATTGAAAAACTACCCCTAAGGAAAGTAAAATGTGCCAGTACATACGATTCCTATTCTAATTACTCCATTTTTCCAGACCATATTACAAGATAATGCCATATTGTCACAAAGTGGAGAATTGGAACCGGCGTCAAATTGAGAATTGAATGTAAAAACACAGCCAGGATATTGATGTAGGAATATATTGTGTGTTATGTGAGAGATCATGTACAGATCAGACTGATTTTTTGCTTTCATATAAAACGGTTTCTGGGAATAGTCTAAATTATGTTCAAGTTTGTGATAATGTGTCTGAAATATGGGAATAGTATTGAAAGTATGCCTCACAGTGACATTCCTATGGAAGCTGATGACAGACAGATAATCCCAGCATCCTGTGCCTGGTAAAGTCTGCAACAACCGAGACAGTATGTCGGCACGCAATATTTCTATAGTTCATGCCATATTGACTTGAATCCGCAGCATTGGTCAATATGTCTTGTTCACTAAATAACTGTGAATTTCCAGTCTATTATATGGACTTCAGAACCACATGTACTTACCGGTACTCCGTCTGTCCAGTCGTGGTTGTATTGGCTGTCTGCCAGGCTCTGTAGAATATATATTATATATGTGTGTATAATTATTATTTTATCCGCACTTGATTTGAACTGGGTTTTTCTGTGGGAGCACCTAGATGACTGAGTGGTCTTTTGGGACAGGTCGTAGGAAAACAATGAGGATTTATTGAGACAGAGATTATACATATATCTCCTTTCTTCTTTAATACCATGATATAATTTGTCAGTTTCTTGAGAAAAAAACATTCAGTATGACTCATAAAGTCCATGTGACATTGTACAGTTTTATATAAATCTATGACAAGACAAACGGAAATAGCAAAATATATGAGGCTAAGAAAATAGCAACTGACTGCGCAATTGCTTTAATAAGATGAGATAAGTTTGTCTTGAAATATCTTGACATAAAGAGGAAAAATGTGAAGCATTAATACTTCATACTTGCACCAAGAATTAGTCTGGGATTTAGTGTCTCCTCAATGATCGACTCGTATCTTTTGTGTAATAATTGTCAACATTGGGTTTTGGTAAGTATTAAAAACTCTTCCACGAATTCGCTACATGTTTAGATTACCAGTATATTAACCTTCAGGGAAATGCATCTGAATTATCTGGAGACGACACAACATCTCTATTTTTGTTCTGTGATGTATTACATGTTGCCGATCTGTTAAATTAAACAAATAATTGCACTCAGAATCACTTTGAGCCAAACCATCTTGGAGAGAATTTATACTTAAGGTTAAGTTCATATCAGTGCAAATGCAAGTTACTGTGTTTATGAGGTCGACACTGACGTCACGTACATTTTTTCCTATTGCGCTTTATGGTAATTCGGTTGACACAGTATATACCAGGCACACCATAAATGGACTTTTTGAATCTGAACAGGCAAATTTACCTGCCAGTAGAGCAGAATAGGCCAAACAGACAATTTTGTTCCCAGTAAGACGATCCCTGCACAGTGCCAATGAGACCCATTGTACAGTTACTGTTACCATTTTCCTGGCATCTAGAACCAGTACTTTCCTGGAGTCCTGTATAGCGCTCCCCTCCTCCTCGGCCTCTTTTGTTTTAAATAATATCCTATAATTCTGATCGAAATTTTGCAACTCGTAAGTTTTGACGTGCTGTTATCATTATGCTATTTGATCTACTTATATTAAAACTGATGAACTTTTCAGCTATTCAGCAAATTGTTGTCATATTGCACAACCTGAGTGGACCCATGATATGAGATTTTGTGTCTCTTGATAATAAATTATGTATGAGCATAGCCCAACTTCTGTACTAATGTTTACTTGGAACAATTTTTATTAAAAAAATGTCATAAAGTCATACCAGTAAGATAATAAGTCTACGACTGTTCTGTCACACAGTTTTGTAGACATTCCTGCAGATTGTTAGCTTTCGGCCCTCATGTTTCTGCTGTAATGAAGGAAATTGTGCTCCCAGATTGTCATTAAATATTAATTTAATATTACAAGAACCAAGGTGAGTTGACAGCTTTGCACTGGAATACATTGGTATTATTCCAGTACATCACCATGTGATTACAGTATGGGAATATTTGTAGTGCTAGTAACCTTAAGATGATATCATTACGGTACAAACATAGTCGTGTTTCTTCAATAATACATTGCCGCATTGATATTCATGCTGATTTTCTATATTGATACAAATTGTGCATTTAAAGTAATGCCGTATATAGAAAAGTAATGACTGTACAATACACTATGGCATTTACTTTTGCAAAAAAACAACGGGGATTGGGTTTTGCTAATTGGGTACTTAATACTTAATTGGATAATATTGGCTGGGGGTGGCTACATCAGACCATCCACTTTTCATGGCGTAGAAGTGTCTATAAAAGGGAAATATTTATTAAACTTTTTATGACTATGTCTTTTTCAGCGTAGCCATACTAAATGGCTTTGCTATTTGCGTAAACTGATCTTACGTTAACCAATAAACAAACTTCTCTTCAACCAAACAATGCTTGTAACCTTGATGCTGATTGGATAAACTTTCGATATGGGGTACATTACAATACCGAAATCCACAAATTCACTGAATTGAATTTACAGTAATCCATTTTGGATCTGGAGTGACCAGCAATTGTAACAATTCTCTGCAATTTTTTATATTGCACAGCAATAAATCTTGACCTTCAAATTGTGCGGACCATCTTTTTTCAAAATATTCTTGTTTGGAACAGTAATAGCTTTCACTATTGCAATTGGTGTCTGTTATTTTGATAAACCTACAGATTCTGATATAACTGTATTCCGTTCTAAATGTATATATTTATTTTTCTGCTTTCAGAACTGATAAATTTAAACCACCTACAAGATTTGACAGTGGTGGAAGGAATGGAAGGGGATTTAAATTCATTGTCACATCATTTAGTGAAGGTAAGACTTGTAGCATTATGTTGTTTTGAGTGTAGATATTGTTCTTTGCATCTTAGGTACCTTGATAGTTCCGTTGTTATGGAATCCTGTCAGGGCCATTGTAGCGTCATGATGTCACCAGCAAAACGAGACAGTGTGATATAATGCCAGATGCTGCAATGTGATGTGTGGCTGTATGATGCTGTGGACAATGGTACAATGCAGCATGATGGACGGTGCAACATAATGCACTATAGTATCATGCAATGCTACAATATGATGCTATGGTATGGCACAACATGAGATACTACTCTATAACATTTCTATATTATACCGTTTAATAGATACACATTATGTCATACCATCAAGTTCAGCATTTTGCAATGTATTATACTACCATCATATTGTTGTGTGACATTGTGGCATCTTATGTCGTATTGTATCGTTGCTGGTAACGGTGTTATACCATTGCCCTTACAGGATTCCATATGGATGGGCTCATAGATATAATGCTGCCTTTTTCTTTTTACATGAAAGTAATGCTTTGCACTGAATGGTGGCCATTTTGAATAAAAAAAAATATTAGCATATCTCTCAGGTTATATGATATGTCTTGAATTACGAGATAAAATTCTTGTAGCCCATGGTTTATAATGCAAGTAGGATGAATTATAGAAGAGGACACATGAGTAGTAATTCTAATATGATAATTTTTACTCCTATATTACACAATTTCATCAGAAATCAGTTCACCACTAGCACTAGTTTGACTATGAATAGAGATGACGGCCGTCAGACATTTAAAATGGAGTATATAACTGTTCTAGAACAATTTAATGAAATATAGTGTAGTTTTCTCACGCAATCTTAGAATTGCCTTTTTTAAATCCATTTCTCTAACAGTAATGATGACTATGTATCGGTTTAAGACATTATAAATCAAATGGTGATATTTTATCTCCTGAATAGAGGGGATGTCGTGCAGACGACAAGCTGTGGGTATTAGCCATTTTTGGTTTTTTGATGTCGCTATATATCTTCTTCTTCAACATTAATGATTATAGTACATGCTTTTCCATTATGTGTCCCCGTTGTTCTTGTGGGCTGATTACTATGTTTGTGTGACTAATTATTACACTTTAATGATATTGGTTTTTACAGTCTCATTGTGAATCCTTAATTAACTTTTTGTTTGAGACAATTAAGAAAAAAGAAGAAGACAAATTGAAAGAAAACAGTCGGGTCATAATTTTGAACTTAAATACAAAACTGCTGCATGTGAAATAAGGATGAGGTTATTGAGAAAATATATGGTAACAGCCTTTGAATTTGAATTTGTTAGGATCTTGGGAGTCTGTGTTGGATGCCCAGCTTGTGGCTCACACACTGTGTTATCTTGGGAGTCTGTGTTGAATGCCCGGCTTGTGGCTCACACACTGTGTTATCTTGGGAGTCTGTGTTGGATGCCCAGCTTGTGGCTCACACAGAGTGTTATCTTGGGAGTCTGTATTGGATGCCCGGCTTGTGGCTCACACACTGTGTTATCTTGGGAGTCTGTGTTGGATGCCCAGCTTGTGGCTCACACAGAGTGTTATCTTGGGAGTCTGTGTTGGATGCCCAGCTTGTGGCTCACACACTGTGTTATCTTGGGAGTCTGTGTTGGATGCCCAGCTTGTGGCTCACACAGAGTGTTATCTTGGGAGTCTGTGTTGAATGCCCGGCTTGTGGCTCACACACTGTGTTATCTTGGGAGTCTGTGTTGGATGCCCGGCTTGTGGCTCACACAGAGTGTTATCTTGGGAGTCTGTATTGGATACCCGGCTTGTGGCTCACACAGAGTGTTATCTTGGGAGTCTGTGTTGGATGCCCAGCTTGTGACTCACATAGAGTGTCATCTTGGGAGTCTGTGTGGGATGCCCGGCTTGTGGCTCACACAGAGTGTTATCTTGGGAGTCTGTGTTGGATCCCCAGCTTGTGACTCACACAGAGTGTCATCTTGGGAGTCTGTATTGGATGCCTGGCTTCTGGCTCACACTGAGTGTTATCTTGGGAGTCTGTATTGGATGCCTGGCTTGTGGCGCACACACTGTGTTATCTTGGGAGTCTGTGTTGGATGCCCAGCTTGTGACTCACACACTGTGTTATCTTGGGTGTCTGTCTTGACGGAATATATTTCATGCCTTGGCTTCTGCACTCTTTTTACTCCTTGTTCACTCTACTGCGTAACTGTCAAACCACTTCTCAGTAGCATTTTAATGTTTGTGGAATAATAAAATGTTTTGAAATTGTTTCGGAAATGTGTTTCATTTTGAAATTGACTAGGAAAATGTGTTTTCGAGAAAGTAGTAAAAAGAAATCATATACCAGTGGTAATTCTGTTGTATGATATTTATTGTTGCTAATACATTCCTGTGGCTAATCAAAGTCATCATTTTCAGTCCTGGTTTTCAAAATGGCTTATTTCTAATACGTTTTTGTCTGTAAAGTGTTAATTGAAAAGTCTGGAAAACTTATTTGTTGGCCAGAAGGATTGTGCTGGGATGAAACATGGTTAATAAAACCGGACAAATACCTCGAAGGAACAAATCTTTAAGCCGAATGTGGAAAGAAAATTGGATGAAATTCGCTTTTTGTTTATGTAGAACAAAAAGAAAATCCTATCAGTCTTCATTGAGAAAACACTTGTTCTCACGTCGGTTGTATTATAAACATCTTGAGGCCCAATAAAGGCGTGAAAGTCGCAAAGAAAATTGCTGATGAGAACTGTTTCTCAAGTGGAGGAAAACTCTCTAATTAATTAGCCATGCGACCAGTCAACTAATTGAATAAATGTGACTGATATAAGCTTATTTCTGTATTATTGACAAGCTGAAACTGGCTTTTCTTGATCAACTATATTCCTCCATGGTTAATGCGAGTGCTTGCCATTTCTAGTGCAGAATTGAATATGCTGCAGGTTGTGTTCACTTAATTTGATTACTTGGCCTCAGAAAACTGTTATAACTTCTAATATCCTCCGTACAATTAAGATGTGAGAGGATTGTTTTATCTCCGTTAGTTTAGGTGCAAGTCTTAAGTCAGCACTTTTCACAGGGAACTCTAAGAGTACAATTTGATTCAGAAAAAAGAGTCTTGGCCTTCTGTACATGTATTCATAATTCAATGTTAAAACACTGAATTTGTGGTTTACTCACTGTGTAATTTCAAAGCTTGCTTAGTCTGATTGTTCCAAATCTGGCAATTGTGGATATATTTCACACTGGCCTCCTGGGAGTACCAGGCTGGTTACAGATCAAATAAATACTGGTACTTGTTATTGTATAGGTCTCCCAATTCTTGGAGACAATGTTGTGTATTGTTCTGTACGTCTTGTTCATTTTAATTTAAAACAATCTGTACAACCACATTTTTGTATTAATTTTTCATCTAAGGCTAATTGTCGAAATATTTAAACATGCTTGAACAGCTGGCACGTGTATGCTATTATGTAGTGTTAAGATTAAGAAAAGTTGACTTTTACCCCTGTCAGCTGATGGAATAAAGAGGCTCAGTGGTAGAGGGGTTGAGCGCCTGACTCCTGATCTGATGGTTATGAGTTTGAGTCCCTCATGGCGCACGGTTTGAACACGAACTTCACAATACCTGATTCGGCACAAGTACTTGTTAGTAACCTAGGAATTAGTTATTGAGAGTGATTAGTGTAAGTTGTCAGAATTTGTTTCACAACTGATGTAAAGTAAATAAGTAAACTTAGCAATGGAATGATACATTCATGATTCTGTTTTCTTTTTAGCAAGTGTATTGAGGCATGTGTCAATGTTTATTTTGGCAGTGTTGCAACTGCTCATCCTTTTGTTGAACTATTTTGTGCTCGTAATTATACACGCGCTATTGTTTTCTTCTAATTATCCATATAACTGTTGGTAAACAATCTCTGTTTCTCGGGAATTGTTTTATGCTAATAAAAACCTTTGGGGAAACAATAGATGAAAACACTCCATTCTTTTATTGTTAATTTATACTCTGTGTCTGGATATATCCATTTTGTCACGATATTGAGTATCAGGTCATGTCGATCTGAACAAATCTCTGGACAAGATGAAAAATTGCATGCGATGAAAAAAACAATTTGTATATTTCTGTGACCTAATTGCATGACAGAAAATCAGTATGGACCTTAAGTTACATCATGAATTCTGTGTCTTTTTTCCTGCTGATCCGTAGAAAAGCTGAAATTGTTCATGTAATTTTATAGACATTGATTTTGATTGGATATAATTCTAGTGTCCACAACTTGCGCTCAAGTTTCGGTACAATATGGGGTCCAAGGATTTTGGTCTTCGTCCTTCAACAGTTGTAGAGAGTTTTGTTGGTTCAGCATAACAGACCCTGTAGTGCTAGGTATTGTTGTTACAGGGCCAATGGGTTCGAACTGACTGTAGTTGTCCCTTATAATTATCCGCAATTGATAATGGCTCTGCCCTATACAGTGGTTTAAGTGGTTTATGTGATCCTTCTGTTCATGAGACAGTAAGATATACTTAATAATTACGTTATAACTGTGCTATACATTGCAGTGATGCACTAATCGATGTTTTGCTCGGGGGGGGAACAGTGGGGATGCATAGGACTTAAAGACAGAAGACGATTCCTGATTGATGGGAATGTTACACACCAAATGATTCCGCATCCTGCGTAATAGACCAGGTTTTTTATACCCTAGATATCTTGGACATCTCCCGCTGTGGGGATTTAGACAAAATGCTTGGCTCTAGGGTGGGAAATAAGACCCCAAAAAGACAAATTGTCAAACTTCTTTGGATCAGCCCGCCACTCTCTGCTAGGGCACCTATATTTATAGGTTAAAACCTGGTGCTAACTTTTCCTGAGACTAGCCATTACCGTAGGATGGTAATTATAGCTTGCAAAGAAATTTCAGTCAAGAAATAATATGTTCCAATGTTTTATTAGTGAATAAAATATGGGCAGAAGTTTGGATGGTAATAATTCTGTCGCGAGTGCTTCGCAGGGAGGGGATACATTGTTACCAGCCAAGTATATTTTATCGTAGTATTTTTCCTCTGTGTTTATATATGGAATCTTGTGGATCGTGTCAGAATCCAGTTTTAGGATTGCTTCTCCTAGAAAATATTTCTGTGCAATATCTGATATCATATTTTCAACAGTTTGATGTCTACTGAATAAACATTTTTGTCTTTGTTTCTAAACAATCTACTATAAATCATTATATGAAGAAAATTAAAAATCTGTTTTCAGTTTTGTAAGCTGCATAAAACTCATTGTTCAGTGTCTTACATATTAATTTTTCAAAATCATTCACAAACAAATATTTATGATGTTATACAAGTATTGTTCTGTTATATAAATTTCATGTTGTAATAAAGCATTACTTGAATAATATTTTGCACAAAAGGGCTATATCAGAATTATTAAACTTTTACAAACTACAAACAACATTATGATTCTCTTTACACAATGCACAAAACAATATGGTGTTAAGTCAAAATATACAACACAAACCATCTAGCGGTACGCAACATCGTTACATAATATTGATGAAGCCCTAAAATTGGATGAAATATTAATACAAGAAGAGTTTAAATAAGAGAGGATATTATTTGTCGCTATTATATGGACTTTTATCTGAGATTATAGAATTATGGTAAAACACTTTATGTATTGGAGTTATGCATGTACATGTATGTTTGAAATGATAATTAATTATTTTCTGAAGACTGCAGAAAGGTCAACAGATGATTGCTTGAAGTTATAAATTACCGTATTCCTTTCATTTGTATCTTAACTTTTTCTGTGTTGATGTTTTATTTTGGGTTATACAATGTAGTGCTATTGGAAAGCTTAATTCTCTAAGAATTGACTTAGTGGAGAAAGATGATCATAATGTTTTGTTAAAATATTATATAAGATTCTGATAATATGAGGAAAGTACTTTTTCGTTCTTCAAGTTAGGGATAGAAAGTTTTTAAAAATTCAAAAAAATATACAGATATATAACTTTGAAAGTTGAAGCTCATAGGTTTGAACCCTAGCCCAGGCATATGCGTGCCTTGACATTACCAACTTTCCTAGAGTGACCATTCTAACCTGATCATCACAAGCGACAGTCAACTTCTCCATGTTAATCTGATGTGAAGGGTTAATAACTGGAGGTATAACATTCAGTCAAATGTGATGTATTATTTAACACTTTGCCAGTTTAAACTCAAACTATTAACAGTGTGGGTTTTGACATCTCCAAGCCGTTTCCATTGACAGTTGTGCAGTCTACCAACTGAACTAGCTGGGCAGCTCATTATGAATGCAAATCATAGTAAACTCTTCTGTAAATCTACAGTATAGAATATGTGCTTATGTGTCTGAGAAGATACAGTACATGTACTGTTAAAATAGGAGAGCTTGCCTTTACCGGACCATAAAATTATTTCCTCCTTCAGTGATTGAAAAATTTCTATTTTTTACCCAACCAAACAAATTTCTATTTTTTTACCCAACGGACCGAATTTGTACAAGACATATAATATGGCAATGAGACATAATTGGTGAATTCTAATGGTTGATACAGTATTCGTGATTGTACATGTACTTGTTCCTCTTTGTCTCCATGTCATATGATCTTCTTGTATGGCATGTACGTGTCATACTCACTGACATTACTGTTTGTATCTAATAAATAATGCACTATAAAATGACACTGATAATACATCCTACTACAAAACCCATCTCTGTCATTGTACAGACAATCTGGGATATTCATGGATTAGTCATTTCCAATTAGTAGACATTGATTAGATTGCTGTTGATTGCCCAAATTTGGTCAGTATGAGAGTAACCATAATGAGAGGTGTCATTGCTGTAAATACTTAATTGTACATGTCTAATTAGTACATTATACAGTATTTGCTCAGATTTTGCCAGGTTGTTGGGAACTATGGACTTGAGGTTGTTGTAACATTTATGTTTTATAGAATGTTTGTTAATTATTATATTTCTGTTTGTTCAAGTTTTATTGATGTTTACCAATTTTTAATGATGTTAATAGTGTTAATTGTTGCTTCTGTCTGAAAAATTTCTTGTTGAAGATACTAGTTGAGTTCAAAGTATATCCTACTGTGTGTCAAAATAAGGTGTGGTGGGGCTATACTCCAACTTCAGTGCGTTAATATAAATACAGGGTATCTAGGTTTTCATCTTTAAGGTTACATAGATATTCTGGTGAGAGGTGTTATAAAACTCACCTGTATAGTGGAGATAATGTTGTAATATAGATATCAATGTGAAAGATAATATTATGCTGATGGAAGCACTGGCTTACCTCATGATTATAATCAACCTGTCCGACCTGTCCACTCATTCTGTGGAATCATTCCCAATCTGTCAGGTCCACACTTCAATCATATTTGCAGATTCTACGAAATGTGCCATCCAATTAACACGCCTTTAAAGAAGATTTTTATTGTCATGCTCCCCGAGGGAGGAGCATATACAGCTGCCCCTTGGTCTGTCCGTATGTTAGTACACGCTACTGTCCATTGTTTTCCCTGTGTCTTACTGTATCATGCCAACAATCAAGTCTGCAGTCACTTCAGTCATATCATACAATCTCGGTCTCATTTCATTGGATGAATATGTCGATTTCTTGTTATATCCATTTCAGTACTGTCCATATTACGGCTTTAGTGATAGGCTTTATTCCTACTCTCAGTATCAGACATTTTATACATTAAATTACATTATGTTGTATGCTGGAAATGCAAAGTTTACATATATATACATAAAGTATGTGTTATCTATATCCTATTACTAAGATCTTGTTGACTTTAATACTAGAAACTTTCAATGTTTTCAAACATTTTCAAATAGTTTCAAATATCTCTTCTAGTTCATAATTTATTTTCATTATAGGAATGTCTCTGATATAACAATTGTACATTTTAGTTCCGCTCTCTATTGCATTGTCAAATAAAGATGTTGGTTCTGTTACTCCATAGCATTCCTTTGTACAAATTGTGTTGTCTTATTATGGTGTTCAGTCATCAGTATTGCTAGAATTATACGAGTGATATATGTGTTTGTTCCGACATTAACCCATGTGCAACAAAGAATAGAAAATTAAGTTTTAATAAAATTTACTGGCAGATAATCTCATTAGCACGATGTCTGTCTAAGGTCATAATTGTGGCAATTTTTTAGCTGGCTAATTAATCAATTAAATTTGTACTGTCTCTGAAGTGGTGCCAGTCCTTATCGAGATGTTGTTTAGTGTGCTACATGTTCATCTGACAATTTTAGAAGTTTGTGTCACTGTTTTGAAACTGAACAGTTAAGGCATGTCTCCATGGATACCTGTTTGCAGTGACGTTAATAAGAGACAGTTTGCATTTGTCTTACAGGACAATTTCATTTTGGTTTTGTTTGTTTGAAACTGTAGTGTTCCCAGGTTTGAAGAATTTCATGAGGCAATATTTTGTGTAAAACCCAAGCTTTTACTATTTAATTTCTCTGGTTTTTTACTATTTTAGTTTAGTTTAAATACGTTGATTGTGAAAACAAGTTATTGCAAGTTATTTCACTCACTGTTGATGACTGCTTCCAGGGTAATTAGTACTTGGGTCCCTAATTGAGGGATTGTGAGGTTAGCGCTTATAGTTACCTCCCCATGGTGAGTTACTCATTGGGCAAGCACAAAGTACTCTTGCATTGCTCAGTAGTGCTTACATTTAGTTGAATGATTGGACACAAGTACAGTAAAACCTCACTTAAAGACCACCTTAGATATAAGACCAGCTGGAAATTAAGAACACAATTTTCAAGTCCATTTTCGCAGGCTATTTGCTCTTTATTCACCTTCTATATATTAAGTCAACCTCACTATGATGACCAGTTTTAAAGGGTCCAAAGGATGGTCATATTATTGAGGTTTCACTGTATATTTTTGTCTGTGTAATATAATACTTACCTGAGTATAACGATGTGTGTGTTAAACTTGGTGTTACTATCAGTGTATTTTTCTGTTTTCAGTGTATATTTACACAGCTGATGGCAACCTTTAAGCAACCTCTATTTTACAAAAAGCCAAGATGTTTTCTGTACCATTATCAATGTTGTTTTTGTCTATAGCATAATAAACTTTCAGATTGGAATACTATCTTCTTTATCACAATTCAGGATTTGGTGCTAAACTATTGTAAACTGTCTCTTTACCTACACTTGGTTAAGGTACCTCAGTGCACCTAATCGTCAGAATTGTTATTTTCTAGATACTGTAAAATCCGATATACCTTTGCTTTACAAATGTAAGTTCGTTAAAATTAATCAGAGGGTTTAAATATGATATGATCTTGAAATTCTGAGAAATGTATAATTTTGCAGTTTTTACTACTAAATAAGAAAATAAACAGGAAGGAATTGAATGTTACAACATGCAATAACGAAATAATTGATACTTACATTTGTTTTCCCTGACTGGTATTGTACAAATTCAACTAATTGGCAATTAAAATATCCATGATGTTGAGTCATTGAATATTTATATTTGTTATTTTGATGCTTTGATCATGAGCCCTTAAAGTATTCTTTGGCAAATATAAATTGCTCCACGTATTCCATTTTAGGGAAGATGGTGTGTTTTTCTGCGGAGTTTATATAATATTGAACTTGGTTTTGCTATTTGAATGAATAAATCAAACCTCAAGTCAATACATGTAGTTGCACAAAATTGCTAAGGCCAAACAATGATTGTATAATAATTCCCTGGATGCCGATTACTCTTACAAGTACTTACGAAGATACAGTCTATTTCTATATAGGGGCAAGGCTAAGTAATTATTTTACATAGGCCAGATTAATGATTGTGTCATTATTTGCCTTCATTATAATGTTGTCATTTTCGAAGACCCTAGGGTGCATTTTTTTTTTATATAATGATGAACTTGGTTATTTCATAGAAATGTTTTAGGAAAACAAAACAAGACAGGACATACAGGCAGTAGTATTATATGATATTTACAGTTTAGCTTCATTGAGTACGTGTAAAAAACTAAAACAAGGTCAGAAATATAATATATATCTGAACAAAGATACAAGACACCTGATGTTTAAGTTCAAAATTCTTCATAACTGATATATGTAACAGTCGGAGAGCTGATGTAAGTAGGCGAGATAATAAGATTATTGCTTCACTTCATATTGGGCTTATCAGTACTAGTGTGGGGTTGTACTGGGTGATAGGAAGTTTTACAGGATACGTGCCAAACTATTAGATTAACCTCTAGAGTGATAATTAGTCAAAACATTAAAGTTTGCGCCATATTACTGGCACCTACAGTGGAGTCCCGGCATGAACTATATCTTACACTGACCGTATTCTTAAGGTTATTTAGTATTAACAATTTAAGCGAAAATGTTCCTATCTTACAATGAAACATAATGTAACGGTATCCCCACACTGCAACACATTATAGTTCTTTAATTCTTGCAGCTGCAGTAGCCATGCAAGTTCATTTGACTTTTCTATTAAATGCCCATTAATGTAGATAAACCCATTAAATGTCCATTAAGTTAGACAAAACCATCAAATGTCCATTATAGTGGACAAAACTATTATATTTGCATTAAGGTAGACAAAACCATCAAATGACCTCATTAATTCTTGAAAAATAGTAAAATCTAGAATCATGTCTTAAAATACTATTGAACAAGTTAAAATTGTGATTTAAACAAATAATCCTCATAGAAAAGAAACATTGAGCTTGTAAAAATATTTGTCTGATTAATGCCAATTAAATTTAGTTTGTACCAATTAATTGCTCTACATTTTAAGATACCTTATTACTATATTGTCATAAAAATCAAACTTCCTTTCATGCTTACTAATTGGTACTAGATGTTATTCTATTACAGACCTGAGAATATGAGATTCAAAAGCTTTCATTGATATCAATCAATAAATTAGTAAAAAATGTACATGAGTGGACTGCTTGCTATATAATCATCTTAGTTCTACAAGAGGCAAGGGTTTCCAGGAATGGTGCCAAGCTGTTTGATGGAACACTAGAGTATGAATAAAATACATTATATTTCCATCATAATGCTTATAGATTGTCTTAGATCTTTTAATGAAGATCTTTTAATGTAACTTGGGAAGAGAAAATTGCTTCAAAAGGGTGATATGTCAGTAAATTATTGATGTATGTAATAATTGTATATAGCAGGGAGAAATTTATGGCCCATTTGTGAACAGAGGTAGTTTTACTTTGATGTTTTTTGGTTAGAATTTCATTCATACAAATCTAAAAAAAAATCATTTAATATTGTATTATAATCATCTTTTGTACTTGTTGAAAAAAAGAAGTTCATAAAATTAAAAACAAAAAACTTTCATTTTTTTAAACATGCAGGTTTTTTTTACAAGATTTGTCTGTTAGTAATATGATAAATCAAGCTTGTTTTCATTGGTTATACCTGGCAGTAGTGCCAATTGTTGTATTTGTTAAAACCATGGTTAACCTGGGTTAACCTGATGGCCAAAAAGGCCATGGTTAACCATGGTCAGCAATGGTAATTTTCACAGGGGTTACGTGCCAGTTGTTGTATTTGTTAAAACCATGGTTAAGAATAAGGATATTTTAGCTTAATTGCAACAACAAAACTGGATGAAGCTAATTCAAACATTCTTAAGTTTCAGATGAGCCAGATACATCTTTAAATTTTGAACTCTGATCATTCTAAGGCCCTCATTTCTAAAACCATTGGTAAACCAACACATAATGCTAAAGCTAAGTAATGTAGATGGAAAATGGGGGGTACCGTAGTTTCATGTTTTTTATGTAGTAACATAATGTACTTAGTATGTAATTTAACCAAGGAATGTCTTCAATAAGTATAATTAACAAAACAATTGTAAATGACCTTATAATCATGTTATGATGATTTTCACTGCCTTTTTTAATAAGGAAGTAAATTAATATAATGCTATATTATTAAATGGTGATGGTGTGCCTTATTTGAATGGGCACTTACTGGGCACATAATTGTCATTTAATGAATTGTTATACCTCAATGTTATAGCAAGTACTCGATTAAATTGTGTAAGAAGTTCACATCAAATTGAAATCTGTAAATAATGTCACAAACTTTTGATCGTGTGTCAGGATCTATGCATCAGAGAAGAACTGTTTAATAAGATGTTGTATTTGCTACTTAAGTTCCTACATAAAAAAAGTAATATTACTAAACGAATAGTTGGATTGGCAGCTAAAGAATTATGCTTAAAATTATTTAGAATATAAACTGCATGTATGTAATAAACATGATGATAAAGTTAATTAGAAGCATCGGGAAACAGTCAGTGGCCCTTTGAAGTATATTATAATAGTATAATATTATTTAGCAGTTAACTAAGATTCTATTTATTAGGTAACGTAAATAATAATTATTGTTATAAATTAAGTGTTACTCTGATATTACATCATTACAACACATGAAATATGATGTTATATCAGGCACAGCACGTGACATGCTTTAAATGGTTCTTGTGCAAGTTTCTGTTAATACTACAATGGGTTGTTACAAAGGAGTCTCACAGTTCAGTACAGTTTTATTACTGTTTATTGAAATAAATAAACTGTAATATCATATACATATATTGGTATTTATGCATCAGTAAATTATGATTCAAATATCTGTGAACACATATAAGGAGACTCAAAGGTATGATGTTTTTAGCACTTTGGAGTATTCAAGCAGTGCCTTTATGCACCTAACAAAAAATTGAATTTAACCTATTAAGTGTATGATACTGTATTATAGTACTTACATACCCATCAATTCTTAAACATCTGGTGTAAAACTTTCAAATTGATGGAGTATATTAAATACTTCATACTTCTGTAGCGCCATTGACAGATTTTTCGTGTTTCTCAAACTTGACTTTATTTATATATACTTAGCATTGTTTTGGTTTTACATTATATCACTAAGAAGCAATGTACTGGTATTCATTTTCAGATGAACTTAAGAGAATGTATGTAGCTACCCCAGTAAAAAATTCAGTGGAATACCACCGGTATACCACCGGTATACCACTGGAATACCACTGGTAATTCAGTGGAATACCGGCGGTAAATTTCTCTGGTATTCCACCAAAGTTTACCGCCGGTATTCCAGTGGAATACCGGCGGTATTCCAGTGGTATACCAGAGAAATTTACCAGTGGTATTCCAGTGGAATACCAGTGGAATACCGGCGGTAAACTTTGGTGGAATACCAGAGAAATTTACCGCCGGTATTCCACTGAATTACCAGTGGTATTCCAGTGGTATACCAGAGAAATTTACCAGTGGTGTTCCAGTGGAATACCAGTGGAATACCGGCGGTAAACTTTCAGTGGAATACCAGATATTTTTACCACTGGTATACAACTGAAATATTGACAGAATCTGCAAATATTCCTAGCATAATGAGTTAAAACAACAGAACAAACTTGTGACCTGATTAATCTTGTGATTGCTTATTCAAACAACAAAAGTATACTATTTTACCCCATAGGAAGGGCAACACTTATACTATATCCATCTGTCTTCCAGAATAACAAAATAATTACATTTTAAAAATAAACTAACACATCCTCACAGGTAGTCACTTAGGACTTTTCCAGGACAATCTCCCTAGGGGGTGGTAAGAATGACAACCACTTAAAATTGGTGGGGATCAAAATCTGAATACAATTCTGGTGACTGATGGTCACTTTTTTCGACTGTCATTTCTATCCAGCAGGGAGATTTTCCTCCAGGTATGAAAAAGTGACAAAACAGACTCAAGAATAGAAGTAAATATTTTACATATTTGTGATAAAGCTGACTCAATATAGCATACACACATAATTATCCTAGTTAACAAAATAAGACAAATCATTGTTTAACAATTTTACCTAAAAATAATTAATTTTACACATACTTTCATATGATCAGAACGTCACAACTGGCAATTAAATATTAATCAAACTACATCATGAACAAAAATACTTGGTACTTAAAATGCAATGGTGACAATAATAAACACATTTTGTAAGAACACACCCAATGACCCATGTGACCATTACTGAAAACTGAAATTCTTAGAGAATTTAAAATGATACATTATTAAACAATAGAATTACAAATTCACACTTGAACTATTTCCATAATTCAGTAGATCTTTCTGTGAAGTCCATCCACGCACTCAACAAATTTCTTTCTTCCATGGTATAAGTTGAACAAAATTAAATGCATTGAAGAGAATGTGTGTAACCTAATGAGAGTTAAGAAACAAAGGTTTTTTGAAAGTCATTGGTGATTTTAACATCACCACACCAACATTTTTTCATCACCACACCAACATGTTTTTGCAGTGTCATCAACGGAAAACACTATGGGTAGATGCACCAATCTCTTCCTAGCTACCACAAAACCTCCAAGACTTTAAACAACCAGGGTGTTTTTGACACATCTTTATTATTATCACCTCGTGAGTTATACAATTGTCTGAAATATAAAACATAAATTTACTTCTAACTTGAGAAGATACAAACAACATATTGAACAAATCACATTAAAACTAGCTGCCAAACCAAAGAATAAACAATTTGGTAAAAATTAACGACTTTTCTGTTAATAAATCACAACTGTAAGTAAACATTGACAAGACCAAAAGCGGAATGCATAAAATTGCTCTACACATTAAATTATTGTCATCATAATTAATTCTCAATGTAAGGAAATAAAAGAATGACGCCAGTAACCGTTTAGGAATGCTACGGGGCGAAATGACTTGAGTACGAATCAACCATTCCTGACGTAAGTGCAGACTTAGAACACGTATTTTAAATGATTTTCTTGAAACAGGTACTGTACTTTAGCTCTTATTTACTCATGCAATCGTATGGAATTAATTACGATAAATGCCAGCAACCACAACACCCGATTCAACAGTTTTCAAGCTAGCATGAGGGATTCATTCGAAAAAATGGACGGTTACGCAGCGTTCTTTTGTCGTTTTGGTCGGGGAAATAACAGTCTGAAATTCGCCGCTGCCACCAATGTTATATATCCGACAGTGTTCAAACAAGCATACAGTTACACTTACCTGCACCATTGGTAGGTTTTATTTGTTCTGCGGAACCTTTTATTAGGTATGATCGTCAATTTTAGAACAGCCATCGGCGGGCAATTCTCCCGCTTCTCTCACCAAATGTAAACACGCCGGGTTTAAAAGTAAGTAATACCGGTCCCGACCAAATACGGTACGCAGTTCTTTGACGTACGACATATATACGCGTTTACGAGGATGAGATGTTATTCGGATCATTCTTGAGTATTAAATACAACAACTGATTATTCCACGTAAAATTTTGCAACAAATAATAAATTTAATGTCTGAAAAAGTCCGTCAGTGTTTTTGAGAAATTATCATAAACGTCTAAAAAGTAAATATTTAATTCAGAAATATTCAGCAAATGTACAAAAAATGTCCGTCCCGTAAAGTTTGATTCAGAAATATACAGTTTGAATACACAGGTTAACAGTTTCAAAAGGCACTACACTCCCCCCATTTTTATCAGAAAAATTCAAACAGTTTTTTTCATGAGGGATGCAATTTGGATTATTGCTAACCAGTGGTATTCCACTGGTGTAACACTGGAATTCCAGTGGATTTTTGTTTACCACTGGAATGCAGTGGTATTCCACTGGAATTCCAGTGGATTTATGTTTACCACTGGAATGCAGTGGAATTACAGTGGAATGCAGTGGAATTCCAGTGGAATTCCAGTGGAATTATGCTTACCACTGGAATGCAGTGGAATTCCAGTGGAATTCCAGTGGAATTCCAGTGGAATTATGCTTACCACTGGAATGCAGTGGTATTCCACTGGTATTCCACTGACTTTTTTACTGGGGTAATTATTTACCATTTAAAATAATGGAAGTGGGCTGTAAAAACACTAATGATTATTGAATGAGGTGATTTTACTGTGAAGTATGTCGCTTAATGTGTTTTCATTACCTGTGAGGTAAAATATGTATCCTGGGGAATTTTTTGTTTTATGCAAAATTATTCATCCTAGAAGAAAATTGTTATTGATTGACAATACTGATAAGAAGTATTTATTTACGTTACCATTCAAGCTTGTTTGCCAGAAACAAAACTTGTTGCGAAAAAAAAGTTTGCTAAGAATTCAATTAGTCATCTTTTCAAAGCAATTTACTGCATTTTGGCAACGCTGCCACTTCAAGGCTTACCAGCACAATCTTCCTCAGTTTTCGGGATTCCTGAAAAAAGCCATACTTTCATTGCTGTTTTCTTTTCTTAGATTTGCATTGTATGATTTATAACAGTATAAAGTTACCTGATAAACCTGGGCTTCAATCACCAGATTATCATGAGCATGTTATTTATTTTCTGGTTTAATACTGCAATAAAAGTAGTCTCAGTAAGAACACAGTTAAATGTTCATTTGTCCTCCACCATTGATTCATATGGAAAATATGTCAGCTGCTTGTGGAAGGGCAAGTTAGTACTAATTGAAAATTAATGTTAAGAAAAACAGTAAGGTCAACTGATCATCATGTTTTACTAAAAATATGTTGAAAAATGGCATTAAATCCAAAGCTAATAGATTGTTGACAATGGTGAGACAACACTTTAACTCTGTTATGGACAAGATTTGTCCTAAATATTGGCAAGATGATAATACTGTCAGCGGTGGCCACATATTCTAACATCTGATTGGTACATTGCTTATTGCTCTTGTGTAAAAAACAAGGAATTGCCCATTTCTCTTGTGTAAGAAACAAGGCATTGCCCATTGCTCTTGTGTAAGAAACAAGGCATTGCCCATTGCTCTTGTGTAAGAAACAAGGCATTGCCCATTGCTATTGTGTAAGAAACAAGGCATTGTCCATTGCTCTTGTGTAAGAAACATGGCATTGCCCATTGCTCTTGTGTACGAAACATGGCATTGCCCATTGCTCTTGTGTATGAAACAAGCCATTGTCCATTGCTCTTGTGTATTAAACAAGGCATTGCCCATTGCTCTTGTGTAAGAAACGTGGCATTGCCCATTGCTCATGTCTAAGAAACAAGGCATTGCCCATTGCTCTTGTCTAAGAAACATGGCATTGCCCATTGCTCTTGTGTAAGAAACAAGGCATTGCCCATTGCTCTTGTCTAAGAAACAATGCATTGTCCATTGTTCTTGTATAAAAAACAAGGCATTGTCCATTGCTCTTGTGTAAGAAACAAGGCATTGTTCATTGCTCTTGTGTAAGGAACATGGCATAGCCCATTGCTCTTGTAAAAGAAACAAGGCATTGCCCATTACTCTTGTGTAAGAAACAAGGCATTGTCCATTGCTCTTGTGTAAGAAACAAGGCATTGTCCATTGCTCTTGTGTAAGAAACAAGCATTGTCCATTGCTCTTGTGTAAGAAACATGGCATTGTCCATTGCTCTTGTGTAAGAAACAAGCATTGTCCATTGCTCTTGTGTAAGAAACAAGCATTGTCCATTGCTCTTGTGTAAGAAACAAGCATTGTCCATTGCTCTTGTGTAAGAAACAAGCATTGTCCATTGCTCTTGTGTAAGAAACAAGGCATTGTCCATTGCTCTTGTGTAAGAAACAAGCATTGTCCATTGCTCTTGTGTAAGAAACAAGCATTGTCCATTGCTCTTGTGTAAGAAACAAGGCTTTGTCAATTGCTCTTGTGTAAGAAACATGGCATAGCCAATTGCTCTTGTGTAACAAACAAGCATTGCCCATTGCTCTTGTGTAACAAACATGGCATTGCCCATTGCATGCTCTTGTGTAAGAAACAAGGCTTTGTCAATTGCTCTTGTGTAAGAAACGTGGCATTGCCCATTGCATGCTCTTGTGTAAGAAACATGGCATTGCCCATTGCATGCTCTTGTGTAGGAAACATGGCATAGCCAATTGCTCTTGTGTAAAAAACAAGGCTTGGATACTGCTTCATGAAATCTTTTTTTGAAGACTGTTCTATAATTTGGAACATTTTTCTTTTAATTACGTCTTTGTATGATGAATATGATTTTCAAATCACAGCTATTATACAAAAATTGAGGACACTACACAGCTGGGAAGGCCATATAGAAAGTATTTTTGGTAATCTTTTTTCTGTACACTGTTCCTTAGCTATAATGATCAAGGGTAAATTAGTTATAATGAAGAATTGGGTGAATGTCTATCTCCTCTGGTAGTTCATTAACTGTGTGAAGAAATTGTGTTGCAGATTTCTGTCTTCAGCATGATTATCTTTGCAATTCTTGGAAATGAAATGCAGAAACCATCTTAATTAAGCTATATGTATTTTAAATTAGCATGTTTAGCCTATAAAATGCTATCAGATCGCGTTTATTGAGATTTTAAGATCGTGTTGAATTTTATGTATTTTCTAATTAGACATTCACAGAGTATCAACAATGTTACCCTGTTTGAGTTAATCATCAGTTGTTTAATCAACTCATTATATCTTGTTTTATGAGCTTAATTAGTTGTTGACAAGTGATTAAAACTTCATAGACAGCATTTAGAAGAACAACAACCTTAGTTCCCATTGTCATAGAATGTGCTTGATAAACTGAAAAAAATCTTAAATATTCAATATACTAGACAATTAAAGATTGATTTTAAGGGTTGGTAGCTGAGTACAAAGGGTTTCCCACATTCATTAGGATCAGCATTATATTACCCAGCATAGGTTGAAATATCCGAGTTGGACCCGCATAGCTAACATGTTCAATAAAACTGTAACTGGTCTTACAATTTACAGTGCATCCAAGGGGTTGTATTGTAATTGTAGAAGTCATACATAATTTACCATTATTCCATATACAACAGTTGAACAAGATCTCTTTTGTCATAAACATGGTTACATCTGTGTCAGTATTTATGGCATTAGGGTCTAATTCAATGATAAGTAATATTTTCAAAAATGTACTTTTTTCTGTTAGTATTTTTGTTTGAAAAGTGTTATGTAACATTTCTGAAGGAAATTATTCTGAATGGCACAAAGCAGTTTTCGTGTTGGTTGAGACAGATACATTATTTCTCGACATACATTTATTGCTGTATGTGATAAAATATAAATGTGTTCTCATTGTAATGCAATCATCTTTAATTGTTTTTGCAAGTTTTTGGTCAAGTGCTTGTTGAACTAACAGTTTGCTTAAACAATATCTATACCTGTATATCTATGTACCAACATTGTTTGTTGCTGTAAGAGAAGTGCAGGAATTCTTGCTGATTGTTTCAACTGCTGCAGAATTTTCGTAATTTCAGTAACTTCGTTAGTGAGGTGGGGTAATGTTTATAGGAAGAGGGCACTGCCTTATGTCAAGAAAGAGAAATAAATAATCAGTTTATCATTCTACATGTTTCTCAAGTGCTTTTTTACATTATTGTTGAACTCTACCTCGATAACTAATTACTATCTAAGTGCTGGTGATGAAAACTATAAACCATAGTGCAGCCAGGCTTGGCTTATCAGCTAAGGGCACTTTGCTACTGTTCAAACTTTCAGTTTTCTGTCAAGTTCCATATCTCTAGTCTTGGATCATCTTCTTTTTTCTGCCAATTTGTATTCGGAGTGATTTACAGAATATACATTCAAGATACTCATGATGTATTCATCGAGAATTGATTGAAAGACATACTTTAAATGTCTAACTCTAAAATGTGAGGCATCGATGTACGAGGGGTGGGGTCAGCCTGGCTCCTGAGTCAAAGGACAAGAGTTTGAATTATCTCCCTTTGGGAGGTTCAACAGCGAACTTCACCATCCTGAATTAGGTACAAGTACTTATTTGTAACCAAGGAAGCAGTCTTCAAGACTGATAACTGTGAGTTGCCAACTTGTTTCTCAATCAATGTAAAACAGATAAAAGTCATCAATATTGAAGTTTAATTTTATAATATGACAAAAAATAAAAATTGCCAGATATTTGAAATCTAGAGCGTTCAGTAATACATTAAAGTTATGGATGATACTTTCCAAAATGATACTGCGTTGTATTTTATTCAGCTGTGATAATTTTGAATAAGTTAAACTTTTAGGCAACTTAAGATTCCATTAGCAGCATTTAATTCGATTTCAACCCACAAACATGTTTGTAATGCTGGATTCTGTCTAATGCATGTATTTTGAATTTATTAAGACAAATGTGTGCAGATGTACTAAAACTGCTTTAGCCTTAATTTTCCTCTGCTGTTTACGAACACAACTCACACGCAACCAATTAATCATATTATTCATTGGAAATAAAGTTGCTAATTTGGGATTTCTTGATATTCCTGATTAAAATTACGACTGAGAATTTTCTGTTAAGTTTCTAAAACTTGAAGCACTTAATTTTTAACTGGAAAATCGATAATGAACCCATTCTCGCTTGGTACAAAGTCATAAGTCTATTTTACGATAGTGTTGATTGCTTGGTAATTAATTGATATTGTTTATTGATCAATTTCACACATCTTAATTAATCATCAATTAATAATTAGGCATAACATTTGTCTAGTGTTAATTGCTTTGTATATAAACTGTAGCTGTGACAGCTCAAAAATGGATAAAAGTAGTCTAATAATGTAACAACCCCTTACATACTTAATTAATCGTTAATTAAAAATTATGCGTAACATTTTGTCTATTTGTATGTGTTGAATAATTATATTATCCACTGCTGACAATGGTGGATCAAAGGTGCATAAAACTTGTCAGATTATGTAACCCCTAAAATACTTAATCTTGTGGTTCTCACTAATGCACCTATCAATATTTTGACCAAGGGGAACTGGACAATTTGTCCTTTTTTGGGGTCTACTAACCCTCCCTAGAGCCAAGCATTTTGTTTAAATCCCCACAGTGGGAGATGCTAAATTCCCAACTTCCGGGATCTGTTAAAAATCTGGGCAAAGTCTATTTCCTGGGACCCAGAATCACCCGACATGTCAAATTCCCACCAGTTGGGAATTGTCTTCAGTCTAAAGAGAAAAGTGGTGTATTTCCCCCAGGGGCAAAACATTGTTCGGTGCAGAAGAGGCTACTGGGTAAATTCTCCACGCAAAATTTACTGCAAATTGTCCTTTGCTTTATTAGCTGTGTCAAGTAGTGAGGTAATTACAGTTATTGTGTGTGGGTTTTATGTGATGAGTTTGTGTAATGGTAATCTTGCAATAACTGTAAATTAACCAATCTAATATCATCAATGTTATCAATTAATTATTTATGTGCAACATTGTAACAAACGTTTGATATTATGGGTTGAAAGCTCCGGGTGAGAGAACCATGGGAAGCAGTCTTCTGTTATGTTGAAACCATCTGTAGCGATATAAAGCTATCTTGATGAAAATCCTGAGAGAGTATGAAATATTAATAAAGGCTAGAATATGTGTCAATTATAGAACTAATACAGTCAATTACATTTTGGCTTTGTATAAAAGAAAGATAGGGCTGATAAATAACATGGATATTGTATCTTGCAGCTGGTGTCTCTTCCTGTAATGCCGACAGTTTGATGCACAACTGCTGTAACTGATGCTTTAACAAACCAGACTTACATTAGTGTCGCTCCATATACCCTCGATATGTATAATACGATGTTTCATTGGTTTGTTGCATGCACTTTTTATGTGAAATAGGCTATGGTGTTATTTGTTTGTGTTTTCATATTCAACATCGATAAAATAAGAATACAGTAAATATATAATATACAAATGTATATTCCTCTGTATTTGTTGAAAAAAGAAGTCAACCCCTTCGAAATATTCAAGAACAGTTCAAGAAAAGTTCATTCACAGTTCAAGAACTAAGTTCAAGAACTGTACCTGAAGTGTTCTTCAAATGTTCAAGAACATTTCAAGCACTTTTTAATGTGTTCTTGTAGAGTTCTTAAAAACAGTTCTTGAACAGTTCAAGAACTTTGTTTAAGAACAGTACAAGATCTAGAGTTCTTGAACTGTTCAAGAACACAAGTTCTAGACCTGTTCTTGAACACTTCAAGAACCTGAATACTTGAACTCTTCTTGAACAGAAGTTCTTCAACTGTTCTTAAAAAGTGCCTGAAATTGTCCAATTTAACATTTCTTAAACAGTACTTGAAATGTTCTTGAATACTTTAAGAACTGTTTTTAAGAACTTTTCAAGAACAACTAGAGTTCTTGAACTGTTCAAGAACCTGACTGTCAACACTACCACTGAATTTTGACAATGACATCGCATTTTGTTTCCTAGTTTTTTGGTCTAAATAAGGATAGACATTGCTTTGTTACAGTAATATGTATTCTATTTCTGCAATTGCTCAAATATGTAAACATAACAGACAGTCTGTCAAAAATACCAGAATGTCAACACAGTATGTTCACGAACTTAATTCCTCAAGGCATCCTCCCCTTCTAGTCATTTTGATAACATAATTATTTGTCTAATTTCTTCTTTTCGAAAATAGCAGTTCTTAAACTGTCCTTGATACATTAAACAATTAAGAATAGAATTTCCAGATTATGTTCAATAAACGTCCTTGAAATGTTCAAGAACAATTTTGATTCAAGCACAAGAATATCACAATTTCTTTAAATTGTAACTTTAGTGTTCAAGAAAAATCCTTGAAATGTTCCAAGAACATTTTTAAGAACAGTTCAAGAACATCAGAGGTTACACTGTGTTCTAGAAAAGTCCTTCAAATGATCAAGAACAGTTTAAGAACAGTATCAGAACATCACAGAGTCTTAAAAAGTTCTTGAATTGTTCTTAAAGAGTGTTCAAGAACAGTTCAAGTACAAGTGTTCTTGAACATCCTTCATGAACTGATCAAGAACGTTTACTTATTTCAAGAACTGTTCTTGAACTGCTCTTGAGCACAAGAACTGGATTTCGCAGGGGAGGGGCCTTTTTCTATAGTTCTCACGGGTCAGACTATCTAGCTGACCCATTCCCAAAGCCAAATATATGGGGTTTTTAACCCAGTCAGAAAAAAAATTCCAATCAGAAGAACCTATGAAAAATCGTCGACTGGAGCGACCTGGTATATTTGACAGCTGATACATGTATAAGAAATGTAGATTAGAATGCTTATTTATACATGTATAGAATTTAGATAAGAAAATCCAGTTCTTTTAACTATGAAAATTCCGAAGCAATGGAGTTGAAGCAATTAAATTTTTCCCAAATTGGCAAATTTTACAATGCAAATTTTACCAATTAATCAAGGGTCTTTTACCAAAATGGACAGAAAGAGCACTGGAAGTATGTTAGTATCTTTAATTTAAAAAATAAATTCCAGGTTTTTTTAAACAAGCAGAGATCTTAACAAGTTTTGTCGGAGTGTTAAACACGGTAACACATGAGTTCTTGAATCAGTAATACATTGCAGTTGTTAGTTATAAGATGTCAAAGTCAATGTTTAATTAGCAAGAACACTGGATGAAGCTGTTCCAATATGTCATGTTCAGATAGGTTAGAATTATACATCTTAAATGTTGAGAATTCGTTAAACTCTTTACTCTCATCATCTCCAAGTCTTGTGCAATAATAGCTTTGGTTTTTGCTGGCTTGATTGCAATAAAGCTTTGATGATGTTTTATTCAGTCACAGCTGCCAATTTCTTCATCCTGTGCAAAACATGTTCACATGCCGTATTAGAATGATAGTCGTTTGACTTTTAGCTGTGTCACTAACCTCTAAAACATGTATTGTACTTTCCTTTTGTAAATCATATTATATAATTTTCATACATCACATGCCGAGATAACTTTCCTTACTATCCTCAAATATTCTTTATTGTTTCTTGATGTGAAATTCTATACGTGAAATTCTATGCTTGATGAAACAGTAGCTATGCCATGGTGTATGATGTGGCATTCTATGCTTGATGAAACAGTAGCTATGCCATGGCATATGATGTGGCATTCTATGCTTGATGAAACAGTAGCTATGCCATTGTGTATGATGTGGCATTCTATGCTTGATGAAACAGTAGCTATGCCATGGTGTATGATGTGGCATTCTATGCTTGATGAAACAGTAGCTATGCCATGATGTATGATGTGGCATCATTTTTTATATTTTTTCCTTTCAAAAACAGTGATTGTCTTTAATATTGCAATAACTTTCAGAATTTTTTTTTATGCCTACCATTCAAAGAATGGCGAAGTGTTACCTCTGCCCATCTGTCGGTGCAATCGATCTCCGAATATTAGTGCTGATAATCGGTACCATTTTTCCCCCGGAAAATGTATGTGTTTATCCACAAGTTCCCCCTGAAAAATAAAACTTAATTTCCTTTGAAACTCTTGTATCAATGTATAGCTGAGAGAAAAACATCCATTATATCAAATGAACAAAGAATTTCCCCCAGAAAAAGAAAATCATGAAAAACTCAAATTGCTCCTCAATTAGGACACAGCTGGCGCTTGTCCACCAAGATGGTGAGAGACTCCTGAAAGCCCATAGTGAGGGCTTCCATGTCCTATGGACACAATATTATAGTTTGGTTTTGCTATGCAAGCTGTTAATTCAAATTATGCTCGGTTTTATCATTTCATTGTTTATATATTTTCAGATTTTGACAAAGTACAGTCATGTGGCTCAGCGTTTGAATGTGATAATCACAAATGTATAGAAAATAAATTAACTTGTGATAGGGTGGATCATTGCGGAGATTATTCAGATGAATCTGCCGAGGGGCCAGCACAATGTGGGGTTTCACGTAAGTATATATGTTCTATCTGTATTAATCCTCTTGCTGCATGAAATCTGGTGCTTTCTAGTAATTAAGGACTACCAAGTGGTTTTGGTTGCCTACTTCAAAATTTGACCATTAGAACGGGTGTTGAGCCATGCCTGCCAGGGATTGATTTATTTCATTTAGTGAAGCCATATGGCAATCTTGAGGGAGGCTAAATGCTAAAATCACCCTTGCTGGAAAATCTTCATGTCATCCTTGATAAATCGTCAGCTTTTGTCATGACAACCAAAAATTGCATTGGTGCATCTGTGACCAGACCAAACAAACATGTTTTGTTGTTGTAACATCCAGAGATAAACTAATATCATTGCTTATATACTCAAAGACGTCTCTAATTAGCAGAGCATCAATGCATCGAATGCTGCAGAGTATCAGTTGGTTGTAAGGCATACAGTGTTTTCTGTATAGGTGTGGTTAGTTTGATAGCTACAATAATGAGACAGGTGGTTTTTTGGCTACCTTACCTGTTCAGAATTAATGATATTATGTCATGATGTCAAAATGTGAATTGGAGGAATGTAGGAATTCATGTCCACCTTAAAACTTACTGATTATTGTGAGCGACTCTGTTGTAATTTCATAACTAAAATTAGAACTTTTTATTGTAAGTACTGCGAGCGATATTATGATCAATGATCATTTTATGCATGGTTAACATTTAATGCGGGTACTTGTTGAAAATTTCTTAATTTTTATGCTTAATCTTAAATTTGTATGTTGAGTTTGCTCAGTGTATGATTTGAATGTTTTCTGCAGATTGTATGAAAGTGTCAAGTCAAGTTAGTTTGCTATTCAGGAAAAACCTCTCGTAAAGACCACCTCAAACCTATGACCACGTCACTGATATTTGCATGCTCCAGTTTTTAATTCTCTCATATAATGTAAACTCAATAATCAGCCCATCTCAAAACGTAAAAGACCAATGTTCTTCAGAACCAATGGTCATATTATTATTTACAATTACAAATAAAATTGACTTGCCTGAATAAATTTTTACTTGTATCAAGTCTACTTTAAAGTGGTTTATGTCAAAGACAGCTTTGAAGTATAATAGTGACTTTGTACGAGTTCATATTCATTATTTTGCTCTTCTATATTATCCCCAGGGGTGTAGCTTGGATGAAATGAATGTGTAGGCCAAGGTCTTGGGGGGTTTGGGGGCATGCTCCCCCAGAAAAAAAATTGACCCTAGAATGTCAGAGGTGCGTTTTGGCGTATATTTTCTGGGGAAATGTGTAGGCCGCGGCCTACACGGCCTATAGGAAGCTACGCCCCTGATCCCTGTTCACAAAATACAATTTGTTCACAACATTCAATGGTATGCATGAACTGCACTCAATATTGCATTGTAATTGTTAAATACGACATCACATTTAAATACGCTGGAATCTTTCATGGAAAATGGATGGAAGTTATCCTTGGCAATGTTCTGCTTAATTCATGTTGATTGGAAAACAAGAAAAAGAATGTCAGGAGATTTTTCTTGCACATGTGCCATTGGAAATGTCAGACAGTCATTAAGGGCTTTTTATGGTCCTTTAAAATCTGAAGGAAACATCGGATGTCTGAGAATGAGAATGATTGAAATGGTGAGTTTTGTATCCAAGGGTAACCATTGGTTAGATCTGAAGGCCCCAGGAGGGTTTAGCAATAAACTGCAGAACTTCGTGGTGAAGATTCTGCATGTCATTGCTTATTGTAACTCGTACTTGCCAGAGATTTTACAATTAAAATGATGTATTAAAGCTTAAATGCATATTTTCTGGTCGTGCTTTTCTGAATGTCTTGAGTATTAAATAGATAGATTCAAAGATGAATTAAGATGAATTTTGTTTCTAGTATTTTTAGTCTCCTGTGATTTGTATTGTTTCGTGACTATGTTTTAAATAGATCCCATTTCTGAACGAGCATTTTTCATCGAGAAAGACAATCCAACCTGTCAGTTATAGCTTTTCAATTATTCGTTGTTTCATTTTTTACACATTTTATATGTGATTGGAAACAAGTCATGTTATAGACACTAAATCCTTTATACTTATCATCGTTCTTGCGTTTTAAATATCCATATTTTTTACTTGTATAGAGAAAAGGAAGTTTGTTATTCAAGTAATCTATGTAAATAAGGGCAGATAATATCTCGAAAATAGGCATTTATTAGTATTGTCACCAACATTTGAATAGTCTCAGACAATTTGTGGCTGACATTGGTATTGTAAATCTATAAGTGACATTTGTACTCGGAGATTTCCTCTTTGAATGACAATTGTGTGTATTATACTAACGTCTCGTCAGTTTGATCCTTGTTGTTGTTTCGATTGCGGTGATTTTTTCCAAACCACACGCAGACGTTGTGAATGGAATTATCTGACCATTGGATTAGTTCGATAAAGGATTATACTTTCTACATTTACACAAAAAAAATGAATCGAATTAGTCAACCCGTCCTTGCGTCTACTCATTTTTGAAAAACGGGACGTATTATGGGAACACCCATGGCAGGCGGGCGGGTGGCGAGAGGCGTCCACATGGTTTCCGCTCTCTAAGTCAAAGAGTTTTCATCCGATCTTTACCAAACTTGGTGAAAATGTTTGTGGGCATAATATCTCAGCCAAGTTCGATAACCAGCCACATCGCCCTAGGCACTTCGGAATTATGGCCCTTGAATTATCCAAAATTGGCCAAATTAGCCTTGTCCGCTCTCTAAGTCAAAGAGTTTTCATCTGATCTTTACCAAACTTGGTGAAAATATGTGTGGGCATAATATCTCAGCCAAGTTCGATAACCAGCCATATCACTTTAGTCACTCGGGAGTTATCACCCTTTGATTTTAGAAATTACCTAAAATTTGATTTGTTTTAACTCTGAGCTCTGACTTATGACGGGCGTATTTTGAGACAGTTTGCCACTCTTGTGCATATTTGTTGTTATTTTACGACCATCGTAAATTCCAAATTGAACTTGGAATGATGGAGGTCTGCATGCCGAGATTGACGTCAGCTAATGGTGTTTTTTCTCTATTTGTCGACATCTCAAAGAAAACCAGGTTATTATAATGGTGTGTGTCGTTGAGTGGGCGGGTGGCCAGGCGGGTGGGCATCAAACTGGGGGTTTCAGGCGAATTACTTGAGTTTGGTCTGCCAAAGGTCAAGGTAACTCAAAATAGAAATTTGGTTTCCGTCGAATAACTTTAGTTTCGTTCATCATATTGATATCAAACTTGGTGTATATTAAGAACATGTGGAGGGCCGCTTGGGATTGCTTTTGGACTCGTTTAGTCAAAGGTCAAGGTCACCATTACTAAAAATAGCAATTTGCTTTCCGGCTAATAACTTTAGTTTCGTTGATCATATTGACATCAAACTTGGTGTATAGTAAGAACATGACTGTGGAGATCTCGCTTGGGATTGCTTTTTGGTTTGTTCCATCCAAGGTCAAGGTCACTGAAAATTAAAAATCAGTTTCCACTTAATATCTTCGCTATGCTTCACATTGGTGTATATAAGTTCATGAGTGACATTGATTTGGTTTGACATCTATAACTGACATTGATATCATTAGGTCATTACTGACATTGATTTGGTTTGATATCTATAACTGACATTGATATCATTAGGTCATTACTGACATTGATTTGGTTTGATATCTATAACTGACATTGATATCATTAGGTCATTACTGACATTAATTTGGTTTGATATCTCTGTAACTCACATATATATTATAAGTTCATTTCTGACATTGATTATATATGTACATCTGACATTAATATTGTCATTTGATGACTGACATTATAATTGTTTTTTGCCTTAGTGACTCGTATTGACATTAGTAAGAAGTCATGAACTGATAGTATGTAGTTTAATAATAAATGTTCACAGGCACAATATTTACATTGACATTTAACACTTGCCTAGTCTTGATATGCATGGTAGTTACAAAGTTGTGTTTACAATTTAAGGCTTTTAGTAATGAAATTACCTGATATTCATTCTTAAGTGCATTTTGTCCATTCCATTGTATTAAATATCATTATCTCTCCACAGTGTTTTATGTTATGCTGGTATGTTCGCAATCAGAACATTGTTCATGAATATATTCCACGGAAAACTATCATATAAACCGATTGCGATTCCCCAATGCTTCTTTTATCATACTGATGGAGTTGTCATGTTCAGTTTTCTTTGAAAATGGAGAATGTTCAGGTTGCTGAATGCATGAAACGCATGTTTTTGATCAACTTAATATCTGTATAAGCCGGATTCATGTCCCTTCAGGTGCTGTTACTCTATGATGTGTATTAAACTGATTTAAAAAACCTATTTGCTCCAGCACTGTTATGTGTTATTGGTATATACCATTTACTTGTCTTACAGAAGTAAATGGCTTTTATGTTTCCCTGAGCAATGAATTAACAATTTTCGGGATTGACTTCTTTACATAAATGGCTCGTAAATATTCAGTTATTGTTTGGAAAAGAAAAAGCAAATTCATTTGAGTCAATGTGTTATACAAGCATGATGGATGGGCTGGCTGATGTTTTTACTTTATTTTTTATTAACTTTTATGTACTTCTGTTTAGTATAATATACAAAATTAGGAACTGTCTGGCGTAAAGTGGAAATTACTTTGTGTTTTCCTCATAAGTCAGTCCGGGTTACTGGAACAAAATACTCTCAGTTCAGTACCTCCCATTTTGTCTCGTAGATATATGCTGGTACATTAAATCTTTGGAAGTTCACTATATACCCTGATGTACCTATAATCAGTTAATGCCCCATTTGGGGAGGGCACACCCTGGGGATTTAGACAAAGCTTCTGTGAAGCACCTATCAGCATTATGCCACACTCTGTGAGGGGGGTCAGACTCACTCTACAGCAATATTTATCTAAATCCTACCCGAAGCACAAATTGTGTCAAAATCCCCAGATATAAAAACTATTTAGTCAAATCTATTTATCAGGCGGTAGTCTCTTAAAATCCCGCCTGTGGGGAATTATTCCAAGGTTGGATGAGACATTGGTCGGTGTATAAAAGTTGTCTGTATTCTTGTTCTGGTGGCCAATTATAAAGGAAAACTTTGGATTTAAGGAGAACATGTTTATTGATGAAATGCTTACAGCTGTTCATTGAAAAGCGCAAGCTTGTTTGTTTAGAAATGTCTATGTACATGAACAGACACAGTACAAACCAGCATATGAATGGTATTACAGATTTCAGTGATCCAGAAACAAGGAAAGCATGGTAAAAGCATGTTGCTGATACGGTAATTAGGAACTATTCACTTGCTTCGTTGTTTGTATTGACAAGCAGTGATACGTCGTTAAGCCCCGAGTTCTGGGTTTATTCGTTCATTCACTTAAAGCATTCATCATTATATCGTTACTGAATTATTATAGAGACAGTTGTCATTGAACTAATTACAGATTTCATCACTTTTAGATCGAAAATTCCACACCATATGTCTACCACTGTCAGAATTGATGGAATAAACAGAACTGACTCTAAAATCCTCTATTACCTGTGTAAGAGAAACGGGTAGTACAAAATCTTCAGTGGTTCCGGTTTTTTCCCCGACTTCCATTTTTTTTTTTCGCAAACAAATTCCATTAAGTTTATAGGTGAAATAATAATTATTGATAGGTCTCTGTGGATATTTGAAATTTAAGTACGATTGCATTGTCAAATGAAACGAGATTTTTTACAATTGAGGCTTGGCGTTTGGAAAATTGCAACTTTTATGCTCAATCCTGTTTAAGGAAATAATAACACAATTTGTCTAGGTATAAGGTTTTATTAAGGGAAAGTATAACAGAGCACTGATTTGTACCTCTCTTGATTCTCATCAAATTTTGTCATAGACTTTATGTCTTGCTTGATTTTAGACTATTCCGTGTAACAAGCTCTCTAGAGAGATGTAAACTCTTCTTCCGTTTAAAATAACTTTACTTAAATGAATGTCTGTGTTTTTACAGATATTACGTCAACTTTTTAGAGTTACGTCCCTTGATAAATGTGTACTAAATAAATTTTAGCTTTTAAATTGGCTTTCTAATTTTCTGAGCAACACTAGTTTTGTGTCTATTTCCAGTTGTTTAGATGAAAGATCCTTTGATTGGGATAGAAATAATGAAAATACTGTAAAACTTCAATAAGTTGTGAATTCAATTTATTATAATTATATCATTTTAAAATTTATACTGCTAGAAAGAAAAATGTATTCTCTTTAAAATGGTATATATCAATTGAATGTGAATGGAAAAATGATGTAGAAATTGATTTATATCTAAAGCAGTCCCTAAAAACCCAAATGGCTTATCAGTTATTGATAAAATCTCCAGATATTCAAGATATCTTATCTGATTGGGGTCCAGAATGAAATGGGTTAAGACCATGTTCTGAAGAGAGTCTGAGTCCTTCAGTTTTGTGTTGGTCTGATAACTGAGTTGAAATATGGTTGAAACATTAAAAATCTGTCCTTGAAAATATGGTTGAAACATTAAAAATCTGTCCTTGAAAATATGGTTGAAACATTAAAAATCTGTCCTTGAAAATATGGTTGAAACATTAAAAATCTGTCCTTGAAAATATGTTTGTATTACTGAGGTGATTTTGATTTGGAGGTGGTGTCTTATCAGGTTTGACTGTATAGCTTATACATGCAATACGGTACAATTGTATGTCTCTCATTTGAAGTAATCGGCAGACTTTGGAACAGTTTCTAGGGCCATCCTTTGTTTGCAGTTACACAACCCGTAATTTTAACAATGGAGTTGGTAGTTTTTTTTTAGTTTAGAACTGTAATGGCTAAAAGACCCAAAAAAATATTTCATCAATGAACCTGAAAAATAAATTGATTCACGGCATTTTTCATCAGTCGGTCGTGTAACTGCAAACAGACAATTTTTTAGGATGGCCTAGTATAGAGATATTTTATGTCATATTTTCATTCTGCTGATGTGTCTTAACAGAGTTTATATATGTAGTATATTTCAATATTATAGAATGATAATATCACATGTTTTTCTCTACCAACCGATTATTTATACTCAGCGTTGTTTGATCTATGTCGCAGTATCTTCATAGTACAAATGTTTTCTGTTATAATCATTTGCTTTACGACACCACGTTTTACTATAAATAATTTTAATTAGCAGTTGTTATTTTAAATGATCCTCAATGTGAAGCTAGCCTTTATTCTTGTTACCATGAAATTACCTCTATAAATAAATTTTTATTTGAACATATGTGATAAGGATTTTATTTATGTAAGTTTGAAGTAAAATGTCAGGCATAAATCACAGTCAGATAGTCTCTTAAAAGGTCAACTTCTATCCCTTTCCTGGCCCTGTTCCTCTCAGATGATTAAATATTATTTAATATACAGTAAAACCTCAGTAATAAGACCACCCTTGGGACCCTTGAAAACTGGCCCTAATATTGAGGTGGTCTTAATATTGAAGTTGAATAAAGAGCAAAACGGTGAAAATGGACTTGAAAATGGTGCTCTTATTATTGAGGTGGTCTTATTATTGAGGTGGTCTTATTATTGAGGTGGTCTTATTATTGAGGTGGTCTTTAAATGAGGTTTTACTGTAAAATATGATGCTTTGTTTGAGTAAAACTGCTGGAAAACTGTTTCTGTTTGTACTCTTACTATATCTTATAGGAAAGATGTACACGTAAGTTACTTGCAAACGAACCAGTTGGTACTGGTCGGTGGCACGGCAGGAACACTGTTTAGGTGAACTGACTTGTCATTCGCAACTGAAATACTGTTGAAAAATGATGTAAAACTCAAACATTACAAGACTTTGTTAGTTTCATTTAATATTATGTAGATGGGACTAAAATTATTGCTCAGCAGTGATTAATGTTTTTCATTTGGTAAAAAATATTTCTGTATGAAATTGCTTTTTGCTAATTGTTCTAAGATTTGTCTTATAAATAGTATTAAAATGTACACACACAAAAATATTCTGCCATTTTCATGACAATGCAAGAACCTTTCTTGTTTCACAATGCAATTTGATTTACAAAAATTCAAGATTCCCAGAATAGTTTTCGAACAGAAACGTCTCCTACATGAATTTTATAGTTTGTGGGAGAGAGACTTGTATGGTTTTATACACTTCGCATGTTTCGTACTTCCAGCTTGAAATGAGTTTGATAATTACCAAGATTCACTTGAGAGGGATGTCAACTTTTAACTATGCACATCATTTTCATCTTTTGCAAGTGAAATCTAATTCTTTAGTCAATAAACACTGTGTTCTCGTGATGGAATTTAGCTTGGAAAGGATTCAATAATTGCACGGAAGGCTCCTCTTTTATTATTAGGGACAGAATTTCTGGTTGTATGGAGTAGATGATTATTTTCTACACTGTTAGTTTTAGTTAACTAAAAGCCTTCCGCAATAATGTCATATTAAAAACCCTTACAGCAATAGCATAAAAACAAATTTTCCAATCAGTTGTGAAATTAGAGTAACTTTGATACAGTTTTACACAGGATGTGGGAAGGAACTGGTATAAATGGCGCTGAATGTGAGTGAATCATTGTGAAATCTGGTGATTAGTGATTGTAATCAGATACGTACATGCTGGTCCCAATTGCAAATTTTGTCAATCTCTGAACTCGTATGCATGCTAGTGATGTATTTTAGGTGTTGAATTACTGTATCAATTTACTGTATCAATGTTTTTGGATGTTTCTATATGTGTGTTTCACTAATTTGTTTGCACATAATGTCTATCAAACAAACTTTAATACAGAATTCTCAAACATAAGTAGATAGATCAAGACCTTAGTAACCTTTCATGTATGTATGGTACAGTGTAGCTGGAAGGGTCCATTGTGCCAACATGGGTGTGTATTGTAAGGTTGGACATTAAGAGATACAGAGTTGCCAAATTCTCCACATGGTTAGCTACCCTTATAAATATAGAAGCTCATCATGCATTTTGTTGTAGCGGATCCGTGGTCCAGTGGTAACGTGCTAGTCTAGTAATCCAGGGATCGCAGGTTCGATCCCCCACTCTACTATAGACAGTACTAACAGTCTTTCGGACGAGACTTTGAAAAACCGAGGTCCTGTGTACGATGCTTTACATCAGGCATATACAAGAACCAGGGGTGCTTCTGGAACTGGGGCATCTTCTGTATCATGCATCTTCCAAACATTTAAAATGACTAACTTTCTTCCGGGGACATATGGGAAACGGGTGGCGACGATAATAAACGCATTTGTTCTTGCATTCTTCATATGTTACCTAAGTGCTTGAAGGGGTTGATTGACAAATTGTACCAAAATATTTGTAGCCTACACACTGGTCTAGTTTTATCACCTCTCACAGCATACATTTAGACATCTTAATTCCTTGGTTCAAAGGTGACTTTATTATTACTGTTCAGTTGGTTGTATCAAAGCATTTCAAAGTGTGTTCCATGCCCCATAAATTGTGTGCTCTGTTCATCATGTGTCTTTGTCCTGGTATGTTTTCTTTGTGCCAGGAATATAATGGACTAGGGTGTTCTGGATCAAATACTAAGATCAAATACATGGTAAGGTTTTAGATGTATATCTAACTTTCTCATTTACAAATACCATTGGGGGAATATTTTGGCTGTACTGTAACTTAAATTAGAAGTGTACATATTTTTCATTGGTTATTATTTAGTTTAATAATTTGAGTATTTCTTTTGTGTCTTCCAAATTTATTAGACTTGTGTAACAAGTACAGTGATGTACTGCTGTAAAAATTCAAGCTGGTCTTAATTTCATCATTTACTTTTGTAGGGGAAACTACTCTCAGAAATAAGTTAGCAGTTACCTCCCCTTGCACTAGTAAAATTAAGTCTTCTGTTTCCAAAATTGCTGGAATTTGCCAAAGTTCAAAGCAAATGTTTTTGCAATTACAGACTCTGGTTGTTCCTATACACTGGATATATTTTAGTACTTGGAATAGATAGCCATCATGATTAGCTAGGATTTTACCATATCCTGCCCACTGTGGCGTTGTTGATTATAGGGTCAGTCATTTCTCAACATTGTTATTTGATTTTCATCTGGGGTTTTCCCCCCTGGCTGTTTCATCTTTTATCTCTCCATACAAGTGTTTCTGATATATTTACTGGTTAATCAGTCTCCTCTCAGTTGTGTTTGTAATGTAGTTTGTTGTCTTATCTTTCCATGGAGAGATTGTTATGCAGTACCCGGCTTTTTGATGAGAAAATATGGCTTTATGGTTCAAGTGAACTGGTGATTAAAGGCTACCATGATGTTACGGTGGTCTCCGTGCTTTGGATATTAGAACTGGCTACCGTGGGGATGATATTGTATTGATACACCTTTGTAAGATAAGGAATCAAAGTACTGAACTGATTGATTATGTGTGTGTGGTATTGCTGTCAGTATACGTCCTTAAGGACCTTGAGAAGTTAAGTTTATTACAGATATAAGGACTTGTAATGTTAATTCGAAGGTTAAGCACTAAGCTTGATAAGGAAGTTATTACAGATGTTTTCCCAGGTCCTTGATATGTGAAAATTAACAAGCAACTTCACTGTTTTAATGTTGTTACTAAATCAATTGAATGTAATTGTAATGCAACAACATCTTTCAGTTTAAACATAATGTTGTTATAGATAATGTGTTTTTTTTCTTTAATGCAATATGGTGAATCTACTGTGTTATTTGAAATAAATGTGAAGCTACTGAATGAAGACAATAAAAAGTATCGTGTTCACCTGAACTCTTTTCAGACATGTTCATCTCATTTCTGCAGATTCTTTTATAATTCAAGTTGTTTGTTAAGAAGTTGGTGAATCATGCACTGGCATAGTTTTTTTACCAAATTTTAAAACAAAAGGTGAAGGTCAGCTGAAGTGTAGATGTGTGCAACTTATATTTTCGAGGGTTGGGGCAATGCAGAGTTATGGCCCTTGAACTTGGACAAAATGGATACCCTGGCTTAATAGATACATGGGAGATTGTATTTCAGTTCGTTTGAATTACAATATTTCTTGATAATATAGCTAGAAATTTATGACTGCTCATATTTCTTCAGACAATGTGGTAAAATTGGTTGCTCATATTTCTTCAGACAAAGTGATTAAATTGGTCATGCCTGTTGAAAGGGCGTTAATCTCTTTTGTTTGCCTTGAAAAATCAAGGTGCATTGTGTAACATGAACTGTTTTATTTGTACAGTAACATGCTCAATTACCCACTACAAACTGTACAACTGTTGTGTAAGCTGCATGCATTCAATGGTCCTCAGTTCACATTATGTTTTCTCTCCATTCACAATGATGTTTGATTGTAAAACACTGTCAATCCTTAGCGTCTATGGACTTCATCAATAACAATAGACAGGATGCTTTTAAAATAATTAGGATTTCTAGCAGACTGTTCCAGCAATCAACATTCCAGTTTCCTAATACAGATGGCTGTTTGATTGTGGAAGAGAATTGTGGGATATTGAATGGTTCGGACAATAAAACTGTCAAATGCTGAATCAGCCAAGAAAAGTACAAGTTGATACTTTGGAATGCTTCTATTTAGCCCCCCCCCCCCCTCCCCCTTCACGTTCAGACATTCCAGTATTCCATGTCATTCAGAATATTCTGCATAAAAGTGTTAGGAATGTATTTTATGAATTGCGGGGGGGGGGAATGACATATCAAATTAGCTAGGTTAATTTTATGTATTTTTCGTGGATTGTGGAACGCGTTTGCAACTTACATTATTCACTGTTGATGACTTACTTTTTGGGTTACTAACTAGTTCTCACACCTAAATAAGGGATTATGAAATTCCCAATTTACCTTTGCTGAAGGAGGGAGTCAGGAACTCGTGACTTTCAGGTCAGGGATCAGGGGCTCTTCTCATTGTCCACTATGGCTCACTTTAACTTATTGAATTAGGCTTTTATTGTGATCATTGTGTCTCGAAGAATTGATTATCAGATTCTTATCGATTTTAAGGAAACACAACTTTTGGAGGCAGCAGGGGGGGGGACACATTAGGGGTGGATTATATAAGGATGATTAGAATGAAGGAAATCAGATCATGATGACATTAGCAGGATTCACTTATACTGTATCTGATAGTAGTATAAAGGAATCAAGAGTTGTAAGACTTTACCAATTTCTATTTAATGTGTTTATAATCCATTTAACAATTTTGAATGATTTCAGGTTGTGTAAGAACCCATTAGCTGATAGGAATCAATGACAAATTTTTCTCAGAATCTATGTTTGACCTATATAGTGAGTTTGCCAGTTCATGTACAGATATAATGATCACGTTTCTAGGTTTAGTTTGAAGTATTCTTCAACTTCGCTGACAATGATTGACTAGAACGGATTCATTATAAATCTTTTCTAGGGTAATAATTGACATTACGAGTTTTAAGCCTGCCAGACTAACTATCTCCTGGCTTCATGATATGTTCTGATTATAAATCAGGCCTTTTTTTGGTATAAAAAGCTTAAACACAACTTATTTATTTGATTCTGGTGATCATTATTAACTCAGTATATAAGCATTGATTATTGTGACAATCGTCCGTGAGTAAAAATGGAGAAATTCTATATGAATGAATTTCTTGGAGGTGGGAAATACAGTATGTACTGGACATACATTGAACAAATATATTTGTTTCCGTCCAGCGACCAAATTTCCTATTTACCGTAGGTAAGGGAAGTAGGTATAACAGGGATTGTTGAATTTTTTTTTGTTACAGGTCTTTTTTGTTAACATAATTTAAAAAAAAAATGTATATAATACTATGAAAAAGGTTGGAAATCAAATTTTGGCAATCAAACTTTTTGGTTTTACATCAGTTGTGAAACAAGTTCATACAACTTGTATTATATCACTCTTGATGCATGCTTCCTGGGTTACTAACCAGTACTTGAGCCCAATTCACTAGGATTGTAAAGTTTGTGATCAGACCATGCTGGAAGCAGAGCAGGCTCAAACTTACAACTTCTGGATCAGGAGTCAGGCCCTCACTCTCTACCACTATGTCTCTACAACTACAACCATTTTGGATGTCGATGAAAATACTCTGCGTCAGCTTTTATTGTCATTGCTGTTGCGTGTTTTAAAATCAATTTCAAGAAGACAACACCAACACAAGACTTTAATTGCCAATTACTGTATTTTAAACTGTTGTAATCAGCACTGTCAGAACTGGTAATTATTTGTTTGATGTAACATAGTGCACAGAGGCAGTATGTTTGTTTTATTCACAATTATCATCGAAAACAAAATGATAAAAGAAATTTATGTAAAAACACAAGTCAGCATTTGTCATTATCTCCGAGTTATGTGTGTTTCATAGTGCTCTATTGTAAAGGTATGAGACATAAAATCCAGAAACGAAACAATTATTGGATTCTATATTGCTAATTGAAGCCATCAAATATTGTTATTTCACCCATTCTTCTCTGATTATTTGTTCTATCAATTGTTATCTGTGTGATTGATTTTATCCGATAACGTAGATAATGATGGATGGATTCCAAATACATAGTGCGGATCATTTACCACGGTTATATCCTACGGCAAGAACATTCATTATAAACACTGTTCTGCTGTTAACATCAAATGACGCTATACAGAGAGTCTTAGTACAGAAATTTATCATTATTTCCGTTCAATTAAATAACAGATATTTCAGCAGAGACATTACTTCTTCTTGGTCCTTGGTACAGTCAATATGGGTTAATTTAGAATTGGTTACATTAAACCATAAAGTCAGCAACAGTAGCATGATGGCACGACTGATGACAATATGAGCGCCACTGTACGATTCCCAACCTCTTCTTTAAGTGACGACATTTCCAGAAAACGTCACATGTGATGTCACCCATGTACTGACAGTAAGCAATATTTGCAGTATGCTACTGAAGTGACCATATGGAGTACATATTGTTTCCTGCTTGCAAATTATAGTGACATCACATGTTGCGTTTTCTTGAAATGACGTCACTAAATACAGAAGAGGTTGTTAATCCCACAGCAGAGTTCATAATTATGTTAATAGTTTTAGAATGACAATGTTATATTACTGGTCAATATTTCATACCCATGCCTAGGATTTAGTGCCAAAAGTGAAGTCCGGCTTGTTCCATTTGACTTTTGTGTGTTTGTTGTCAGTCATGCAATTATTTTTAAATCACATGAGCCAAAAACTTGTTTGGGGTAGTGCTTTTTTGGTCCAGTGTAACATTTGGCATCAGTTCGTCCTTCATTAACATTCTTTTGTTGTTATCATAGCATGTTTGTATTTCCATGGAATTCAACTCATCAATGTCTCAACTCCACTTTTAATTAGCCTCCAGGGGTGTGAGTATAGTAAAATAATGTTGAAACTTGAAAAATCATCTCTGGAACAATAGTCAAATTACAGATCATATGATAGAAATGAGCTACAGGCAACTTGCCACAAACTCACAGAAACTAACGTTATTGGTTAGGAAGGGATCTAGGATCAGGGGGCCGGCTGTTTCACTGTGTAACTGTACATTTAAAGTTTTTCCTTGGAATTGCAAGAATTTGATATCATTAAACAGACATGATATATAACAACCTTTTACCAAATAGGGATCTTCTAACCAACAGGGTACAATTAGTGCACAATTACTCAAGGTGAGCAATATAGTACTGTCATGGCCGTCTTGTTTTATATTGAATGAAACAACATCACGGAAATGTATACACAACAATATTTCTCCCTAAAATAAACTCATAAGATATAGGATGTACAGGAAAAGGTTGAATGTTCCTGTGTAGATAACCTGTGTAGTTTTACAGCCTTGACTTCTTGTGGATAGAGGTAGATTGTGGAATAGTTTGTACCAACATTATGTCTTTGATGGCTAATCAGCCACAGGTACTTCATAAATGATTCAATAATAAAAATAATTTAAAATTATGATACATAGATAACCCATTTACCACCATGTTATATATTGAGAATTCAGTGGCATTCTATACTAAGTGGTATCATACTTGCAGATACAACAGTATTGTGCTGATAAGTCAGCTATGTACATAAGGAAATCCTTAGGTTTTGTTACAGAGAGTTACAGAGTGTTCTATAACAGTCAGGCATAAGAATTCTCAATGGATTTGTGAAATTCCTCAAATTTTGGGAACAGGACTGTTTTTGAGATTGGTGCAAATGTACATTACAACATGTACTTATGCCCCCTGTACCCCGCTCTTGTGTTCCATTCTCATGTTCTGTATATAGTTATCTAGCTTCTTCTTTAACCAAACTGAGTTACAAACTAGGTATTGCATTAAATCCCCAGTATACAGTCGGACCTCGTTTATTCGACAACCTTCTATCAGAATACTTGGTATCATTCAAAATAAATATCAGGTAATTATGTCTCTTCTTAGGCACGTCGAATTGAAATGGGCTATACAAAACCATGTATTAGTCAAAATAAAATTTTGAACCTGATAAAATCAAATGAACGAGTTGTCCGACTGTACTTGATTATAGAATCCGATCCTAAAGATACCATACTTCTGCATGACATTTCTTTGATTAGATGATAGAAGCTTCTAATTTATTCAAGAGCAGGAAAGCTTGTATAAAATGAATTGAATTCTAAATTTCCACCAGCTCTTAAAAAACGTTTTTGCCATATATATATGCAAGTGGCATGTCTTCTGTGAGGTGTGAAAACGCAGGCCTTTTTCTGTCCATTTTGGGAAAAAGACCCTAGATAAATTGGGAAAATTTGCGTCGTAAAATTGGCAAATTTGGGAAAAATTTAATTGCTTATATCAACTACCAAAAAGACTGACAAATTGTCCACGAACATTTATGACACAAGGGACAATAATGGCCAGAGTTATTCAAACAGCTTCAAGATATACCAGGTCGCCCCAGTAGACAATTTAACGTAGGTGCTTCTGAATGGGAATTTTTTTTCTGATTGGGAAAAAAACATAGATTTGTCTTTGGGAATGGGTCAGATAGTCTGACCCATGGGAACTATAGAAAAAGGCCTGATAGGGGATTCATTGAATACTTATTTGTATGAATCAGCAAAGCCTTGGTCTTGTCGTAATAGTAACCCTGGAGTTTTATATTTGTATCCATACTGGAAGCCTGAGTTAAAGATTCTAATTATATGCGTTCTGAGAGAAAATGAATCAATTTCTGAATTGTGCTTCTTAAGTCTTTGTTTTAAACAAAATCTTCCTCATTACATGTAAGTTTGTGCTAATTGCCATCTCATTTTATTGCAATTAGGTTTAATGTATGAAAAATTGTCATAACCATAATTCTTTTTAAATAATTATCATCCTCCAGTTCTTTGATGATGTGAATCTATAGATGTAGTAAGACGATAATTATGTATAACTGTAAATTATGTGTCTGCAAAATTTCATCGCAATTATCTACAAACTCTTTCCTAATAAATAGGATTTTGTATAAATATAAGTAAAGGAAATAACATGTATGATTGACAGTCTGATTTTATCATAAAGATGTTTTTTGTATGTTTGTTTATATTATATAATGATAACATTTGATTAAATCTTTAACTTGTTACTGGTAGAGACTTTAATTTGTTAGCAATAATATTTGGTTGATTCATTTCTGTCTTATAATTGAAAAGGTAACTGGTTAATTGTTTGTATTTATCATGAATATGAGGAAATCTAAAACACTTCAGAAAGATGGGAGTGTATAATTGAGGGCTATAATGATATGAAGGAAGCTGGGAGATGTTGTACGGGGAAATAGGGGAGCAAGAGGGATTTAGAGGGAGCTAGAGAGGGTTTGTAGAAAGATTTTAAGGGAGCTATATATGGAGGGGTTGTGGGGGAGATAACGTTATTATGGAGGGGTTGTAGGGGGAGAAGGGAGCTATTGAGTCATTGTAGGGGGAGAAGGGAGCTATTGAGGGTTTGTACTGGAAAGAAGGGAACTATTGGGGTTGTATAGTAAATAAGGGGACTTATGATGGAGAGATTGTATGGGGAAGAAGGGAGCTATTGAGGGCTTGTATGGAAATAATGGAGCTATGATGAGTTGTATGGGAAAGAACTTGTAGGGATGTCAACGAATAGCAAATCAGGTATTCGAATATTCGTTTTTCATTTCGAACGAATATTCGAATATTCGATCGATACAACTTAGACAAAATTATTAAAAAAATAATATTTCATATACCAAAGTTCCTTACGTGATGTGTGTATTCTACTTTTGTTTTCACCGGAAGTTAAGACTCTGACGAATGAAGTTATTGCAGTTAACATGTCATCTTCTGAATGCCAAAATTCGTGTTTATGAATATCTTTGTGAAGTGTTTATATGTTCTGTTTTCGTCAATTGTTCATTAGTTTGCAAATAAAGCATGAATTGGATGATATGACCTACGTGAAAAATTAGTATGTAAATTATGTTGTTTCCCGTTACCCCATTTTTTAGGCATGTTTCTTTTCTCAATTACATCTTTGATCTTCCTTAATTAAAAAGCGAGTCATTAACTCAAGTCCCTGTCGATGGTTTTAACTGCCTACTTTTTACACCTTTCGTCAACAACAAAATTACCGACAATTAAACACCTACTTTCTTCTATTTGAGACTATGGACTATCTAACTGTTAAAAACGGTCAGTAATTAACGGATTATCGATTATATTAGCACCCCCCAATATACACAATGACACTTTTACAAGCGCGTATCTTTCAACACCAACAACAACAACAACATCCTTTATTACTCTCATACTATCTTACACAAATCGGGGTCGGCAATAAATAAACAAACAACAATTTTATTTTCATCAATTTTTTTATTAAGTATATTTTTCCGAATATTCGAATATTGAAACAGGATTCGAATATTCGAAGATAAAACGAATATTCGAATATTCGAATATTCGTTGACATCCCTAGAAAGAAGGGAACTATGGAGGGGTTGTTGAGGGATTGTAGGGGAAGAACAGAGTTGTTGAGGGGTTGTAGGGGGAGAAGGGAGCTATTGAGGGTTTATACTGGAAAGAAGGGAACTATCGGGGTTGTATAGTAAATAAGGGGACTTATGATGGAGAGATTGTATGGGGAAGAAGGGAGCTATTGAGGGCTTGTATGGAAAGAATGGAGCTATGATGAGTTGTATGGGAAAGAAGGGAACTATGGAGGGGTTGTAGGGGGGAGAAGGGAAAAAAGGGAACTATGGAGGGGTTGTAGGGGAAGAAAGGAAATATGGGGGTTGTATGTGAAAGAACAGAGCTATGGAGGGGTTGTAGGGGAAGAAGGGAGTTGTTGAGGGATTGTAGGGGAAGAAGGGAGTTGTTGAGGGGTTGTATGGGAAGAAGGGAGTTGTTGAGGGGTTGTAGGGGAAGAAGGGAGTTGTTGAGGGATTGTAGGGGAAGAAGGGAGTTGTTGAGGGGTTGTAGGAGAACAAGGGAGTTGTTGAGGGGTTGTAGGGGAAGAAGGGAGTTGTTGAGGGGTTGTAGGGGAAGAAGGGAGTTGTTGAGGGGTTGTAGGGGAAGAAGGGAGTTGTTGAGGGGTTGTAGGAGAACAAGGGAGTTGTTGAGGGGTTGTAGGGGAAGAAGGGAGTTGTTGAGGGGTTGTAGGAGAACAAGGGAGTTGTTGAGGGGTTGTAGGGGAAGAAGGGAGTTGTTGAGGGGTTGTAGGGGAAGAAGGGAGTTGTTGAGGGGTTGTAGGGGAAGAAGGGAGTTGTTGAGGGGTTGTATGGGAAGAAGGGAGTTGTTGAGGGGTTGTAGGGGAAGAAGGGAGTTGTTGAGGGGTTGTAGGAGAACAAGGGAGTTGTTGAGGGGTTGTAGGGGAAGAAGGGAGTTGTTGAGGGGTTGTAGGGGAAGAAAAAAGTTTTTGAGGGGTTGTAGGAGAAGAAGGAAGTTGTTGAGGGGTTGTATGGGAAAGAAGAGAGTTGTTGAGGGGTTGTATGGGAAGCTATTGGATTGTTGTAGAGGGGTAAGGATGGGAGCTGTAGATGGGTTAATGTGGAAACAGGAGAGCTTATATTAGAATGTATGTGAAAGACAGTATGTTTAGGAAGGGATTGTTAAAGGAACATGTAAGGTGCTAGAGGAATTGTAGGGGAAAGAAGGGAGTTATGGAGAGGTTGTAGAGGACATTGATATCCTGTAGGTGGGATAAGGTATGATGGATAGTGGTTTAGGGCAGGAAATGGTCGAATTTAGTGGAAGGAAATTTTAAGCAAAGAGGGAGAGACAGATAAAATGAGGAAAGATATTATATGTGGCAAGGGTAGCTAGGGAGGGAGGGTGTCAGGATTTCAGACAGGGGAGATATAAAACAGTCAGGATTTCAGACAGGGGGAGATATAAAACAGTCAGGATTTCAGACAGGGGGAGATATAAAACAGATACAATTTTGTGCATGAACAAGAATGCACTGATATATAATTAAAATGCTTATTATAAGAAGCATGCGTGCACAATAATAAACAAACAAAGAAATCAAGTCTTAAAATAAATGAGAATGATTTAATGAGGTTGTGGTCCAATTTATTTGTTCTATTAATGAGGAGATTTACAAAAACTTAAACCACCTCCCACATGCACACACATTTACCTGCATTTTATACCGAATAAATGTTACAGTGGTGGGGGTATATGCTACAATTAATTGTGATTATATAGATGAAACCATTAATCATGAGATTTAATTAACTACAATCTGTATCCCGCTGTACGGTGTGTACTAGAATGTCTCTACCAGATGGATGTTTGCTCAGCTGTGTAACTATTTTAAGATATTCTTCAATCCTCACATTTCTGGCACATTTTGTGCTCCATCAGTTATTTAAATGTTTTCATTGGTAGAACAAAATACAGAGTACATTAAAAGGTTAAGTGTTTGATAAGCCCTATCCAAGACTCCAGTTATTGCTCTACTTCTAGATGGGTAAATTGTGTTGATTTTTTATGAATACATTTTTTTGGCTTTGAAAATGTTATATTTCAACTTACTGTGCTACAACATGACTACTGTATTTTTGATCGTTTCACGACAGTTATGATCTAGTGTGGAAATAATTCATGTCAGAGGGAACTATGGGTAATAGGGCTTTCATGCAGTGGTTGACAGGAATTCCATGTTTACGGGAAATAATTGTGGGAAAAATCAGAAGACTACAGTGGTCATAAACATGTGCAGCCATTTGATCTATATGTGAAAGTTTTGCTGAAATATGTGTTTATACTATATCTTTACAATGTTTGTTTTATGTATTTTCAGATGAAAGCATTATAAGTAAGTTCCTGTCATTGGGCGTGGCAGCATCTGTTGGTATTATTGTCGGAGGTCTCATAGTGTTTATATTCTGTACAGCAGCGTTAGTCTGCTGCTGTCGACAGTCTGTATGTAAGAAAGCGCCACCTAGCAGTTCCAGTGGAACGACGTCAGGTACTACGTCAGTGTTAACCAATGGTGGGCCAGGAAGTCATCACGGCAGCCATCATGGTAGTGTACATGGTATTCACCATGGCAGCCAACATGGAAGTCACCATGGTAACGGTCACATGACACAAACTGATAGAGGTGAGTGACCTTCACCTAACTTTTCAGTTTAACCTTCATTTCTATAGTTGCAAAACACCATGATTAAAATTATTTGCGTTGTAATGTTTGGATGGATCAGTTAGATAAATTCTTATTCCAGTTAAAAAAAAAAATGAAATTATTGATAAATTCATGTTGACGTAAAATTGATAATATTTTCTGCTATGTATGAAAGTTACATGAGAGCTTCAATACTTAAGTTCTAATGAAGAACTTATTATGTATTTATTTTGACTTAAAACTGATCTGTCCTTCTTGCACTTTTTTTATCAATGCATTCTATGGTTCTTTCTACCAGCTGCAATTGTAATATAATATATTTCTCGTGTTTGATTTCATGAATTTTAAACAATATTCAATAGAAAAGTACTGAAAATGTATTTGTGTTAAATGAATTGGTGTACAGCATTTAAAATGTCAAAGATTGAATGTGTATTTTTTGTAAAACAGTGGCCATGTTCAAAATGTCAGATTCATAAAAATGTAATAAATGTGACATGTTGATCCCAGTATTCAATACTGGACAATTGAATCAGTTAATGGATGACTAGTTGACATTTATATCAAATATTTTCACAGTGTATCTGTCTGTTTCATTAAATATCATACTTTAACCATGATGTTTCTGTCTTGGCATGATACAATTAAAATGACATTGGTATTGTTCCATTGAATGTCGTCCTGGCATATATTGGTGGATAATGAATGTAAAAAAAAGCTCAATGTTGTTTGAGAAATAAAACAGCTGCTGTAGATTATTGGGAGAAAGTTTTTTTTTCTACTGAAATCAGATACTACAGACATACTTCACATGTTTGCTATATGGCTGGATTATCTTATGCTATATTTCTTTTTATCTTTGGATTAAATTAATGTACTCTTACTGTTTAATTGATTGTTTGAATGAAAATATCTTCTTGTGGAAGATTCTAATTGCTGTGTGTGTGTTAGAAAATGGGTTAATGTATTATATGGCATTACTTCATTGAAGTCTTAATCTGGCATAGTTGAATTCACTGTGTCTTTTATGGCTTAGTCCTTGTGAAAATGTTTGTAAAATGTCAAGTACATAACATAACAATATGAAATATGACGATGAAAATTGAAATGAATCTAATGTCTTTATGTACATTTAACTTGAGCCACGTTTAAAAAAAAGTAATTGCTTGCTATCTCAAGGCTATTCTTTGTGAAGTTTGGTACCTATGTACTATGATATTATAAATAATAGTCGAGCCTTAATTTGCTTAACAATATTTCTCTTTTGTTGATAATTTTTTGTAGCATAGGATACAGGAGACAAATACTTTTAATTTTGCCTTTAATAGAAGATACATTTTGATGTAGAAGTTTATCTAGATGTTTAATATTTCTGTCAACCTCTCTGATAACACTTAATATTTGATGCTGGTCCTGTTTACATATAAACCAGAGCTGTATGAAATATGTCCCAGGATTTCATAAGAACAAAGTATCAGTTTACCCTACCACATCTTTCAGAAAAACTACCGGTATTAATTAAGGCCATCTTTAAAATATTGTTCTTGACCAACCCACTGAGATTGTTCCTGCTTGTATTGTTTGACTTGAATTGTTTCAGTTCTTCATGTAAATTCTATTTCATGATCAAAAACATTATAAATCATTCTTAAAACAAAATTGACCAACCCCAACCCTCAAAATTAATTGGTTAAGGTTTCCTGAAACTAACAATTCGTTATTGATGGCCTATTAAAGTCATGAAATGAGCGCTGCTGTACGATTTCCAAACTCTTCTTTAAGTGACATCATTTCCAGAACACATCTGACGTCACCATGTACTGACAGTAAGCAATATTTGCCTCGTATGGCAATATGAAAATGAAGTGACCATATGGAGTAAATATTGTTATCTGCTTGCAAATAGTGACATCAAATGTTGCATTTTCTTGAAATGACATCACTTACAGAAGAGGTTGTAAATGCCATAGCAGCGCTCAAATATTACTTGCTTGATAATCCCATCAGTTCACAGTACTACCTTACAATCTGAACAAACCAGTAAAACAGTAATGTCGTAAAATATGAATAAATCTTTAATATTTTTCTTTCTATTTTCAGGTCCTAATATTCCTAATATTCCTCATCAAATGAATCCATTTGGAAATCCTACACACCAAGGATACTATCCCATGCATCCAGTGTACCCATCTCCGCATGGTTCAGTATATTCTGCTCATACACAAAACTCAGCATTTACTAGAGACTCTGGTTTTGCTCATAATCAGTTAGGTTACTCGAGTAGTGTATACTCATCTCAGGCTCCATCGTACCATAGATCACATACTCCGACGAGTAGTAAATCGGGGAAATCTCATCATTCAAACAACAGTGTGACGTATACTCATAACACAGACAAAGTGATGCTACCTGTGAATCTATAGTTTGCGACATAATGGCGTATGTGTAATAAAATGGTGTTATTTTATCCTATCTGCCGTGTATATGTCATGTGTGACATGATTCATGACAATACTAGTGTGGTGTCTAATGTTAATTATGACAGAATCTATGTGGTGTGACATGACTGGTGGTAGTCTATATGGTGTGATAGGATGTAGCAGATCAATTTTGGGAACACACACACCACAACATGATCTATTGGGGACATGATATGTGACATGATATGTGACATGATCTATTTGGGGACATGATATGTGACATGATCTACATGAATGTGTGTGTTGTGACATGACAGACGTATGGCAAGTTGTGTTTCGTAACAGAAGTTGCTGCGGAGTAAATTATTGCAAAAATGACCAGAAACTGATGTTTACTTCAGTGTTATATTATATCTATGTGACTTGAATACCATATCCCTTTTATTGTAACTGTCATGTGACCTTTGTCATGTGACCTTTGTCATGTGACCTCTGTCATGTGACCTTTGTCATGTGACCTTTGTCATGTGACCTTCATGTGACCTCTGTCATTGTTACTGATATTACAACAACTTGTATTGTGATTTGTATAAGAATGGAAAGTCATATGACCTGTTTTGTTACAAACATTTTGAGATTACATATAATGTCTTGTGACATAAAATTGTTTCTTGAACACATGTTCCCGAGATAGTTTGAGCTATCGTGAAGGAAGCACTGGTCCATTGGGTGTTATGTGATTATATTGTCAAAAGTGCAGAGTATCCACTAGGGAGGATAATGAGATACTATTGAAGAAACTAACGTATCATTTGTGTGAGAAATAAGAATAGTATAGTTTTTGGAATTGATACTGTATATTTGTATGACACAGAATGATTGTATGTCCAAGAACGGGGAAATTTTTGTGTGACATGAATATTTGTTGTATTGAGAAAAGTAATGAAAGTTTTGTTTATGATTATTTGAATACAGGTTGCGGAAATCCTTCTAGTTTTCCTAAAGTCTCTCTACCAACTGTTCCCTTCTTCAGTTACTTAAACCTGTATCTCTCAAAATGAAGGATTATCTCATCTTGCTATTTTTCTGTTATCAGATTACGGAAACATCAAAGTATTAAAACTTGAAAAATTACCATTTCCTCCAAGGCATTAACTTATACATCTGAAAGATTCATAAGTCTCAAAGCTTGATCTGTTAGGATTGTATTTACAATAGAAGAAATAATATGGAATGAGTAAGTGTAATGATTTGTTGCAGTTCGTGTTTTGGAACATACAATGTACAGTATGAATGTTCACGTAATACTGACTTTGGTTTATTCTACTGGTTTTAATGCATCTTACTTGATTGTTACGTGGACGATCTCTGACCACATGTTGGTGAATGGCCAGTATTTTGTGTGTGTAATGTATAAACACCATTTATGAAAACCAGATCTGATCAACATGTGCAGCTATTGCATCTATATGATTCTATATCATTCTACTTTGTTCTCTGTTTAATTCAGTCTATCTGTATATATTATTAGCAGTGTCCTCAACCATACTCACTTCTGTTGTGATTTTACAGTTTGTCACAGTGTTCCTTTGCCAAAGAAACATATTTTCTATATATCCAGTAAAAAGTATTTCTTATCAGCAGGATCTGGTGAAAAAACCCTCCTGAACTAAAGATCTCCTGTTATTTTTGTTTTTGTCCACCTCTGCAAAGAATGGTGGAAGGGATTTTGACCTCAATGACAGGGGTTTGTCCTCAACAACAGGGGTTTTGTCCTCAATAATGGATTTTGTCCTTGACAAGGACTTTGTCTCCTGATGGCAGGATGTTTGTCCTTGACAACAGGGGTTTTGTCCTCAACAACGGGATTTGACCTTGACAGGGATTTGTCCTCAACCATGGGGGTTTGTCCTTAACAACAGGGAATTTGTCCTTGACAGGGATTTTTCCCTTGACAGGGACTTTGTCCCCAACGACAGGGTTTTGTCATTCGCTCTTATTCAGTATTTTATTTTGCCATAGTGTATAAATATTAAATAATATAATGAACAATGCAAGGTGTGTTATGCTGGTTTTATCAAGAATATAATAAAGATTTAAAATTAATTATCAATTATTATGCTTTTAATTCTTTTAATTGTTTTACATTTATGTGCAGATTTTAATTAAATTGTGTTTCCATTTGAGTAAGCAATGGAGATAGTGTTTTACTAGTTTTACTGTAATTCATACAATTGTTTCATTGCATGTGACCTTGAGGACATAGAATTCACATAGAAGTTTCAGAATAGACTGATATTTTTGTACAGATAGTATATAATATTATGTATATGGGTGTATGATGTAATTGATTAGATGGTTGTGAAATTCTATTTATACGCTCAAATATTTTGTAAATTATTACCCGCAACAAATTTGATTTTTTTTCTAAAACATGTTCATCAACCCAGGACATTTTAAATGTGTTTATTGTTCTTCTCATACTGGTGATGATTTCATCACAGTGAATATAAAACTGCAGTTAGACCTTATTTACTTGACAACCTTCTACAGTGGAACCTCCCTAAACCGGACTCCTTCGGGACCGATTGAAAATTCCGGTTTGCAGAGGTTTCCGGTTTGTAGAGGTTTGTCATTTTGATGCTATATCATACTCTTGTCTAGGTTCAGGTCATTACTTCATTGAATAGTGATGCAAAGGAAATATAATGTTTTTTATGAAAAGAAAGACTCATAAACGTGATAATTACTACTTTTTGACAACAATGTATGTTGATGTTTTCACATGAAATCGTATGTTTGAAACTATATATTTCTCTCAATGATCTTATATAATTACCCATTTAGGACTATTCGATAATAATCCAAACATAAACATAATCAACAGATTAAAAGTCAATCAGTAGTAATTGCCATCGGCATTAATCAGACCCGACATCCGTAACATAAACAATGAGTGATTTTCACACCTGTGTAGAAATAACGGGAACCACATTTCAGTGTAAATCAACATGTCAAACTGTTAAAAATAGACAAAGTTTCAACGTAATGCAAGTTTTTTCATGATGACACATGCAGCTGAAAGTCGTTCCTGTTTTCGGCGGTGAAATCATATAGAAATGGAAACAAATTAAGTTGAATTTTTGTCCGGAGTTCAGAGGTGCCGGTTTTCAGAGTGTTTTTATACAATAAAAATAGAAGAAAATTCGGGCCCGCAAAAAATGTCCGGTTTTGGGAGTATTCCGGTTTTTAGAGGGTCCGGTTTGAGGAGGTTCCACTGTATAGGAATACTTGGTATCATCCAAAATAAATATCGGGGATGTATCTTTTTATGCACATTGAATTGAAATGGGCTATTCGAAACCATGTATTATTGGAAATAAAATTTTGGATCCGATGAATTCAAATGTGCAAGGTCTGACTGTATTTTCTCCTATTTGTGAGATTTAAGTGAAGAAAGGCCCTCAATGCATGGCGATGAAATCGGATCAGTTTTTCCGCTGTCTGTTCTCGAAGTATGAAGTACACGTAGAGGGATGAAAACGAAACTTATCTGTCTACTTCTTTATTTATAACAGATAGACTGGTTTTATTGTCACACCTCCGTGTTAACTCCACACAAAGTGTACTCATCTAATTTTCATCAATCGTAAGGCTTGTATGTCACTATTTCAACACTTTCAAATGGTGTTTTACTTAATTTGTCAGCGAAAATAATTGGGAATTTTTTGCAGACTGGGAGGACTGTTATTGGTCTGGTTGGAAGACGGGAAGGATTTATGATATACTGGGATTTTGACCCTTTTGCCCGGGAGATCATGTGTATGACGAAAACCTAATGTCATCAGTTCACATCGAGTTGGAGATTACTATGAACCAGTAAACTCTGAGGGAGTATGACTACATGTATATCTAATACTGGTATCCTATATCTGTGTGAAATATAAACTTTTTGTCTTCATTCAGGAGCCTTATTCACAAACATTTTAAGACTGAAATTCTTTAAAATACTTTTCTATTTGCTTCTGTGTTGTTATATATAATATTGATTTTAATAGAAACTGGCAAAAGTGTAGAGTGGGTAACTACAATTAATCTGACCAAATTTTATTTGCTTAGATTTAATGAAAACACAAGGCTGGTATTTATAAATTTGGCAAATTTTTAATGTCTTAAGTCTGAGTTTCAGTAGTAAAGCATTTGTGAATAAGGGTCCTTTTATATCCACATCTTGCCATTCATGTATTTGTGCCACATGGTAGTTCCTTGTATACTGAGTGTTAATAGGAATAGACTCCTAGATATTGGTAACAAAAAGTCACTGAATCAATTCTTCTTTTATATCCTATACGTTTTATTCATTTCAATTTATGTTGTTGGATCTATGTCTTAACCACTGGAACAGTAAGCATTACGTGCATTTAAAGTTTCAATATCGAAGTTTTATCAAAATTTCATGTTCATTCATTGTAGAATACTTGTTGTTATTCCTTCATTGACGTAGATCTTTCGCCTGAGATTTAAGAAATAAACTGTTTAATTTTTTACCAATTTACTATGTCATATTAGTGTTGGAGCTAATGACAGAAAGTGACACTAATTCATGTATCCAACAAATATTTTAATCATAAATTTTAAATGTTAAAGCCTGATCCATGTTTCAACTGTATCTGCAGTAACTTAAGGTTTATATTCTATTGAAAGAAGTCTATAGTTACAGAATTAGTTACAGACGCTTTATTTGAGATTTGGAGGGTCTATATAAATGAACTTTGTGCATAATACAGTAACAGGGTAACTATTGTTTCATTGATACAGTTGTGCAGTATCTTTGATTATTGTGAATGATAATAATTATGTCTCTATAGGGGACGTGTATTGTTTTTGTTGTGTCTGTGTCCGTCCGTCCGTCTGTTCGTATAGAAGTCACAAAATCTTGTCAGAACATCATTTCTTAAACCGCTTGTCAAATTTTGATGAACTTTCACAGTAATGATAGTTACATAGATGAAGTAATGTTGTGCAGATTGTTGCATTATTAATGTTCAATGATTCGTAATGGAGTGAATGTCTTTAGATTATTTTTTGATAGTGAAATCTTTTCTTTGCATTTTCTCCTATAGTGCTTGATGGATTTTACGAAACTTAACGGTAATAACTGGTAAATACAAATGCAGTTAAGCTGTGCTGATACATTGTATTTACTTCTTCATTCAACCATTTCTTATCTGTAACAACTTCAGGAGATGACATTTGTTATTTCCTTGAGGAAACCCATATACGTATAATCTTTATGAGGAATCTTTAAGTCTTTTAACACATCTGATATTTGTTATTCCAAAATGATCAGTATTTAATGAGGTATATAATGTTCATGCAGTGAATATGGTAATTCTAAGGGGAATTGATGAATAACCAATAGCAAAACAAATTCTCTCTACTTTAACTTCTAATATGAAATAAGGGATGATTTTGATATTCTGATGCAATGCAATGTCTTGTACATGTACTTTGTGTTAAAGAAATCACAAATACTGTCCTCTATTTGATGATATATGAGAGTCAACATTCACCTGTGAAAATTTTGTTATATTTGATACAAAAAATGTAAAATGTAAAGCTACAAACTGTTGTATGTTTATGTATTAAACAAAACTTTAGTGCTATATTGCTTTGGTTATAGTTTTGTATTTTACACCATTTATAATGTCTTGAATAGTGCTAGCTAAGGCACTGTATGGCACATGTAGTTATCAACCTGTTCACTGCTAACAATGTTTTAATTGTTTCGATTTTAAATACGTCAATGTTTGATATTTTAATAGTGTTTGATTCTTCTTTCGAATTTGTATGTATATTCCATAGCCCCGCATACGTGTCTCTGTACTCTGACTTTTACACGTGTCGTTCGTAACAGCGACAGTATAGAGACGTGATGTTACCCTGTCTGTCTGTCCGTCTGTGTGTCTGTCTTTGCGAAAAATAGGTTTCCGATCAATAACTCTTGTAAGGATGGATGTATTCAATTCATATTAGGCACATAAGAATAGGATAATTAAATACAAGTCAAGCTCGATTTTGATTACAATCCACCAAATTTTTGGAAGAGATATGGCCCTTTTTCAACTTAAAAGAACATAGAGGGCATCAGTCTTGTATAGACACATCTAATTTCTATTTAGTCAATTTAATTTGCTGGGTTTAATTAAGTTTTGAAATCAGAAAATCAAAAAAAATGTCTTATCTGTCTCGTATCTTGTGGAATTTGTCTTGATTTTTTCTTTTGTATTTGATTATGTTCACATACGTCTGTCTAGATTGTGTATGATTTGAGCTTTGTTGCGTTTATTTTCATGTTTTTCAACATTTTTGTTATTTATCAAGTTTGTTCAGTATTTTTTTAATTTTATGACAATCATTATGTTTGATTTTGTCTGCAATTCATCTTATTTTCAATTTTATTTTGTAGATTTAATTATACTTGGTCCTAGACATGTTTCTCTTTCTGTTTAATGTTATTGTTGATGCTGGAAAGCCCTGCGGTGATGTCTTTATTTTATTAAAATGTCATTCACTTTCATTGAAGACGAGTTCTATAGTGGTAATATTTCACTGTGCCACACTCTTGCAAACCAATCTTTCTCCTATTATGTACTTGGAGTATAGTTTTGGATTTTTCATTAGCTTTTTCATTATTTGTTTTTTTTATTTCATACCATAGCATTTAAAATAGCTGACTACAGTAGTTTTATTTTGTAAAGAAAGTTGAGTCTATTTCATTATACTGTTTTTGCTATGATGGTTAAAGTATTACATTATTGGTCATTTGATACCTTTTATATAAAACACCCACTTTATGTATCTGATTCTGTCACTCAGCAGAGACATGGCAAAATTTGCTGGTCATATTTATCCTATAGGCCCTGTGACTCAGTAACTCCAAGATAAACTATCAAATGTTGGTGTTGTTTTATCTAGGTAGTTATGATTGTGTATCTTTTATCGAAAAAATCATTGGTTGTTATGAATAAAAATAAAAATTCGGATCATATTCCTGATAATTATGATCAAGTCACAAGTGGTATTTCTTAGAAAGTCTTAAGGGAGATAACTCAGTTTGGTCTAAAATATACAAATTGATGTCTAATCTTGATGTCCCTTGAGATTATCCTTCAGGAGGTTGTCTAGAATAAATGTTTCCAATTTTAAGCTAATTTCCTTCTATGACAGAACTACCATATGTGGACTTTTAGCTGTTTGGTTCTTTAACTTCATTTTATCCATATATTTTATCACAGGACTTCTTGTAGTGTATGTACTTATATGTCACTTGTGAAGGGTTGTTATATGTACATTTTATGTAAATAATTATTACAGTATTTATTATGATCATTAGAATTGTACTCATTTGATTTGTATATAAATGTGCCCTTATGTTTATGTACTTGTGTCAATAGACAATGTTATAATTCTAATAAATGATAAAAATATACATGTGCGAATATACATTATTTTAAAATCAGATAAATTGTTGATGTAAACACGTTTTTTCACTTCTCAGAAATAAATTTGTCTTGAATTAAATATAATGCTATCATTAAAAATCTTAACTTTTAGACCAAAATGTTTACTATGTTAAATGTCAGTACTTGAGTTTCAAAGTTTTATCATTTTTGTGCTAAGACCGACATAATTTTGAAAGGCATGAAATTTATATTTTATCTTTAATATTAAAGTCTCCTCTCTTTTAAATGAACATATGTATTATACATGTATTGAACAACTACTGTACAAGGCTGTGCATAAGAGAATTATAAGAGACATCAATGAATGCGTAAGTACTAACTAAGTACTACAGTATAAATCGGATTTTACTGAATAAAATTCTGATTTCAAACATAAAGCTATAATAAAAAGACTTTTATCTTTTCCCTTGCTTTGGTTATCAAAGAATTGAAAAATAATAAGTCTGCAGTTCAAATATACACCCTCCCTGTCCAAAATATATATTCTGTTGATGAATTATGTCTATATAGACCATGTATCTGACCTTGCTGTGTGGTTAGTTCTGACCTTTACACCAACCTTGAGATAGTTCAAGGTCGCAATATTGCACAAAATCCAATATATCATTGTTTTACTTGTATGACCTCCATTGTACCCAGTATTGTTATTTTTGTATTTATTTCTGTCAGTTTTATCCACAGTTTTTATGTATTGACATGTTAGTCTTTGTTGATGTGTACATTATCAATGCATACATTATGTGTTATGATTTATATTGTCATTAATATTGTATGATTTGTTTATTTTTGTGTTTGAACATTGATCTTTGAGAAGGGTAATAAACTGTAAAACTAGTGTATGCCTTGTATTTGTTTGTATCCTAGAAGGTTACTATGTGTATTTGTCTTGGGAATTTTAAAATCTTACTTCAAAGTCAAACTGATAATATGATGTACATTGTATACATATTGCATTTGACTACTAGTATCTAGTGACAAAATATATGAGATAGCCTAGACCACATTATACAACATTGTACAAAATGTAGATGAAGTATAAAGACCACTGTAATGAAGCATACACATACATGCAAGAGCAAAGCTTCTTCCAACTATTCACAGTATTATGTGTCGTATAAACAGTGAATTTATGTTCCTTTATGCTGGACAGGGACGTGTAAGGTGAGTTCATGAATATGGATACTGGTATCACTTATAATAAGTACTGGATATCAGATATTACGATATGTACTGGCTTTAGGCACCTGTCTTACATCAAACACAATTTTAGCAGGATTTTGGTACTTGAAAAGTACTTCAGATAAAACACGAAATGTACCACACTATTGATTTTCGAATCGATATGGATCATACAATCTAAGGAACATCAGCAACCATAGACAAGCAGGACGTATTACAATACATGGTGCACTATCATCCATGCCCTCCACATAACCGAACCAGGCAAAAGTACCACACTTACCTAGGATCAGAGACATCAAGTCATCCCTGAACGTATACATATATATCTATATATCAATTCGAAATATTTTTTGTGTTAATTTTAATAAAATAGAGAAACAAGATTATTACCACTGGATTGAATAAAACAACCAGAATATATTATAAATACACGATTATAGTCAAAATGGGAACAGTCAAGACAATTCCACCATGACGGGCCTCTCGATTACCTCCCTTAGTAGCTCTCTTTGCAATGTAATCGCCATGGTGATATAAACCAATATGGCGGCATATTGATAAAATTTATTTCCGGTTTATATGATTTTGTGTGTTTTTTAATATATTTGATTTAAAATGTAAATAAACTGGGAATTCAATCAGTTGTGAATCATAAATACTACCACTTCCGTTCATTTACGACTGTTTCATCGTAACAGTTCAACGGTAGGACTCTTAAATAATTTGAAAACTTTTCTCGTCCAAATATTTAGACGTTTAACCTTCTATATTCATCATCTGTTATTTCATATTTTTCATTCATTCATTCTCAAGTACCTCTTAAGAAAATGACAAAATTGTAAAAACACAATTCGATGCCATACTTCTCGGACTAGAAAACTGTCTTGCTTTCATTTTGGAAACATGAAAAACAAACGTTTAAATTCAATAGTTTGTCACTTTGTGTTTACTTTTGGAATAAATTAGCATTTGTCTAGGATATTGTCTCAGCTTGACATACTAATGCTTCGTTTTTGTTTTGAATCACAAAGATCTATCTGTACCTGTAAGGGTTGGTTAGACCATGGCCTAATAGAAGCATATAGTTGAATATCTTGAAAAACAAGGGTTCATCCCGGATTAATCCTATATTTTTGTGAATAGATCACTTGTAGTGGTTGATGCGATTTTAATATTTCACAATCCACCGTAACAATAAATGAAAAATACAAATTGACATTTTAAGTATCTTAGTATATTTATCATCATTCAGTTATTGCCCATTTTTCATTTATTTGCCAGAAAAATAAAATATTAAAAAACACAAAGCAATATAGCGGTATTTATAGGACTAAATGTTGATGATGGTCATGAGTTCCCCCTCAACACAGATAGATCCATGCCCTAAATCCGTACCCTCAGTCTCATGTTTTTCCTTGCATGTCAGCTGGATGCTGCTGTTTTTCTACTCATTTTAATTATTTACTAATTTAGCTGATAACTGCTTATGACAAAGATGGAAATAGAGAGTGGATCTAATCATGTTTTACTACAGTAGTACTCCTATAATTCATCACTGTTAAATGGTTTCTCATAGGATCAAAGTAGTTCTCATTAAGTACATTTATGTTATGTTTGTATTGGTCCATTATGGGTTCCATCATTTGGTATTCATGCAGCTTTATACCTTATATACGCCTACTAAAACCATCATATTATACTTAAAACAATTTGATTAATAAAACTATGAACTAAATAATCTCTTTCTATATTCATACATCAGATGGCTGCCAGTTGGGGAAAGCAGGCAACAAGTCGGATCGACCGTTCACAGTTTGAGAATGATGAACTCTTACAGCAGCTTGGTACACAATTTGATGTTAATTTTACTGATTATGATAAATGGACAAGAAAAACAAAGACTCGACCGTCAGTTAAAGAAGGTAAGTACATTGTGCAGACACTTTTTAGTTGCGTTTTTAATGGCGTGGAGTTTATATCTTATTCTTACTGAATTTTTATTTTCGCTTGATTTTTACTGCATATTTATGTTTCTGTGTTACACTACAATTTCATTAGACGTGACAATTTGATTAAATGAACTTTAAAATACTAATATCTGGAAAATATACAAGACCAGGAAGACTCCTTATATTGTTCCTTCTGCTGTGACAAATTTGAAGTTTTGATTCATTATGAAAATGTTTGTCCACTTCTAAATCAATCAATCAATCCTGATTATTCAGTACAAAGAGAGCAAGCGCGACGGGCTGCGTCAGCAGAATCATGTAGACATGGTCAGATGACATACAGAGAGAAAAAGGAACATGCTAAAAATCAAGAAGAGGAAAAAGAACGAACAGAGAGAATGAAAATTCTTGAGGTAAAATATTGATGTCAACAACTGCATCAATACCAAGTAGTATACCCATCTTTTTTGCAACATTTTGGGAACGCTACTGACAGAATTGGGAAAATGGTGTCGTAAATTGTTTGTCATGATTGGGAAAAATTGAAACTTAGCATTTATAAGAGAAAGCAAAAATAGTACACTTGGCCTGTATCTTAAAGTACATGTTTATTGTTTGAGAAATGTACAATTCTTTTACACATTTAAGTACATAAAATTACTGAAAAAGTGGCAAAATCAGCAAAAGAAAATCAGCAGCCATGTGGGAATTTTAATGTCTGGATTGGGAAAAAGTAAAGTTTTTGCATTTGGTATACCTCTGTGTTTGTAAGTCACTATGTAGGGATAAGAAAGCCTGTGACCTGAACTTAATCCATTGATCCTGTCAGTAGTATGTACATTTGAGCGCTGCTGTTCGATTTCCAACATCTTCTTTAAGTGACGTCATTTGCAGAAAACGTCACATGTGGCGTCACCATGCACTGACAGTAAGAAATATTTGCCCCATATGGCAATATGAAAACAATGTGACCATCTGGAGTAAACATTGTTTCCTGCTTGCAAAAGTGACATCACATGTTGCATTTTTCTTGAAATGACGTCACTTACAGAAGTGGCTGCAAATCCCATAGCAGCGTTCATTTGTCAACAAGTGTTTCATCTTGATTCAGGTACACATTGGATAGTAGAAGATTAGACATAATTACATGGATTAAGTACTATTTGTCGGTTATGTTTCATACAATAACTTCCAGCTGCTAAAGCAAATTTCTTCTAAATTTGATTTTGTTTTATGTCTTTTATATTATCATATTTTTAATAATTGTTAATGTTACTCTTTGTTTTGTGTTTCAGTTACGAATCAAAACAAGAAAGAAAACTTTAGATGAATATGACAAAAGATATGCAGAACTGTATCCTTGAACACATGTAGATAACTGTAACATATTGTTACACTTTAAGGATAAAAAAATAATTTTATTGAATACGAGAAGCTTCCACCATGTTTGATATCTGTCATGGATGTTTTATTAAACTATGAACTAATGGGCAAAAAAATACTTTTAGAAACACTTCAATATATTCTAGTGACCATGAAATTTGTACACTTACATGTGTTTGAAATAATGAGGGGAAATATTGTGTTAATTTTGTATGTTTATGATTATTGTTATACAAGCTGATGAAAAGAATTTTACGAAATTTTTGTTTGAGTCTGATTACATGTAATTTGTTTTTTTCTTGCAAGTGAATCTGAGGATAAAAAGAATTGTTTGTGTATATCAGTGAAGAATAAATTGTCCTTAACATCTCTCAGAATTGAACAGAATATTTGCCTTAGGGATGAAATAGAATCAAAAGAGAAAAATACACTGGACCATGTGAAGGGATTATTGAGAAGATATGAAAAATATAGGGTAAGTAAAATATTCTGAACTTATAATTATGTCTTTTATTGTGACTGATACAAATTATTATTTCATTGCATTAGATTGAACTAGTTTATTCCGTATCCATTGTGAAACAAGTTAGTACAACTTATATTAATCACTTGATGGCTACTTTCAATGTTTCTAACCAGTAGTTACACATAATTTGTGGATTTTACGACCATAGCAGGTCTCTAGAAATACACTAGCCCGACGTCCCGAACTAGTCTAATGCTGAACCGGGCTACCAACAGTCGAGTTGAATTTAGTCCCGGACAAGTCTGTTTTTAAAGCTAACCAACATCAGCAATCGGTCAGTTGTAAGTCAAGCCTTAGAATCCCACAATCACTTACATGTGATTATTAATTTCAGATTGTGGAGCTATTATTGTGTATGTTTATCTGTTACTAAATTGACCGATATTCTCAGATGACTAGCTTCCTATGTCGGACAAGTCAAATTTTACATTTCCAGTAGTCCGGGACAAGTGTCTTTGAAAAAAATTCTATAGCCCTGCATAGACAAATCGCACCCATGGCGGTAGTCGAACACGGGATCTTCAGATGAGTTGGACATTCTGTCCTAGATCACCATGGCTCCCATGTCATAACAAGCTTTAGTTGAATAAATATATTTTATAACAAATATCTTAAAGAGGTTTTGTGAAGATTCCTATTATTATATCATTATGTACATTGTAGGGTGGTATATCGACATTAAATACACATTTCAACAAGGAATACATACAAGCAATGGATGATCTTGCTGCTGCTGAAGCAAAGTTGAGACAAAAACGTGAAAGTATGTATAATATTACATCCATATTTGTTAATTAACTTATTTACATGTCACTAGACAGTTGTGTGTTTTCTTGATTAACCTCATTGTACAAGTGGACTTGAAATAATATAACTTTTGGAGTTTTTGAATCTAAAAAAAAAACATTTGTAAAAAATCAGTAGCTTAATGTAACTATGATATTGAAATGTTTTTGATCACTCATACTACATGTATTGCTAATGTTGCCTATTTCATGTATGTCATAAACTTTGAAGCTAATGAAATTATTTCACCTTAAGGACATTTTCATTCAGGTAAGGTTTGATTTGATGCATATTAGTGAAATTAATAAACATTAAATGGAAGTGTTCACTGTAGTCTCTTTGAGCGTTATTACGGCAATTCCCAAGAAATTTATTTGTAAATGACTATTGAAATGAATTTGCATCAAATTTATTTTATAAACTTTATTTGACCACAACACATAAGAATTTTCCGCTGTTTTCTTCCTATATGAAATGTATTGTGTATATGAATGGTTAAATTGTACCTTCGCCTGTCTTTACTTTCAAATATTCTTGTTTTTCACCAAATAGAATCGAAAGGTAAATTCTTTCTTCAGTTTATACTCTCTATGATGGGTTCCATATCTTATTTTCCCATTATTTTGTATTTTTATATTCATTAACATTGAGCTAAAATTGCTGATGAATATATTTATTTGTCATCACCCGGGAAGATCCTTTACAATGTTTTTAATAGAATACATGTACTGATTACTTCATGAATACTACATGTAGTACTTTCTTATAAAATTAATGGTGTTTTCATTGTGTTGAAAAGCTTACTCAAGGCACATGAATTATCTACTTCATATCTTTTAGCAACTAACTACTATTGATAATTTTGTTCTTTTTGTCAGTTCAATGTCTATTTTTATCATTTTAAATTATACTAACTTGCATATATAGTTATTGAATCATTGATCAACATTGAATAGTAAATAAAGCATAGTAAACATGTTTCAAATATTAGAAATACATTTTGTAGCGGCTATCTACCTAAAACAGAAATGGTTGAAATTGATGTATAAAATCCTTAAATGGGCCTTTGTTAAAAATCCTATGCCATCCAGAATATAGTTGACATTTATATTGCACTAATGTCCTCGTATATTGGTAATTCATATGTCCAAATAACAATTAGAATATCTCGGGTAGCACTATACATGTATAGTCTAATACGCTATATTTAGTCTAATACATTGTCATGGTATTAAATCTAATGACATCTCATTAACACTGTAGAACATGTTTATGTACCGGTATGTTATTGTATCGTAGAAATAATATGACATATTCATGTAAAACGTATCATGTATCTTTGAAAACAAATTGATGTAAAATGTGAATTGAACATAAAGTTGTAAGGCTGTGTTGCTGTCTACAGAAGATGAGATACAGTTTTAATCTAGATTTTTACTCTTCAAATGGGTTTACAATTGTTGTTAAATGATTAATTTAATGCTTAGATCACTTGACTATCTCTGATCACATTTATATTTGACAACGTTTTTTTAAGTTAAACACTTCAGTATGGGAACACATTTTTTATTACTAACAAGACTTGAATGAGTAAGAAAATAGGTTTTGGCGGAAGTTTAAAGTTATAAACTTTTGTTTGTGCAATATTTTTTATCTTCAAAATTTTAGAAAACCTGACTTCTTCATATACTCAATTATTATTCATGCTATTAACAGACAGTGTATATTTTATGCCCCCCTTCGAAGAAGAGAGGGCATGTTGGTTTGCACAAGTCGGTCGGTCCTTCCGTCCGTCGGTCCTTAACCTTTTTGTTTCCGATCAATAACTCAAGAACCCCTTGACCTATCTTCCTCAGTCTTGGTCCACACATTCATCTTGGGTAGCAGAGGAACCCTATTGATTTTGGGGTCACAGGGAGGCATAATGTTTTACACTATTGTGCATTGTGTTATATATTTCTAACTCAGTAATCAAGAATGCAGACTCAAAACACCCAGTATATAGCTGTAAATGCAACAATCCCTGCATGTTAGGTCAGTATTTGTTTAGATATTTCACAATGTTTTATATTTCAGTGGTTGAACGAGAAGTTGATGGTCTGGATACAAAACTTAAAGCTAAACAAGAAGAATTACATATTTTGGTTAATTATAAGGTTTGTCAATGTCTTATGTCTGTTTTGTTGTAAGTGTTCTGTGATGTTTGAGGTGCTGGTTGGTGCAATAAGTGTGGGGTAGAACTGTTAATCAAGAGGTTGTATGTTTTATCTCAAGCAAGATAGGGCTGATAATGATTTAGCGAGGATAATTTAAGATTTATGTGGTGAAACTGTTATTTTCTTCAAGTCACTTAATAGAGGTAAAAAACTTTGGAACTAGAACATTCGGTTTGTCTTAAGCTCATAACTGTACACTCAAACCTGAATAATAAGACCACTCTTGATACCCTCGAAACTGGTCTTCTTATTCAGGTGGTCTTGATATTGAGGTTGAATAAAGTGCAAAACAGTTAAAACCGACTGGAAAATTGTGTTTTAATTTTGAGATGGTCTTATTATTGAGATGGTCTTATTATTGAGGTGGTCTTTATGTGAAGTTTTACTGTGTATACAAATTCAGGGGAGAAAACAAAAAAGGTCTGTCTGCGTATAAATATAGAAGCTGATACACTTGTTTCACTTAACTTTCGCAAAAAGTGTGTTAAACCAAATTTTCAGTCTGTACAATGTAAAAAGTAACCCACATAATTTTCATATTCAAATTTGTTGACTTATCAACTGTACTAAGATCTACAGAATGCTACCCTGCCTTCACTCAGCATCCTTCTTTCTTACTTCCAGGATAAGGAATATCCAGTGAAAGCTATGAAAATATCGAATCTTCAAAAAGAAATTCAAAGTTTAAAAATATCAAATGAGGTAAGTTATAACTCTGTAATGTTCACAACTTGTATCAGTGATAAAATTGTATGTATATTTTTGTACAACACATAGTAAAATTTTATGATAGTTAAAAGGCATTTTAGCCCCATGTCTTTTTGTCAAATTGACTTAGAAACATTGCACTTCTTCTAAGACAAACTTGTTTGTGTTTGCATAAGTGTTGGGTATCTGACTCCAAAATCACAATCAATATTCAGAACACAACAATCCGTTGTCTATCGATAGTACAATCAGTTTATGAGTTTTCTTTTTGACCGAATTTTCACTATGGATGAAAAATTGATTGCCAAAATCACTTTCAATTTTTGCTGACTTTTGGGTGGTCAGATAAGTTTTTGCTTTTGAGCAACTATCGGGACAACACTAGTTTGCATGCATGAGTTCAAATAATTCACATCTGCCACTTGGTTACATAACATTACTACAATCTTGATTCAGACTGCTGGCTAAAATTAACCTTGCTTACTGACAGTAATTGGACTACCTGATACTTAAACAGGAGAGTGTCACAAGTTCTCTCCCTTTATCTCTTTTCTAGAGTTCTCTCTCTTTATCCCTTCTATAGTATGTGTTATAGTGTGGGATTGTACAGTATTCAGTATAATTGATGTATGTATATCTTATTTTATATCAATCAGGAAGACCAGGAAGAATTAGAACACATAACTCGCACAGAACTCACCAAATATGAACGAGAGAAACAGACTGTACAGAACCATATCACTAAGGACGTCACTGAAGGAGCGATACATATGATGCATCCAAGTCTCAAAGAAATGGCTTTACAGAATATGGTGATGAAAAAAGTAAGAACTAGTACACAGTTTTCCAAGGAGAGCCTATCTGCTGTACCAGATCAATAAATCTTTCATTTGATTTAAATCCCTGTGAATAACGTTCTGATTGTATGAATTTTAGTCTCGTATTACGGAAGTGTTTACATATGAGTTTCCTGTTGAAGTACGAGAGTCGTATTGTAAAGTGGATGACGAGGCTTCATTTGTTTGCACACTTTGTCCGTTTGATTGATATCTCCTTTTTATGCTTATGATTGACATTGCTATACTGTTTACCATGTACTGATATGTAAATTTTATTTTGACAAAGGTTTTACATTGTGTTAATGAATATTCTGTTATGTTACGGTTATCGGCCAAATTACTGTGCACTGACACACGAGTACATAGTTCTAGAATATCACAGGTCGAATGAACTCTGAGTCTTGTTACGGAATTAAAATAATTTCATCTGTGCATTCCATTTCTTTCAACCAGAAGTATACAGTGTGTTTTTCTAATTAATTCCATTATTACTGTATCATTTTTACATAGTTATACAACACCAAAAAACTTCCTCATATATCTTTTCCTTAATGTACCAGGATTAATTAATTGTGTGTTGTTTCAGGAAATAGAACTTCACAAAAAACAACAAGAAGATTTACAGAGAACTAACCATGAGTTAGAGAGAACTGTAAATCAGTTGTTACGTGATCCAAAAACCAACATAAGGCAGCAAATGTTCCCTGAATTCTTCCTCTATCAAGAAAAGTAAGTCTCTCAGTTTTTTGTACTTTCCTCATATTTCAATCAGTTCTTGTAAAATTTCTCTTCAAACTTATTCCATTTCTAAAAAAATTGTGGGGTATCAGGTACTTTTGCTTTACTATTTTTCAGGACTCGCGAAACCTTTAGCATCATTGAATGAGTGCCGTTGTACAATTTCCAACCTCTTCTAGAAAACGTCACATGTGACGTCATATGTACTTACAGTAAGCAATATTTGCCCCATATGGCAATATGAAATCAAAGTGACCATATGGAGTAAACATTGTTTACTGCTTGCAAATAGTGACATCACATGTTGCGTTTTCATGAAATGACGTCACTTACAGAAGAGGTTGTAAATCCCTTATCAGCACTCAAATGTTTGTTTCCAATACATCAAGCGATTAATTATCATGTAAAGTTCGACCATATCTCAGTTTTCTTGATCTCTCAGCTTTGACTCATGTTGGTCATGTGACATGTCACGATGTGAGGCTTATACATTGGGGATAACAATAGGCCGTCGTCTGTGTTTTGGGATTCCTTCCACTGTCTGTTCTTGAACACTTCATTAACTTTGCATTTCTAGGGGCTGTATTCACAGACATTTTAAGACTGAAACTCTTACTTGGACATTAAAATGTTAAATGTTCTTTTTGCTCTTACATTGTTATTATAGTATAGATTTTAATAAAAATTGGCTTAAGTGTAGATTGGATAAAAATATCAACTATTCAGACAAAATTGTGTTCCTTTAGATATAATGAAAGGCTAGTAAATATATATTCTGCAAATTTAAAGTCTTAGTCCGAGTTTCAAGCTTAAAGTGTTTGTGAATAATGCAGCAGGGGTGAAAGCAAAACAAGTCTATCTGCATACAAATAAAGAAACAGACAGACTGGTTTTGCTTTCTCCCCTCAATTTCAAATCTCCTACACAGTGATCTCCCCTTATAATTATCGGAGATCTCTGCCATCACAAACTTTTCGTCAAGATTTTTGACAAAATATATTTTTCATATATTTAATTTTAGTTGACAATTTTATATCTATATATCTTAAATTCAAACATGTACCCGGTAAGATGTTTGGTGTTATGAAAAATAAAAATATTTAAAAATATTTAAAATAACCAACCATCATGATTCATCATGTGAGTTTCTTCTTCGGATCCACCATTTTGTCCAACCAACCATCATTACGTGAGTTTTGTGATGGCAGTGGTTATTGCTGTACTGCAAGGGAAGATAACCACTGTGTGGAGTTTGCTCAATTTCACTTAAACAGTCAAAATGTTTGGATTTTCAGGTTTTGATTTGCATAATGATTTAAAAACTGTTTTTAACTTCAGAGTGACAGGTTTTTATAATTTATTATTTTCTGTTCCATATTACAGATGTACTCCCGATGCTGACGTGGTGCTAGATATACCAACACAGGAATGGCTTCCAATATAATGTTCATAATAAAATATTAACACCTACTTAAAACTTCGTGTCCATCATCAAAACCATATCTCTATGTGCTAAATGCATAAATTTGACCAGCATCAGTGTCTTTGAGTTTATATGGATGTACAAATCAATGAGGGATTCCTCTTTAAAGTTAGTGCTTGATGCTGTTTCACTGTACAGTAAAACCTCACTTAAAAGATCACCTCAATTATAAGACCACCTCAAAATTAAGAACACAATTCTCAAGTCCATTTTCATGATTTTGCTCTTTATTCAACCTCAATATTAAGACCACCTCATAAAGAAGAACCAATTTTCAAGGGTCCCATGGGTGGTCGTATTATTGAGGTTTTACTGTACTCTGATATACCTGTAGTTACATTAGAGGTTAATACAGTGAAACCCCAGTAGCAAGACCACCATAGGATCTGAAGAAAGATTGTCTTAGTTGAGTGGTGCACTGATTATCAAGTGAACCAATAGAAGAAAAATTGGGTCTATGAAATTTGGTCTATGAAATTTGGTCGTAACAATGAGATGGTTTTAATTTTGAGGGTTTTTTTTTTAGTGAGGTTTTATAAGTAATGATTTTGGAAGAGTTGAAATTTTACTTATATTATGCGTAATGAATTTGTAAGATTTTACAGTGTTTTATCAAATAATCAGACTGCTGACTACTGTTTGCATAACTGTGATAGATATGTAGTCAGTAAATGACTCAGTGTTTATAGGGGGAGAGAGAATTATTCAATGTTTTAGTATCCCAAATGTTTATAGTTTTCATTTTATAATTTTATATGCATTTCACAGGGTTCTGTTCTTTACATTTGTGGCGCAACAAAGCTAACATATGTAATACCTTCTTTACTAAAATGTTCATATTAAGAAATATTCAGTAAGCTAGTAGAATGAGGTACAAACTTGTCTTCATAGTAACATTCCTACTTTCTGTTGAATTTTGTGAAATATAAATGATTTGTATAAGAAAGATACAGGGTTGTGTTTCTACAGAGGTGAAACATATATACTGGCTTCTATCTAAGTGGTCCAGCACATAGCTATGTTCACAGGTGATTGTCACAAGTTTTCTCCCTTTATCCCTTCTACAGTATATGTACTTTTGTACTAAATAAACATATACATGTACAATAGAAAGGATATAGTAAAAAAACTCGTCACAATCTCCTGTTGCTATGAATGTGCATGATGGCCTTCATTGTAGTAAAATATCATGTTAAATACATATTGGTGTTAAGTCACAAATTTTGTGAAATAATGCACAAAATGGTGTTTTATTACATTCAAGGTAGTTATTCACTATCATAGCTATGTACTGGACCACTTTGGTTTTACTGTATTTTACTATATGGTGAAGCCCACATATTATATTCATGTATATCACATTCAGGCATTTGAAAATTGAATGGTTGTTAAATGTGTACAATACTTGTTGATAGTTGGCATATGTTCAATTATTACAGAAAGAAATAAATAATATTTTTCTGGATCTCTTGTTGATGATTTTTATTTTGTTTGATTTGGTTACAAATTTTAGCCGATAATTTATGAGACGTGATAAATAACTTCTACGTTACTAGAATTCGCACAGCAACACATGCGAGCAAAAGAATTTGTTACAAACTTGCTAACTTCCAAAGCCACAAAAAAACATTGAATTTACATATTCCTGGCACAGACATATAAACAATGGATTCGAAACCGGCTGGTATATGTATTCAGACTTGTTTGAACTCTCGAAAGTGTTGAGATTTTCTTCCGATATCAAACGATTGGAACACCTCGTACAATTCTACGAAAATGATCCATAATAATAACAGAGGTGTTACGATTAGCAGTAAAAAATCTTGTTTCTGAATCGAGAGAATTTGACAAGGTTTGACCTGGAACCAGAATAGAGAGACGTTGACAAGGTTTGACCTGGAACCAGCATAGAGAGAAGTTGACTAGGTTTGACCTGGAACCAGCATAGAGAGACGTTGACAAGGTTTGACCTGGAACCAGCATAGAGAGAAGTTGACAAGGTTTGACCAGGAACCAGCATAGAGAGAAGTTGACAAGGTTTGACCTGGAACCAGCATAGAGAGAATGTTGACAAGGTTTGACCTGGAACCAGCATAGAGAGAAGTTGACAAGGTTTGACCTGGAACCAGCATAGAGAGAAGTTGACAAGGTTTGACCTGGAACCAGCATAGAGAGAAGTTGACAAGGTTTGACCTGGAACCAGCATATAGAGAAGTTGACAAGGTTTGACCTGGAACCAGAATAGAGCAAAGTTTCTTATCATTGACAGGAGTGTCATTAAACCTGAATGTAATGCATGGACCTAATTCTTGAATGAGTTTTCTAAAACAAGAAATATTAGGTGCTGAAAATTTGTGGCCAAGGCCGATTCCAGTTGAAATTTCATGAAAATAACTAGTTGAGTGGAAATGAATTTGTATCTATACAGCATACTAAGACATGATATATGTATGCAAAAATACTGGAAGAAGAAAGCAAATCATGTAATGACGAAAACTTGCAAATCAGTTACAGTACATGCACATACTATTTAAGGCTTTCATAATGAAATCATATATCGGCAACACAATCAATAAAATACAAATGTTGTAATACCAAGTACGTGTATCAAACAAAGAAATCAGGAAATGACAATAAAGTAAGAAGTACATGAGTTGAGTGTTTGTTTGAAATTATTTTACAAATCAAGCATTTTTATCAAATAAACGAAACAACAAATGTTGTTCATGATTATACATCAATTTTTATTAATTCAGAAACCACAAACATAATTCTAAAATAACCACATTTCAAACAGTTTACACATTGAATATCCTTGAAGCGATGAGTTATGTTTACAACAAAGCTTAAAGTGTCAAGATTGAATTTATGATGCACCTGTCAACCAATTTCTATTAAATGATAGCAAAAAATTACATCCTTTTAACTCTCTTTTCAAGTTTGATTTTATCACAAATCTTATAATAAATCATACTGTGCATCATATTGCACAAGCTTTCTAAACAATAATTAGCATTTCCTTCAATTAAATACCCATTATATTCATAGTGAAAGTATTTAAGTGTTTTAAAGTGCCTAGTTTACTTCACATTCATCAAACTCGTAAATACATCTCATGCAGACAGCATATATGACAATATACAAGCTCATCATTTCATTAGAAAATCATGTTGAAAAAAAATAATTAACAGAAAATAAGAAAACTTTTTTTTACTAATGACATCAATAAATTAAAATGCAAAAATTTTTTTTTTTTTAAATAAAAATGTTTGATTTATTGGTGCACTGGAGATACTGTATTTATGATTCAGCAGAAAATTGACTTCAGAGACTTTCTGTCAAGAGTGCTCATTTATTCAAGTTGCCAAAATGAAAGTAATTTATTACCTAGAGTTGCAGAATTTTGGCAAGTTAAAACATGATTAATTAAGTTTATCAATTACTGTTAGAGATACTTATTACACAGATAGATCATTATTCAATGGTAGTATTTTTTTCACAATTGTTCAACACAGACAATATTTTGATGCTCCAAAGGCAATTCTACCCTCCCTTCCAGCCATAATGATAAGACAATGCATGTATGGAATATTAAGGGAGAGAACTGGACTAGTGTAATAAGTATAATCCAAACACTAAATGGAAAATTTTAAAATCAGCTGAACTCTCACAGATGGGGTCCAGCGGGTACCCTAAGCCCAGGTTTCCAGGTGGGGATCATAATGGCCCTGGTGAACCAGAAATCAGCCGAACTCCGCGAATCCATGTACTTATTAACTTTTAAAAGCCCCAACATTAAGCACAATTAGGCTTGATACTAATGACTCGTGTGCAGTGTCACTTAAATCAGGCCAGCAGTTATGAAGAGTAGGGAACAATCTATGTATATTTCCTGTGCAAAAAATAGGCCATAACTCAGCAATTGTTGATCCGAGCAAGACGTGTGGACGATATGTACAACTAAGCTTCATGAAAATCATTGCTGCAAAGTTTCACTTAAATCTGGCCAGGGGTTATTGAGATGAAAATCCGACAAAAATCTCTATGAGTACTACATATTCAAACTTCCAAAATAAAGATCCATAACTTCACAATTGTTCATCCAGCGTAAAATGCTGTCAATATGCACAACAAGGCTTCATAACAATCACTCCAAAGAAGTTTCATCAAAATCTGGCTATCAGTTAGAGATGAAGTGTGGACAATATTACAATATACCCGACGGGTGGACAGACATATGAACGGACGAATAGATGGACAGTGAATTACTATATGCCTCCCTTGAGGGCATAAAAATCCTGACCTAGACTAAGCCTATCTGTATGTATGCCATACTGTTTCATTTTTACCGGTACTCTAATAAATAACCTTGAAAGGATTTACAATAACCAAGAAAAAAAAATCAAAATGATAATAAATTTGTTTGCAACGCACAAGTAGCCATGCATGCACATTCTCGTCATCAACATAACCTTGAACACAAAAATAACATGTACATATCCTTGTTCAGAGATAAAATATTTACTTCCCCCTGTAATCCAGGGTTGTTAGTTTCTCACCACTTTTCTTTTGTATAGAATACTTTCCTTGTCATTTTGTTAAGTATGTGTATTTCTTGGTAACAACTGAAGATATCGTCATTTGTTGTGTAACTTTATGCACAAATTTACTATTATACCAAAGTTAAAGCCCTCGCAATATACATCACCACATGTCTGTACAAACCGTTGTGTCTATGACATTGAATGCTTTATTTTGTAACTTTTAATCTTCCTCATTTCCAGACAACGGAGGATATTTATAGTATATTTGTCGAGAATTCTAGAAGCTGTCTTTGTGTTCAACTGTCTCTAAATTTGTGCAATCATTGTTTCCAAGCAACTATAAACTACTAGTATTCAGCCACAACAGGTGTATACAGTCATATCAGTGAAAACCCAGGGATGAAAGAAAAACAAGTAAACCAGCCTATAGATACGATGACAGGCCTGTTTTGTGTTCACACATCGAAATGCTGTTTAAGTAGAATATTTGATCGGCAATTACTGGGCTTACCACTAACTGGTTTTGCATAGTCCAAGTCTTGTTTGTTTCCATTGATATCAACTTGATCTTTGTAAAAATAATTTATCTTTGGTCAGTGATCATAATGAACATATTCATCAGGAGAAAGATTCATTTTCACTATCTGTGTTCCAGTTAATGTTGAAATTAATCAATACCAGTGCACCATATCATTTAACCAATGCTTATTATATGTACAAGATATCATGGAGGATTGTAGCAAAATTAAAGTCAACTGGGAGCACAAGTTACTGTGATTTCAATGTGTTATTTCGATGTCTTCTGCAACAATATTAAGTGTAGAAACATCAAAATTTAACAGAAAGGGGATATTGATTTTCAGAGGATTACCTGAATTTTATCACTCTATGCATTTGTGTTTTATACACGTCCATCCATACATTACTTGCTTGTTTATCGCTTTAAATAAGGAGAATGTTATGCATTTTGGTTGCCTCAAAACGGATAGCTAGCTGCAATGTCTCTGATGCTAGATCTTTTTTTTTAAATATAAAGAAGCCTGGATCAGCAAGGTCTTCAGGTGTTAAAACAAATTGACAAGGCTTTTGTCAAGCATGTATTTTTTCTGGGAGAAACTTCACCAATACTTGGAACGATTTGCATAAAGTAGGCGTCACTTGAAAGATTAATGATTCATGCTTAGAATTTGTTGCATTTCATAGACATATTTTGATGTTTGAAGCATGATTTCAGCCGCCTGAAGAGGTCAGGTGTGAAAGCATTCGACTCCTTGTACTATATATACATGTACATATAGAAGGGCTAAGGAGAGAGAACTCTAGAAGGGATAAAGGGAGAGAACTCATGACAATCTCCTGTGGCTGCTTCAACATTGCTATACTTGATATCTTGCCTAGTAATTCAGTCTGTTGAGCACATGAAGACCATTTGTGGATAGTTGAGACAGCAGTTTAAATCTAGACCAAGTCATATTTTCTCACTAAATAAGGTCTAAACTGTGCAGACTTCTGTTTTTCAATATAATAAATACCAGAACATAGTATTCTATTTAAAACATTCTGAATGAAAACAGGCAGTCAAATTCTACAAAAAAACCTATTATCCTGTTCATTCCACTCAAGTTGATCACAAAAGAAATACTGCTGCTTCGACATGTAAGGATCAAGCGAGTAAACATTGAATATTCTGGAAAATAAATAAACAAAAAATTCAATAAATATTCATCATTTATCACATTTATTTTTCAATATATAGAACATTAAGTGCACACACAAGACATTAGCTACCGTGTTGTCCCTGCTAAAAAATAATAATTCAAAAATTCTTTGTGTACTTCCAAGCTCCAAGAAAAGATGTCGAATTCCAAACCTACTTTATACACAATATTCACTCTATATACTGATTGCTGTTAACTGAACAAATATTCTCACAAGAGGTAACGTATTGTTATCACAAGAGAGCAAAATTTCTATAACTATTAACAACAAAATAAACACAAATGTCTGTAGCTTTTTTCGGATATAGGATTGTCAACACATTTATTTCTTCCATTCGTTCTTCTCAAAATCGTACTTGGATGACACACCAGAGAAGTGCCCAGTGTTCTTCATAAGCATAGAAGCAACAGCTCCCTGTTGGTATTCCTTGTTTAAAGTTTTTGGAGGCTTACAACCTGCAATATATAAGAAACCCCAGTTGCATAACTTCACATACCGATATTTACATTCGTATAAAGTTTGAAGACTGCAAGTCTGACGGTTCAAGAGATAGGAATGACACAAGTTTTTGGGACCGACAGACCGACGAGTAAATTTAGCTGCCTCCCGCCTCAAATTGTGTTCGGACACAAAAACTACTTAAATACAGATCAGAGCTGATGATAAACTTATTGACTAGTTGATAACCTCTTGACTTATTATGATAAGTTTCAGTCAATACTGTCAGAAAAAGCAGTAACTGTTTGAATGGAGACACTTTGACAGTAAGAAGATGAAGAGTTACAGTTGGAACACCCGGTTAGCTCAGTCTGTATAACAATCAACTGCTAATCTGTAGGTTGTGGATTCGAACCCTGGACGAGTCGTATGTTCTTCTGTAACAATTTGACTGAAGATAATGCATCCACAGTCATTTGTCCTCCACCTCTGAACTCATGATTTTTGTGGAAAATTTGTCAGTTGCTTATGGAGGGAGCAGCTTAGTACTGCAGGAGCACTAGTTAGGTCAACTGACAGTCGTATAGAAGCAGTACTGCATGAGCACTAGTTTGGTCAACTGACAGTCGTATAGAAGCAGTACTGCAGGAGCACTAGTTTGGTCAACTGACAGTCGTATAGAAGCAGTACTGCAGGAGCACTAGTTTGGTCAACTGACAGTCGTATAGAAGCAGTACTGCAGGAGCACTAGTTAGGTCAACTGACAGTCGTATAGAAGCAGTACTGCAGGAGCACTAGTTAGGTCAACTGACAGTTGTATAGAAGCAGTACTGCAGGAGCACTAGTTAGGTCAACTGACAGTTGTATAGAAGCAGTACTGCAGGAGCACTAGTTAGGTCAACTGACAGTCGTATAGAAGCAGTACTGCATGAGCACTAGTTTGGTCAACTGACAGTCGTATAGAAGCAGTACTGCAGGAGCACTAGTTTGGTCAACTGACAGTCGTATAGAAGCAGTACTGCAGGAGCACTAGTTAGGTCAACTGACAGTCGTATAGAAGAAGTACTGCAGGAGCACTAGTTAGGTCAACTGATAGTTGTATAGAAGCAGTACTGCAGGAGCACTAGTTAGGTCAACTGACAGTTGTATAGAAGCAGTACTGCAGGAGCACTAGTTAGGTCAACTGACAGTCGTATAGAAGCAGTACTGCAGGAGCACTAGTTTGGTCAACTGACAGTCGTATAGAAGCAGTACTGCAGGAGCACTAGTTAGGTCAACTGACAGTTGTATAGAAGCAGTACTGCAGGAGCACTAGTTAGGTCAACTGACATTGTATAGAAGCAGTACTGCATGAGCACTAGTTAGGTCAACTGACAGTTGTATAGAAGCAGTACTGCATGAGCACTAGTTAGGTCAACTGACAGTTGTATAGAAGCAGTACTGCAGGAGCACTAGTTAGGTCAACTGACAGTTGTATAGAAGCAGTACTGCATGAGCACTAGTTAGGTCAACTGACAGTTGTATAGAAGCAGTACTGCAGGAGCACTAGTTAGGTCAACTGACAGTCGTATAGAAGCAGTACTGCATGAGCACTAGTTAGGTCAACTGACAGTCGTATAGAAGCAGTACTGCAGGAGCACTAGTTTGGTCAACTGACAGTCGTATAGAAGCAGTACTGCAGGAGCACTAGTTAGGTCAACTGACAGTCGTATAGAAGCAGTACTGCAGGAGCACTAGTTTGGTCAACTGACAGTCGTATAGAAGCAGTACTGCAGGAGCACTAGTTTGGTCAACTGACAGTTGTATAGAAGCAGTACTGCAGGAGCACTAGTTAGGTCAACTGACATTGTATAGAAGCAGTACTGCAGGAGCACTAGTTAGTCAACTGACAGTTGTATAGAAGCAGTACTGCAGGAGCACTAGTTAGGTCAACTGACAGTTGTATAGAAGCAGTACTGCAGGAGCACTAGTTAGGTCAACTGACATTGTATAGAAGCAGTACTGCATGAGCACTAGTTAGGTCAACTGACAGTTGTATAGAAGCAGTACTGCATGAGCACTAGTTAGGTCAACTGACAGTTGTATAGAAGCAGTACTGCAGGAGCACTAGTTAGGTCAACTGACAGTTGTATAGAAGCAGTACTGCATGAGCACTAGTTAGGTCAACTGACAGTTGTATAGAAGCAGTACTGCAGGAGCACTAGTTAGGTCAACTGACAGTCGTATAGAAGCAGTACTGCATGAGCACTAGTTAGGTCAACTGACAGTTGTATAGAAGCAGTACTGCAGGAGCACTAGTTAGGTCAACTGACAGTCGTATAGAAGCAGTACTGCATGAGCACTAGTTAGGTCAACTGACAGTTGTATAGAAGCAGTACTGCAGGAGCACTAGTTAGGTCAACTGACAGTCGTATAGAAGCAGTACTGCAGGAGCACTAGTTAGGTCAACTGACAGTCGTATAGAAGCAGTACTGCAGGAGCACTAGTTAGGTCAACTGACAGTCGTATAGAAGCAGTACTGCAGGAGCACTAGTTAGGTCAACTGACAGTTGTATAGAAGCAGTACTGCAGGAGCACTAGTTAGGTCAACTGACAGTTGTATAGAAGCAGTACTGCAGGAGCACTAGTTAGGTCAACTGACAGTCGTATAGAAGCAGTACTGCAGGAGCACTAGTTAGGTCAACTGACAATTGTATAGAAGCAGTACTGCAGGAGCACTAGTTAGGTCAACTGACAGTCGTATAGAAGCACCAAGTTTTGCGGAGTGCCACTACAGCAGTTATGTTATCGACCACACAAAGAGAGATATGAACTAACTGCGACATTACATAAAAGTCTATGGGACAGTTGATCAACATACAGAGCTGTATTTACATCCTGTCCTTACCAAAACTACACATTACTTCCTGTTTCAATTTGTGGTAACATTTCAATATTTTTATAATTAATAAATGTATTTATAACACTACAAAAACAATAATTTGCAATGTCAGCTACAACACAAAGAGAGATATGAACTAACTGTGACATTACATGAAAGTCTTTTGGACTGTTGATCAACATACAGAGCTGTATTTACAACCTGTCTTTTCCAAAAACTACAAATTACTTCCTGTTTCAATTTGTGGTAATATTTCAATATTTTTATAATCAATAAATGTATTTATAACACTATAAGAGCGCATACCATTGCAAAATACGCCCGTTATAAACTTTTTGTCACTGGAGTTTAAAATAAAGCAGCGTAAAAATGACTCATCTCCTATGACTCCACCTTTAGTGATCTAGGTTTGAACCCGACTTGATCCATATGCATAGAAGCAACCTAAGTACCGATGGGAAAAATATTCCAACCAGTTTTCGAAATTTATGAAATGTATTTAATTATTATAACAATAAAAATTGCTCTCTGACCAAGTTAGGTGAGGATTGGACAAAGACTTCTAAAGTTATTGATTGGACAAGACAAATTTAAGGTAATTTCTCTAATTAAAGGGCAATAACTCTGGAGTGACAAGTGCGATATAGCTGGTTATCCAACTTGTCCAAGATATTATGTTGATACACATTATAAGATTGGACAAGGAATACTTGTTATTTATCAGACAACATGCTCGATGCAACCCGCCCCAGGTGAAACAATAATTTGCAATGTCAGCTAAATGTTTAATCGAGTTTTGACATCAATCATAGTTCAATCTTATTTTAATGCAGAAATCTGCAGTATGACCAGCAGAAGGAAGGTTGATCTAACTATCTGTATTATTTAACTCCTCACTGGCCAGCAATGTCACTTAATATGTATATAAGTGGGAACATATTGCACACTTTTCTTTTCTGAATTAACTGAATGAATCATTTTAAAATAACATAACTTCATACTTACAGTATTCTGTATAATATACAAAATATACAGTTGCTACTGCACATATGTAAAAGAAGAGATATGATACACGCTTCCATTCTCCAGTTGGAGCCGTCACTTCAGCTATAGTTTGTCGATAGGCATTCCTGTACACTAAAAACAAGGAACAAAATTGCAAGTAAAAGATTATTAATGATTTTGAACATGTAAAGAAGTTGTTTATTTCAGTTCTGACCAATACGAGATAAACCCATGTATATGTAAATGGATTCTGTAACTCAGCAAGTGTTTGAAGATGGTTAATACAGTTCATCAGAGACAAAATTAAAGGACTTACTGAAAATGAACAATGTGAGTGTGTCATCAAAATAGAACTATTTAATAATCACATGTGTAGAAGCTGTGGACAATTTCTTTTCTCAGTTGTTCGGGACATACTTGTTTTAAAGAAAATAGAATTTTACAAAGAAAATCAGAAACTAAACTGAAATATTAATTATTGTTTCACTGTTATAACCATTTAATACTTTGATTTCGACATAGCTGTTAAGTTCAGTTGAAGACAAACTTACACTGTTTCTTCTCCGCTAAAGAAAGGGCCTTCCAATCTCCCATTTCCTTCGCTCGTAGAGAGAGCACATCAGATGTATTTGGAGCCCAACGGACACTTGGCATAGTATAATCAACTTCATCAGAATAGTCATAACTATTGGAAAAGCTAGGTCCAACAATATCCCTGTTGCCTAAAAATAGATAATAAACAAGACATTATAAAGGCATTTGACTGATTGCATCTACTTCAATATGTTTATTAAAATCTATCCATTCCTCTTATAAAAGAATTTTAAATTAGCAAGTGGCAACGACATTACCAATGATTTCTACCATACCCCGGCTAACATTTGAAATTTGGTTCCCTCTGTGCAGTGTATGCCATACAGTGAGCCAGGGATACAAAACAGTTTCGTAACGTGAGCAACAGTTTTTTACTGTTAGCCGCAAATGAATGCAGGGCTGTTCATAAAAAATGCAGAGGGTTTTAATACTTAAGTCCTTTATATAATGACTGTTACTCTTGTGATGTATTATTTGTATCATCTGTTCCCATCGTCCTGTTTATTTATATACATTTTTCTTTATGAACTTTGGTGTAAATAACTATAGTACGATAAAATGCCTTGCAAGCTTAAATCCTATTTTTATTCTGTTGTTTTGTACTTTTCTCAATCTTCATAAATTCAAGTATTTATCTACAATTTAAAGATAGCTCTTTACAAAATGGCAAGTTAAATATATAATACTTGTAGTGAAAATTCAAGAATTTATAGGAAATTTACCGCTGTAAAGAAATTAAACTTTCGCATGAGCAGCGTTAATCGCTACCTGTGATTTTTTAATGCTGTTTATGCAAAATTCTATATACATGTAGTAACCATATATTTTTTGTATTCCTTAAATTAATCAAACAGTGATCTTTTCAACAGTATAAATTAAAAAGCCCCACTTTTATGAAGAAATTAATTAATGTGTGACAGAAATTCAGAGGCGTTAAAATGCATATGTACGGAGATACGGTAGGGGTATGATTTGGCATATGTATGGAGAAGCAGTAGAGGCGTGATTCGGTGTATCTATAGAGTAAAGGGTTAATGTAAATATTAAGGTGCTGATTTTATCATATGAATTAAGCACAGGCACAAATTCTTACCTATGTGAGGGTAATATTGGTCCTTAACGTCTTGTGTGATGGTACTGTAGGTATAAGATGACATATCTATAGCTTTTTCTTGAACGGCTGGCGTTGCTTTTGAACCAGTAGGTTCCACATCTTTCCTACTTACTGCACCAAGGCAGAAAGATCTCTGCGAGACTTTACCCACTCTGCTGATCGCAGATAATGAACTATTCCTCAACATGCTGAATATAACAAAAAAAATGTTAAATTATTGAACATTGCATTTACAACTCCTCTGTGTTCAAAACAACTAAATTAATACATTATACAGGGGTTCCATTTGACCATTGAGTTGGCCCCTGGAATTTCCAAAAGGCCCCATTTTGAATCTTAAGATTCTGGCTGAAGCCGTGAAGGGTCAATTTTTCTCTAAATTATAGGTAATTTGGCCATAAAATGGTAAAATTCTGTAAAAAATTATCAAAATGACCCTCAAGATTCAGCACCTAGTGGAACACCTGATATACTTTCACACATGCTCAACCATTTCTTTTTACACAGGGTTAAGTTATAACTCGTTACTGTATCTATCTATGATACATCCGGGATACTGTAACGACCTATTTACGATATCTGAATTCTGACATTGATTTTTTTAAATGACCGAATCAAAACCGCATAATTTTTAATAAAAGGTTATATGTTATTGACAGAAATATTGCATTCTTTTAAATTGAGCGATTATGATTTGCAACAAATCAAAGGAACAAGTTTAAAATAAAAAGAACGTTGCGAACGTGACGAACTGCGAGCGTACCCCACCCACTTGGACCAAAATTCAAGGAGAAATAAATCTAAACCTAATAATGAAAGTGTAAGTTTTTATACGTCTCAAACATTCACAGTTTAACGATTTAAATATTTATCAACAAGAAATGACCATACTGACGACGATTATGACACTGATACGTAACAAATAGTACCGCATCTTACCTTGGCGAAACAAGACGACCGAAGGACACATTCGATTAGTTCGGTACTATTAAAAACCCCAATACGCACCAAGACAACAAAATCACAACATAGCGTAACATTGGACAAAATATGCATTTTATCGCAATTATTTTACTTTCATTGCAGTAGCATGTGGATGTATTAGTTAAACAAATAGTATATATATTTGCGATTTGCTCAACATAATTTTCAGATTTAAGTATAGTGCAAACATCATATTTTTTCCTGATTAACTGTAGAGCTATACAATTTTACATAATACACATCTTAATAAAATGCTTTAAACACGTGATAAAATCAGTTCAATTTTAATGCTAATTCATTTTCTTTTCACTCAGGCTTGCGATGAAGATTATTCTGCAAATCTCCCTTAATTTAACAAAAGAAGTGTGCAGGCCTTCATGATCATCTAAATGTATTTTAAAAACACAATTTCAATAGTGGACGTTTGTTTGGTTTAGTAGTGGGAAATTCAGTCAGGGATCGTCTTTTTAATGTAAAAACACCAAACATGCTGGTAATAGAATGACAGTAAATGTGTATGCAACCATAAATATGTTATGTAAAATATTCAATTTAGTGTACTACTGTATTCGTGCGATTTTGGGCATCTTGACAAGCGTCTTGATTAGTGCATTCGGTTAATGGCGGACTACAATAGAACAGAATTCTGCACATTTTGACCGACCTGGAAAAATATCGACGCTGAAAATATCTAACAGTATACATACTAGGATTAATCTCCAACGTTTTGAAAGAAATATAAGGACCTTTATAATAATACACTTCATGGAGCGCAGTCATTGATGACGTCATAATTATATGGCGTAGGTACAATAATATCGACGTCGTTGTCATGACGTCTTTACGAGCAGACAACTTGAGACTGATTGGTGTAAACAGAAACAGTGGAAAATGTAAAACAGATAAAAAAAATATAATCTAGTAAGATTTCAATTATTATTTTAGCTTTGTTCAGTTCATTATCGTCCTGGTCGTAAGCCACTGTATACGTTGTAAGTTACTATATATAAGATCTACGACATACCATGCAGGCCCTAGAGCTTTGAAACAGCCATAACATCTATGACCCGACAATACATGAACTTTTAAGTGATTTGACCATTTATCTACATGTAGGTGTAGTGGTTTGGGGTTAGACGGCCGCCCGGTTGGCTCAGTCGGTAGTGCTAGGCGCCGTACTAGTGTTAAGGGGGTCGTGTGTTCGAGCCCCACATCGACCGCAACATTCCCCCTTAAATTTTTCATGGCATATCATCCATGGATATTGATGTACTTAGATTAGCCTACTTAGGCCCTAAGCCTTACCCTATTACGATACATATACAGTAAGCATATACACGTAAATTAAATAGTATTATTATACGTATCGCGACAATAGTCTAATAGAGGAAAGCGATATCTGAAGATGATGATGACGATGATAGCTGCCAAAACTGGATTAAACAAATCATAGATCACCTCTATGGTTTGTAAGAAATATCTTTAAAAAAGATGGTCGGCGCAACTTGAAGAATGCAAATTTGTTGCAATCTGAAGGTTAAAATTGGTTGTACAACATAAAAAATGCCTAAATGTTACGACTGCCAGTCATTCAATTACGCTATACTACAGAAACGCCGAGACATGTAAGGGGAGATCACTGCGTAGTGTGATCTGGGATACATGTATATATTGGTCCCATGTGTGATAAGTCGTAGACACAGTATAGTTTGTTTCAATATATAGTTCATCAATATTACCTAATGCATAAGTCGTGAACTCACACGTTCATGTTAATAAACTTGTTATATAGCGATGTATCTGATTTAAACGATATAAATGATCGCGACTGGTACATTACACCAGTCTTCTTAATTCCAACACTGGACAATTCACCGTGGTGATGACTAATTTAAGTCTGGTACTCAGCGGACTCTGCACACCGATAATGGTAAGGGCATGTAATCCAGGCTACTGACTAACAGAACTACTTACTGGATAAACCATGATATACACTATACACAATGGCAACCAATCTGCGTCAATATGATTGGTTTACAAAACACTGATATGGAAATAGCAAAACCATATTAGTACGGCTGCGCCGAAAAAGATGGTCGGCGCAATTTGAAGGTTATGATTTGTGCAAAATAAAAAAATGCCGAGATGTTACGCTTGCTGGTCACTCCAGATCCAAAATGGATTTCGGTAAATTCACCAAAATTCAGTGGATTTCGGTAAATTCACCGAAATTTGAGTGGATTTCGGTAATTAACGTAACCTTTATCGAGAGTGCTAATCAATCCGCGTCAAGGTTACAAACGTTGTTCGGTTGAAGAGAAATTGCCTAGCAAAACCATGTTAGTACGGCTGCGCCGAAAAAATACTTTCGCAGTTACAAACAAGCTGATTTCATACTATGTTCTACTTCACAAGCGTACTGACTATGCAACAATCAATGAAGATAATAACTAACAGACGCTCTATTGTAATGGACTCAGTGTGCCCAGGGAAATCACGTGGTTTACAAAATAACGACACAAACCATGTGATTACCTCGCACGGTTATAGTGAAAAGACGAGCAAGCTCATTATTAGACGCGGAGTTACAAAGGTCAAACTTTAAGATCAATACACAAAGATGCTGCTAGGTAAGAGGTTGTTCTATAGATGGGCCAATCGTTTTGTCATATACTGTACTGAGTGCTTCTCATCTCATTTTCTTACAATTTAAAGGACATCCGGAAATGACAAGAAAACGACAGCAAGGACAATGCAACCAGAGCCAATCCAACGCGTCAGACTGTGAGAGACAGCAAAACAAAGGTTTCCATGTTCAAGGTATTTACCATACTTCTATAACTCGAATCAGAACATTATTTAGATCTACGCGATTTCGATAATACATGATCGCCATTTGTGATAATTGGAAAATGATTGAACTATTGAACTGTCACGCGACGATGTGTTGGTGTTTAATCGATTGACATAGCTAAGTAAATTATGAATTTCTGCAAAGCTTCTATACAGAAACGGAATGGATCCGAGATACACCGAAACACTTTTCTAATCGGTCACCCTATGTTCTTGCTCTTAGTTTAATAAACCCTTTAAAGCAGATTTTTGTACAATCACGCGTGGATGGTTGGGCATCAGCATACACGTTTTACTGAGGTGTATAAGAATAGAGTAAATTGTTTTTAGTTATTTCATATTTCACTATACATGTATTTATTTTGAATAAAACTATGACAATATAAAAACGACCAGTTTGAAAAGCATTTGGGTGTACATGTAATTGCTAAATGATTGAAATAAACCTCTTAAATATCAAGGGTGCCACGATACGTCTGAAGTGAACCACGATGTAGTGCAATGCATAAGTAACTTATTGCATTATGTACCACAATATGTACCACAATATCTGTCTTCATTAAACTGATATATAATTTGAGATTTTTCTAACCTGAGCCATTTATTCGGCAACTGCAAACTCTTCAAATGTATTGCAAAACATGAACGTACATTGTTGTGCATAGTGGCGATTTTGATACTTGAACAGGTTCTAACTTCAAATGTCTATGATTTCAAATGAGTACGTAACGTACCACGAATCATTTTACTGCAGATTACACTAACAACGCCAAGAACATTAACAAAGACTCAGTGAAAGGACCGAACAGTGTTCCACCCGTAAAAGATTGCACTGTGCACAAGTTTGAAACTGTGGTACCATCTAGATCCACATCGCTGGAAAAATATTCTAATATTCCCACGCAAAGCTTGCGTACCGTGAAATCTTTAACTAGAGTCCCCTCGCTTGAAACGCCACTTGGAGTTGTTCGACAGAGATCATCGCCTGCGTTTGATCCAATGTACACACACAGCGGAACTTCCCAGGACAGTGCTCGACGTGCAAGGCCAATTCTCGAAGAAGATGAGTCATCAAAATACCAAACCAATGACGAAAAGTCGAAAACTAAAGACAAATCAAAATTTAAAAAAGGCAAAGTTCAGCGTTCGTTCGCTATTTCCGAAGAAATGGTGGAAATAAGTCTTGAAAATGAAAACGAGGCTATTGAAGAAATAACAGCTACACTTACCTCCAGTAAAGGGAAACAGCTAAATGGAAGATTTCAAAGATTTGCAGACTTTTTAAAAAAAATGATTCCATGTACAAAGTCCAATGAGAAGGATTTAGACCCTGACAGATTGCTCGATATAAATTCATGTCCGCAAGAAGTATAGATTATTCCAAGTATTTATCTTTTTAATAAATGTACATGTATAAAGTTTCATTTTTTATTTTTCACTGATAATAGTATTTAATGTTAAAATAATATTCATGATAGTAAGTTTAGGTATCTGGCACCAGAGGAATATAATTAAACGTCACCAGAAATTGTCAATACTTCTAGTTTCAGAATCAGACAGTTTTCTGACTGATTGCGACATATATTTCACTCACGATAGATTAAATTTTCAGCAATCTGTGCCTTTTTTTTTACAAATAAGCAAATTATTTGCTTTATAGTAAATTATTCCCGTGGCGAAAATTCACTATCAACATCCGGTTTTGATGTCTGAATTCATATGTAATCGAGCCCTCGAATTGGGCGATTGTTCAAATGACAAAGGTCGTTCGTTCGGAAAATGTTTCTCGGAATATTTTACCAATCAGAATGTGTTTTGCTAATAACATATTATGCGCGCGCAGAACGGATGTGACCACAAGTAGGGAACGTCGGTAGAATTATATATTTGTAAAATATGTTCTCTTTCTGCTGTTATATAAGTCATTTTTTTCGGGCCAAGTTACAAGATAAATTCGATCAGAATTCAATAATTGCCAAAAATAAACCGTTATAGATCTATTACTTTTAATGTAGCACACAAATGTATACTGAAATCGGACTTTCCAAATAGATAGTTCCCCCATCTACACTATTCACCTCACTTGTTCTGACTTGTCGGCCATTTTGATAGGCAAATTTCTTTAAAGTGTATGGAGAATATAATGTAATTTATAAACGATGATAAACTAATACGATACATAAAAAATAACTAATTCATTATGCTCATGTGGGCATTTGGCTCAGTAAGTTGAAGAAAAGTGGTTGTCACATGCAAATTCTCTTGCTATTTTCTCAATTATCACATATTTGGAAATTACTCCTTTAAGGGCTTATCAGTTTTGCCTATCAAAATAGCCGACAGTCAAGAACAAGGGGGGTAAATATTGTAGATGTGGGAGCTATGTAATGCTGCTTGGGTTCAGTAAAAGAGTAAGTTATCGAGAATACGTATCATACTCTGATTATTATTTGAGAGATCCTCAAATCAGACACATATTTTTGGTGGGTTGATTTGAGGTACTTTACCGCGTCACGTTTTGTCCAAATCCTCTTTCGTAACGAGCAGAAATGAGCGCTGCACTACAGGATTTCCTTCCTTCTGTAAGTGACGGCATTTGAAGAAAACGCAGCATGTGATGTCATAATTTGCAAGCACGAAACACTATTTACTCCATACGGTAACTTCGTGTTTATAGTGCCATATGGGGCAAATATTGTTAACTGTCAGTACACGGTGACGTCACATGTGACGTTTTCTGAAAATGACGTCACTTAGGCCTAAAGAAGAGGTTGGAAATCTAAAAATGGTGCTCAAACGCTTTCCGCTTGCTGTGTCATAAAAAGGCATATACTTTTCCAGACAGTTTTGGGGTAGCACCTGTTCAACCAATGGTGCGCCTCCTGAAATCGCCAGTGCAGATCCAAGTACAAGTACTAGTACATTAAATAGTGTTCAAGGTCATTAAATAATATAATCATGGCTCTGTAATCCGTTTTTCTTCAAACCTTGAAAACAAAATGTTTCTATAAAGCAACATGTAACTGAAAAGGAAAGTTACAACCTTTAGCTGTAAACGATCATGTCAGGATTAATACATTACATCTACTTGTATATAGATAAGAAATTTCGTTGTGACCAGATAAAAGCGTCACAGAGAAGTAGGCCTAAACAAGTGTGCATTTAAATACGCTCGACAATGTTAAAGCAATGTTTAGTAACTTTGATTGTTATCGCAGCAATATGGGATGTTTGTGTTGCTGAAATTGATGATCCTGATCTGTTACTCAATAATCCTGAATTTCAAAATGTAATGGCGCGTTTAAGTGCTCTTGAAGCACACGATAAAATCCAACAGCAAAGAATTACAGAATTAGAGTCACGTGATCTTGTTCAACAGAAAACCATCTCTGATCTGGAAACAGTGGTGAGAAATCAAGAACAGCAGATTCAAGAAATGCAGACAATATTTGCAGGACGAGACCAAACTGATAATCCCCCGGTAGAAACGCCAACTGCTACGGACGATGAGATTACTGACAGAGTGACTAACGGCAATAATGAAGGTAAATTAAATTTCTGACACCAGGCGATTTAGAATATAATTTGAAACTACGTTACGGTTGAATATTTTTAATTAAATATCAACCTTTATGGATAAACATGTTTCAGATCTAATTGAATTTAAATTTTATGCAGAATAACATATTTTTAAATGATGTACGTAAAAAAGCTTTGTCACATATTGACATTCCTATCAACCAGATTTTTTTTACACTGAACAACTCTAGCCATGTACGTAATACCCTGGTCACATCCACGCTACGAGCTCCGTACGAGTAGGTTTCAGTCGAAATTTTGCAAAATCGCACGGAGTCCGTAAGGACATCGTTGACTCTTGGGAGGATCGTACGGATTTTTTGAACTCGTAGAGGACTCGGGGAATCTCTGAAAATGTTTCAAAGAGCTCCCGAGTTCTCGCCGAGCTCGTAGAAAGTTTCGATGTCGGGAGCAGCTAGCAAGGCCTCGTACGGGCACCGCAAGGGCCCCGGTAGAGCACGTACGGGCATCGCACGATGCTCGGGCGGATTTGGAACACCGCAAGAGCTTGCACGACTATAGCAGGGGAGTCGCATGGTCAACGTGCGGACATAGTTCGGGCCCCGTACGAATGCCGTACGAAAACAGGTGACTTCGTAGGTGATTGAATTAAATTATGTGGATGTCGGTAAGGTAACGTACCCCTTATCGAAATGTTAACCAATCCGCGTCGAGGTTTCAAACGTTGTTCGGTTGAAGAGAATTTGGTTTACTGGTTATCGTAAGATTTGATTGGTTTACACAACACTGATATGCTAATAGCCAAGCAATGTTAGTAGCCTACGACTCTACGACTGCGCCGAAAATTAATTAATTTTATGAAAATTCCGCTTTAACTTATGGATTAACTTTCATTTTCACAATATTGTATGGTACATTTCATGATTTTAGGTTCCTCTGTGGAAGATAACATTAAAAACAGAATACGACGACAATCACCGGAAGTGGACGCAGTCGCTTTTACGGCCATACTTGTTCACCGTTTAAACGACCTTGGCTTCAACCAAAACATTGTGTTTGACCGTGTAGAAACCAATATTGGTAACGCCTATAATCCCCATCATGGTGTCTTCATAGCACCAATCGCTGGCACCTACGTATTCCACGTGACAGTTTTCGCTCTCAAAAACGTGGAGATATGGTGTAAAATCGTCGTCAATGGAGTGAACAAAGTAGATGTTTACGCCCATGGTGATACAACTCACGATGATCAAAGTAGTCAGACGCTTGTTGTTCGATTAAACCAAGGTGATGACGTAGCAATTCAGAACGGTCGAGCTCACGACATGGTATACGGAGATGGAAACACATGGACGACATTTTCGGGTTTCTTGCTCTACTCTGATACAGCGACCAACGCTATTATTGGCTGAGTTAGTTCTGAACTATGTATTGTATGTACACAGGTCTTCGCTTAAATAAACAGATTTTAAAACATTTTAGAATTTCATGAATTCTTGTTCTGGTAGTTCTGCTGTAAGGTGTCTCTTACTCGTTAATACCTCTTTTACATGTCAAGTATTGGAATATGTGAAGTTAGAAATTCGAATTGAAGAAATCACTAAACTTAAATACAAGATGTATGTATGTGTCTAAAACTCAAAATTATACGGCGATACAAAACAGTCGCACTGAATAACATTCTCACAACTACATGTATAGACGGTGAACAAGGGAAATAATTCTTACACACTTCCAAGGTTTGTTCATGCGTTTGTCTCCCCTATAATAACACAGAAGAGACTCGAACATGTTGCTACACGATTGGATATCTGATCTCTGTGGAGAGTGGCCGAGTTCTGAAGATGGCGCACGTTCTTTTTCCTTGTTTGTAGTGTAGTATTGTTAGTAGTAGTGGTGGTTTGTTTACACAACAACGGACGGCCTTGATACCGAATTGAACATGTTTTATCCATGACCCTAGCTTTCGCTCACCCGCCGACATAAGTAATCCTCGTTTTGATATGTTGATGAAAGAAAACGACATCGCGTCGTAAGAATGATATAAGCAAACGACAACCATCATGACTCATACAAGAGAGTAACTGAAGATACTTGAAGTTGCAGGTCTACAGATTGAACTATAACGTTCGATAAGACTATGAATCATCGAAAGATAGATTAAAATTGACATTGACATTATTTGCTATACAGCGGTATGCTTTCAGACTGTGCTAACATATCCGAAAAAATCGTTTCAATATGCATGTTTGAGGAACGTATATTAGTCACAGCAACCACTCATTGCAATGAACAGATATTTTTTCTTCACTTAACAGGATAAAAAGATCGACAACTTTATACAAATGTGGATCGAATGATTAGTTCTACTCAACTTCACTCGAATTATTTCAAGAGAAATTGGTAAGAATTCATAAGCGCTTTGTAATCAGTTGACAGCGTATTCGTATGGCAAGAATGAATGATAATGAACAACTGCTCCACAATAAATCTATTATTTAGTTTCGACTGATATTTTGACCAATTTGATATAATTTCAATTTGCGGATAATGCTCGATACCAATTTGAATTTTCTATCAATATATAAATAACTAGCTGAACGTACCATCTTTATTTAACACGTACTGTTTACATATTTGTCTCTATACGAAATATGGGTAACTATTTGTTATATCAATGAGAAGGATTTAGACCCTGACAGATTGCTCGATATAAATTCATGTCCGCAAGAAGTATAGATTATTCCAAGTATTTATCTTTTTAATAAAAGTACACGTATAAAGTTTCATTTTCTATTATTTCACTGATAATAGTATTTAATGTTGAAATAGTATTCATGATTGTATGTTGAGGTATCTGGCACCAGAGAAATATAATTAAACGTCACAGAAATTGTCATAACTTCGATCAATCTATCAATCAATCGTTTCTTATAGTCTACTTTATAATTATTATAAGCCCATGGAATTGAATGTAACCCCCCCCCACGATTTCGTCACTCTTTATTTTGCACTTGATTCTAGTTTTAGAATCAGACAGCTTTCTGACTGGTTTCGACATATATTTCACTCACGATGGAGTCAATTTTCAGCAATCTGCGCCATTTTTTTTTTTAAATAAGCAAATTATTTGCTTAATAGCAAATTATTCCTGTGGCGAAAATTCACTATCAACATCCGGTTTTGATGTCTGAATTCATATGTAGTCGAGCCCTCGAACTGGTCCATTGTTCAAATGACAATGGTCGGTCGTTCGGAAAATATCTCTCGGAATATTTAACCAATCAAAATGTGCGTTGTTAATACATGTATTCGCGCGCAGAACAGATGTGGCCACAAGTAGGGAACGTCGGCAGAATTAAATATGTGTAAAATATGTTCTCTTTCTGCTGTTATATAAGTCATTTTTTCGGGCCAAGTTACAAGATAAATTCAATCTGAATTCAATAATTGCCAAAAAATAAACCGTTATATTACCTTTAATGTGGCACACAAAGGAATACTGACATCGGACTTTCCAAATTGCTGCCTGGGTTCAGTAAAAGAGTCAGTTATCGAGAATACGCGTCATAACCTGATAAACATTTGAGAGATCCTCAATTCAGACACATATTTTTGGTCGGTTGATTTGAGGTACTTTACCGTGTCACTTTTTGTCCAAATCCTCTTTCGTAACGAGCAGAAATGAGCGCTGAACTACGGGATTTCCAACCTCTCCTGTAAGTGACGGCATTTAAAGAAAACGCAGCATGTGGTGTCACAATTTGCAAGCAGGAAGCAATGTTTACTCCATACGGTCACTTCGTTTTCATAGTGCTATATGTGGCAAATATTGTTTACTGTCAGTACACGGTGACGTCACATGTGACGTTTTCTGAAAATGACGTCACTTAGTCATAAAGAAGAGGTTGGACATCTAACAGCGGCACTCAAACGCTTTCCGCTTGCAGTGTCATAGAAAGGGCATATGTTTTTTCAGACAGTTTTGGGGAAGCACCTGGTCCGCCCCATGGTGCGCCTCCTGAAATTGCCATAGCAGATCCAAGTACAAGTACTAACGAGTACATTAAATAATGTTCAAAGTCATTAAATGATATAATCATGACGCTGTAATCGGTTTTTCTTCAAACATCGAAAACAAAATGTTTCTATATAGCAACATGTAACTGAAAAGGAAAGGTGTTCAATCTTTAGTCACGATTTTTTTAACATCTACTTGTATATAGATAAGAACTTTCGTTATGACCAAATAAAGTCATTTTATTTAAAGGTGTCACAGAGGAGTAAACAAGTGTGAATTTAAATACGCACGACAATGTCAAAGCAGTGGTTATTAACTTTGACTGTTATCGCAGCAATATGGGATGTTTGTGTTGCTGAAATTGATGATCCTGATCTGTTACTTAATAATCCTGTATTTAAAAATGTAATGGCGCGTTTAAGTGCTCTTGAGGCACACGATAAAATCCAACAGCAAAGAATTACAGAATTAGAGTCACGTGATCTTGTTCAACAGAAAACCATCTCTGATCTGGAAACAGTGGTGAGAAATCAAGAACAGCAGATTCAAGAAATGCAGACAATATTTGCAGGACGAGACCAAACTGATAATCCCCCGGTAGAAACGCCAACTGCTACGGACGATGAGATAACTGACAGAGTGACTAACGGCAAGAATGGAGGTAAATTAAACGAGATACCTAGTCATTTCTGCAGGCGATTTACAATAGAATTTGAAACTACGAAAAGGTTGAACCTTTTTTGTTTGGTAATTGATGTACATGTACGTAAAAAGCTTTGTTACATATTGCCAGCAATATGACATTCCTGTCAACCAGAATATGTTTTCTTTCACTGAACTGTTGAATGTGACGATTTCTAACATGAAAACACATATGAAAAACCTTTTCAATGTAATCACACCTACTGTTATCCCATGTTCGTAATCAGACGATGAATTAGAAGATCTTCTTCGAATTGTCGAAGTTCCTACTGTCGTTTTGATGTCTAAAAGCTGCTACTTTTTGTCTTTGATACACGTCAATATCAAACTAACAGATTCTTTTTATCAAGTGAATCACAATTTGGATGGTTTGAAATATAAATATATATAGCCATCTGATAAGAGAACAAGTAATACATTGAAATAAACGGTCGGCCCAATCTGAAGCAAGTATATTACATGTAGTTGCAATGTGAAGATTAAGATTTGTTGAGCAACATAAAAAATTGCCGAGATGTTACGATGTTGGTCACTCGATTATGCTACACTATAGTAGCTCCGATACCTGTAACGTGTTTAAGGGGAGGTGACTTCGTAGGAGATTGGATAAAATCATCAGTGGATGTCGGTAAGGTAACGTATCCCTTATCGAAATGTTAACCAATCTGCGTCGAGGTTGCAAACGTTGTTCGGTTGAAGATAATTTGGTTTAGTGGTTAACGTAAGATTTGATTGGTTTACACAACACTGATATGCAAATAGTCAAGCCATGTTAGTAAGCTCTACGACTGCACCGAAAAATACATACATTAATTATATGAAAATTCCGCTTTAACTTATGGATTAACTTTCATTTTCACAATATTGTATGGAACGTACATTTCATGATTTTAGGTTCCTCAGTGGAAGATAACATTGATAACAGAATACGACGACAATCGCCGGAAGTGGACGCAGTCGCTTTTACGGCCATACTTGTTCACCGTTATGACGACCTTGGCTTTAACCAAAACATTGTATTTGACCTTGTAGAAACCAATATTGGTAACGCCTATAATCCACATCATGGTGTCTTCATAGCACCAATCGCTGGCACCTACGTCTTCCACGTGACAGTTTTCGCCTACGGGAACGCTGAAACATGGTGTAAAATCGTCGTCAACGGAGTGAACAAAGTAGATGTATACGCCCGGGGTGATCCAGCTCACAATGATCAAGGTAGTCAGACGCTTGTTGTTCGATTAAACCAAGGCGATGACGTAGCAATTCGGAACGGTCAAGCTCACGACCATGTATTCGGAGATGTAAACACATGGACGACGTTTTCGGGGTTTTTGCTCTACTCTGATGCAGCGACCAACGCTATTATTGGCTGAGTTCGGTTCTGAACTATGTAATGTATGTACACAGGTATTCGCTTAAATAAACAGATTTTAAAACATTTTAGAATTTCATGAATTCTTGTTCTGGCAGTTCTGCTGTAAGGTGCCTCTTACTCGTTAATGCCTCTTTTAGATATCAAGTATTGGAATATGTGAGGTTAGCAATTCGAATTGAAGAAATCACCAAACTTGAATACAAGATGTATGTACGTGTCTAAAACTCAAAATTATACGGCGATACAAAACAGTCACACTGCATTACATTCTCACAACTACATGTATAGACGGTGAACAAGGGAAATAATTCTTACACACTTCCAAGGTTTGTTCATGCGTTTGTCTCCCCTATAATAACACAGAAGAGACTCGAACATGTTGCTACACGATTGGATATCTGATCTCTGTGGAGAGTGGCCGAGTTCTGAAGATGGCGCACGTACATTTTCCTTGTTTGTAGTGTAGTATTTTTAGCAGTAGTGGTGGTTTGTTTACACAACAACGAACGACATTGACACCGAATTGAACATGTTTTATCCATGACCCTAGCTTTGGCTCACCCGCCGACATAAGTAATCCTCTTTTTGATATGTTGATGAAAGAAAACGACATCGAGTCGCATATAAGCAAACGACAACCATCATGACTCATACAAGAGAGTAACTGAAGATACTTGAAGTTGCAGGTCTACAAATTGAACTATAACGTTCGATAAGACTATGAATCATCGAAAGATAGATTAAAATTGACATTGACATTATCTGTTATACAGCGGTATGCTTTCAGACTGTGCTAACATATACGAAAAAATCGTTACAATATGCATGTTTGAGGAACGTATATTAGTCACAGCAACCACTCATTGCAATGAACAGATATTTTTTCTTCACTTAACAGGATAAAAAGATCGACAACTTTATACAAATGTGGATCGAATGATTAGTTCTACTCAACTTCACTCGAATTATTTCAAGAGAAATTGGTAAGAATTCATAAGCGCTTTGTAATCAGTTGACAGCGTATTCGTATGGCAAGAATGAATGATAATGAACAACTGCTCCACAATAAATCTATTATTTAGTTTCGACTGATATTTTGACCAATTTGATATAATTTCAATTTGCGGATAATGCTTGATACCAATTTGAATTTTCTATAAATATATAGATAACTAGCTGAACGTACCATCTTTATTTAACACGTACTGTTTACATATTTGTCTCTATACGAAACATGGGTAACTATTTGTTATATCGGTAAAACGAGCGAATTTGAATTGTAGTTTATTTTCATATTGGATTCAAATCTATTAACTTTGATCGCAAATACATACATACATACAAACGTAATGTTAAATGGGTCGCTGAAATTGATCCGATAAACTGACATCTCGTTGTCAATATCAGGAAATGTGCTTAAAGTTCACAGGGGCACGTCCATTATTCTGTAAAATACGAACACACGTACAATATTGTTCATGGAAAATGACTATTGATAAAATATAATGGGATGGAACAGAACAAGGCGTCAGAACAATGCATCAATATAAAATACAATACAAGTGACGGAACTGACTGACACAGAACTGAACGGAAGAGAACTCGACATCGAATACAAAAACAAAATGATTGAACAGAACAGTACAGAACAGAACAAGGTCTCAGAATAATATTAGATGATTTAATGTAAGTAAATTGAATAATATAGGGAAAGTTTTAAAGTAAGAAAAACAACACGGTCATGGAGGGTGAAATTACATGTCAAACGATTTTAACCATGTTAGTTTTTCCTTAGAAATACTTCCCTATAAATTTATCTATAAAATGATATTTTATGAATGCGAAATAATTTCCAATTGAAATTTACATAAGTACGAGTACGTAAAACAACGGTTTATAATATTTATAATCTTTTTTATGAAGCGCTTTCATGTAGCCGATACAAATGACGGACTCCCGTATACTTTGCGCATATCGCTATTCGCAGTAACAACGTGCCCCTGTGGGATATTAGATCTTCGATTTGTAGTCGCTTTATTCCGTAAGATCTGTTTCTCCCCACGTATAGAAATCAATGTCTTTTTGAGTTTACAATCGGTTAAAGTAGTATACAGTTGGTATCTATAATAAAGTTTAACAAAATACGGGAACAAAACATTGTGGAATTTTACACCGCAGTGCTTTTACAGCATTGGATTTTTTATAACGAGAGCACTGGTAAGTAATAACGTATGTTTATTTGAAACAAACGTTTACAAGTTTACTTTTTAAATTGGTTATGTTATATATTGACATACCAACATAATGCAGTCAGCTATCGGGAGGAATATGTATATTAAATGCAGATATTAACTTAATTGCAATAGTAACAACATCCGACCAAATAATTTTTTCGTATAAATTATTTAATGTGCGCTTTATTGAATTGAATTATTGATTCATTTTAACACTCTATCAAACAGTCGTTATCGTGTTTGTTTATTTAATGTTACACACGGTCTACATTGAACAAAGCATGCGACTAATCTATACCCTTGTTATTTGAGATTTTCTAAAACATATTTCATGTACATTGTATATCAAATTGGATTTTAAAAACTTGAATGTCTTGGTCAATGTATCGTATGTTCAATAGTTGACATTTACGATCAAGTCTTCAATGTATATAATATCATGTTGACAGTGTAGACCGTTAAATACAATACTGACTCCTCGCATGTTTGTTCATGATTGTATTCAACACTGTTAAATATTGATAGTGTTATAATCAGAGTTCGGATTTTTGAATTCCTATCAAATGTCGTATGTAATTTTTACAGACTGTGTTCCGTATTGTCTCAAAATACCGGTAAGCTATTTTGTGAAGCTAATGAAGAACTTTGGTTGTAGGAATTACGTACCGGTGTATGGGACTGTTTGATCATGCTTGCGTGAGAATCGGGGAACATAGCCCCGTTTGTTTGCAGTGCATTCTATATAGATCATGTTTCATTGCAATCATGTCGCTTTTAAAAATCAGCATTATCGTCGCTATTAAAAGAAAGAAGTGGATCTTGTGTGTCACATTTATTTCCTGACACGTTTCATTGTCATATATTAACAAAATTAGCTCCAATTACAAAAATAGGCTTATCCAGCCTTAAAGAATTCTAGTTCACCAACCTATTAACAAATTTAGCTCCAATTACAAAAATAGGCTTATCCAGCCTTAAAGAATTCTAGTTCACCAACCTATCAACCATTTCAAGAGAGCTGCAAGTTAGCCACCAACGTGCTATCTCTTCAATCAAAACTGAAATATTCCGAATAAATAAACCTTATTGACATCTTTCAACAGCTAAGTGTGCATTCCTATCAGATTACTTTATAATGAATCATATTGGCATTGCATGATTTACGAGATTTTAAGAGCCCTCTTCACGCAAAATCTGCTCTGATTTGTCGTCTGTTCAATCAATCAATCACTACGGTATAATATATCTTTCAAACGTTATACGAATAACCTTCGATTTTTACACATGTTCGGTATGTGTTTGTGATTTATGAAGGCTAACTTCAAGAATTTATTTAGTATAGCTAAATTGGTAACCATTTCTGCACATGTTATGACCATGTTGGCGTGATGCGTTACCAATCAAGCAGCAAGAGGACTTAGTCTATTCTGAGATCGCAAATGGAAATTGACATTTTACGCCAGTTTTAAGTTGGTTGAATAACAATAATTTGAAAGTCGCTTGAAACCGGAGAACTTGTGTTTCGTCCACATACATTATATCATTTGCTCTAAATTTGACTTTAACAAAAAACTTTAAGTCTGCTTAGTCTTAATTTTGGTCAAATGAAAAGAATTACGAAAACAACGCTATAACGCATATTAGACATTTAGGGGCTCAATGAAATCCCTTTTTGTGTATGCAAATTAGATTCTGTTAAGCCCATAGATCGTCTCAGACAAAATCCTGCGACGGATTACTAAAAATCGGATTGAAATTAAGGGACGACATTGTAGGGACAAAAAACGTGTCGCCTTTTCTTCTCTGAAAAGAAGCCAAAATAGTAAAAAACAGTATACACATTTTTACTCTCCAGACGTGTTGACCTTGACATTTGATAGTTCGTCTGCCAGGGGCTTAGTCTGAGCTCTGATAAATGATAATGCGATACATCGTGTTTTGAAGACGTTTTATTGCGAGTTCAGATAAATCGATGGTAAACATCACAATCGGATGAACTCCATGGTCATGTCAGTCACGTGACCGGCTTCATTGACTCAAGTTTATTGATCAAAGTGAAAATCACTATTGAACTCTCAAACACACATTTGTCTTCGAGCTTATCATGTACACTATCTAGTGTTGTCAGAGAACTTTAAATACAATGAACACCGAACGTATTGTAAGTAATATATCTGCTTTCTGCAATCTGGGTATTAACCACGCCGAAGTCATACAGACTGTAAGTATGGCCAATGTAGATATGTTTATGGAGTGTGAAATCACATATTGAGGCATAGAAAGAACATGTCAATATGGTCACGTCTCTGGTAGAATACACGTATTTCATTCACTTGATACATTTATCATGCATATGCATCATCGTAGTTTCATTTGAATACAACATCATGTGCTTATATTCCATACTAAACGCATAACTGTTATATAACTTATATTGGTGCAAGGTTCAAACATTTGTGTCTTTGCTAGATACGAGTAGATGGTAACTTAGTTTGCGGGATTAAATTAGATGATGAGAACATTGTCCTAATATGAAAAGATGTACCAACATTTAACATAGAATGTACTGCTCTCCTTACATCGGGCGTTTATTCCGATACCTTCATAATCACGGTAGTGGAATCAAAGCGCTGTGTGGGAGCAGTAAATTGTACTTACGATGTAGGTATGCATGTATTTCTTGGCACTTCAAAAATCACCTGCAGCTTTCCACGATTTAACGTATTTCACAAGGATAGACTATTGTGCTTTAAATTTGAGGCAATACTATATACAGTGTACAATGCAATCTCTTCAGAGCAACAACCTTTGTGTGACGCACATGTTTGCTGTTATTTAGAGGGTATTGCCATACAGAGGTTCAATTGATAGTAAAATCTCTCAATAGGAAGTATGATATGTTATATGAGGTGATAAATAATAAAAATGAATTCAGTCAGAGGGGAGGGGGGGGGGGGGGGTGAACGAAGAGTTGGGAAGAAATGGACATATTTTGATAAAGGTAAACAGCCTATATTCGGTTAACAAGAAAAAATCACTGTGTGACTACACTGGGACTTGAATAATGAAGTATTCCGTTCATAGATTGAAACCAGCTTTTTGTCGGCTGGAATTCATTTTGATAATACTTAATAATTCAAGTGAACTAATCAGATAAAAAGCAAATTTGAATTGGTGTCTTCCGTTGTTCAGTGGCATGTCATCTTTATTATTGACTTAAGATTGGATCATTTGTTATCGTTCATGTCACTTGTGAGTTTTTTGTTCTATTATTTGAAAATATTGTCTGTTTACATAATGATATCAAATGAAACTACACTTGTATTTCCTCATGTAGTTTGGATAGACGATGTTGTTCGATGCATGCGGTGTTGCAATAATTCCTACGACTTCTTTTACATAACAGCAAGTTTTTTTTCGGCGACATTGTTAATGAAACCAGATCAGTGTCTACACTCGTCTAATTGATTCGGAAGACCTCTTGCTAGAAAACATGTCCGAGTTCTTATTGTGCAGCAAATTCTGACCACAGAAAGTAAACAAAAACATTTTGATTTAAAATAATAGGAATACAATTAATACAGACATACGCAATGAATGATAAAATCACTGGTATGATACCCTTGTTTGGAATAATATGTAATGTCATTGGTTAAAATTGGCATCATAAGGCAAATCTTAAAAAAGTACATTTTTCGGTACCACAACCAATTCATCGATATTGGTTCGATTATTGTAGTGAAATCTTAACTTCAGACAAAAAAAAGAATTAATGCGGTGCCATTGCCCTTAAAGTTTAACTGGATGACTCTAGTGTCCTGACATACAATACAGTAATCATCAGGAAGCATCTTACAGCAAAAATGTTCGTTTTAAATTCAATACTTCATACTAAACGCAGTCTGAAATAAAATGCCTTATGGATCATTTGATTCGTTTACTTGAGAATTCATTTATCAACTCAGATATCTAGGATATTAAAGTATTGTTTGTAAATATAATGATCTGCCAAACGAGATACAATTATTATCTATTATATATTTTGATAGATCGCTTATCTAGCATATACAATGTATATCAATGGTATATAAAGACACCCTGTGAACTTAATACAGTAATTTATAAAGCGTATGTTTTACCAATACTAAACGCATACATGTATCATCAATGGTTCATTTAAATAAGATATCAAAAGGAGTTTGTTCTTTGAGAAATGAATGCCTCATTATTTATATTTTTATTCGAGATACTTATTCACTAGTTCATTTACACGCAAGCCATTATCACATTTTAATTTAACGAATTGAAATGAAATTGCAAACATAATTATGCCTTCATTTTTCTGTATAATGCAGAGCGATTTTGAAATAGCAATTTTATTGTGGGAATTTTGGTGTCTCGGTTTGATAACTGGGATTGTCAGTAGCAGAGTCAAGTTCGGTTTGTTTGTTGGTGTCGCCATGACGGCGCAAAATCTGTCCGAGTTCGTGAACTATTTGAACATTATTTCTTGTATATAAGTATGTAATTTCGTTATTTTTTAAGTGTTTCTGGCTTTGTAAGTATTGCATTTCTTGTTCTAGAGACTGAGTCGTAAAACCAGACAATACATCGGTGTACCCGATCAAAGTAGTGTTCAAGACAGTTGTTTGCATATTTGCCATCATATTAAAAGTCCTTCAACAACATTGCAGTAATCATAATATGTCTCGATTTATGTTTTTGTTCCTGGTACTAGCACGTCTGTATCTGCACCAGATCTAAGACATGTTGTCAATAGTTTTTCTCCACATTTGTGCATTTGTTTTGATTCATAATGAGTTAAAAAAAAGTCTCAATACGTTTTATTTTCCATAATTATATCATTGAGGTTCACAGACACATGAGCAAATAATACAGAATACAATGACATTTTTTTTTAACAAAGTATCTATCGTTTTCTAGTGTATTACATAAAATAAGATTTTAATCAAAGTGATCACATTTATAACTTGTGTTCTGATGCAACACTGCATATGAATATTCATTACATACACATGAGCTATATTGACAACAAGTGAAGTCATATTGATGTATGTATACATGTATTCTTGAGTTAATTTATTTAAACGATGCGAGAAAAACAAACCCGGAGTCATAGCCTGGTACAGTAAACCTCAATAATAAGACCACCATTGGGACCCGTGAAAACTGGTATTATCTGACTTATCGAAGTGGTCTTAATATTGAGTTTGAATAAACAACAAAACAATGAAAATGGACTTGAAAATGGTGTTCTTAATTTCGAGGTGGTCTTAATATTGAGGTGGTCTTTAAGTTAGGTTTTACTGCACATTTATTTTCGACGGTGTATCTCTGCAGTTAACTAAATACAAAAGTTAATAACCAAAGTCATGACAGTAGTCAAAATATTGTCGTTACTTTCAACGATCATAAAAATACTACAAACACTTATAATGTAGCATTGAATACCCTCTCATACAGATTTCTACTCTCTGCATACTCGTTGTCAAGATCAAATTATTTGTTTGTGTACATTAAATACACCCAAAGCTACGTGAGACATCTCCAATTGATTTACATTAACATTGCATATGTTTAGTGAATATATGAGGAAAATCATTATATCTAAACAATTTGTAAGGACTGCACCGCCTTTTCTTTGTAAGTAGGGAGTTAATTATTCAGTAATAAATAATTCTGCACTTTATTTCCCTATTTTTCTATCCCATAACCGACAATGAAAAGAAAATAATCCTTGGTTTACGACTGAGAAGAACGAAAATTGATCACTTCTTATCTAAATTAGACGTTTATGATCGCGCGGGGACTCGGTTAGATTATTAGAGTGAATAGATCGTAAATAAAGACTAGAATGATTTGTTTCAGCATGTCACATATTATGTTAAACAAGTTATAGCATTCTTATTATGATTGAAAGTATTGATATTTATCGTGTTGAAACCTGGAACAGTTTATGAGAGAATGTTTGAAGCATTTTAGTACATGTAGTCAAATTGTTTGAAAATCCCCAATGGAGTTAAGTATAATATATCGGTAAATGTAGAAAAGGAGATAATGTCATCGAAGATATAAAATTGGTGTTAAAATCCTTGACTAAACTAAAGTTATAACGTTTCCTCTATATATCGTACAACTAGTCAATAAATGATAATTATATATTAATACAGTAAAACCTCACTTAAAGACCACCTCAATAATAAAATTATCAACACAAAATTAAGAACACAATTTTCAAGTCCATTATCACTATTTTGCTCTGTATTCATCCTCGATATTAAGGCCACCTCAATAAAAATACCAGTTTCAAGGGTCCCAAAGTTGGTCTTATTACTGAGGTCTTACTGTACATAAATATTTAAACATGTTTCTGTATACCTTATTAAGGTATGTAATTGTCCGATACTGAACTGAGCTTTGATCTGGATAGCAACCCGATATTTTTGTACTGGTACTGTATCGTTTTATCGTTTTATTGAATGTGGTGGAGCACATTAATGTCATAATTCTGATAATTCGGATATCTTGAATGAAATGTTTGTTGGTGGAACCCCGGAAGACACATAGAAATGGTTCCGTCTCAATAGTTTAGCTTTTCTGTGCAGACTTCTGTCATTTTACCCGTTTATAACAAGTGTTAACATAAGAATCTAAAACATAAAGGCTTGTCGATTCGTGGCTCAAAGACATTGACTCTGGACGTTTGATTGGATCTGTATTTCTTGATCTTAGGAAAGCTTTTGATTTAGTGGATCATAGAATTTTACTTGAAAAGCTCCGAATGTACCACTTCTCGGAAAACTCGTTAGCTTTGATGCGGTCTTATTTGATAAATAGAAGGCAATGTGTAAAAATCGGATCCAACAAGTCAACCTTTCAAGAGGTCAAATCCGGTGTCCCACAGGGATCTATTCTTGGTCCCCTCCTTTTCCTAATATATATCAATGACATTCCATTTTATCTTCAAAATTCGACCATCGATCTCTACGCAGATGACTCAACATTACACTTATCTGGTTATAACATTGTCGAAATACAGCAGTCCCTACAGGGCGATTTGGACATGGTTTCTGATTGGTGTTTCCGGAACAACATGTCCATTCATCCTAATAAAACTAAATGTATGATAATTTCAAATGCTAAAAGACCTGTACTAAATTCTTCGCTATCACTTTATGTAAATAATATCACTCTAGAACAGGTAAGTAGCCACAATATGCTTGGAGTAATCATTGATAAAAATCTTCGCTGGAATGCACATATAGATCACGTATGTCACAAACTCAAATCAAAGTTAAATTTATTAAAAAGAATAAACTATATCTTAAACACCAACACAAGGAAATTATTCTACAATTCTTACATATTATCTTCAATGGACTATTGTTGCCCTTTATGGTGTCGAGGGCTTGTAGCAAACAACAAGAAAATATCCATAATACAGAAAAAAGCAGCAAAAATTATTCTACATAGACCACAAATAACACCATCACGACCCTTATTCATTGAATTAGGGTGGCTATCATTTGAAAATAGATGTAAATTTATCTCAGCAACTATAGTTCATAAATTCTCAAATAATAAAATGCCCACTTACTTTCATGATATAATTTCTTTCACCCATAATTCTACATACTCATTAAGATCCACCACCAACAATGACATAGCACCCTTTTCATTTAAATCAAATTATGGTAAACAAACATTCTCTTTTTATGCTCGTGAGGTATGGAATGCAATTCCTGTAAATATACGTTGTCTGTCTGATACAGAAACATTTAAAAATAATTATAGGAACTACTTAATGCTTAAACAATGATATCAATAATATTTCATTATTGTGTATGTATGTGTCTTATGTGAGGTGTCTGTTATTGTTGTTGTTTTATTACAATTTTATTTTCAGATTATCTTAACTTTTGTAGTTTTTAATAGTCTCATTTACATCCTGATGTTAAAACATGATGTACATGTACAATGTATTGTGTATGCGTGTGTGAATGCGTGCGTGATTGGGTGTGTGTAGGTGTGCGTGTGTGAATTCTTGTTTATTTGTGCGTGTTTATATTGTTAATAGAAGGCCATATTGAAAAAAAGATGTACAATTTATTGTTAACCTTAACTATGTAACCTTCTGAAAATAAAGAATTTATTATTATTATTAACGTAAGCGACACAAATGTAGATTATTTGACCGTCGCCAATGTCACGGAAAAGCACAACCTGTCCAACCCGGGAATCGAACCCGGATCCGTGCCGGGTGACAGTCTAGCGCTCTACCAACTGAGCTAGCAGGGCGGGCTTCGTCACGATCGAGAAATTGCGCATAGAATGAGACGCTCATGTTTGTTGTAAAAATGTTGCGATAGAAATGATCGACATCAGGATATTTCTAAAATTCATAGACCCAAAATTACTTGCTTTCTCGCCCTTTATCACGCTGCTCAATTTTGTAATATGATTGTTGCTGTTTTTAAGAAAAAAACATTTTCAATGTTCAATATGCAAATAAAATCTTTAATGATCAATAAGCCCCTTTTATTTGTGTTTTCAATCTATTTAATTAAGCAGAAAAAACTATTTGTTAATAACATACAGCTATATAACAATGAATGCCTCTATCGGTGTCCGCTGAATTTGGATTATTTGCTTCAATAATTCTAAACATAAATTGACTGTCACGGCATATTTCCTCAAAGAAGTTAACAAACAGGGACGCTATACTAAAATAATTCACAATAGTGAACGTTTTTTTCCGCGGTTATAAAAGTTTTTAGTCTCTGCTTGTTCGGGTAGCGTTATTTTGAGACACGCTGAACGTACGTATAGAAAAGTTAAAACCCGATCATCAGAACAAATGGAAATGTCAGAAAATCTTCCAATAAAATCCCAAAGTGTTTCATTTAGATGAGGACACAATTAAACAAGGAATATCTTTAAAAAAAACAGTCGGCGCAATCTGAAGCTAGCAAATGTGTTGCAATGTAAAGGTTAAGACTTGTTAACCACTCCTGACAAGGTCAACGGCAAAGAAAAATGCAAATAGCCCAAGAATACAATACAATAAATATAACATTTCAATAGTGATTTACAATACATATTGTTCTAAGTTCTAAGATATAATAGTAAAGTTTATCACCATAATTACTTGAATATAACTTAAACGTATATTTACCTACTATAAGAAGTAATTACTAAGTAAATACGATGTGCGCAAATTTGAAGCTGTGGTTGTTACAAATAAACATTACAAAGAAAAAGAAAATCTTGCTCATATTAGGTTCCTTTAAGTCAAGCGACTCATATGCTTAAACATTCTGCACAAAATACCAATTATTAACTAATTTGAAGGAGATTTAAGTACACGTGGAGAATATTTGGGCGGCTTTTGGTACATTTGGGTTTCCAAAAACAATATACACGTCATTTTTATTTTCGTTTTGGTCAACAGATAGATAGGCCCTAACGAAAAGCTAACCAACCCGCGTCAATGTAACAAGCATTGTTCGGTTGATGAGAATTTGGTTTAGTGGTTAACATCAGATTTGATTGGTTTACACAACGCTATTAATCAAATAGCAATGCCATGTTAGTACGGCTGTGCCGAAAAAGCACAGCAAACTATTTGCCAGCATTTTGATTGTTTCCTGGGTAACTGACTAAAACTAGTGCTTGAATGTGAAGTCCACAATTCAAACTTGCCCAATGCAGGAATCGGCGAGCTCACAACCTTCGGACAAGCAGTCAGGCGCGCTATCCTCCCCTCGTTGCATTTTAGGACATATTACTTCATCAATGTTCTATATTTAGCGTTTTGAACGTTTAACCGTGATCGACATAAAATACTGGTGTTGCCTTTTTTCCAGAGTTCAATTGATTGTTGCCATAAAAAGCGTTGTTCACAATAATATAAATAATTTATTAAAGAAATGGCCCATCATTTCAGTGTCTACATACACTAGTGCAAGCTAGCTTATTTTACCAGCAATATACATTAATTGGTGTCCGTTTATTTGATATTTGATACAGAGCAGTTATACGCCATTATTTCAACGGTCAAATAACCGTACAAAACTATTTTGATATCCTCAACGTAAGCATTCATTGTAAACAATTGACTTGTTGCGGAAAATAAAGGAAAGGAACCAATTAGCTAAAATAACGAGGCTTCAACAAATAGTTTTAATTGAATACAATCAATTTGTTAAATACACAAGCACACGAGCCTATCTACAATACATTATACCATAATCCACATGTTGCTATTTAGACATCAATATGGCTTGTTGTTAAGTGAACAAAACGAAAACAATCAGTCGGCTCGATGTTGGCAAATTGATTATTTGTCGAATATACACCATTACGACTGAGATGTGTACGCTATAAGCAAGTTGTAAGGAATCGATAGCTTGCAATGTGCAAACAATACCTACCACGTACGTACATGTCTACCAGTTTGACCATTGAAAACTGGTCTTGTTATTGAGGTGGTCTTAATATTGAGGTTGAATAAAGAGCAAAGTAGGATAAATGAACTTGAAAATTGTGTTCTTAATTGTGAGGTGGTCTTACTGTAGTTAGTCTTATATCGCAATCGCCGCCACCAAAGGAGGATAAAAAAGCTTTGCCCACATTTTAAGACAACATACACTATGACCCTGGTCAATGATTCAACTTACCGACATATTGATAATTATTACACAAAACTGAATCACTACTGTATATTTCTTAAATCTTAATCCTATTTAAATTAGATTTTCTATAAACCTAATCTCAGACATACAAACTACGATAACGTCAAATTCTTCGTATATGAAACCAATTGAATTTATGACATTGTTACCGACTGTAAGCATGTCATGACACACAAGTGGTAAATCTACTTAAAAATAACGCTACCAACGTTTTTTCAAGTAGACATTTAGTTCAGTGCGTTTCTCCCACGCTTGAAGTGATATATAGCCGATAGATCGATCTTTTCACATCGATACTTCACGATTTCAAATGATGGGAAGTGGTTTTGTGTATATCTATACTTGCCTACTAAATATGGACCAGTGTTCATAGTTCATACAGTTTCAAGGGCATTTTCAAGGGCGTAATAACGCTTTCATTTCGCGTTTGTACACCTTTAGCATCATATAACAACTTCTTGCGTTTTTATGCGTTTTGATATTCGGATCGTTTTATAACGTTATTACGAGTTTTGAATACATTTTTTCTATCAGAAGCCCTAGTAGGCTTTCGTAATTATTTAACGTGTTATGATTACATTCTAGAGTAATATGCACTATCTTTAAATACGAAATATTACAAAGTAAAAATTGTCATAATTTATCATACATTGTGCCGTAAGTGTTGCTTAGTATATTTTAGTTAATATTTTCCTTGTTTAGTCTCGTAGAACCATTTTACATATTCGTGTGCAGAACTGGAATTTGCTCGGATGCTATGAGTTCAATAGCGAATATCATTAACTGTATAGATAGTTCCCACATTTACACTAGTTGCCTCCCTTGTTCAGCCGAATAGTCGGCCATATTGATGGGCAAATTTCCTTAAAGTTTATAGGAAATATAATGTTAACGATGATAAAATAAAATCAGATATATAAAAATAACTTATTCATTATGCTCATGTGGGCAGATGGCTCAGAATGTCAAAGAAAGCGTGGTTGTCACATGCAAATTCACTTGGTATTTTCTCAATTATCACATATTTGGGAAATACTCCTATAAGTGCTTATCAGTTTTGCCTATCAAAATGGCTGATGATTAAGAACAAGGGAAGTAAATATTGTACATGTGGGAACTATCTTTTGGCTTGCTAGTTGATGATAGCAGATATCCATTTGTGCTTTGTTAAGTTATTGAGTATGTTTTATGTTCGGTGTGTGTTTTTATGTTAGCGTGTGTCAGTACGTGTGATGTTGGTGTTATAGTAGCGTTTATGTTATTGTAATTGTATTGTATTTTGTTATGTGGCTACTGTGTTCGCCAGCATATATGTGATAGATAGGAAAATTCAATTATATACAGTAAAACCTCATATAAAGACCACCTCAATAATAAGACCACATCAAAATTAAGAACGCAATTTTCAAGTCCATTTTCACTATTTTGCACTTTATTCAACCTCAATATTAAGACCATCTCACAATAAGAAGACCATTTTTCAAGAATCCTAAGGATGGTCGTATTATCGAGGTTTTACTGTAACCATGTCTAGATGATATAATGGACACTGTTCCGTGTATTTGTAATGCAATCCATTACACTATAATGAAGAGAATAAAGCGAATTATATGATTCTTATTGAAATTGTCTTTATAATTGATAAGTCTATGAATGATTATGATTTTTTAAATTTGATAATATTAATGATGATGATTTTTGTGATGAACAAAACACATAAAAAGTTGATACCAGACCGTAACATATGATCATTACAGAATACTAGCGATCTTCATGTGTCAGTAATACTGTGACGTTGATTTTATTTGTTTGCGTAAACGCATTGGTTCTTATTCATAGTCCAACATCTAAATTGAATAATTTAATTTCTATGAACAGTGAAAACAGTGTTCTAAGGAATGCCAGGGAAGAAAACCGGAAGAAAGAGTCGAACGTTTGGTACCCAGACATCGGGACAAGAAAGAGAAGGCAGCGCCGGTCAGGAAAAGGGGGTTCAAGTTGGAACATATCCGGATATAACTGAAAAAGCATCGGTAACCATGGAGAAGGGAAGAAAGGATATCTTTCCAAAAGTAAGTTGAGTCTACACATGTCAAAACTGACAATCGAAATATCCCAAACGTTACAGTAACAATAACAATAATTTTAATTAGCCTTTAATTTAAACGTTACAAAATCTGTAACTCAACTAAGTATTTCGAACTATTTTTCGAAGTATTTGGACAATGACTGATTTTGAATTACTCGTATAATTACTTACATGGGGGTTTTATTATATTTTCCATTATGGAACTTTGATATGTATCGTAATTATATACAGAATCTGGAAATATTCCAGTAGTGCGTAAAATATTCATCAAATAAGCAAATGTCTGTAAGTTCCAACTGTCGCACTCGTAGACTGGAGATAATTAATTCACCCTCGTAGACTGGTGATGATAAATTCACCCTCGTAGACTGGTGATGATTAATTCACCCTCGTACACTGGAGATAATTAGTTCACCCTCGTAGACTGGAAATAATTAGTTCACCCTCGTAGACTGGAGATAATTAATTCACCCTCGTAGAATTGAGATAATTAATTCACCCTCGTAGACTGGAACTAATTAGTTCACCCTCGTAGACTGGAGATAATTAATTCACCCTCGTAGAATGGAGATAATTAATTCACCCTCGTAGACTGGAAATAATTAGTTCACCCTCGTAGACTGGAGATAATTCATTCACCCTCGTAGACTGGTGATGATTAATTCACCCTCGTAGACTGGAAATAATTAGTTCACCCTCGTAGACTGGAGATAATTAATTCATCCTCGTAGACTGGAAATAATCAGTTCACCCTCGTAGACTGGTGATGATTAATTCACCCTCGTATTATGGAGATGATTAATTCACCCTCGTATTATGGAGATAATTAATTCACCCTCGTAGATTGGAGATGATTAATTCACCCTCGTAGATTGGAGATGATTAATTCACCCCCGTAGACTGGAGATAATTCATTCACCCTCGTAGACTGGAGATAATTCATTCACCCTTGTAGACTGGAGATAATTCATTCACTCTCTTAGACTGGGGATAGTTAGTTCACCCTCGTAGACTTGAGATAATTAGTTCACCCTCGTAGTCGATAATGATTAGATCACCCTCGTAGTCGGTAATAATTAGTTCACCCTCGTAGACTGGTAATGATTAATTCACCCTCGTAGACTGGAGATAATTAGTTCACCCTCGTAGACTGGTAATGATTAGTTCACCCTCGTAGACTGGTAATGATTGATTCACCCTCGTAGACTGGAGATAATTAGTTCACCCTCGTAGTCGGTAATGATTAAATCACCCTCGTAGTCGGTAATAATTAGTTCACCCTCGTAGACTGGTAATGATTAATTCACCCTCGTAGACTGGTAATGATTAATTCACCCTCGTAGGCTGGAGATAACTAATTCACTCTATTAGACTGGAGATCATTAATTCACCCCCGTAAACAGGAGATAAGGAATTCACCCTCGTAAACTAGAGATAATTTATCCTATGGTATTTGTCCTCGGACTGAGATTCATCATGGGGAAGTTGTTGGCAGCTGGCAGGACGACATGCGAGTTCTAGTTGGAAACCCGGGAACACTGGTTAGGACAACTGACTGCCGAACATAACTGAAATACTGTTAAAAAATATTTCATCGTACCTATCAAAATACTTTTACTCTACCACCATTCATTATAAACATATTGTTTGCAGATAAGCAAAGCAACTGGAGAAGTGTTGTTGTTCATAAGGGGCAAGAAGGAATTTGTACAAAGATTGAAAAATGCTTTCACAAAGGAGAAACGGGTAGTTGAAGGCTATGCTGGAGAATATATCGGCATTTCGGAAGATGTGAGTAAAAGATATAATTAATTTGTTATATTAACTGTTTGTCTTTGTATAGTTTGCTTTGATGACATGATCAGAGAACGTTTTATAGTCAGTTGATGAGACAAAATTATCTTTCTCTATCGTATTGTGGTGTGTCCGTTGCTAATTTTTGTTCGAAGTTATTTTGACGTTCAAACGTTCAGTAAAATTTTAACTGTCTACCTGAAAGTATTTAAATCACGACACCTTTGATGTGTTGCCAACATAATGTTTTACACTGGGAGACGAAACTCCAGCTAAACAATGTACATTTAAGGTCAGCGGCTAAACAATACACATGTTTTTCCAATTCGATGTATTTTTGCCTTTGGTGAACCAAAATAAAATCTATATTGCAAAAAATCGTGATTTATGTTTGAAGCAAAATACGACTGCCAGTATATGAATGTTTTTATCAATAACGATGTGGGTTGGAATTAACTTCATGCCAGCGTGGATTCATGTTTCCATTACAGCGGCTTATGAATAAATCAGTTCTGTTTGGCAGTATTGTTATTGTCAACTATGAGGACATTTGCTCGTCGTCATCGTGATGACACGGTTTGGGTGTTTACTAAAATATTGATGGGAATGCAAAGTAAACATTTTATATCCTGTATTGATAAGAAATCTAGTAGAAGCGAACTACTGTTTGATATTCATTATAACAATTTTAACAGACTTACTCGTTTATTTTTATAAGTCAGGTTACCTTTTGATCGTACTTAAAAATCAAACATCTCTTCATAAATGTCAACAGAGAATGTGAGACTTAATTACGTGACTATCATATAACAATTGTTGACTTATAAAAGCAATCATATTGTACACTTCCATTATCACGTTAAATATTTATGATCGCGGAATCATGTGACTAAACAAAGTGAATTACATACGGATATTTTAAGCGAGTGATTAATGTTTGCTAAAATATTAATACATGTATGTTATTTGGTTACATTTTAACTGTTCATCGCCATTAAATGAAGTCGCCCGCAATTCAGATTTTCAAAGACTAATATACAGTAAAATCTAAATAATAAGACCACCCTTGGGACCCTTGAAAACTGGTTTTAATATTAATGTGGTCTTAAGATTAAGGTTGAATAAAGAGCGGAACAGGCAAAATGGACTTAAAACGTGTCTTATTATTGAGGGGGTGTATAAGTGAGGTATAACTGTACAAACATAAATGTCACTGGTAATTTTAATTACATCCGTTCTTCGTGTCATTTTACTCAGTGTATTTCTTGTGTCCATTTGCTTTTAGAGTCGAGCGTGAATCTGTGATTTAAATGAAAAATTTAGTATAAACCATTACACTCAGCATTAAAACTCACACTCAGTCAAAAGAGTTACGCTCAAATCTAAAAAAAAATTCTCAGCATTCAACACACACTCTAATCTCCAAAATCAGACTCAACAGAGAAGGTTTTGAGGCTGAGTGCTGAGTGCAGGGCATTGAGTATCAATTAGAATTTCGGGCCTTAGTTTCAAATCTCACAGAAAGCTTTATAGAAGTCACAAAGCGGATCCAAGGGAGTGGGTGCGCATCCGGCGCCCCATAAATTCCCCACCCTTACATGTATGTCTACGAATATATACAGAGATCTTTAAATATAAGATTTTTCAAATACAAACGTAAACCAGTCTGATTTATTGCAGCATTATATTCTATAAAGAGGATGTTAATAAACAAAGAATAAAACACATTCATTGCCGTTTTTTAAGGCTTGAGCAAAACCAAAAAGTGACCAAAAAGGTACGCCTCCTTGCTAAGCCCAAATCCTGGACCAGCCTCTGGTCGTCATGTTATCGTAACAAAAAGACTTAGTTCCTTGTTTTCTTACAGTTGAAGAGATACGAGGGTGATCAGTACAGGGGTTTACCCGAACAATGTATTATACTTATCAAGTTCGGCAGTATGGAAAAAGCAGAAAGATGGACACAGTCTAGCTGTAATTTCAAGCAGAAAGACTTTCCATCTCCATCAGACGAGATAGAGATGTTTGCTGCACCAGCCAGTTATCTTCCCAATGAAGGTACGAGTACACATAACGACAAACAATATACATATACTGAGCAACTATTGTGGCATGATAAAACATTTTGTATTGTACGCCCTTTATAAGGAAGCAATCTCGAGGTTATGGCTGCTTTCTGGTAAATAAGTAAGGATCTACAGAAATTGTTCATTTATTCTGAATATAGCCTTAGAACTGGAGTCTGACATGGTAAATTCGCTGGCGTAAAGTTATGATACAAACATATACAAGATATATTGTTCAATACAAAATATTGGAAACGCTTAAATAAGCTGTAGATACGTATCAAATTGACACTTTTTGTGCTCAAAGTTACACAGAATGCAATGCATTTAATACTCCTTTAATGCATTACAGACAGACTTAATAGCTGTGATTAAGCAGAACTTTAAATAGTTTGGAAATTAATAAATGGAACTCCCTATCCCCACGACTAGAGCTCCTACTGCACTGAAGTAATCTCTAATGCGCCTACGACTAGAGCTCCTATTGCACCTAAGTAATGTCTAATGCGCCTACGACTAGAGCTCCCATTGCACCTAAGTAATGTCTAATGCGCCTACGACTAGAACTCCTATTGCACCTAAGTAATGTCTAATGCGCCTACGAATAGAGCTCCTATTGCACATAAGTAATGTCTAATGCGCCTACGACTAGAACTCCTATTGCACATAAGTAATGTCTAATGCGCCTACGACTAGAGCTCCTATTGCACCTAAGTAATGTCTAATGCGCCTACGACTAGAGCTCCTATTGCACATAAGTAATGTCTAATGCGCCTACGACTAGAACTCCTATTGCACCTAAGTAATGTCTAATGTGCCTACGAAAAGAGCTCCTATTGCACATAAGTAATGTCTAATGCGCCTACGACTAGAGCTCCTATTGCACCGATATATAGTCATCTTAATATCAGTACCCGGGACTTGGGGAGTATTTCTGCAATATATATCGAAACATATAATTTATTGACAGTCGCGGCTTATACAACACAACTGTCGATGACAGCAGCATTAGTGACATTTAGGTGAAATACACCACAAATGTATATATTTATTTCAGATTTAACAGCATTCCAGCTCACAGAAATGTACGGGCTACATGTCACACCAGAAGATTTCAATGAACGTTATGTCGTACCAGTATCGAAATTGTTGAACAAAAGGCAGATATACCACGGCGTTGTTGCCACACATAGCGTGAATCGACTCAGGAATTGCATGATACGTCCAGATACGTACATTCTACTCAATTGTGCGGATGCTGAATCTAATTTAACTGATTTTTATGATGCTGGTAAGATACATGTATAGCAAATGATTCGTACACTAAGGCATTGATGTACAGTAAAACTTCAACCTTTTGGTTCCTTTGAAAACTTATCTTCTTGTTGAGAAAACTTCAACCTTTTGGTTCCTTTGAAAACTTATCTTCTTGTTGAGAAGACTTCATCCTTTTGGTTCCTTTGAAAACTTATCTTCTTGTTGAGGTGATATCTTATATTGAGTTTGAATAAGAGCAAAAATATGAAAATGGACTTGCAAATTGTGTTCTTAATTTTGAAAAAGTCTTGTCATTGAGGTGGTCTTTAGGTAAGGTTTTACTGTATTTGCTGATTGTTATTATTTCCACCCTTGCCTGTCGTTCATGCTGTCCCAATATGTTATGCTCCACATGGAAGTAGTGGGCGAATAGCTGAACACTGATGCTCTGCATCAAAGAAGAGGATGAGCACCGTTTCAGGCATGTTGGTCCGTCTCTCTGTCGGTAGACCATTTGGATTCCTGTCAATTTCTGTGGAACATTTGGGTCTTAAGCAGTTAAATTTCAAGGGATGCTCACCTGTAATCAGTATTAAACCCATCTCTATTGTATTACGCGGTCAATAGGTCAAAGGTGAGGGTCATGACGTCCTTAAGACTGAATATGGTTTCTGATCAATAACTGGAGAATGTTTATGCTTATTGCCATCAAACTTCATAGGTCGATTACCTGTGGACAGCAGATGAAGCATATTGCTCTGGGGTCAAGAGGTACAACGTCAAGGTCACAGTTATTGCTCTGGGGTCATGAGGTACAACGTCAAGGTCACAGTTATTGCTCTGGGGTCATGAGGTACAACGTCAAGGTCACAGTTATTGCTCTGGGGTCATGAGGTACAACATCAAGGTCACAGTTACCTCAAGACTGAACATGATTTCTGATTATCAAGTAGATAATGCTCGAGTCCACAACCATCATAATTCTTAGGGAAAATATATGTGGTCACCTTATGACCTCGTTGTTGGAGGGTGGATATATACTAGGTCAAAGTCAAGGTTACAAGACTTGATGTTTTTTTAATCAATAGCTGGAGAGTTGGACATTTTGTAAACTATTAGTGTTTGAATGAATATAATTATGTACATTTCGGTCAGTTGATTTTAGGTAGTCTATATTCCTATTAATTATACTGTGTTTGTACAATTTATTTAAATACTTCTACATTGTATAGTACAACATATTATTTTTTTAATTTTCAGCTGAATACAAAAAATACAAAGACTTCAGACAGTGTGCAGTGGCTGAAACCAACACTTGCTTCTTTACAATAAAGCGACTCTCCAGCACATAGACATAGCACGACAACCCAGGCTGCATTTATATCAGTCATCGTTTACTTTGTATCATCTTTATATCAAATATTCCTACCATTTAGCTGATGGAATATTTTCTTTCTATGACTTTGTTGTAATCAAAATGATTTAACCTTATTGACAGAAATTCTTGTATAGTTGTAGAGCTTTGAATGTAACAAACATACATCCCTGTAGTGTAACTTTGTGTTATCATGTACTTGTATTGAAGATAAAAAGCAAAAATACTGCTTTTCAAACACATTATTATTATAAAATATCTACAGAAAATATGGGAATTCCATATGACTTCCCTTCAAACATACAATTACATGTAGTGCGTGTGGGGCAGTACTTGGTCCATTTTGGTGAAATTGAGTCATAACTCTCTCTACAAGCATAAACACAGTATTTGACTCAATAATGTATGTTTATCAGCTGATATTTTACAAGAACATTTACTATTACCTGTTGTACCAGTACATTTTGAGAAGGAAAACAAGAAGTATGTTAAATAATGATTATTCTAATTAAATGTAATACATTTTGTTTGGGTTATGGTTATACATGTGATAGCATCGTGATGATATTCAGTAAGTAATTCATTATTAGGATTTATCATACATGTCTTAATATTTTATTCACATTTCTTAACCTTAAAGCTTAATAACCAGCGTAGATCAATGCAAGCCGATCGCTGTGTAGTGTGAACATTGCTTACGCTACAGTATTCCATTGATTAGACTTGAATTTGGAATACTCCAACTGAACAATTTCTCATTGAAGAAAGTTTGACTACCAGTATGTAATTTTTTTTTTTAGTATTGTGATTATTTATACCAGAAACTGTGATATTATTTTGTTTAGTCTGTATTCCGTCCCATGTTTGTAACTCATCTTATATTTGTTTCTATGGTAACAAGAGGCTGTTTGAAACTCATTTCTAAATCATGCGTGAGTAAGGGAACTGTCATTGGTTACAGATACTTTGTGTTTAAAACAGTTTTATGTTTTATATACATGCAGTTTTAAGCATTTTTCTTGTCATGTATTTTTTTAAATGTTTACATATAAATATCCATTGATTGTTTATAAGAAAAGGAATTGACTTATTTAATCAGAAGCAATGAAATGTCTCGAGTTAATTGCAAATATATAAAAAGCAATAAACTGAAAATGGTGTTGTGCGTTTCTTCACAGATTATTACAAAGATACTTATTTTGTATTATCTACATGTATAGATCTTTAGATTGAAGAATAGTATTCAATATGGAAGTTAATTTCTTATCTATTATATTTAAAGAACCTGTGTATTCATATTATTTTAATATAGATATGTTTCTGTAGACCTTTGATCATGAGATTTTATTGTAAAAAGAAACTAATTAAAACAAATTAGTCTTTTTCAAAAGATGTGCTATGACAAATTGCAGCATTCAAATGTTTTTGAGAAGGGTAAAACGTCAAATATGTAATGTATATTATATGCATTTCCATTGTGCATCACCAATTTTAATTAACATCAAACAAAACATACTTGCAGCTTTTAGTTTGTACTAAATATATCAACTTTATTTTATACTCTTGTTTATACCTCATCTTGTATATTAGCATTTTAAACATTAATAAAAGATTATTTCTCAATACAATGTAATACTCTCGTCTATTTATGTCATACTGTGGGAATATTATTTATGTCATACTGTGGGAATATTATTTATGTCATACTGTGGGAATATTATTTATGTCATACTGTGGGAATATTATTTATGTCATACTGTGGGAATATTATTTATGTCATACTGTGGGAATATTATTTATGTCATACTGTGGGAATATTATTTATGTCATACTGTGGGAATATTATTTATGTCATACTGTGGGAATATTATTTATGTCATACTGTGGGAATATTATTTATGTCATACTGTGGGAATATTATTTATGTCATACTGTGGGAATATTAATTATGTCATACTGTGGGAATATTATTTGTCATACTGTGGGAATATTATTTGTGTACCGACACAATAAGACAATCTGCTTATGTCAAGACTATAATCCCTATTAATCCCTGTTTAAGGTCGATAGTCTTAATTTTTTATTAAAATATGCTAAGTAATGATTTTGAGAATATGGCATGTTAATGTCTTCATACAAATGATCTCTAAAACACAGCATTATAATTTTCTGAACAAGTTTACTGGAACTGCCTAACACAAGTCCGATATAGGTATTTCCCACGATAGCGCTAATGAGGCGCATAGGTCAGGAAATACCTGTATCAAACTTGCGTATTTATGGTTTTGGGAAACATGTAAGATTAGTGACAATTAGCGACTTTAGTGGGTTATCTCCCCTTAATCACACTATAGGTGGCGCTGCTGTATTGTAGAGTACATCTGTATGAAGGCATACACCATCGATTTTCAAATGTTTACGACTAAAAAATATTTTGATAAAATATCAAGACATTCAACCTTTAACCCAACATTTAATGGGAGAATTTCAACCTACAATTAACAACCACCACTTAATATTGCTAAGATAGTATTGGGACACAATAAGATTTCAGACAACCAAGACGGAAGCAGTTCACTTGGACCCACAAGGCTTTTTTATCGAAGTGTCTTAAATGACATCTTATCAGTGATTTTGTCGTAACCCTGTCAGAGGCATATTTATTAACATTCATCATAGGTTTGACTTGTTTATAAAATGGCACACTGTTGTATTAACACTGTTTGTGTCGAACTCATAACAAAACAAGTCAAAAGTAAACAATTATGTAGAAAATGGAACTTAAAGACAACAGAGTTACATCTAAAAATGTATGTTTATTAAGAATATACTGCATTCTTTATACATGTATGTAACAACAAGAAAAATAAATATTGCATAGTGAATTAACAAATGTAACATCAACAATCACATCAATCACAGCTATAAAGCTGGCGCTAGTTTTCAAAAGTTGCCATATTTGATACAGAATTAATAACATGTAATTTTATTATAAAATTGGCATTTTGAGACAATTTTGGCAAATTTTAGAACCCAGATTGGAGGTTTTATAATCAATGTCTATTTGGCTACCTTACAGTGCTAGTCTGGATTCTGGAAATATACAACCTATAAGTTACTATAACCATCAACAGACAAGTGGTACTAAATAAAATGTAAGTTGATGATAATATTCAAAAAGCGTTACCATACTAACAGAACACTCAAGAGAATGAAAACAATCATGACTGTCTCAATCACCTACCGACATTTTGTAATAAGTTATGGATGAAATATTCACCATTTGCAACATAAATAATTCCAAATACCTTCACAATACTTGGAATATGTATATGGAATGTTTATGACAGTGACACACTAATCATTTTATAAACCACACTAGCACCAACAAACAACATCAGGTATCTCTATGTTGATGCTTCATCATAAGTCTTTGACTCTTTTGGCACATTGGTGATAACATTCATATTAGCTTCCTTATCTGCAACTGTCTCATCACTTATAATAAGAGTTTCCACTTCTTCTGATGTGTCATTATCACAAGTTACTTTTGTTTTTCCAACATCTGTTGCTTCACGAACAGTTCTAGAACTATCTCATTCTGCAAGATCTTGGTTATCACCACCTTCACTATCAGGGGAGGTAACTTCAGCATCAGAACTACCTCCTGGAAGATCTGCTTTAGTCTCCGATTGGTTATCACCACCTTCACTATCAGGGGAAGTAACTTCAGCATCAGAACTACCTCCTGGAAGATCTGCTTTAGTCTCCGATTGGTTATCACCACCTTCACTATCAGGGGAGGTAACTTCAGCATCAGAACTACCTCCTGGAAGATCTGCTTTAGTCTCAGATTGGTTAGCACCCTCTTCATCATCAGGGGAAGTAATTTCTGTCTTTGATTCAGAAGGGGAGGTTATCTCTGGAATTATTTCAGTAGTTGGTTCTTCATTATCTGATGGTTCGTCTATTTGTGATTTCTCCTTTGCATCTATGAAAAGTATATATCTGATCAAAAATTTACTTTATATTTCAATTAATTTTTCCTTAGCTTAATGACCTTCCAACCACAATACCAAAGTAATACACAGACATGGATTTCAGTAAAAAATATACCGGAAAACCTCAATTAAAGAACACCTTAAAATTAAGAACACAATTGTCAAGTCTATTTAACAGTTCAGCTATTTATTTAACCTCAATATTAAGACCACCTTGATAAGAAGACCATTTTTATAGAGTCCCAAGGGTGGTCTTATTATTGAGGTTTTACTGTATAACACCCAGAAAGCGTTTTACAAAAAAGCATGAAACAGCATACATTGACACAAAGTTTGGTGAGCTTTCAAAACCGACCACATACAATCAGTCCTCAACAACAGACAACCAACGCAGACTGAAATCTGTCTGTAATATGATCAGTGTCTATGCTGCGAAGGCCATCACATGCATTGTAAAACTACATATGATTTTATTCTTAATAAAAGTAAAAATCAGAAAAGCTTTAAAAGGTATCTGGCCCGTCTGAACATACAATATTTTTAAAACATCTTTAATACAATCAATCGCAATGTATCACCAGTTCAAAAATTATAACTTTATCATGTTATGTATGGACAAAACACTGCTTGTTAGAAAATGGAACTTTTTTATTTAATGCTATTGCAAACATAATTTTTGACAAATACAGAGGAACACATTTTTAGTGTATTCTTTGATGATGGATAATTACTGATGTTTTAACAATACAAAGTATATTTTCTTGTTTGTTTAAGTAAACAAAATGAACAAACTATGAGCATTATATCACTTTAATATGAGACACAGAAAAGCTTAGACTTTTAAGTAGATGTAACTACTATTAACTACCATTGTTACATACCAGATGTAGGAGTATCAGCAGCTTCAAGGAATGCATCAAGTGCCTCACTATCTTCTTCTATCTCAACTTCAGCAAGATCCAGCTTCTTTTCACTCTCTGGAGTACTTGGTGATCCTGCAATAGTTATCATGGTCTGACACTGCAATAGTTATCACGGTCTGACACTGCAATAGTTATCATGGTTTGACACTGCAATAGTTATCATGGTCTGACACTGCAATAGTTATCACGGTCTGACACTGCAATAGTTATCACGGTCTGACACTGCAATAGTTATCATGGTCTGACACTGCAATAGTTATCATGGTTTGACACTGCAATAGTTATCATGGTCTGACACTGCAATAGTTATCATGGTCTGACACTGCAATAGTTATCACGGTCTGACACTGTAATAGTTATCATGGTCTGACACTGCAATAGTTATCATGGTTTGACACTGCAATAGTTATCACGGTCTGACACTGCAATAGTTATCATGGTTTGACACTGCAATAGTTATCATGGTCTGACACTGCAATAGTTATCACGGTCTGACACTGTAATAGTTATCATGGTCTGACACTGCAATAGTTATCATGGTTTGACACTGTTATAGTTATCATGGTCTGACACTGCAATAGTTATCATGGTTTGACACTGTTATAGTTATCATGGTCTGACACTGCAATAGTTATCATGGTCAGACACTGTAATAGTTATCATGGTCTGACACTGCAATAGTTATAATGGTCTGACACTGCAATAGTTATCATGGTCTGACACTGCAATAGTTATCATGGTCTGACACTGTAATAGTTATCATGGTCTGACACTGCAATAGTTATCATGGTCTGACACTGCAATAGTTATCATGGTCTGATACTGTAATAGTTATCATGGTCTGACACTGTAATAGTTATCAAGGTCTGACACTGCAATAGTTATCACGGTCTGACACTGTAATAGTTATCATGTTCAGACACCGTAATAGTTATCAAGGTCTGACACTGTAATAGTTATCAAGGTCTGACACTGTAACAGTTATCATGTTCTGACACTGCAATAGTTATCATGTTCAGACACTGCAATAGTTATCACGGTCTGACACTGTAATAGTTATCATGTTCAGACACTGTAATAGTTATCACGGTCTGACACTGTAATAGTTATCACGGTCTGACACTGTAATAGTTATCACGGTCTGACACTGTAATGATCAGACACAGTGACCGCCTTTGGGTGCAAAATTGTCTGTACGGCTTATAGTATACTGCTCTACTGGCAGGAATTTCCTCATTCAGCCTCTAAAAAGTCCCTTTACGGTGAGCGGGGACATACTTGGTTGATGTAAGTGGGGAGTGTGGACCTCAAGCCATCTCAATATCATGACAGCAGAATATAATACATCCAACATAAAATACTTTCATTATTTGCTACAAACTTCCTTATAAATATGTATTGCTGACTGTCCCACAAGTATTTCTTACTGATCGTTGAAATTCAAGTGAATTTAAGAAAAAACTATACATGAAATCTATAATTGATCATTATATGACTTACTGCCTGGTTTTCCATGTTTCTTGAAGTAATCAACATCTTTTGCAAATTCTTCTTCATAAGCAACATGTTTCTCGTGCAGCATGTGTTGTTTTCTCTTGTTTATGTTTTCAACTTTACGTGCATGATCTCGTGCAAGCTGGACTGTAATCAGACAAACACTCAGGATCATACTGTTGCAACAAAGAGAAAGCTAATCAATTAGTAATTAGCAATTAATCTACGGATTCAAAGGAGATGAACAAGTACATCTATGGTGTTAGCTTTTATGGAAATTCGACATATCTTGCAGGTAAAATAAATAGATTGACTAAACCATGTCTCTACACTTTACTATAGATACAGGCATTAAGCTGTTGAGTTCTGGTGATACTGTCATATTTTCACTTATTGACTTGCTGTTAATTTATCTATTGACACTGATCGTACACAACAGGGAACAATAATTCCTGAATGGGAATGCTTGGTGTATGACTAAATTAAAACATCAGTCGAAATTGATTTTCACACTATAGAGCTTTTTGGAAGAGATATTTTTACACGCTGATATACTGAAAAAGGTTATTTATAGGTTTTAAAAAAACATTGAAGAAAAATAATAAAAAAATCATCCAAACCTTTATAGTTGTCTAATTCGTGTTCTTTCTTCATTTTATACACAGCTAACTGATTATGATGAGATGAGATATTTCTACGATACTCCTGTTCTTCGCAGAGATTTTCTAGATGTACCAAGGCAGCTTCAACTTTATCGTACTCTTCTTCCACTTGAGCTATCAGAAAGAGTACACAGTCATACAGTTAATATTAATGAATGAAATCACACAATGCAACCTCGCTAGAGTAGTCTTCTATTGAGTAACAACCTTTCTAGAGTGGCCCTCTATTGAGTAACTACCTCTCTAGAGTAGCCCTCTATTGAGTAACAACCTCTCTAGAGTATCCCTCTTTTAAGTACTTACCTCTCTAGAGTGGCCCTCTATTGAGTAACAGCTTCTCTAGAGTGGCCTTGTATTGAGTAACAACCTCTCTAGAGTAGCCCTCTATTGAGTAACAACCTCTCTAGTGTGGCCCTCTATTGAGTAACAGTCTCTCTAGAGTGGCCCTCTATTGAGTAACTACCTCTCTAGAGTAGCCCGTTATTGAGTAACTACCTCTCTAGAGTAGCCCGTTATTGAGTAACTACCTTTCTAGAGTGGCCCTGTATTGGGTAACTACCTCTCTAGAGTGGCCCTGTATTGAGTAACTACCTTTCTAGAGTGGCCCTGTATTGAGTAACTACCTCTCTAGAGTGGCCTTGTATTGAGTAACTACCTCTCTAGAGTGGCCCTCTATTGAGTAACAACCTCTCTAGAGTGGCCCTCTATTGAGTAACTCTCTCTCTAGAGTAGCCCTGTATTGAGTAACTACCTCTCTAGAGTAGCCCTCTATTGAATAACTACCTCTCTAGAGTAGCCCGTTATTGAGTAACTACCTTTCTAGAGTGGCCCTGTATTGAGTAACTACCTCTCTAGAGTGGCCCTGTATTGAGCAACTATCTTTCTAGAGTGGCCCTGTATTGAGTAACTACCTCTCTAGAGTGGCCCTGTATTGAGTAACTACCTCTCTAGAGTGGCCCTGTATTGAGTAACTACCTCTCTAGAGTGGCCCTGTATTGAGTAACTATCTTTCTAGAGTGGCCCTGTATTGAGTAACTACCTCTCTAGAGTGGCCCTGTATTGAGTAACTACCTCTCTAGAGTGGCCCTGTATTGAGTAACTACCTCTCTAGAGTGGCCCTGTATTGAGTAACTACCTCTCTAGAGTGGCCCTGTATTGAGTAACTACCTCTCTAGAGTAGCCCGTTATTGAGTAACTACCTCTCTAGAGTGGCCCTGTATTGATTAACAACCTCTGTTCAGCATAATCAGTTTTCCAGTAGTAAAAGATTCCCAGCAATTTATATGGAGCAACAACCTCTCAACAACCTCTCAACAACAACTGTATTTGTATACACACAGACCTCATTTATTCGACAACCTTCTATCCGAATACTCGGTATTGTCCAAAATAAATATCATGTCCCGATGTATCTTCTTATGCACGTCAAATTGAATTGGGGTATTCGAAACCATGTTTGATTCAAAATAAAATTTCGGACTCGATCAATTTAAATGAACAAGAACTGACTGTATATGTAATTCTTTTCATGTTTTGATCAACCAAAATGAAGTCTATGAATCCATCCATCAGCCAATGATGGTCAAGGTACCAGGGGCATAATAAAAAGTGATCAATTAGAAAGGTAAAAGAGCATAGTACAGGTGATAAAAAAATTACCTAAAATATTTGTAATGTCCTGTAACTGCAGGATTAGTTTTGGCAATCCAGACACTTCATTGTGAACCTTTAAGAGGATTTCTGACTGTTTGTCCACAAATACATACAAGCTACCAATCTGTATATCTACATCCTGTTGATAAAATATATAAAATACATACAGTACCCTCTATTATACAGTGTACACGTAACTGCAACAAACAATTTACACAAATTGTATATATATCCAGATATTTCAAATGCATTTTGCAAAGATAAACACATGTTCAACCAATGTCATTTACATCCCGATAGAAATCAATGACCACAGCTGTAGGAAGTGAAGATGAGAAATGCATGGTTTTAATATCTATGCATTGAAAAAGAATATATAAAGATTAAACTGCACATTCTGATGCTTTATTGGTGTTTAAATTAAATTGGGACAATTCGAAGTGCCAGTGGAGTTCTAATTTATATAAAAAGCATTGACATGTGCAGTTTAATCCTTAAACAGTTTGCAAAGGGATTGTTTCAAACGTTTGCTTCAGAGTCACTTTATTGCAATCACAGGTCAGTGAAACATTGAGAAGTATCACACCTAATGCAATGCAATATTATTAATAAGTCTTAATCTGCAGGATTGTGAAGAAACTAAAATGTGACTGTCACTCATACATGATAACTATAAAATCATGTGATGTTTTACCTGTGCTTTCTGTCCTGTGATTTCAGTATGTTGATATAAGTCTCTCCACACAGTTCCATTACTAGAAAATAAAGGGAAAACAATTACATTTACGTCAGAAGAACAAACAAAAGTAAAAACAAATGTTTGTTAACGCAATGACAGTTTACCTGTTTGCTTAGTACTTAGAATTCAGAAAAGAACGAAAGAAAACCTTGATTACAAACTTACTTTTTTTTCTAGTTACATGCATGATCTTGAAATGGTGGCACTATTAAAGCAATCATTGTTGTTTAAATGCAAATCCTTTGCATCATTTAATTACAATAGTATTAAAGCAGGAAATTAAATATTTTGAATGGTCCATTATCGTTTATCAATTACATTTTACTTGACTTGCATTCAGAGAATTGCTCTATCTTTTATGCGCAAATGTTCAATTGAATTATGAATAAGCTAGCTTTTCCATTCAATAATGTTAGTGAAAATAACACGCCTGCTGATAATTACTATATTAAAACACTAGCCGGACATTAACAATAAGGATAATTAGGATAATTGTCTGTGTATGTATATATATGCATGTATATAATATATTGGGTGATGAAAACAAAACAAGCTAATCTTCTTTATTCATATGCAGATAGAATGATTCCACTCTTCCCCCTCAATACGCTGTTTCTCTTTCCAAGTGATCCAGAAAGCCTTGATCAGACACTCAAACTCATTTTGGAATGCTCCGCCCCAGATTTGTTCATTTAAAGATTTGCGAGGTAAACTGACTAAGTCAATAATTATTCTACAAATGTATATTGAAACCTGTGCAGTATTTCAGCTCCGGCATCATAATTGACAGTAGTTACACGTGAAGGTTGAGGTTCAGGTGTTTTCTGCTTCTCAGGGGAAACTGCCAGTGACTTCAGACTGAAATAGCAATAATGCAAATTCCAATGAACAATTTAATTGGTTATTAGCACAAATTGAGTACTGATAGCAAAACAAGTCTATCTTGTTCTTTATTTATATACAGACAGACTAGTACTGCTCCAACCCCTCAAAATGCACTGATGTTTATCTACCTTATCATACTGAGAATTAATACAATTATACCAATAGAGGATAATATCATTATGTTAAATAGAAAAAAAGTCAAATGCTTAATACAAGGTAGCAAGGTCTGTTAAAAAGAAAATATTTCATTTTTTATTTTGTCTATCATTTTTCACTGCTTATCTATTATATAAAATTAATTCAGAATTCAGAAGGCCAGAAATGACATAGCAAGGAATTTTTTGCAATAATTTTTATTTCATATCTTATTTCTCCCTAAATATAACCAGTTTCTTAAGACTATATCAATTGACAATTCTCAGCATTTTGAGTTCACCTGGTGAGAGAAAGCCATGCTGATTATTATCAACAATTTTATTATTACACAGGGTGTCAAGCAAAGGATAACCAATCAGACAGCTGCTGGAAATCAACAAATGTAGGCAAGCTCCATAAAAAAAGGTAATGATTAATGTGCATAAATAGTCCTAACTGTAAGTCAATGTTTTTACCAAATTTTGGGGAATGTTGTTAGGGCTATTTAGGAGTGGTAAAAACGTCATTCTGAGAGAAAATTGAAAGGACCTATTTCACAGAACAAAATAGACACTTCTGTTTCAAAACCTTGAATTCATTAACGTTCAGCCAAGTATCATAACGGAGCATTATGCTCATAAGCTATAATTTTACTTGGTAAAGATATCAAACACAGAAGCATTGCAGCAAAGTTTAGTGAAGATTGGAATTTGGTCAAAAGCTTTTACAAGATACAGTGCCGATCGATGGTGTTCATAATGGCATAATGTTGGCAATAAAGGGCCAAAACTATGGAGTCTATTGGAGTCCTCTGTTATTGATTTTAAGAATATTTCCAATGTGCTTTTATGAAAATCCTTACTGGGATTACTGTCATTCAGATAAGAAAACTAACCAGCGCTACAGCTTGAGATAGGAAACAAATCAGCATGTCAGAAGAGGAGATAAAAACAACTTAACAGCACGACAGTCGTGTGAATGAGACAAATATTGGCATCATTGTTAAATGGATATAGAATATACTTAGAACGACCTTCATGGCGACAGAAACATCCCCAAATTTAGGGAAATAATCATAATGAACAACTATAATAAATAAACATACAGAAAGAATGTTTAAAAAACGTTTAGTAATACTTAATGTTGAGTTTCTCAGATTCTATATATTGTATGAAATATTAAGAATAATAAATACAACTCACCTTTCAGAAATGTCATCTTGGACATTCTTAAAAGTCCCCTTTATAGTTTTCAAGAGACTCATTTTCCCCAGCCCATCAAACCGCCATGTTTATATCACGTGATATGTCATGTGATTAATTGCCTAAATCACCAGCAAGATTTTACTACCACAAAGGAGTTTATCTTACGAATATCACCGCATACAATAGAATACACAAGGTCTTTGTAGTGGTATTTTCACGGACATATAAACCATGGGCGTCTATGGGGCCTTGTTAAAGTGAAAACTGAAAAATGTCTTGTCCAAAACAGGGCTTGTACATACCGGGTTATGAATCGGAGGATCACGTGACACACTACATTTGCAAATTATTGTTTTGTTTTTGCGTACAGACAAAATGTAAAATCAAATAATGAAAACGCATTATTTTGCAACATAATTGATTTTTCTGGATGAGGTATGTATTGCTTCGTTGATATGTATATATTTAAGACCTCGCTATGCGTAATTAATTCCTAATTAACGATTCGAATGTGGCGGCGACCAGACTTCAATTACTAGAAAACACAAATATCATATTTAATGTTGTGCATTGCACTTGGTCATAAGTGCTCAAATTTTCAAGATATTTAGAACGAATCAGTGAATTTGGCCAATTTTCGCGTAATGCGAAAAAATGGCTTCCAATTTGAAAATTACGTCCATGATTATGTGAAGAATAGCAGTCTAGGACGCCTTGTATCACATAAGATTTTAGTGTTTTTATGCAAAATAAAGACTGTTGGGTGCATTGCAATGCAGGTTACAGAAATCGTGTAATATTACTTTTAAGTGCTTTTTTATTTGTCTGAAAACTGATATTTTTTCTTATGAAACTTCACTGAATTTGTCAATTGGGATTTGATTAGTTCAGTCTTTGAATAGTTATTGTAGGCTGTAATAATGTTTTATTGTAAATATTGGTACATAACTTAAGTTAAGCATAATTATGGACTACCAATTTAGCCATTTGTGAGAATGAAATGAGTGATTATTCACCTGTAAAATATCTTTTGTTATTAACTACAAGTTAAGTTGAACACAAATGCTGTAATATAAACGGTCAGCATTTCAGATCTGTATTGTTTTACCTTCCATGCCAAAGTTCTACCAATGGAGCTATTACTAGTAGATCAATTCATAGGAATATAAATTTTAATAAAAAATATGAAAATGCATGATTTTTTTCCGCCATTAAGGCTCATTGCTTGTTATTTATTGAACATTATTACTTTGGGATTTTTTTTCTTCAGATAATGGGTCCGACTTTGATGCTTTTATGAAGAGATGCTTTGCTGGTGACCAAGTAGAAAACGGCTAGTCCCCCAAATATTTCCACATTGGAGACTACAGACAGTGATGGCTGCTCAGCGAATGAATTTTATGTGATTTTAGACAAGCCATACCGATACTTAATAAATAAATATGAAAGAATACACACATTTGATGTCAATGCATTAAATGCTGCAAAGGAAAGTACCTTTTTTTATTGTAGCAGACTTCTATGGAAGACTCTTGTGTCTACCTCAATGGATAAGTCATGGCAGTTGAAAGAAAGTAAATGGTGTGGTTTCACATGCAGACACAGTTTCACGTGCAGACACAGGGCTGCAATCTCTATTTGGGGGACTGTGATTGAGAGCCCTGGACAGGGAAATTTTGGGTTTTCTATTACAATACATATTAATTTTATATTGAAGGTTGACTAATAAAATGACAACTTGCAACTCATAAGCATTGTAAGCATGTTCTGTTCTGTTCATGAAAACGGGATTTTTTTCGGAACATCTCGAGCTAATTACTTATTCAATGTGATTGAAAAATGTCAAACAACAATTAAAGATCGATCGAATATAATTGCTGACACAAACATCGTATTAAATGACGAAGTTGTATAAAGACTTGGAATTTATATAGAAACGATTATGATTCACACAAAATAATATGACAAATTAGATATTATTTGATATCTAGGTTCGGACACATCTTTAGTAAATTATTTTTCATTTAATGTGGTAGTCAGTGTGATAAAAAATTAAGATCTGTTTAGAAATGAATTCCAAATTTTTCATTATTTCGCGGGTAGCATACCAATTAGCAATTGTTCTTTTTAATATTTTTTTACGAACCTTTATGATATGCGAACGAGTCTAGTAATGGACCATATGCCATAATAGACGTTACCTGTGAATGCCATTAACAGTTGAGAATTTAAATAACATTATACTGTGTTACATAAGACGATATATTTCCAAAATCATAATTTCTTTGTTATATAAATATAAAATATAGCAATTAATGGCCAGTATACAAATATTTACACATAAACACGAAGTGAAACGCGTCGTCCACTAAGAGCGTGTTATCTACCATATCGTGAAATTTACGCATAGGTAAAATCGCGAGCCGAGGCAGGATAAATCGATAAAAGATAGCGATATATAGGGCGAATTTGTTTGTACCAAACCGGTTTGAATCCAAAACTGGTTTGTCAAACCTTTCATTTGTTTTAACTAACTGGTTTCAAACTAAAACAAGTTACTGTATTTGTTAATAACAAATCTTAAACTGGTTAGTCAAACTGACCGAACTACCTTCAAGTGTGGTTTGTCTGGTTTGATTTATCCGAATAATCGTATATTAGTTAAACAAAATGGTGGACTGATTTTATGGCGGGTGACCGTGCCACTCATATGTTTCTTTGCTACATTGGAACCTGGCTTTAAAATTGTCCACGCTGTTACGTTGCAAAACAGACGTTTTAAAGTTCTTAACTCTGATTTTCTTATCACGCACCAATCTGTCTGCAATCTTGCACAATCAAAATCACGTGGGCCATTTTTCATCGACCAAACCATCTGTTTGTTTGCATACCAATCTAAATCTTAACTGGTTTAAGTTTTTCAACCAAACTACAACAAAACTGAAACCTCAAACCTGAACCAGGTTTTGCTAAACAAATTCGCCCATAGTCTGATTCATAACCCGGTATGTACTAGCTAGCCCTGTCATGAGTGAAGGTCTAAAACCAAAGACGTACAATTATCACTCTTTCATACCCAATAAATGGCACAGTGGTGAATATTTATCAAATAAACTTTAGTCATTTAGTATTTATATTCTGCTAAAATACTGCTCTTTATCGACCACCATCGTTAGAAAGAAATAAAACGTTGTATCAAGCTCTGGTTAAATATTGAACAAGATCTCACTCGTTGGAAATAAATGCTTATGATCAGAAACTAATTTGTACCATAAATTCTAGTTTTAGATGCGTTGGTTCAAAAACAACGTTTAAGTGATATCTTATATATTATTGAATCAATGTCTTGCGCCGCTCAATACTTGTTTGAAAAACTGTTCTATAAGAAGAGGATGCCTTATTACTTTTTTATGAATAAGCTTTAATTCCAAACTATCTACGTATACAGTAGGCGGTCCGGCCTCACCCATTAAGAAATAAAATATGTAAATCGGCCTCAACTATTAAGATATAGACAAACCTTTTCTTTCGGTGGTTTGCATTCTTTGGGTTCATTCCATTTTATCACAACTACATAAGCAACATCAATGTTGTAAGTGGCCAGTAGTTACGACACGAATTTGTGTTGTTAACAAACAACATTATTTTCTTGTTATTACTCTGTTAAATTGCCAAAAGTACGCACTGTTTAAAATTGTGTATCATATATCAGGAATATAGGAAATCGAAAACGGGACAAAAACGTTCATTTACTTTGCACTCGATGTGAGAAGGACACTCCCCCACAGGCTCAGGCAAGTTTCTTTACAACTTTAGTAATTCTGGCTTCTGCTCTCAATTTTTAGGAGTGAAAACTGATGACCACTTTAGTATTAGTAGTTTAATTTTCATTGAAAGCATACAAATTTGAATTCAGGCAGTGGCGTAGTGTAGTGTTGTGGGATTAGTAAGCTGACCATTTACCTCAGACTCGTTCATGTCGGTAGAATGCTAGCCATTACACCTGTAAGTTGGTCATGTAAGTGCCCCTTAATATTTGAAGTTTGCAAATGTGCACAAATGCGTATGCTCAACAAATGATTTTGATTATTAAACCTGTTTAGTACATACATGTGAACCTTTTCTTACGTCAAATCGGGAGATTGCACCTCAAAAAGCGGGAGATTGAGACTCAAAACAGGAGATTTTTTTTGCGTGGCCGAAATCATGTCTTCATCCGTATTATAGGCTATTAATAGCAATGTTCTGCGATTTAACTCGTAATCTGGGGGTCATACCTTTAAAAGATTTGCCAATTAACAATTTTATTGCCAATTTTCATATCTGAATACAATAGAAACGTGTGAAACTTGAATAAACAACATGACAAGCGAGGGTCTCATCATATTTTGATCAGTGTCACCAAGTGCTTGATTCCATGGTTTAGAGAGTTTTTCGGACTGGTATCCCGATATACACTTTCGGTTATGAGTTTGAAAAGTAATTTCAGCAAACCAGTCGGGAATGAACTAAAAAATACCCCATAAGGTCTAAATTAAAATTTAGTTTGTTTTCCCTTTATCGACCGACCCGAGATTTAGCCGCCGAATCCAAAATTTATTGCAAAATTCTTTTTTTTTTCTGGATTTTTTTTGCTGAAGTTAGAAAAAAGTATGACACAAAAATGGTCATAGTTGCCCTTATAATATTTTCATCAACAATTATTGAAGCCTCGTGCTCATACTCACTAAAACAGATGGGCTAAATAAAGTATTAAAAATAAGTCCACATAAAGGTGTCAATTTTTCTTTCATTTTACCAACATTAATTTTTTCTGAATTGATCCGAGCTTATGTCAACCATGTTTTTGACAACCACATGACATTTAACCTAATCTTTTTTAATATGTTCAAATATTTTACTGTACCCGCCCACCTAATGTACCACGTGCCGAAATTACCATGCATGAACAATACATTTCGACTAAAACATATTAAAATTTCCACAATAAAATAAAATATTTTTCCTACCTACCTCCCCACCTCTAAAAATAAAATATAGGGTCGGTAAAGGGCAAACAAAGACTTTTTTAATTTTGGCCCAACAATGTTTACTTTGAAAATCGGGAGATCGCGGTTCCCTGCCGGGAAAGCGGGAGTTGGCTGTCAAAACCGGGAGTCTCCCGCATAATTAGGAGACTTCACATGTATGTTTACTATATCTGAGTTAATATTTTTCCATATGAAAATTTGATTTCACACCTATCCGAAAATTTATCATAGAATGAACTTGACGCTGTTGATCAGTTGGAAGCATCCTATAAGTTTGTGCCCTCTCAACGATGATGCCATGGTGAGGATCAGGTGAGGTTTTGTTGGATCAAAGTAATCATGAACTAACTTGAGATATCACGACACAACCAGATTTCCCACCGCACATTCCAATTACTTGTCCAACAGCAATTTTTATTTATACTGATGATTTCAACAAACCTTATCCAACATTGATGCAACAAAAATAAGGAGCTAACTATCATAGTTTGTTTTGTTATACACATCAAATTACGCTGACCTCATTTTCTGTTAACCTGGATGTTTACAAGCAGTTTTCGTCCACTTTGGACTTGGGGTAACTTCACATACATTTGTGACAGCTGTGTGCTGATATTTGTGTTCACAGTTCTATTCTTTAAACTGTCTAAAACATAAACATGTGGAGTTGAGTTTGTTTACACTCGCCACCGGTATAACAAAAACATAACATAAACGGAGCCAGTTGAATGCTTTTATACGACGTTACCCATTGGTAAACTTCCGTCCATCAGCATATTAAAATAATTGACACTTCTTCACTTTATTTGTATATATGTGTCTGTTGGTGACAGCAAAAACTAATTGGATGCATATAGGACTCCCACTGGGCCAGACACTGTGAAATGCTGATAAGGGGGCTGAATAAGATTGATATCTAGATAGTGCACGCTGGGGACACTATTGTTTATTGCATAACATTATATAAGTTGTCCAACCCAATACTGGCCTTGTTTCTGCCTCTGTTTCTGATTTTTATCTTATACGTATAATTTCTGGAATTTGTAGAAGTATGTGTTGCAGGATTTATTGAAGATTTCGGAAATAATCCTAATAGTGTAAATTATTGTCTGTCCCTATTTTGTAATGTCCGTCCCCACACTAGATGAAAAATCTTTGCATTTTTAGTTGCAGTAGTATAACATAAATTAATTATGTTAGATGATCAACTATGAAGTTGATTTTTCTTTCTTTCTGGACAAAATAAAAGTTGTCTTTGTACATAAATATTTCCTAAAATGACTTTTATTCACACTTAATAATATTATACCTAAGGGGACGAACATTACATAGGTTGATGAGTCGACGGGTCCAGTTTTTCCTGTCAATGGCAGATAGCTACTGTTTCCTTCGCTCTTAATTCTTCTCAGTAGGAATTCTGTGCCATGAAATCATAAACCCTTTCCCCGCTTGTGTACAACCAGCAACTATGAAAGACTGAATCATAACTTAAAGAATTAACAATTTAGATAAAGCGAATTAGCGTTATAAACAATAAGGCGCTGTAACCGGATATCGATTTTCTGCCCACCAGCAATGTTTACATTTCTATAGCCGGTGCGTGTGACGTCACGGCGTTATCCCCTATTAATTAGAAATGAAGCCTAATTTAAGAATACCAGATAACTGTGGTCAGTGGAAACCAAATAGACTTAGCGGTCCGAACACATTTCCATTTTCTCAACTTACTGTGTATGTCCTATTTAAAGTTCCTGTCATATAACGTGCCTCCTGCTATTCTTGAGGGTGTACCTCAACTGAGACATAATAATACAATTGTTTTTCTGCACCAGATTAAGCCCCCTTTCCAACAGTATGCAAGTTACTTGGGTCAAAATCAATGTATGTCAGTATAAAACTGTTGTCTAATATTTCTGAATAGCTGGCTGGCTTTTCCTTGCCTATGATTTGTTTACTTAAATTTCTATATGTTTTATAATTTATTAGATATTCAGCAGTATGAAAAATAATCCGTTGCAAAACTGTGTGCAACATGCTATATATGACCAATGAATAGATTGTTTTAAGCACCACCGCCTGTTGTAGTTGTTACATTCACCTTTCACACCATTGTAATAAATATTGACAAAAACACTATCCTAGTGACCTAGAAAATGTAGACACAACACCTTTGAAGTTAGCAAGTCGAAATATTTTGGCAGAAAACATTTGTGCCAACTATGATTTACTAAAAAGTGTGGACATGGTGCCTTTAAAGCTGGTGAGGAAAATATTTCTAATTTTGCGTTGAATCATCTGCTTTAAAGTTTTATCTTGACTTAAATAGTAAACATGCTGATTCACTTCTTATTTTTTGTGACAGATGACTTACATGCTTATGTCGGTGTGTGTAGTTCTCCTAATTATTAACACATTTCAGAAATTTTGAAATGGTTTGCATTGCAGGGTTCTGGCTAGAATTTGATAACAGGAGTCCAAAATGATGCTTGTAATAAAATTTGGAAGTCCTTCAATGTAATTTCAAAGAAATGTTGCCAGAAACAGGAGTCCCATGGATAAAACAAGAGTCCTATAAACCTAATTAGGAGTCTACCAGGAACCCTGCAATGTCAAATTTCATTATTTTCTAAATTCAGACGAAGATTATGGTTTGATTGTTACAACTTTTGGGCAATAGTTTCATTTGAATTTTGTGTTTTTTCATACCCTTATATAATACAGGGTTGGCATTTTGCAACACAGCAGGCACATTAAATAGGACATATATTATGATATATGGTATACTTACTATTCTGTTAATGGTATTAATGTTGATAATTGCCCCTGACACTGGGCATTTCAGGTTGGATATTACTTAATCAATTCAGACACTATTGCATATACATATATATCTATGCAAACTGCAATGTTTTTCCGTGCCATTTCTTTTTTTCCCCAGTTTTTTCCCCAATCTGTGGTAGAAACTGATATTGTCTGACCAAAAAAAATTGGTCTTATATTTACTGGCTTGAATGCACGGCAGCTTTTAAACTTGATGGACATTTGGTCAGGTACCTTGCAAAAGGCTACAGGACCTGTTTCAAATTTGTCTGACAGGTCAGATAGTTATGCAGCTTACTCCGTGTATCAGAATAACAAAATGTATGGATAATATTTGGGTAAATAGCTTTAATGGCATCCATGCTCTGTCTCTGAATCACTGTGCAAATATATACGAAATATAAAGCTATATATTTATAGTAAATTGTAATATAAGTTGTATTTAAGAGCTCTGATGAACAACATAACTGATATAGTTTATCACCTCCAGGAAGTAGTATATGGAATGACATAGTTTTTAACATTGAATGCCCTCAAAACAAAAAAGAATGTTATATTGAACTTACTTAAGAAATAACATTACAATTATTTTTAAATATGTATCTTATATCCAGGTATACAGAACTTAAAAGAACTAGAGAAATTTGTGTTGAGGGCATGCATAAACTGCATATTTGGGACCCTACAAAGTTACTAAGCACCCCAAATTGTCAAACACGAGGGTCCAAGGACCTTTAGCTTAAATAGCATAGGGAAAACCCTGTATGCTAACCTCATTTTTGCTCAGCTCTCTTTTGTGAGGTATTATAGTAATTAGCAATAGATAAGTGCAATTTAAATCAAGCAATGGGAACTACTAAATGAATTGTACTGTTTCTTTTGGAAGCAAATTTGATGGACTATTTACTGCTGAACCAAGTAGTTTATCAATTAGCATTGATCTTTTGAAAGTGCTTTTCAATAATAACATTAACAGGGAAATGAATGGTTCTAATGTATATATATTATTATTTATATAGTGTTTGTTAACTTCCTTGTGTTTCTTGCACTTTATGTACATGTATATATTTAGTAAATCCGAGTCAGTGCTTTCTCCCTGGGTACATATTACTGTATTGTGCAGAATTCAGGTCTCCAATGGATACAGTGCTATAGTTATTATAATACGCAATAATTTCAAAGTGACTTTATGATGAGGTAATATGAATGTTGGCTATACATTGATATTCTGAGACAACATACGATATGTTTTGTCATGCATAATATTATTGAAAGAGGATACCACGTTACTAGCCACTTCGACATTTACAATAGAAATCGTGTATATTCTTCATTGAGTCACCTATTGGTGATATACAAAATGTTGGTTATTCATTTAGAGAAATATCTTTGAGTAGAATAGTGTTATGAATGGGTCTTAAGTGGTGGAAGTATTGTTCCTGTCTTCATTTGAGTAGTAATTAAATATTTGGTGAGAGTTTTTAAGTCAAAATTTATGATCAGGTGTCACTGTGTGGTCTCAAGATTTGCATTAATTAATTATTGTTTTATAAGTCTTCTTATTATTAGTGACGTCTAAAATAGGGGATGTATTTGTATGATTAATGTTGTTTGAGAAAAGTTTACTTGAATTAATCCGTGACTGTGAGCTAGTCAATGTAAGAATATTAACAAAAAATAAATCAATGCCTAATAATACTGGAGTTACAGCAATGCATATATAGTATACTCTGTGTGTATATGTGACTGTGTATGTGAGATTGAATATCATATTATAATCTTGACTTATTTTGATAAATAATTATTGTACATTTTACTTTGTAGGTGACCCAATTTTCACTGGATTCATCATTTTTCATCAAGCATCTAGGGGACACAGATTGTGAATGAGTGCAGAAGCTTGCTTTGCACAACACACATTGGACTTTAAGCTATACACTAACAGTGGACGTTAACTTCGAACTTTGTATTTCTGACTAGCTATCAAAATGGATTGGTTATAGTGAGACTAACTTTGACATTTTCTGCTGTCCCTGAGAGAGTATGTATACATGTATTGGACTATGAAACAATCAGCTACTGGACGAAAGTGGACAATGCTATGATATTGTTAGAGTGTTGAGTGTTAAGTGTTGTCATATGGTGTTATGTGATTGGTATTAATGTCAGGAAGTGGATTTTGTCATTTTAAAGATTTTGTTTCTAATTAGTTCTAAAGTTCATCAAGATGTGGAAAGAAGGCCTGTCGAATATGCATGCAGCCGATGCGAAGGAGTTTTTGCTTGGCGGGACATCGACAATGGACCAAGTTTTTTTGTCGCACCAGTCGCCAAATGGTGATAGTGCAGAATACAATTTGGATGCATGTAACAATGAGCTGGAAAAACCATCTTCACCAAAACAGCCAGTTGAGACATTTGATTTTGGTGGCGAAAAGAAAAGTACTAACTGTTACCAAGTGACATTATCGTCGATAGTGATAATATCTATTACGTGTTTTTTACTTGTTGTATGCAGGGATTATATCAAAGATCTATTGGTATGGATGGAAAACGTGGACAGATCACTAAGTCTTCTAATTTTTGTTGTACTGTATACAATAGTATCCTACCCAATGGCATGGGGCGTGATTCTTTTGATGATAGCTAATGGGTATTTATACGGTTTAATATATGGGCCTATAGTCATAGTTGTATGCAGTGCTATAGGAGTAGCTATTGCTCACGTGACCATGAAAAGATTTTGTCGTAGTTTTATTATAAAGACATTTTATAATGACAATATGACAGCTGTGATATCGGTAGTGGACGGGAAACATGGGTTCAAGGTCGTTGCACTAACGAGACTTACACCTTTGCCATTTGGTCTTCAAAATTCTTTATTTTCGGTAAGTATACTTTGATTATATCTCTTTTACCTTATCAGTACAATAAGTATTTTATAGCCTATGGTTCATTCATTATCAATAAGGGAGATTGTAAAGTGAAAACATCAAATTATCACTTATTGCTATATAGCTGGCTGTGTGATGTTTATGGTATGCCATTATGATTATCATGTGACATTTACATTGTTGTAACTTTACACTGTGTTTTTAGAACGATATTTTATGATGAAATTTGCTACAATATAACTTGTGTGTGGAAGCTATAAGTATTGTAGGAGCCATAAAGGAAGGTCAACTGTATTTCAGGGTCACTAGTACACTATTTACATGTAGATGAAGGTATTGTTATATTGCAAACATCTGCAAATTTTCTGCAGTTTCCTACTCAAAAGATATGTTTTATTCAATGCTGGATTAAAATTTCACCTTTCTACAAAAAACGCACAGGGTTGGCATTTTTTGCAATGATAGACTTGTAATACTGAAATGCATTAATAGTGGATTGCAAAGTGTATCTTATATGTATACATGTAATGTTTTCATCTTGCTTTATGTAGCTTGACTGAGTACCATAGGCATATATGTAAAAGTTATTGGTAAAAATCCACCCCCCTTTTAGACAAAAGGTGATCAAGAAATTAATTTATTACGGCCTAAGTCACACTTCAGCATCTGTAGTTATGTTATACTACAAGTACAAAAGTTGCTGCAGAATGCAGCAAAAGGAGGTTGCACGGCGATCAAAGTTAAGCAAAAATGAGGTAGTCAAAGTTAACAAGTTGACCTATTTTGCCAAAATTATTGCATCAAATTTTAATGCCAGTAATTTTTGATGTTATAATTGATGTAATAGTGCAAAATAAGCCTTTATTCAAAATTATATGCAATATATATAAATTGCAACTAATTAAAACAGGAATATGAGAAAGATAATTTTGTAGAAAATGACTTAATTGACCGTTTCAAATTATTGGTCTGAGATAATTAAAGAAGCATTTAAATAGTACAAAAATATTAATTGTATAACAGCATGTTATTTTTTTATAAGTATGTAAAACAAATACATTCAGAGTCATTACTATGTGTTTTATCTATGTCTGTCACTCCTCAGTCCATCTAGCTTTGAATAGATACCAATAATATAGATACAATATGCTCTTTCTCATAATGTCATGTCACGAGTTGTATACTGAGAATGTAGAGACACATTTTGTTTGGATTTCAACCCAACATTTGCAGCCGTCTGTGATATAAGCAACCACTATTATCAATCTTTTGTTTAGCTGCCTGTTTTATGTGTTAAACTGTAGTATTACAAAGCTTGTTGAAAAAATCATAAGTCTCCACAAATGATACTTTTCCCAACCTGATACTTTTTCCTCAAAAGCATGCACATACAAACCTAGATGAAACAACAGCTTAGCACTTGTGATTAGTATATAGATAGTGCCATATCTAGATAACCAAGTTGAAAAAAACAATAAACACACTATACACCAGTGATTACAATTTTATTCAAATAGAACTGCATATCAAATCCTAAATTTCAAGATTGATAGAAAACTGTCAACTAGTTTATGTACTACACAATTGTTCACTTAGTCAATCACAGATTGTAATTATTTCAGTAACAAAATGGTAATTGGATTTAAAATGTACAAGGAAAACTTCAAGAGTATTTTCCAAGAAGTATTTTATGACTTGTTGACCACTGTTTGTAAATTTACAGCCTATTTCTTGATGTACCTGAGGTGACTTTTATGAAGCATCTTGTGAATATATCATGAAAACCTGAAACGATAAAGTGATAGCAGAAAAAGAGTCATTACATTTGTATTATGTTATTGATGTGCGTAAAAAGCTTTTCAAGCCCTACATTGGGTATATGTTTTCTCCTAGAATTACTTATATGTGGCAGGGGTGTTTGACGATTGAGCCTCAAATGCTGGAAGATGGAGAATTGAAGTGGTGTGGGGTTAGGCGGCAACCTGGTAAGCCGTACTAGTATTTAGGAGGTCTTCGGTTCAAGTCCAATATTGGGTCCAGTTTTTCCCCTTGAATTACTTAAATGGTCTCAAATGCTGGAAGAGGGAGAAGTGTAGTGGTGTGGGGTTAGGCGGCAACCTGGTAAGCCGTACTAGTATTTAGGAGGTCTTTGGTTCAAGTCAAATATTGGGTCCAGTTTTTCCTATTGGATAACTTAAATGGTGGCAACGGTGTTTGCCAGCCCACAGTGGTTGAGCCTAAATGCTTAAATGAGGAAGAGTGTTGTGGTGTGGAGTAAGACAGCCGCCCACGGTGGTTGAGCCTTAAATGCCTGGAGGGGGATGGGTGCTGTGTAATAGGGTTATAAATGAGAAAACATATTGCAGAAGAAGTTTGCTCATACCATTATAAGCGCTGAATTCCAGACAATCCACACCGAAGTCTTTTCTTCCCTAAAGGCCTTTCACCCCCCCACCCACTTCTGATAGACCCTAGACTTTTCACCTCCACTTTCAGTATAATCATTTTTTTGTGAATTACATTATTAATATGATGTTTATTCTAAAATCAGATTGTTAATTTATAGATCAAAATTCCTTTATCTTCATGTTAAAAAAACAGTGTGATTTAATCAACACCTTTTGACTTGTTAAGAATGATGTGATTTAACAACCACTGCGCCTCCCTAAATCAAGCATCTCTAGTCTCCTTATCAACAGACTCTGATCCAGTGGGACTCTAAGGTACATCCTTTCAATATTGGTGATAAAAGTCAATATTTTCAGATTAGATAAATAATTTTATGATCCCTAGTCAAGCAAATAACAAAGAAATAAATTGATGATTTCATATACCTATGATGTATATGATACACATGCACTACTCAGCATAGTAAAAAATAATGCCCAATTATTACCATGTTTCAACCACCATGTGTAAAAAATACATTTGAATAAATCTCCTGTTTGAACAACAACATCTAGTTTAATGTCACAGCTAAGTAACTGAGTATAGTAATGAGCAGTGTATATAAACATTGTTATGCTCCCACTCTAAGGCAAATAAGAAGTGACAATGAAGTATTGGTTGTTAAAATATAATTATACAATGTCTAATTAAATAAATAGTTTGAGAGAACAATGTATAATTTCATACCTCAACAAACAATGCAAACTTTTACTTTTGAAATTAAAATCAAAAGAAGCTGCAATAAAAGTTTGTTAAATGACTGAACATCAAATATAGCTTTAAAAGTAATTGAAGACAATTTAATCAACATAATCAGTTTGATATATATATATTTATAACATAACATAACGTAAGTTTTATTCAGCATTAAATGTTACAACATTTATAGCCATAAAAAATATACATTGTATACATTGTAAAGAGCCAATACATGGTTAGCAGAGAAGTTTAACATCAGTTCTTACATAATTATAAAATGATGGAATAAGTGTTCACTTTTTGGTGTATGCATTTTTCAGCCCAATTTCAATAATTATACTTAAATACGTTTTAGAAGTATTAGAAATATTTAGAAATTAGATTTATCGTTATATTTATACATATCATTTTATATTATCACCCTATTATTCCTTTAGTCTCAGTAATAACGCATGTATTTAAATACGGGTGAGCCCTCTCCATATATAACACATTGCCTAGACTATTCACCCCCAAAATGGGGATAAAAAGTCTTGGAAGGCAGTGTTTTCACTCAACTGTTATAATTGAGGGCCATTATGAAGTCCTAGTTTTCACATCTGAGGGTCATTTCCAAATATTAAGGTCATACAGGAATACAGCTGCATTTTTTAAAAGAAACTTTGTTCTACTGATAATAGTGGTTACACAATTAATTACTGATTTACTATTCTCTCTGTCAATCTTTCTTTGTTGTTGAACCTCTTGCGAGGACTTGGACAATATTGCGCATCAAGCCGCTAAGAATAGTTAAAAGAGGTAAAAGTATAGCCAAGAATTTAAAAACATAGAAGTAGGAATGGTATAAAAATGTAAGTGCTATTAACAGTTTACAAACAGGTTGGAATGAAATAACTTGAAGGTTGTTTTTAGTCAATATATGTCCCCCAGAATCAATTGATAGGATTAAAAGTAAAAATACTGCAAACATTGCAACTCAGTCAAAAACATCTGACCGGAACATGGTGACTTTAAGCACAACTAGACTCAATACCGAAAAATCGTGTTAAATTAAACAATGGTCAAACTACATTTGTTCTACATAGCAACTACATTTTTAAATACATTAGTAAATGCACAATTTAATTTGGCTAAAACAGGCCTATAGTCACAAATTTGATATCCACAAAATGTTTGAATAAAAAACTAAACAGTAGAAGTTACTAGAACGGTTAGTGGGTAGACAGATTTAACAAAAATGTGGCTCAACCTGGACTAGAACTAAAGGCTCCTGGCAGACTTTGCAAAAGCTACCATAGCAAGTAATTCAGTGTGCATAAGAATTTGTGTTCTTATATAAAGCAACTAAAAATCATGAATAATATCAGCGTATACGAAAAATCATTTTTAAATCTAAACTATTCAGTCTATTCACCCCACCCACCTGGAGTAACACTGAAACTGAAAGTACAACTATTTCATATTATCTTATCACTTCAAATATAATATACATTTTCTTGATTATGTTCATGCGTATACATTTTATAATATGATTGAATGATTATATTTAACACATACCTGAAGTAGTATTTATTCTGCAAACTATCGAGGATCGATCGTTGTTTTGACACACCGATATAAGGGGAGATTACTGCGAATTACTAACGATTCGCCACAATAACGATTCGCCACATAACGATTCGCCACATTTTAATAACGATTCGCCACAGTTGTAGAACGATTCGCCACAGTTTTGTATTATGATCATATTTTGATAATATTAATATTAACAATTAGTATTATTAAATATGACATATTTGTTTTGCGTAGGAGATTGAAACGCCATTCGAAAACCTCGGCCAACTACGTAGAGTAACCAAGTGGTACGGTAATATCCGAGAGCTAACGGTTAATAAAGTCTGGTTCCCTGCGTACTATAATTCAAATATAGTAACAGAGTGGTAGAGGCAGGTAATCCATACTAACGGTTAATACGGCGCATGCGCGAGCCCATTACACCAGTGCACAGTTCTAACGTAACCAATATATGCCCGGCGTTGATACGCCGTGCAATAATGATGTCAAAGGTTATTCACATGTTATGTGTGTTATCAATGAGTTATCAATTATCTTAATATTATGTATGAACATTATGAATATGACATTTCATTCACTGCAGTTGAATGATTTCTTTCTCATATAAAATTTGTGTCATCCGATAAAGTTCAATTTCAAGATATAAAATTTGGATGCACACTTTGACTTGATTAAACCTGTCACTGTATCAGTGTAGTACTTTGCCTATCAACACCATTCACTGTGCCTGAATTACTGCTGGGACTACTCGTTCAAGCACATCATTTCATGTACAAATCAAAGCTTTGGTACAAAACTGCATTGTGCTGTGACTCAATTATGGAGAAAAAGTAGTTACAATAGCTTTCTTGCCAAATAACAAAATATAGGAGCGCCACTGTACGATTTCCAACCTCTTCTTTAATTAAGTGACGTCCTTTCCAGAAAACGTCACATGTGACGTCACCATGTACTGACAGTAAGCAATATTTTTTCCATATGAAGTAAATATTGTTTCCTGCTTGTATATAGTGACATCACATGTTGTGATGTCACTCACAGAAGTGGTTGTAAATCCCATAGCAGCACTCGTATGTAGTTCAAGTAGTCCGATGGAAACTTTTGGCAAGCAACAATTGTTCCTGTGACCTATGTGTCCCAAATATGAAAATATCAGCTTTTAAAGAATCTAGATGTTTCTCACTTGAATATTTATTTCGTTACTTGTAAATTATATCTGTTTATTAATCTTAACAATTCTGAAACTGAGGAAACAGTTTTTAGATAAGTGAAAATAGGTTAATTATTGTCATCACATACCTGTTAGGCCAAATAACAAAATATTTGTAATTCAAGGAATCTGACAGAAACTAATTTTTTCATAATTACCGAAAATTTATGAATTTTGGAAAGCAACAATTGTTCCTGTGGCCTATGTTTCCCAAATATATGGAAATGTCAGCTTTTTAAGAATCTAGATGTTTCTCACTTGAAGATTTATTTTGTTACTTGTAATATATATGTTTATTATTCTTAACATTAACAATTCTGAAATTAAGGAAATAGTATTTAGATAAGTGAAAATAAGGTACCGGTAATTATTGTCATCACATATGTCATTCCAGTTAGGCCAAATAACAAAATATGTATAGTTCAACTATTCCGACAGAAACTAACTATTTATTTCATAATTATTGAAGATTTAAAAATTCTGGAAACTCCGAAAGTAACAATTGTTCCTACTGTGGCTGATGTTTCTGAAAGTGATTTTTATATCACTAAAAGTAAGAAAGTTAGTTGTTATCTGTTCAGTTTTTTTAGACTGTCGGCCACAGGCCAGCAGTCTTTAGTACCGCAAATCCAAAACAAGCATCGAAAGATCTACTTTATTGACACGTCCAATTTCACTGTACATGCGCATTTTAATCTCTACTGTAAACGCGTTTATTTTAAAATGTGAAACTTTCAAAAAGTGTTCTCCAGCTATAACAAATCTCATCATATACACCCCCCCCTTCAAAAAAGTAATTGGGAATGAAATATTTTTCTACCTACTGCCTGTAACTTTTTTACCATGTTTCTGAACCACTCATATTTTTATTTGTCCTTATTGTATTGTTAATTAAGCTTATACAAATGTACAAATCTCACTAGTAGATTATGTGTAACAGATGTAATATTGTCATGTACAATTCTGTATTATAAGCCTACTGGCCTGAAATGTTTCTGTAGATCATGATCTACTCGTGACTGTCAAACTTTTACAAAATGTTGCACAGTCATTTCAATGTGAATTAAAAATTACTGTGAATATTAAATTGAATGTGGCACCAAGGTACTAGTCTTTTGAAAATTATGCCCATTTCTGCAGCACAAATTGAAGACGTCAAAAACTATTATATTGAGAAAGTACAAGTATGTTGAATTGCGAAATTAAATACTACGTGTACAGGGCTCAAAGTGGTCTTCAGTATATGAACCAAAACTGTATGAGAATGTTAGTGAGTCTCATTTAAAATGTGTATTTATCCGTGAAATATATGTAGCTTTTTGTATGTATGTATAATTATATGCTAAGTTTTAATGCAAAAATGGTGTGCACTGTGTGTTTGTTGATCCAAAACCATGATTAGATCTATTAGACAGTTTAATGACCTGACTGTATGTAGGAGGCAATTCTTACAATCCCTTTGATCAATATTTATATAAGAGGAAAACAACTCAAAGAATATCTCTAACTTGGAAATAAATAATGTTAGCCTTTTCTTTAGAAGTTAATAGGGTCAGTGACTGACCTTTGTTTATTGTGGTCTCAGTCACATGGTGTTTATGTTGCTGATAGGACCTTCTGTATAGTCAGTAAGGAGTTAACTTGGCTAGTTAATAGATTACTTTATAATGGTAATTTCATCTTTAGAAAGCATTGCAGTGAAATGATTTTGAGCTTGAGTATATGATAACTTATGTAATAACATGTACAGTAAAACCTCACTTAAAGACCACCTCAATATTGAATAATAAGACCACCTCAATAACTCAATAATAAGACCACCTCAAAATTAAGAACACAGTTTTTAAGTCCATTTCACTATTTTAGTTTTTATTCAACCTCAATATAAATACCACCTCAACAACAATACAAATTTTCAAGGATCCCAAGGCTGGTCTTGGCTGGTCTTTTTATTGAGGTTTTACAGTTACTGAATTTGTAAACGTAAAAAGTAACGTAGGCCGGTATGAACTGTCGAACCTGTCTGTAAAGACTCTCACCCTTGTGAATGTGATGTAGAAAATGTGAGTTTAAAATCACAGCTGTTGTTTATACAAATGTATGCAGGTTTAGAATTGTTGTTTATTGATTAATCTGAATATCAAACATTGGAGGTGCATGAAATAAGCTAAAATGTCACAGGCATTCTTCCCTGAGTTTTTTTTATAAATGACATAACCATTTCCTGCATTTTTCTAACCTTAGATTTTAAAACATTTTAGTGTTTACTAAGTAAACCAGCTCCACCCCCCCACCCCTCCTCCATTGGTAATTTCTATTTTTCAGTTGACTACTTTACTGGAAGCATGAAGTTAAACAAGTTTTATTAAATAATATTTTTATATTTCAGTTAACGGATATACCTCTATTATCGTATGTATCGGCATCATCACTAGGTATGCTTCCAACTGCGGTGCTCAACAGTTATATGGGTACCACATTGCGTTCTATGAATGATATACTCACTGATGAAACCAATCAAACCACTGGATGGATAGTTCTTACAGTACAGGTTTGTTTGTTTACATATATACATGTATAGGTTAATTAGTGATATTATAATTGCCTCGTTAACAGGTATGGTCCAGTAGTAACCAATAACTTATCTACAGCTTTTTGCTTCATTTTGTAGTACATGCAATATCATTTAGGATTAATTGGGGCTGATATTTGGTCCCATTCCCCTGTCTGGATAGTATATGTTCTTCCCTTTTCTCAATTGGTGTTATATACCTAACACTGCATTGTCAGGGGTGTCAATATAAGCTGGTAAAATTACCCAGTAACTTAAACATCATCACCCAGCTACTTTTCTTATATGAATGGTCATAATTAGGGGGATTACCTCCAAGACCCCTGCCTACATTTGGTGATTTTCCTGCTACTTCAAGAGTTAGTGACGCCCCTGATTGTAGATATTAGTAAACCAAAACATTGACCAGCAATATCACATATCGTAGGATAGTGATATGTCCTTTACATGTATCTACCTCAGAAAATTGATGAAATCAGAAATGTATATTTTGTAACATTGAATTATTTCCCCTATTTTGTCTTCATGACCTTATTCCCTTCTCAAAGGGTCCTGCCACCATTTAAGCAATATCTACTTAAGATGAAAACTTATATATTGTTATCTCAATGAGTGTGTGGTCTTTATGATAGCAGTAAGCAATTTCTTAAAACCTAAAATCTTTTTCTACCTCTTGGCAAATTTCATTCCAACTGTGCAGTAATTACCCAGTTTCGGTACTTAGCTAAAATTGGTCAGCTTGGGAAGAGGGCGGGGGCTATATCTTGGTACAATCCTAATATTATAGTACATGTATAATAATAAAGTCATGTTTTGAGGAACACGAAAAATTGGTCGATCAAGGTTCGTGGTAATTGTCATTCAAACCCAACAGTTAAATCAAATGAATCTAGTATTATTATTACCTCATTTTTACTGAGAACCTTAGCTTGACATTGCTTGGTTTACTTTCAATGTTCCATATACGCTGAACTATTCAATCAATAAGAAACAAGAAAAAATTAATATCTGTTGCCTTGGTTATTCTGCACTGACAATAAAGCATTTATCAATATGCTATGGGACATATGTTCCAGTGTTCCAATGTGTTGATGTATTGATGATTTAGAGATTTGATACCTGATATACAATTTACGAGTATTGTTCTGTCTGTAGTAACATGTGGTGATTTATTGTGTAAATTGAATCTGACCTGATTTTACCAGTTTGTATTTGCATTTATCTGGGATTTATTCTACTCCTCATGGATGAGCATTTAAACAATTGAGAAAGCCTTTGACAAGGACACTCAACTTTTATGCGTTGTTCTCTGTGTTTTCAATTCAAATTTATGTATACTCCATGCCATTAATAACGCAACTAAAAGTGTCCGCGTCAGCACGGAGACATTATAAATAAAATGTTAAATGTTAATTCTCAAACATAATTTCCAAAATGTAATCAATTATTATATATGAATACAAGGCCATTGTTGAATGTCTTTTTGAATAATTATTTACTCATTTGCAACAATAAAACATTTTTAACACTTTAGAACAAAATGAAGGCTTAGTGAAATAGTTGCATTTTTATAGGCATTAAGTATATATACCAGTATTTAGTAATAAGTGATACAGTGCAACCTCTCAAACCTAGCCCATTCTTGAGCAACAATCTATCTCTTGGTAAAAATGGCATTCATTTCTCCAGATGTAAGAACTTACTATTTAATTGACTTCTAAAGCAACAACCTCATCACAACAGCCAATATATGTATTTCCCAAAGTGTTTTGATCCAGTTAGGTGGCTTTTATCATTTCTTACTCAATACAGGAGTATAAAGAAGTTTTTATGTGATTGCCAATATATACTGTACTGATTGATGTATTACATCTATAAGGGCATCAAGCATGTGGATGTGCATGTTGTATGTCACAGGTTTGCTTTGTTGAGGATAACACACTTGAAGCATCTGGTGAAACTTAAGTCAGTTGCTGGTGAATTGGAAGGAGAACCGAAGAACACCAGTCTAAATAGGTTCAATAGGATACTTCCTTAGCTTAAATACTGTTAATTTGGTGTTAAATTGTGCTAACAATAGATAGCGTATCAGGGTTGTTGATAAAACTAATATTATAGGCATATTAATGAAGGACACATGTATATGTATATCATAATTTTCATCTGTTAAATACAATAAATTAGGTCTCCTCCCTGAAACAACAAACAAACCTTGAAATCTAGGCGTGGCCTGTCCACTATCATTTCAGGCATGTAAGGGGTATACAAAATCAGGCTTTTGCTTAATTTTTTCAGAGCTCTAGCCTGTTCGGGCCAGTTGCTCAGCCAAACTACGAGCCCAAAATCATTCTAACTAGCCTGAAATTATATAGCACTAATTCATAAAAAGCAGAAAGTCACGATTATGTGTCTATACAATTTGTTAAAATCATGGATGGATTTCATTTTTCTCTATTTCTGAGAAAAGACTATTCACCAAAATTAAGCACTTGCCCATTCTGGCCTCCACTCAGTAGTTTCTGTTAGCCCAAAATCCATGAAAACTGCATGATTAGTCAGTATAGTCGTTTGATCTTTCTGTAAACCAAGCAGTAGTTATTTTAGAAGTAAATGTATTAATATCATTGAAGTGAGAAGATTGAACTTGGTATTCTATGGTATTAAGGCACTTTATTACAGCCTTCTTCTTGAAATATTGTAGATGTTAATCAGATTAATTTGATTTTAGCGGAGCCATTGTTTGATTAACAATATGATTCTCTTTCCCTGGGAACCCCATCAAGCTATTGTTTCCTACCTTGATTATCCTCTAATTCAAGATGTATTGTTTTATCGTATTGCTTGGTTACTCTGCTAATTGATTGAAAGTGGAGCACTTGTGAGAGAAATTTCATGGTAGATAATGCAGATATATATAAATGCAATAAGCCAAATTGTTTGGTCATTAATTGGATATATTGTAGTTAATCAATGGTTGAATACTGGTGCCAGTGCTCCAGAGATTTGTTTTCTACCACATGAAAATGCTAAATTGATAGCTCTCCCTTAGGGGTTTGAACTTTGAATCTGATGCTTGATTACCTTAAGGCTTTGACACTGGTTTGCCCTTAGTCTGGTAAATGCCTACCATAAGGCTTGACATCCAGGTTTACCTGGAGATGAATGTGTGCCTACCATAAGGCTTGACATCCAGGTTTACCTGGAGACAGTTGTGTGCCTACCATAAGGCTTGACATCCAGGTTTACCTGGAGATGAATGTGTGCCTACCATTTGGCTTGGCACTCGGGTTTGCCTGGAGATAGATGTGTGCCTACCATAAGGCTTGGCACTCACGTTTGCCTGGAGACAGGTGTGCGCCTACCATAGGGTTTGACATCCAGGTTTGTCTGGAGGTGTGTGCCTACCATAAGGCTTGACATCCAGGTTTGCCTGGAGACAGTTGTGTGCCTACCATAAGGCTTGACATCCAGGTTTGTCTGGAGACAGTTGTGTGCCTACCATAAGGCTTGACATCCAGGTTTGTCTGGAGACAGTTGTGTGCCTACCATAAGGCTTGACATCCAGGTTTGTCTGGAGACAGGTGTGTGCCTACCATAAGGCTTGGCACTCACGTTTGCCTGGAGACAGTTGTGCGCCTACCTTAAGGCTTGGCACTCATGTTTGCCTGGAGACAGAAGTGTGCCTACCATAAGGCTTGACATCCAGGTTTGTCTGGAGACAGATGTGCGCCTACCATAAGGCTTGACATCCAGGTTTGTCTGGAGACAGTTGTGCGCCTACCTTAAGGCTTGGCACTCACGTTTGCCTGGAGACAGTTGTGCGCCTACCTTAAGGCTTGGCACTCACGTTTGCCTGGAGACAGTTGTGCGCCTACCTTAAGGCTTGGCACTCAAGTTTGCCTGGAGACAGATGTGTGCCTACCATAAGGCTTGGCACTCGGATTTGCAAGGAGACAGGTGCGCACCTACTATAAGATTTGGCACTCAAGTTTGCCTTGAGTCTGGTGCATGTCTACCCTTAGGCTTAGCACTCGATTTGCCTAGAGTCTGATGTTACATGATTATTTTTTATTCCAGGGATGAAGAAAAATATTCTGGAAAATGTAAAATTGAGTGTAAGATGCTGATCATTTATGATTGAATTTTGGACACATTTCTTATGTCTTGCAAACCTTGCAGATAACTTAAATTGCTACTGTCAGTTGTTCCCAACAAAAGTGGTGAAAATTAATTGAGGTTTTTGTCTTAGAATTGATAAAATAGTCTTCTAGACATGATTAATTGCGTAAAATCTCGGCATAAGTACAAACAGAGAAATGGCTTGATTGGTTATCAATTTTGTACAATGAAATAAAAAGCATTTGTCTGCAGTTGTCTTCTTAACAGTCTGGAAATTTTGCAGTAATACGGAATAATGGTTTTAAAGTGTTCTGTAATATGTTTATTGTTGGAAAGATGCATGGTAACAAGCTTTTAATAGACTTAGTCTGTCTATTTGTAAGTGATTCTGAGACTAGAGTCAATTATAGCCTAGGAAAAAAATGAACAGATTTATTATTCAATTTAATAGGTGACTGAGTGGTGAAATTCTCTCTTAAGAATGATTCCTGCTGGTTACATGATTGATTTCGGTTACTTTAACAGATTAATTAGTGGTTACTTTTAGCTTGCCTTGATAGATGTGATCAATTATTGAAGTAAGACTGGCAATTTTCGGTAAATCTATCACTTATTGTTACCTAAACATGCAGACGTTGCATAGCAGAAATGGACCAAGGTAGTAGAGGTGACTAATTAATTACTTGGTTCAGCACTGTATTCCTCCTCTAATATTTACAATTGTTCAAGTTGATAATACAAGCTTACTCAGTTTGAACTTATTATCTCTGTATAATTAAAAACTGTGGTAGTATTCAACATATTCAATTATTTTGTCCTTATAAGAAAGCCCACCTGTTTAGCTAATTCTATAAAGCACTCAACACCTGACCAGCTCATTCTGAAGAGCACTCAACTCCTGGTTAGCTCATTCTGTAGATCACTCAACTCCTCGTTAGCTCATTGTGTAGAAGACTAAACTCCTGGTTAGCTCATTCTGTAGAGCACTCAACTCCTGACTAGCTCATTCTGTAGAAGACTCAACTCCTGGTTAGCTCATTCTGTAGAGCACTCAACTCCTGACTAGCTCATTATGTAGAAGACTCAACTCCTGGTTAGCTCATTCTGTAGAAGACTCAACTCCTGGTTAGCTCATTCTGTAGAGCACTCAACTCCTGACTAGCTCATTCTGTAGAAGACTCAACTCCTGGTTAGCTCATTCTGTAGAGCACTCAACTCCTAGTTAGCTCATTCTATAGAGCAATCAACTCCTGGTTAGCTCATTCTATAGAGCACTCAACTCATGACTAGCTCATTCTGAAGAGCACTCAACTCCTGGTTAGCTCATTCTGTAGAGCACTCAACTTCTCGTTAGCTCATTCTGTAGAGCACTCAACTCCTGGTTAGCTCATTCTGTAGAGCACCCAACTCCTGACTAGCTCATTCTGAAGAGCTCTCAACTCCTGGGTAGCTCATTCTGAAGAGCACTCAACTCCTGGTTAGCTCATTCTGTAGAGCACTCAACTCCTTGTTAGCTCATTGTGTAGAAGACTAAACTCCTGGTTAGCTCATTCTGTAGAGCACTCAACTCCTGGTTAGCTCATTGTGCTGAAGACTGAACTCCTGGTTAGCTCATTCTGTAGAGCCCTCAACTCCTGGTTAGCTCATTGTGTGGAAGACTTAACTCCTGGTTAGCTCATTGTGTAGAAGACTAAACTCCTGGTTAGCTCATTCTGTAGAGCCCTCAACTCCTGGTTAGCTCATTTTGTGGAGCCCTCAACTCCTGGTTAGCTCATTTTGTGGAGTGCTCAACTCCTGGTTAGCTCATTTTGTGGAGCCCTCAACTCCTGGTTAGCTTATTCTGTTGAGCCCTCAACTCCTGGTTAGCTCATTTTGTGGAGCACTCAACTCCTGATTAGCTCATGCTGTGAAAGGGGTTTGTCACTAAACCTGAAGGTCAGTGTTCGAATTTGCTTCCTCATACTATTTTTTCCACCAGGTAGTGGAATTGATTGTAATTCCATTAAGCATAATATGATTTCATTTCAAGTCAGCAAATTTTTTTTTTTTATTACAAAGGCTTAACATAATCTGTGTTATAGTGAAATACGACCAGTAAGTGTATATCTTCTGTCATTGCACCACTTAAAACCTTTCTCATTTACAAGTACATTTACCTGTAAGCTTATATTGATTTTGTCATAAATATTGACCTCTTATGTCGTGATTCATGGATCATATATAGTTTAAAAAGTAGGACTTCTATTGACAAAACTTTTGTATTCCGTACATTTTGTAATACGCTTGATATTGATATTTTAATCCTTATTTTTAGATTACATAAAGTATAATATAGATAAGTACATACTTGTGTAGTATGATCCAATATAATTTAGGCACTGTTCTGTCTTATGTACATAATTCTACTTGAAGTATATTTGATTGTTACAATTTGTGTAATACTGTCAGACTTGTGGCTACGATCATGTAGACAGGATGGTCCCTGTCAATAATAAATTCTAAGACATTCCTGTGCTCTGTTCCATTAATGTTCATGTTACAGTTTCACACTTACATAGATTCAAAGGAGATACTCTAATACATATGAGCACTTCTATGACAAAACCTATGATGTTTATGATGTTGAGTTTTTGCCAATGACAGTTTCGATGTCACAAACTGGACACTTTCTCAGAAGTGTTTTTGGTGGTGCAATTTTTATTTATAGCTTTAAATGAACACGAAAATGTTTATAAGTCAAGTGCTTCCCCCCCCCCCCAAAAAAAACCCAGAAGACTTTTAAAGAATTAAAATCATCTGAGTAAAGCGTTTCTGAGGTGATGTCATGATTTTGTAGTTAAGTTTTCTATTTTGTGGTTAATACTCACTGTATTGGAATAACTATAAAAAGAAAAGCAGATGTCTGATTTTGATATTTGTAATATTCAATAAAACTAGGAGAACATATCTGTAAGAAAATGTAAAAACTGGACATGGAATTTTGGTCACTAATACAGGTTTTCTTATGGAACAGCTCCTACACAATATACTAATCATATCAAGCTTGATTTGATGTTACATTATGCTTATTTGAATTACTCACACAAGCATACTTCCTGGACAAATGGTACTGGTGACATTTGTTGAGTTGTGGTTGTGTCCTATGTTGGACTCGAACCCATAACCTCCAGGTTGAGCATCCAACACCCTAATCACTTCACTACATGTTCCCTGTCAATACAGAAGACTTGTAAATGATAGTCTAAATAATTGAGGAAAGGAGGAAACACATTTTCAGTTCGGTATTCAAATGCCTTCTTGTACTTTTTGTGGGATAATATGAAGCTGTGACAAAGTTTTATATCACAATAAATGAAAACGACAAAATATATTAGGAATCTTATCTGAACAATGTAAACCATTACGGACAATGCATTTGAATGATTGAATGATTAAATTTGAACTTTAATGTTTAATCAAGTCTGGTCGGTTACTGTACTATTGTGACTTGCCAGTTTTGTTTATAAACATGGCCTACTGTTATAAACATGGCCTACTGTTTAAGATCTTTTTATTGCTTTGGGTTACTTTGTTACATGGGCTGTCGGCTTCAAAACTGTGAATTCAAAATACATTGGTAATTAGCCATTGTCATTTTAAATATCTACCAATTTATCAGAATAAACATGTCACTTTGAAATTACAATACTTGACTCGGCAGTCTGTAATATACTTACTTGTCTGTCAATATTATTCACACCTCCAACAATAAACCCAATAAATGTCGATTGAATGTGATACCATCACCTGATAGTGGCAAACCAGAAATAGATTTTATGTTAGCAGTAAGCAATGGCACATTATATAGTAACCAACTGCATGGAAGTACATGTATATTGAAACAGATTCATATTGTATTAGACTCAACACCATTTCTTGCAAGTTCAGAAAACTGAAGTCTGGTCCAATTCTCTTGTTCTCTAAACGTACAAGCAGGATATAATAATGTTGACATGAAACATTTAGCTGTCAAAGAATTGTTTTTGCTGATATGCAGATGACCTAGCAGGGTTGTCACTAATTCTTGAAGTACCAGGGACCTTACCAAAAGTGGCCGGGGGTCTGGGGGTACTGCCCTTAATTATGGTCATTCAGACAAGAAAAGTAGGCGGGTGATGATGCTTAAGTTACTGGATAATTTTACAAGCTCCCCGCTCTTATTGAGACCCCGGACCTAGGGTTTGACTGTCATTATCAAATACACCAACTTTAGACACAGCAGTAATATTTGGCTGCTCAGTATTTATTTAACTTATTAGTTCTTTTAAGATTATAACCATTGTTTACTGTATTAGAGGAAAGGTTCATGACATGGAAATGATTGTGAATTTTAAAAAATCTAAAAAGTTGTGAAAAGTTCTGCTCCTTCAGCCGATACGCAAACTTTTTCACTGCTACAATTTCCACTAATACTGTGTGTCTCAAGTTTCATGGCTTGAGTCACAACTAGGGTGAAAAGTTTGATGAAGAGTGCTGTCGGTTTATACCAGTCAGAAAAGGTTATCTTTTTGGGTTCATTTTACCAGAAATTATGATTTTAGCGGACATTATTATTTTACCAGAAATTATTATTTTACCAGACATTAATATTTTGCCAGAAATTATTATTTTGCCGGACATTATGATTTTGCCGGACATTATGATTTTGCCGGACATAGCATCAAATATATATTTGGCAATCTATTTTGGATGGGGTTGTTTCAGATATACATCAGTTACACATTATCATGTAGCGTTGTAATATTATATTTTGCAGATCCTGTTCACAATAGCCTTGATGTATTTTGTGGTGCGTAAAGCTCGTGTTGAACTCAAGAAAACGGTAGAAGAGCCAGACGAGACTTTCAACACATCTTCCGTGCGTGAAGTTATTATTCACAAGGAAGCACACGAGTACCGGGATTTACCAAAGACTAACGGATACGTTCATTCAGATAGAAGTAGAAAGAAGAGTGGAAATTAGTTAGAATTGATGTTGAAATGTGTTAGAAGGTGTTACATGTAGTCTGTAATAGCTACAAGTGTATATCTTCACTGAATAATAATATTTTCACAAATTTGGTTATGATCTCTTCTAGATTAAGATTTCTTTTTCATTCTGTTGGTTATGATTTCTTACTTTTTACATTGAATTAATTACATATTTAATACTTTTCTTGCACAGTTACAACACTTACAAATTTCATGAAATTTAAATTTCATGATATAAATAAGTTCAAACAGATTGGCACTGTTAACATTGCGGCTTTTTCATAATGATTTTCTCTTCTGAAGAAAAAAAAACTTCATGCCATAATTAGAAAATTGTTTGGCACAACTCTACCTACCCATGAAAATGGCCCCTACTCAAAGAATGCTTTAAGGGGTTTGAGTGGGAAAACGTTCTAACTCCATATTAATAGTTAACACTAGTATGACCATAAAAGTAATAAATACAAAAATAAATTTACACACCCAACCACCTAAATTTTGCTGGGTAAGGTTATGCCCAACCTAAATTTTGCTGGGTATGGTTATGCCAAACCTAAATTTTGCTGGGTATGGTTATGCCAAACCTAAATTTTGCTGGGTATGGTTATGCCCAACCTAAATTTTGCTGGGTATGGTTATGCCCAACCTAAATTTTGCTGGGTATGGTTATGCCCAACCTAAATTTTGCTGGGTATGGTTATGCCAAACCTAAATTTTGCTGGGTATGGTTATGCCAAACCTAAATTTTGCTGGGTATGGTTATGCCAAACCTAAATTTTGCTGGGTATGGTTATGCCAAACCTAAATTTTGCTAGGTATGGTTATGCCCAACCTAAATTTTACTGGGTAAGGTTATGCCAAACCTAAATTTTACTGGGTAAGGTTATGCCAAACCCAAATTTTACTGGGTAAGGTTATGCCAAACCCAAATTTTACTGGGTAAGGTTATGCCAAACCCAAATTTTACTGGGTAAGGTTATGCCAAACCTAAATTTTACTGGGTAAGGTTATGCCAAACAAACAAGAAGTATGGCTTAAGGCTGTTAAAAATATTTTCCAAGATAGTAGCCTTAGTCATAAAACTGGTTGTAATCAATGTCTCATTGCAATAATTGCTTTCAGGGAAAATATCTACATTGAGGTTTGCTTTTTTTAATTCTAAGTGTTGACAGAAAGCATTTCTCTTTGTTTTATGCACAAAATGTACAGCCCTGGTTCTGAATAAGATGGGAAAGATAGGTTAGCACTGTGACATATCTCTCCCTGATATCTTGTATTTGCAGTTACTGTGTATCTTAACCTTTAAAGGTACAAATGTATGTAGTATTGTTTACTATCAGAATATGCTAAGCAATAATTTTGAGAGAATGGCATGTTGATGGCTTCATACAGACACACTCTAAAACATTGCATTATAACATTTCCTCAAACTTTCCTGGAACGGAAAACATGAGTCTGAGACAGAAATTTCCTATGCTAACACTAACTCGTAGGTCAGGATAGAAAGTACCTGTTCGGACACTTGTATGTGTGGTTTCGGAAAACAAGTAAGAAAAGTGACAATACAGTGTTGTAGAGTATACCTATATAAAGGCAATTATCACCAAGTTTCTCATATTGATGACTTAGCATATTTTGTCAAAAAATAAGACTATGTACATTTAATCTGCCATGCTACTGTAATGTTGCATGCTACTGAGGGTTCTGTTTTGGGTTAAATTCTGTGATATAAATTAATTGTTTGTTTAATTGGAGCCATTGGATTGATTGTTATGTCTGGATTTTTAATCGTGTATTGCATTGTGTTGTACTTGTCTTGTAATATAGCTTGTGTTTTTAGCTTCATTGTGACATTTACATCATAGTAAAACAAGTTTATCCGCATGGTGAAAATTCAATGCATTCAATCTTAATCCATTTTTATTTTAGTTTATTCAAACTGAAGAGTTTTGTATGTTTTTTCTCCACTTAGTCGCTGCATCAATTTGCATTCAGAAAACTTCAAATTATTATATTCCTGAACTATTTTTGTATCAAACGTATCAATATTTTATGCAGTTAAATTTCTAGTAGTCGTTATTACAGTACAGTGTATTCTTTATAGATAAACTTAAATACTGATACCACTCATAGTATACAAAAAAACACACTGTTTGCTTAAAGCCATTTATCCATTGGCAATTTATAACTGATCAAACTACCTTTAACTTTATTTGCTATTTTGTTTGTTTTTTGTTGCTATCCTGTATACATGTATTGACTTGAAACAAATGCAAACATATGCTAAGTTTCTGACACTTTCACCCTGCAGGTAATCCTGTGTTTTATGGTACACTTAAACAAGTGATAGTTGAACAGTAAGAAGAAGTAAGAGAGGTGAATTTATGTGTTTACAGGTGACCTTTATGGTTGAGGGTCTTGCCTTATTTGTGGTCCTGATAATGAAGTCTATGCGTGTAAAAGTATCTATGTTTGAGTGTGTTGTGTAAATAAGGCCATGACGTTTTATATTTTTGTTAGGCGTCCAAGTGTGCCTAGGTTTTGAGTTATTTGAGCCAAAAAAAATGTTTTGGAAATTTAAAAAATTGCAAAGGGAAGTAACTGCTGTATTGAATTTACGTAAGATTTTGTTAACTTGCATGTTCGAAGATGGTGACTGAAAACTAGTCAGTTTTTCTGTTAGTCTTCTAATGTTTTATAAAAAAACAAGTTGTTTAAATATATTTTAAATTTTATCATTTTTACCTCATTAAAACATGTGAACATCGTCTATTATCTGGCTTTGTGATTTTTTTAAATCGAATATGTGTGATTTTTTCCGAATAGGTAGCTAGGTTTTGCAATTGAAGGTTGACACTTACCAAAAATAAAAAACAGTATGGCCTTATGATTTAAATTCTGTGTTCACTTACCTCAACCATTCACATTCCATTTTTTCTATCCGGTAAAGAAACATTTTAAGTTATTTTTTTATATTTCTGTGTATTTGATTGCTGTTATTTTTCATTTTTTGCGTAGAAATCCAAAGTATTTCAGGACTGACCATTGTCACACTCATGTAATTACTTTTAAAGGCAACTTGGTTTTGCCAAATTTTTAAGTGAAAGAACTTATGTTACGTAAAGACATTAATGCACAATTCATGCGCTGCGTAGCGGAGAATCGTAATTGGCACCACAAAACGATAACCGCAGCATGTTTTCTTGGTCCATTTTCAATTGCAAGTTTACTCCCGTTTGTACTTCCGGGTTAACTGTCTTTAAAAAAACAATGCTTATTTTTTTTTATTACACTTCATATATACCTGATGTGTCTAAAACTAGATGACACACCAGGGTCCAGTGTTATATCCATCGCTCACCTCTCAGTATTCATCACTCAAAATATCAACATTTACTGTTCTGAATCTGAGTTTGATTGTGAAGAGTAATGAATACTGGGTGTTGAGTAATCTTTTTGACCCTTTTCTGTTGAGGTTTTTTTCCAACCTGTATACTCAACACTAAGCACTGACAAATAACCCTCAGTCTAAGATTCACTCTAAAATCTCTAGAAAGTACATTAAGAGTAATACTCATCACTCAGAGGTGATGTAATCCACTTCTCTCACTGGTACGTCAAACCCTCAAGAGAGTCAATTTAGACTGCTGTGTGCAGAGTGATGAGTTTGGGTTATAATTTCAGGTACCTGGGACCTCTACTTCTCCGTAGGCTTCTGCACTTACACTTATTGTTCTTACTTAAGGTAACTGTTAACTCTTAAAATGTGGGCATTAGGACTGGACAATTGTCTGTTTGCTTATATTAAGTGCATAATTATTTTGGTTCAACAGGGTAACTTACAAGTTGCGTGAAATCAGTGTTACCTTATGGGCTGGTCTGATGATTTTGAGTTCTATATTTGTATGCAATGTAGCCCTGTATTTGACACAATCAATTCTATGCTTACATTTTTTGACATTTTTGTTTTGTGTGTGTTTTAATTTGGTTGAATTTGATTTATGTTACATAATTTTGTTTTGATTGCTTTTCATTATGAATTAACTATTCATGTATTGTTATGTATTAATATTTATATTTTTAGTAAATTATAGGTGAAATTTTTATGTTACAGCATGTCTGATATATTTCATGATTGGTGTTGTGTATGTTCATTTATATGTTGAATAATTCTGTATGAGACAAATCCTATATCTTTCTGTACGATCTCACTGTAATCATGCAATATTTGTGATATAACCCCAATGTTGTATAAAGTATTACCAGTAGTCACACTGTAATCATGCAATATTTGTGATATAACCCCAATGTTGTAGAAAGTATTACCAGTAGTCATATTTCCTATCGCTTCCAGCTTGTGTTCTGTGTCCAAGTCATCATGGAAATTGTACTCAATATATCTATATACTCGTATCTCGTATCTCAGTATACTGGAACATAATCATTTAAAATACGTAATAATACTCACAACTGACCAGCTTTCCAATATTTAAACATTTCTACCATGTAACCAATGCTCCAAATATTAATGATATTGGGTATAGTATAAGATTGTATACTTAATCTGAACCCGTAAATCTGAATTCTTACAACCACATGCAATTGGATCCTTAAGACTCTTGCAAAGGTCAAGGTTATAAAGGTCAGCTGTAAGGGATATACTGGGTCTTGGTATACCGTATACCGTATAGCGCTTTATTTCTGCGGTGCCAAATTTTGGCAGGTTTTAGAGTTCTCCTTATTGGCGGTGTTTAATGTTGGCGCATTTGCGATTTTCCAAATTAACAAATGGGTGGCAAATGGTTACATTAATTTTAGTTACACTTTTTGGCAGAGTTTTATTTTGGCGGATTAGACTTTGAAAGTCAATAGCTTAAAAAAACAACAACAAAAACGCCAATATAACCTGCTGTACATATTGGAATTCTACAGATATCAGGTTAGACATGTCTGTTTCGCGTTCCCCATGTGATACCAACCCAGAAACCACCAGAGGGCCTAAGGCAACCCCTGGACCCCTTTTGTGGAAAGTTTAGCTAATTTTAATATTGTCCATTCTCATGGCTGTATTTGGTAAACTCTTCAATTAATGATGCTGTTTACTAAATAAGTAAAAAGTATTTTCACTGTAACGTAATATTGTATAAACTTACAATGCACAATTAACTCTGCTTATATCTACTCTGACTGTTTCGGGTTAGTGACTTGTCTAGAATACTGTACAGCTGTATATAGATTGAGATGGGCATTAAATCAGTTCTTTCATGTCTCAGATAAACTTATCAGGTAGTATAATTGATATTATCAATGTTGCATACTTAATATATGTGGAGACTGAAGTAACTTTATGCTTTAATGTAATGATAACAACTGCCAGTGGACACAGCGAATTCCAGTCAAATGTGGTATCATAACTTCCAAATTATATATTTATACTAATGCCATGTTCACCTATATCTTTTAATATGACAGAATATAGAATATATATTACTAAAACATTATCAAGTTCAAAATGTCTACAATTTTATGAGTCTATATATTTATAGTCAGAATTGAATTGCCGGATTGATTTTTCCAGCTTGGATGTACTGTTAACATGGAACCTCCATCATGTAAAAATGAACAGTTAAACCTCGGTTAAAGACCACCTCAAAATTAAAACCACCTCATTAATAAGCCAATTCTTCCATGGACTCTTTCTTAGTTTCTTATCAACATTTTAAGTGAAGGATATGATGGTCCAATTATCGAGGTTTCACTGTTCATATATATTGAATAACTACACACTGTTCATACATTTTATGTGTACAGATCTTGTCACCAATGTCACAGTAACCATATTCATTATGTAGTGACGGTCATAGATTTTTTTGATAAAAAAACTATTGTTACGTTGAATTGAAGAAAAAAATGTAAAAAAAAAAACTTCATGCATTTTCATCATGTTATTGGGTGTTAACTTAGCATTATTTTGATGTGCATGAATGTTTTCACAGTCTTTTGCCTGTTTTATTATTTCTTAGAGTTTGTAATTATGTGCTTATAATTCTGTGATATGATAAGAATTCCTAAGAGAGACTTAAGTTACATACTGTTCTTGGTTAGCTGTTATTGTTTGCACTCTGGCCTATTGTTAAGTTATGGAATTAGCAGTTTGAATCTGTTGTTCATGTTTTGTGATCACTGCTTGTTAAGTATTTTCTTATTAGCATAAAAAGATTTTTTTTGTGATTCTGAATCAACTGTCGCCTTAACACCCACTGTGGTTTTCAATGTTGTAAAATTAAAATTACTTTTTTATGATATATTCCGATTCAACTCTTGCCTTTAAGCCAACTGTATTTTTCATTGTCGTAAAATAAGAATACTTTTCATGACAAATTCAGCTTCAACTCTCGTCTTTAAATCCACAGTATTTTTCAAAGTCATAAAATAAAAGTACATTTTCATGACAAATTCAGATAAAACTCCTGCCTTTAAACCCTCTGTATTCTTCAGTGTCGTAAAATGAAAGTATTTTTCATGTCAAATTCAGAAACGACTCCTGCTTTTGAACCCACTGTTTTCTTCAATGTTGTAAAAGGAAGGTACACTTCCATGATAAATACATAATCGTATATATGAACCAGTAAATTTTACATATTCAATGCTTGACAATGCATTTTTAGGTGAATGTTTTGATCGTTAGTGTTGGTAATTTACTTTGAATCCATACCTTCTCAGGATACATTAAGCATGATTTTTGAGAAACTTGTGTGTTAAAGTTTATATTATTAATAAGTTTTTTAAAATCACTCGTTAAAATTATCAAAACGTGAAATTGTATTGTATGGAATAAATTATACACAATTGTATAAGCATTTTATTATGAACCCAATTCAGGCAACCAATTGCTTCCACCTTGAGATAAATCTATATGAATAGGGTAAAATATTTCGCAGTTAGTGTCTCCTTTTTAAGAACTTGACACTTTCCCTGTAAAATGTCTTATTTCATTTGGTTATGTAAAAAGCAGATTTTCTTTTTGCTCACAGACGTGCTTTTAAAGATATTTACTTGACACTGATCTGGCTTTTTCTTATTTTTGCAACTGTGACATTTTATTCAGAACCATAATAATTATACCATAGTCTATATGATCTATTGTTCCACGTTTAAAAATCTGTCATTCAAAAAATAGCCACAAATCATTCGGAATGAGTCATTCGTATGTATACCGAAATATACATTTGTAGTTAACAGTGTAACAAGGAATGTTTGAAGATAGCGGCCTGGAGTATAAACATGTTTTATTCAGTTGATTGAATGGATAACTCCTTAAAGCATCATGAAAACTTTATCTTTATCTCGAACCTGAATATGCTAGGTCTAATGATTGATGTTGATTGTGATGGCTTTATGTATATACAAAAGCTCAGTGTGCACAGAACCAATCTAATGGGTTATTAGTGGATTAAATTGTTTCAATATTGATATCCAAAACAAACCAATTTTAAAATATTTTTCCGATGTATAAATAAACAAAACTTAAATCTCTATCCAAATACATCTTCCTCTTGAATCATGTGGTGTAAGAAACATTATTTGTTTACATGTACTGTATAAGTGGTGAGTTTTTAAATCTTGAACATTTGTAAATGTAAATTTTGTCAGTATCAGAATTTTGACCAAAAAAGCTCTATATTCTGCTGTAATTTGATGTTATGTTTGTTGTCTGTGCAGGGAAATCTATTGTATGTCAAATTTTACAAACGTTAATCCAATCTTCAATGCATAATATTTACTCACTGTCTTGCTTATAGATATTGATTTAAACTTGTACAACACTGGACCATTGTTTGACATTTTATCCAAAAAGATTTCCCTTGTGAATATTTTTTTAAATTTAGAAATACTGGATTTATGTTTGTGGAAAGGTACCAAGCTATTGTTCTCTTTATTGAAGGTTCAAAAGCTGTGTTAATTGTACTGGAAATCTATGCATTATGTAATATCTGTGTTGCCGTGAAAGTGTTGTTGAAATTATCCAAAAAAAAGTCACATTCAGTATTAATTATGTTGTCCTAGTTTATGTATTAAATCTTACTTGAAAGTACTACATATATACTTAACGCCATTAAAAATGCAACCAAAGATTGGGAATATAGAAAAAGGGACGTTACAAAAGCAAAATTATTCTTTATTTCTCAAACATAATTTCATAAAAATAATCAATAATGAAATAAAAAATAATTGATGAAGAGTTTAATACAGTTTTGAACAAGATTTAACACATAGATAACTGTAACACGCTATTGACAGTTGGTACTACAAATGACGCTTAGTTCAAATAGTTCAAATAGTTGCGTTCTTAATGGTGTCAAATATATGTCTAACAGTACATGTATATCGTAATTTATCAGGAGTTCTTTCTGAAAACAGTTCGATTTCATATATAACTTTAGTTGATATTGTTAGTGATGATTAACATAATGAAATATTTTTTCTTTATTATAGAAATGGGGAATAAGATCAATAGTGTATTAAAATGGTAACTAGATTATTTCAGTACAAACATTTATGTATCCATATTTATCTTCTGTGTATTTGTTAGTTACTTAAGACATTTTAAAATGTTTTATCTAGATAAACTGTATAATTATAAGAGTTTGATTTTATTTATCATTTTAATCAGATTATGATACCAAAAAATGTTGATGTGAAAAAGTTAATAAAATAATTGAATATTGATCATTGTGTTTTTATTCTATTATTTCATTTATACAGACACACAGAAAGAATGAATTGTACAGCTTGTGTGACCGATACATTGAACATTTAATAATATTGCCTGCGGTATTAGTTTACAACAGTAAATTTAAGTCCAATTGGGTATCGATGCGACCAGATTTTGGATGACCAGGTTTTAGGCGCTGTGTTACAACTAAAAACTATTTCTAACAAACAAAATACACACCGTTTTACTGACTGGCAAAGCATATTCTATATAGATATAGGTATATAGACAGGTATGCAATATGTATCATCCAGAGAAAGCAGACATCATGCAACAATTTCTGTAAATACCTGATGTTAATCATGGTTACATCAAAGCATAATGGTTACGGTATATTTGTTAACTTGACACTTTCAAACCCAGGGTAAAAGTCCCACAACATACAAGGCAGTATATTTATTGTCTTTGTAACTTAGCAGACAATATGTTTGGCTTTAAAATATGAGACTAAGTAAGTTTGAGCAAGGATTCAAAATTAAAGTAAAAAATGTTAATTGTAGAATATTGGTATCAAACTTTCTGGTTGTACATGTAGTAGTGTGGAGTTGGATTGCCTGGTTAGCGCAGTCGGTAGAGCACTATACTAGTGTATAGGGGGTTGTGTATTCGAGCCCCGGGCTCTTCACTGTCAAATGGCTTCATTCATACTTGATTTAACTTAGATCATTATTGCATGAGACAAGATTGAAAGAACAGATTTTAACTTGCCCCATTCAAGATGGGGATTGGTATTAAGTAATAGGTATGGCCATCAAGTGCTTGTGACAACATCCATTATTTTTTTGACGATATGTTTTTTCAGAAAGACATGGACATATTTGAAATTTAAAGAATAGGAAATACATGCATTAGCTCCAATTAAGATCATAACTCACCAAACTCCTGACAGTGATAATCTGCTCTTGCACTACATTAGTCACCGCCTTCATGAGCGGGTGATGATAGATGTTTGTATAGAATGACAGCTCAGACATTTTTAAATGATCATTACATTTTAGTAAATTTTTGGTTCATTAAAACTCCCATGTTAGCGTTATGCTAAAAGATACTTTATAAAATCAAAACGTGAAAAGGTCGATTAAATATAACTCACATATTTATTATGAATAAGGTCACTGTATTTAGTAAAGGGAGACCACTGCGTATAAGACTGATGCCTCACTCGATTAAATATGTAATATTGTGCAATATTTCAAACAAGCGAACCTTTACGACCAGATTGAAGGAAGTTCTACGTGTTTTATTTATTTTCTTGAAGGTGAGTATGTACTACAATATCCGTTCGTGTTTTTATATCATATGTAAAATATATAGTACATTGTCAACATCAAACAGGTCCGTTCTGTGCTGATTTCTATTTCTTGTAAGTTACATAGTGTTCGGATAGTCCAAATATTGGGACGTTTAATGCATGTCGTTTCCCCTTTCACATTTTTCATTTATTGTCAAGCGTAACGTCTAAATGGTATTGATGCGTTAAACCTCTGTCACCACTGTTTTCTGTACACAGAGACCACTGCCATCTTAAACATTTTAACAGTATATTTTTAAATGTAGATCTATCATATATGGTTAACTTTTGAGCCATTTATTTGTATTAGATATCAATATTCTTCTGGTTATAAACACATTTCTGAGAAATAGAACTTATATAGATGGTGTAATGAAAACAACAGTTAATAGAATAAAGCGTTTTAAAAAGACCTCTGCTTTCAAGCTGTAACTTAGTCCTATAAATAAGACCCTACAATAACATATGTCACATTTTGACATTTTCCGGTTACATGCAAAGTGAAAGTAAAATGTAAAATAACAACATAATGAATGTTTATGGTTAAATGGTCACGTAAATGTCGGAATATTTTGGACTAGGTGTAACTCATTTTATTCGAACATTCATAATGTCATGATATTTGTGAAGGCAGTAAGCTCAAATCAATACAATGTACTTGTCTTTCTAGGATCTTCGTTTCTAAAATCTGTTCAGCAAACTGCATCAATCACTATGGCAACCAAAACAGAACCAAAGGGACGGAAACCTAAAATGATAGTATTTGATCTAGGTAAATAGTGACATTTCTTGTTTGGAAATTCAGACAGTATTATGAGTTTAAAAGCGTTATTCAATTTATTGAAGTCAATTAGTATTCCATGTTTTTTTCCTGCTATGCTAATAAACTGTATCCACAGACAGTTGTCATGTTATAGTTCAAATTGATGAGGCTTTAATAAAGCCTGGTAATGATCCAGATGCCTCGGCAACCACAGATATGCCTGATAACCAGATCATACAATGCCTGAAGCTTTCAACATTGGTACAGGATCAGTCTGATACAAGAAGATGTATATTACTGAGCTGTTTATCTTATGTAGTCAGTGAATGACATATTTTTATGGACACTTTGGCTTCAAATTCAATATAATAATTTGTAACAATTTCATCTCCTAGTTCTGACAGCAAGATCTTTGAAAATTGCTGGTATGAAATTATGTAAAGTTAATCAAGCTTTTTATTTGAGTTAAAAGTGTAGCATGTCTTGTATATTTTTAGATTACACACTGTGGCCTTTTTGGATAGACACACATGTTGACCCCCCATTTCAAAAAAGACGGTTTGTAATATATTGTTGTCATAATAAGTGTATGCTTTTATTTTGAGTTGACTTGGCATAAATATTCACCATAACATGAAGGCATGCCATGCACAAAATCTATTTCCATAACTCTATGATCATGGTAGCATTTTATCTGCTCTTCAAGAAATTTCTTCAAAATGATTATTTTCATGGGATATAGGTCAAGTTTGAATATAGGTCACATTGTATCAAAATTGGGTCTTTAGTTAAAAGCATAGAATTTTTATATGCAATTTCAATACAAGCTTTGTTACAGCAGATCATCAATCTTACTCACTTTGATTGTCTCTATAATATATAGGTCAAGGACACTTGTTTATGTGGCATTCGAGCTAGGCTACCTGTCACCTATATATGTTACTGTCTTAGTATGTTAACATCATCTATTTTGATGAACTGTATAATGAAATGAATACATATTTTGTAGATCTGGTGATATAGTTGATCGTAATGGCAGACTGGTGAAACCATTTCCTGAGGTGCCACAGATACTACAAAGGTTGAAATCAGAGGGTTATATTATTTCGATTGCATCCAGGTATGTACATGTCCTCCACCTCTGATTCATATGAAAAAGTTGTCATTTGGTCGTCGGTTTATAATCCACGAACACTGGTTATATCAACTGACTACTACATGTGTACTACAGAAATATTTTCGAAAAACAGCATAAAGCTTCATCCAACAAACATGAAAAGAATAAGTCATGAATTCTACCTAGTACAAAACATGAAGCATTATTCAGCTAAATGATGTTTAAAGTACATTTTGTATAATGTACAATATTTAATGTTGTTTTCAGGACATCTTGTACAAAAGAAGCAAACTCGTTGATATCACTGTATGATTGGAATCAGTATTTCTCATATAAGGAAATTTATCCTGGTTGTAAACTTACACATTTCAACAAGTAAGTACTTTCCACCCATCATTTTGTCATTCTGGAAGTTGTTGCTTGGTTGAGACATATGTTTTGACTTGAAATAATACACATGAATTCATTTTTCATTTATGATTCATGTGGTGAACTTGTTAGTTGCTTGCGGTAGAACAAGTTAACATTGATTAGAAGCAAAACAGAGCTGGTTAGATCAACTGTCTGCTACTTGTTACTGAAAAAGTCTGTAATGTGTTGTTAAGAAGTGTCTATAAGCGTCCCAAAACAAAAAAAGCAATTGTCATTTTTAACCAGGTTTTCAAAGAAAACCAGGTTATAAGAATGATGTGTGTTGTTGAGCGGGCGGCCGTCCAACTGGGGGTTTCCGGCAAATAACTTGAGTTCTGTTGATCATATTGTAACCAAACTTGGTGTATACATGTAGTAAGAAGATAATATGGAGAGCTCGCTTGGGATTGCTTTTGGGTTCATTCCGCCAAAGGTCAATGTCACTGTTACTAGAAATAGCAATTTGGTTTCCGGCGAATAACTTTAGTTTCGTTGATCATATTGACAGCAAACTTGGTGTATAGTAAGAACATGTGGAGAGCTCGCTTGGGATTACCTTTGGGTTTGGTCCGCCGAAGGTCAAGGTCACCATTACTTAAAATAGCAATTTGACAAATAGTATTGAGTGTTGTTTATAGATCATATACTATACTATAGGCCACACATATTGATTATACATTTTATTTTTCAGATTCAAAAGTAACAGTGGTTTACCATTCGAAGATATGTTATTTTTTGATGATGAATACAGAAATATACGAGATTTATCTATAGTTGGTAAGTATGAACCAATATCAATACAACACTTAGTGTTATATTTTAACATATAAAGGGTTTAAAATTAACCAGTTCACATGTCAAACAGCTGAATATCAGTAAAAACATTTACCAGGTAAATGAAAAGAGAGTTTAATTTTATTTGAACATTGTAGTAGTATTTTTCATATATGACCCAAAATTAATTATTACTAGGATAGAAATGGTTAATTTGTGTTAAAGTGGAAATCAGATTAGTCGGCTACATATTGAATGCTGAGTGATGTCCCTTTGTATGTTGATGCCTTTGCTGGCTGATGGTCCGCTTCATTCAGAAATAAGGAATTTCAGCATATATCCCAAAAACGTTGATTCTAATCAGTGCTACTTGTTACATAACCACTTTCTATCTGATTTTGAAATCATGCTGTTATGTTGTACGTTTTTTTCTGTTCAGTATCCTTTGAGTAACAACAAATGAAAAAAAGTCAGATTGAATATAATTCATACAATAAACGAGATTTCAATGAGGTTAGAGTGAAGTATATTATAGAAAATTACCATTAGGTCTTGTGTTTTTTCTCATAATTCATTGGTGAAACAACAATTGATGTGACATCTTAATTCCCTTACATTGATGACTGCTGCTTTTATAGACAAATAAGTTTTTACCAATTAACTGTGCATTTACATTTTATGGTAAAAGTAAATGTTTGACATCGGTGTTCATATATTTTACTGAAAACAATGAAAACAAGCCTTCATGATCTGTCATGCAGTTTCCTCTATTTATATAATGTACTGTAATCCTTAGACCATCCTTGAATATTAATTGTTTGCGGTTACGCATCCCGAAATATTGACAGAAGGTAGGTGCATGTATTTTTTTTAAAAGTTTTGAACTGTCCCGGCTAAAAGACCGAAAACATCTTTTTTATTGAAGAACCTGAAAAAATAAATTGATTCGCGGCATTTTTCATGATTTGGTCGCGTAACTGCAAACAAACTATTTTGCATGTTTCGTATTTATTGTATTTGCCTGTAGAACCAAATACTTAGTGTTTAACCAATTTGTATGGATAGAATATAAAAATTATGTCTTATATTCATGTTGTATACTTCAGGTGTTACATGTTACTATGTTGATGAAGATATCGGGGTTACAGAGAAAGTGATACGGGAAGGATTACAGCAGTTTTCTGATGGCATCTTGAAAATAAGTTGACCATGATAAACCTTAGACAATCTTTAATTTATATATCTGTTATATATCTGTTATATATCTGTTATATATCTGTGATTGATTGTGTTTCATTAATAGATAAAGCTAGAAACCGTAGTCTGTTAGAAGTGTACACCATATTGGTGTATGCTGTTTGAGTGAAAGTTTATGAATGATGTCTTTCAGAAGATACATGTAAGTCTTTGTCGTGGTATCTTTTCTGTAGGGACCACATCTATCCGTTATGGTTATGTGGTTATTTTGTCTGTTTGTGAATGTTTGTGAAAGTTTGTTGTGAAATCCACAATAACTCATGTATTTAAGAAATAAAATGAGCTGTTTATTAAAGACTATTTGTGTTAGTGTATTATTGTCCAACTTCTTGATTTATTTATGTCTACATACATCTTTAATTGCTGGAATTATTGTCATTGTATTTCTGAGTGAACTGATGTTTGGAGGACCACACCTGTAGGTGCTTCTATCTATACAGTCCGACCTCGTTCATTGGAATTCATCGGGTCCGAAATTTATTTCGAATAATACATGGTTTTGAATAGTCCATTTCAATTTGACATGCCTAAGAAGAAACATCAGAACCTGATATTTATTTTCGATGATACCAAGTATTATGATAGAATGTAGACGAATGAGCGAGGTTCTACTGTCATTTTTTCAAGGAGTTTACTCTACACTTCAGTAAATCAAAAAAACAAGCAAGTCATAGCGACAATGACAGAAAATCTAAGAATATTGTGTTTCTGAAAAATGTATTGAAGGATAACAAATTGTAAGCTTTAACATTTCATAAGTGATTATGATAACAGATAATATGCATGCTATTCAAAACACCCAACTGGCACTACTTTATACTCGGTTGTATGACAGGATATTTCTGACAAATCATAAAATTCACGGAGTTAATTTACTTTTACCATCAAGTTTGATGAATTGTCATGTCAACTACCATTGAATCTTGCTGATTGTGTTTTAAAAAAGCAACATTGTTAATCATATGTAAAATATTATGGGTTAGTTGTTTTAATACATGCAGTATATGTTAGGAAAGTGATTGTGAAGATGAAAATGATCTGTAGATGATAAAATACATTAATGTTCAAGTTAACCGTCGTTGCAACTTTTGATTCAAAGTGAGTGACAGAATGATTGATTCCTGCAGTGTTTTCAATTCCAAAAAACATATTTTTGCCAGTTGTATATTTCCCGATTTCAAAAAGTATCTTTTTCCCAATTGCCAGTTGTATATTTCCCAATCCCAGAAAGTATATTTCCCAATTGTCAGTTGTATATTTCCCAATCCCAAAAAAGTATATTTTCCCCAATTGCCAGTTGTATATTTCCCAATCCCAGAAAGTATATTTCCCAATTGTTAGTTGTATATTTCCCAATCCCAAAAAAGCATATTTTCCCCAATTGCCAGTTGTATATTTCCCAATCCCCGAAACATATATTTTTCCCAATTGTTAGTTGTATATTTCCCAATCCCCGAAACATATATTTTTCCCAATTGTTAGTTGTATATTTCCCAATCCCCGAAACATATATTTTTCCCAATTGTTAGTTGTATATTTCCCAATTCCAAAAAGTATCTTTTTCCCAATTGCCAGTTGTATAGTTTTTATTAATCAGAAGGTATAAGAATTACTGAATGATGTTCACAATTTGTTGATTGGCAAGACCCCCACCATATTGCAGTTTCTGTGATTTAATCCCTTTGATGTTTGAGACAATACTACGCTCCTGGTATAATTATTGGAACTTTATATAAAACATATCATCATAACTAACCAGCAGCGAACATTAAAAATACAGAAATATTTAAATAACTGCAGTCTATAAAATTCCTTGGAAGATTGTCCTTCATCTACTAAATGCCTTGCAGAATGAAATATTTGACCTACTTGAAATTGTGTTTGCTAGTGAAGCAAATTGGAACACAATTATATCTTTATGATGCAATATTTGGCACAAGGTGAACTTTTTACCTGTGATTATTGAAGCACTATTTTTGGACTAAAGTTAAACATTAACCTCATATTATTGTATAGGCTATAAGATGATAAAAGTCATGTTTATGATGGACTATTCAAGAAAATCGTAAAAAGTATATTATAACGGAGTAAGATACCCATTTTCGATGGCTGTATGTCAACTGTGGGAACATGTCTATATTCAAAAGATTCCCAATTTGACAAAAAAAGCAGCTAAATTTACTTTTTACCAACATTTCACACTTTCTATACACACGAGTAACGAACGTGCTTTTTAGTCTAAAGAATAAAGCCCACAAGTTATACTTCACTCTGAAAGATACCAACAGCTATTTTCGCGATGCACTGCCTATTAGCAGCGCTATAAACAGGATCTTGAGTGAGGGAACAGTGGAGAAATTTGGTACTTAATATTTACATTCAGTTGTTATGTTGAATATAAGCATTTTGTCTAATTCACATCCTCTGGCATAAATATTTCTTTATTTTGTATAAACATCACAAGCAAAACTTAAAGCTTATAGCTTTCGATGTCCTAGTAGAACTATGGGTGTCAGATGTTTCGGGGGGGGGGGGGCGTACAGCGTGGGTCTATCTTCATTTAATGTCACTATGACTTGTTCTATATAATTCCAACGTTTGCTGGTGTCTTCATTCACAAGTTAGATATTTCTATTCACATATGACTATTTTGCAATTCTTTCCACTTTCTTGCCTGTTCACGGTAATCACTTATCTTTCTGAAATCAATAAGCATATGTACCGATTCTGTTTTCATTTTCCAATTTTGTATAGTGTACATTTGCTTTGCTTCCTCCACCTCGTCGTGTAGTGGCTTTACGCAAATTGTTCCCTGGATTTTCCGGTGTGGCAGCTTGAACTCCAAGCCGAAATATCTGGCATAATAAACGGCTGTTACCATACCAACTACAGTTAACAAGAAACTGATCAATTCCAAGCAGAACAGAAATGATGCCAGTCCGAGATTCATACTTGTATTAGATACATAGGAGCATTCATCACCCGTGCAGAAACCGTATACTCCGGTTAATATAAGTCCAACCAAAGATAACGCTGACACAAATGGTGCCATTATGATGTAACACAGCATCTGAAATGAATGAAAAATAAAACACTTTATGTAATGCAATCCGCAAATGTTAGCATTTTGACCAAGCATTCACATGATTTACTCTCTTGACAATATGACAATGTTGGACTTGCTCAACTAGGCAGCCAAGTAACTGTTGGCTATTAAACCTCCAATATGGCCACTAAAATTTGTCAACATTGTCTCAAAATAGCCAATTTTATTGTAGCATTACATAGGGTTTTACACTGATTTGTTATCAAATATGGATTTTAACTTATGTAATCTAGTACCAGCAATGTAACACGCTTTACGAAGTTGACAAGTACAAGTGATATGATCCACAACATACTGCATAACGTCTCAAATATCAGTTACTTTTTTAATACTGCTTGTATCAATTGTAAAATTCCACATTGAAAACGGACAGCAATAAGGAAACTTGGCATCACAATTGACTTTCAAATACGACTAATTAATCCACTGACATGGTCGAAATATAAATGCTGTGTTCTAACGGTTACTCAGTTTGCTTGTGAGAAGAAAATTGTTCAACCTGTATTTGTTATATTCACACAATTGAAAATGATTCACTTTATGATAGGTTTGTGAATGATAGCATAAAATAACCTACCACAGGTTTCACTCTATGTACAAGTAATGGTGCTATATGTGATGCTTTCCCTATATTCTGTCCCTTATAGTAGATTGCCCCACCAACACATGCTAATATTATAACCTAAAATACGAAAAAGAAACACATTGGTAAAACAATTTGCCTTCATATCATGATTGCAAACAGTGTTAAATCTACATTCACGAAATTTCACCATTTTAGCGTAAACAATATCTTCATAACCCAGAAATTGTCACATTGACATTCATGGGTTAGATGACACTTTTCAGAGAATATTGTTATATTGTGACAAGTAATTTTGTATGATAAAATTAATAAGCCGAAAAATTGTCGAATTTGACCACATTGTTAACACTCTTTCCATTTTCTGAACATAAGGGAAAAGGTAGAACAAATGGTCCGGTGAAGTAACTGTGCTCTCATTAAAGTACATGTACAGTAAAACCTCAATAATTAGACCACTCTTGGGACCCTTGAAAACTGGTCTTAATATTGAGGTGGTCTTAATATTGAGGTTGAATAAAGAGCGGAACAGTGAAAATGGACTTGAAAAATGTGGTCTTAATATTGAGGTGGTCTTAATATTGAGGTTGAATAAAGACCGGAACACTGAAAATGGACTTGAAAAATGTGGTCTTAATATTGAGGTGGTCTTTAAGTGAAGTTGGTCTGTAGTTCCCAACAAAATTATCTGGAAGCGATTCATGCAGACACTTTCAATTCTGCACTTCTGATTCATGAGAAGTTTTCACTGACCGAGTTAGTTAAACCAGGGCTCTAGAAATTTTCTTTAAATACAGCTGTCCTGGACTAGTGTACATGTTCATTTTGACTTGTTATACAGTCGCTGTGAAACAATTACAATAAGCACATAAAACGATCTGAAACGACAAATCAAAGACAGAGATGTAAGCCTTACCGGAACTCCACAAATCAGAGCTCCTACATAGTACGGTACACCATACCCGGTACCATGGAACATATCGGCTGCGTAGACGGCAAAGAAGATCATTAAAAATCCAAGCCCGAACATCAAACAGCTCAATATTCTGTACCTTGAAATAGCTGCCTGTCTGCTGACTGAAATAAACTTAATAGATTGAATAAGATCCGCGATAAAAGTTGAACATTTATTTGTCCATCGTATCGTATCGTATCGTATCGTATCGTATCGTATCGTATTGTATTGTATTGTATTGTATGATATTGTATGATATTGTATTGTATTGTATTGTATTGCATTGCAGTGTATATTGTCACAATAAAAGAGAGAGAAATACGAGGTGTGGTCTAGAATTGCATTGACTTTTCACAACTTTAATGATTCAGATGTCTACGTAACTTTGGATCACACCTCGTACGATATAAAATTTGTCTTCTTATTGAGGTGATCTTAATGTTGAGGTCAAATAAAGAGCAAAATAGTGCAAATGGACTTGAAAATTGTGTTCTAAATTTCGAGGTGATCTTGTCATTGAGGTGGTCTTTAAGTGATGCTTTACTGTACATGCATCACTCCGAGGGAATAGATCATATGAATGGAGTTGACTACCTTAGCTATGCTTAAGAAAGACAGCATTGTACATAAGGATGAAGTGTATTGTCCTTATGAGTTATGTTCGTGACATAATGATGTTAGTATTAATACTTATTACACGGTCTAATGCCGACACAATTGTAAAGAGTATTAACAAAATCAAATGAAAATCAACGCCGTTTTAAGATACAAAACATGCGAAAATTATGTTTTAAGATTGTTAACTTACGATATCAAACACTTACCTAAAGCAATTTTGATTTGTTCATTGTCTTCCATAGTGTTCACTTTTAGGAAAACATTACAGCTACCATAAATACAGAAATCTGTCCTAAACCTGGATTCCACATTTTCTGTTGTGATAAATTGACTACTATGTCCCAGAGTAAGAATTGTATCACGATTGAAACAATCACTTTCACAATTTCATTAAGCCATGCGCTTTACATAACAATTCACAGTCAGAATTCCAATTTTTCGAACGAAGAAAATAATATATTCGAGTATCTTGAACGTGCGTATTACCAGTGTCAAAGAATATAAATGGTACAAGTATATTTGTACAACAAAAAGAATAGCCCCGTTGTGCAAGTGTTACCCTTATCCCAGGTATACATTATATTAATGAGTTATCAAAATAACATTCAGTGAACCGGCTTAGTTCCTGTACTACTACACAATACTTTCAGGATATTGTCGGTTATTTTGGTTAAGGATAAATGTGAAATATTGAAGTGATATTGTGTTTATATAAGTTCACATAAGGGTTCTTACAATTTATACGAGTATTGAACACATACACTTTGTATCCATTATTGAATTAGTTTATGACAAATCATAAAAACGAAGAAGTTTGAGGGTCAATAGCCAATTATTATTATTATAAAAGAAATCTATTTATTGAAACGTATGTTTGAAGTATGTATTGTCTAGTCCAATTTAGATTTAACCAATTTTTATGGCATCAGCGGATTTTACCATTATACTTCCATTGAACAATTTATTTTCTTCTTGAATGATTTACTAAGTGGTGAACAGATAAAAAGGTGAACCTATTGGACTTGTTTAATACAAACGGTACATAGAATACATGCATACACAAACAGAGGACATAATGGTGGATTTGTTTCGTTATCCATGGACTTAATGTCAATATATCTGTGTGTTGATCCTATAAAATATTTCAAGAACTCTGGTTGAATTTTAATTTCTGTGGTTTGATTTGGTTTTGATGTACAAATATACCTATAACATTTTACCAGATTTCTTTTGGGTGTAAGTACAAGCGTACATTTGTCTATGTGATTATTTTAAATTATTATCTTCTACAGCCTAGATATGACAGAACAGAACAGAACATATACATGTTTAACCTTAACGGGTTCGTTTTAGATTCACGGGTATCGTATGAATTGATTTGTGAACCACAATGCTAAAATTTCCAATTCACAAAAGCATATACCATAAAAGTAAGACTTATGTAATAAACGGCACCAAACTGTCAAAAAGAACCCTCGTCACTCCCAAAATACTCGTACATAACGAGAAATAATTAATAATAATAATTAAAAAAAAATGATAAATAACATTAAAACACAGATGAGGCCATACCAGTATGGATATATGTTTAGCGTTCCCAGGCCGGCAGGAGGTAAAATTCTGACCAATCCCCAACAATGATGTTTAACATAACGACATTGGCCCATTTAGCCGATAACAATGTGTCAGACAACCAATGATCATGGTTGTAGTTATCCGATAACAATGTGTCAGACAACCAATGATCATGGTTGTAGTTATCCGATAACAATGTGTCAGACAACCAATGATCATGGTTGTAGTTAGCCGACAACAATGTGTCAGACAACCAATGATAATGGTTGTAGTTAGCCGATAACAATGTGTCAGGCTACCAATGATCATGGTTGTAGTTAGCCGATAACAATGTGTCGGGCTACCAATGATCATGATTGTAGTTAGCCGATAGCAATGTGTCGGGCTACCAATGATCATGGTTGTAGTTAGCCGATAACAATGTGTCGGGCTACCAATGATCATGGTTGTAGTTAGCCGATAACAATGTGTCGGGCTACCATTGATCATGGTTGTAGTTAGCCGACAACAATGTGTCGGGCTACCAATGATAATGGTTGTAGTTAGCCGATAACAATGTGTCAGACAACCAATGATCATGGTTGTAGTTAGCCGATAACAATGTGTCAGACAACCAATGATCATGGTTGTAGTTAGCCGATAACAATGTGTCAGACAACCAATGATCATGGTTGTAGTTAGCCGATAACAATGTGTCAGACAACCAATGATCATGGTTGTAGTTAGCCGATAACAATGTGTCAGACCGCCAATGATCATGGTTGTAGTTAGCCGATAACAATGTGTCAGACAACCAATGATCATGGTTGTAGTTAGCCGACAACAATGTGTTAGACAACCAATGATCATGGTTGTAGTTAGCCGATAACAATGTGTCAGACAACCAATGATCATGGTTGTAGTTAGCCGATAACAATGTGTCAGACAACCAATGATCATGGTTTTAGTTAGCCGACAACAATGTGTCAGACAACCAATGATCATGGTTGTAGTTAGCCGATAACAATGTGTCAGACAACCAATGATCATGGTTGTAGTTAGCCGATAACAATGTGTCAGACAACCAATGATCATGGTTGTAGTTTAGTAGTCTGTATTTTATGTCTTGATTTATAATGTCTTTGTTTGTGAGAAGAAAGATGTTGTAGATACAAAAGATACATTTTGTTTTATATCGACACCTCGTTTGTTTTTCGTGCATGATAGGTAGGTTTCGAAAAACAAACCTGGCGCTAAACATAGATTGAATATAGTATGTCCTAAATATGAAATAACAGTTATACTAAACAACAAGATTAATGGCAAGCATATATAGACTTAATCAACTTTTAAAACAGGTACAGTGACTCTGTTGGAACTTTGTGGCAGATTTTGATGAAGCCTGAACAAATACCTTCAGTAGCAGACAGTGTAAATTTGGCGAAATTTCGAAATTTAAGGACCATAACTCCAGAGTGTCTGGGTTGCTGTGGCTAGTTATCGAACTTGGCCGAGCTAAGAAACTTCCATTTCGATGTGCAGAATATGACAGAAATATTGAATCAAAGCAGCGGTTGAAGCACGGCATTCAGTACAACGTTTCGCTGATAGCAGTATAATACAGTCGGATCTGCTTTATTCGACAACCTTCTATCCGAATACTAAATATCACTCGTAATAAATACCAGGTCCCGATGTATTTTCTTATGCACGTCCAATTGAAATGGGCTTTTCGAAACCATGTATTATTCGAACATATCAACCGCAGATCTGAAAGGTAGGGGAGATAAGCACTATGGAAAGGTTGACTAATATATGCAAGCGATACTAGTTGTTGCCCTTTAATCGACACTGTTATTGCCTTCGACAGACATGTTTTTGACCTCCTTACAGTACTGTTGTTTGGTAACAATTTTAGAACATAAATTAAATAAAATAAACGATCGAGTTCGTAAATTTAAGTACATGTACGATATAACATCTCTAATCAAATTATTGCTATGTTTATTCGTCAAAAAAATAAGACATTAAGCAAGACTCGGTGATTAGAGTCTATGAACTTTTGTTAACGGCATATTTCTCAAACGTTAAGAAATATGTTTTGGCTTATAGCTGATGATTGTATAACTTTTCGAAACAGCAACTGGATAGCACATGGCCACAACACATGGCCACAACACATGGCCACAACACATGGCCACAACACATGGCCACAACACATGGTCACAACACATGGTCACAACACATGGTCACAACACATGGTCACAACACATGGCCACAACACATGGCCACAACACATGGCCACAACACATGGTCACAACACATGGTCACAACACATGGCCACAACACATGGTCACAACACATGGCCACATCACATGGCCACACCACATGGCCACAACACACACCTTGTGTCCTGTAAGGTTGATCAATGTTTCCGACTGTGCATCTTGCAATGGTCACTATCTTCATCCGGTGTCTGCCATAATGTCCATCATGAGGAGAACGCCTGACTCCTGATCCTAAGGTCGTCGGTTCGAGTTCCGCATTTGGCGAGGTTGACCTCGAACTAAACAATCCGTTAATTAGACTGAGCACTGGTTAGTAATCCAGTTGCAGTCATCGAGAGTGATTAATTTTAGTTGTTTCACAATCGATGTAAAATAAATAAACATAAACTTAAGACAACTATGTTATTGTGACGCAGTTCTCATATGTCTCAAACACAGCTAAGATGTTACATGGTACCGTGGCGGCCGGATTGGGTAGATATTGCCAGTCGGACCGACACAATCTGTGTTCGACCTGTTGCAGGAAAACAGCCTGACTGAAAGACTGGCCGGCAGCGACTGCGAACGATAATGATCACGATACGTTAAAGTAGCGTATATATAATCGCGTACAGCATGGAGCCAATATAGATCAGATCTGAGAAATCTTGCGATGAGCCAGATAGTTGGACATGCGGGTGTGCACTTTGCTAACAAGTCTTGATACATGCTTACCCGATACCCACATGTTCAGTATCGGTTATAAAAACACGTCAAGTTGTAATCTGAAACATTCGTTGTAACACCTGTATCTCGTTCATGAACATTCTGTGTTGAAGGTATCTATTTCATGTCCGTTATAAAGTTCCGACACCAACTTTAACAAAATATCATTTATTATTGATTACACGTACACAATAAGGCCATACAAACGGTCCGTATTGACCGAGATTTACGGCCGCGTCATTGTGTACCAATTCCAATTAGTTTCTACTTGAAATAAAACCTGTCTGGTTTTAACATTTTAATCATCAAAGCAAACTTTCAATGGTTTTTTTTCTATGAATAAATAAATCGTGTATGCAATGATTAACAATAAATGGACAATGTTATACATCTGCATGAAGTATTTAATGCAAATAACATCGACAATAAAATAATATTTATCAAACACAACGCTGGTCAAACATCGTTTATTGTAAAAGTCGTATTGTATAAAGAGTTACATCTAAAAACATTTCAATATTGTACTGCGAAAAGTCAGTATTTGGATACGTGTTATAGCTAAAATCAGAGTACAAAAACGTCATCTTGAGCACTTCAGAGCCGGGGTCACGCTATTATATAACCATTTGAATAATGGTTTTCGCATTTCTTCTGATTTGCAGTCACTTTAATAAAATCAATTATTAAAAGCAGCGGTGACTTTATGTATAATTTATATTTCGTATGACAGTTTAGACTACTGTCAAGATGTACAAAAAATGTTATAGAGAATTGATAATTACTCGGTAGAATATTTATTTTGATTAATGGATTCAGCATTTAACTTGAAACAAGAATTATATTTTTAATATCCTGTTCGTTAACTTTATAAACGACGCATTGTGTTATAAAATAAATCCACTTTAAAGATATGCAATACGTCCATAGTTATTGCGCAAAATGTTTACGAACTTTATAAATATCGAAAGTTTTGCTCAATTTTCACTAGATATATTTGTTAAACAAGGCAGCAGGTTTATGTGACATAATGTTGTAAACGAACGCTAGAGAATGTCATTATTTCATTTATATTTGGTAAAGAATGTCCTGTTATCGGGCATTTGCCACGTAGAGATGGCAAACTTGTCTAATGAACACACTACTTTGATGTCAAATAAAACTTAAGTAAACAGTAATGCTGAGTGATACTATACATCAATCTTCAAACCACACAGGAAGTCAGAGTGTCTACATCCGGTGTGTCTCCTGAACCCGTATGCACGGTGTTCTCTCCGTTGTACATGTACCGACGCACAAACTTCTTGTGGCTTAACATATCATGAACAATGACACAGAATACAAGTACGAGGGCTGATCCAGAAAGAAAAGGACTTTCTGCATCAGATATTTTCCTTCTGTAATTCTATAGGAAGTTGGTTGGACCGTAGTGACACTTCTTCATAAACATCTATACAGTAAAACTTCACCAAAAGACCACCTCAATAATAAGACCACCTCTAAATTGAGAACACAATGTTCAAGTCCATTTTCACTGATTTGTTTTTATTTAACCTCAATGGTCACAAAGGTGGTCTTATTATTGAGGTGTTTACGGTAATTATACGAAACTGCTCTTATATGCTCGTACATTGCGAATGTTCTGTGTATACTCAAGCTGGGATATCCCCTTCCGGTTTCCAAGTCTTCGTTTGTTCTGTTATAGTTGTCGGCCTTGTGGCTTCTAGCGATTTGGACGAATACCAATTATATTGTCTTTTGAATCATCGTTTACATTAGTAATGAAATATTTACAATGTTTAAGGAACCAAATCACTATTGCCACTAATAAAATCACGCTAGCAGTAAGCATTACGACGAGAAAAATTGCCATTCCCTGGTTGAACGACACATTGATAGAATATGAACACTTTTCGGATAGGCCATACATTCCAGTCAGTACTATACTACCGATACATATAACTACTGATGACATAGAAACGAAGAAGTGAACTTTCATCTGAAAAAGGAAATAAACGAACTTTTAATAATTACGACATGCTTGTATAGAGAACATATATAATCCCTCGGTCAAATGAAGCTCCCGGCGTACGGACTTCCAATGGGTCATAGGCCCGTACGGTTCCCCAAGTCCTATGGGACCGGGATCACACGTAGGTCTCATCTGATCGAGGCATGAAAGCTGTGCATGCTCAACTTTCATCCACGGGCTATACGTCCCTCCCCTACGGGTCAATAAATCTTCTATCATTTTTTGCGGGTCCGCGTAGCATGCCGTACGAGTACCAACGGGTTCTCACAGTTTTGAAAAAATTAAGCCTGTTTACATATCATGCATTTAAGCTTAGAAATGAAATGTTGTATTTGAATTGATTGTCTTTTGTGTGCGAGTAAGTTTCACTATTGTTTACATGTATATATTATTGTGTACACATTGTAATGTAATGTAATAGACACATGTGCTGCATCTCGCATATCTTCTCCACAAAATAATGAACATGCTCTTTATTATGTTATTATATACACATGTACTGTACCACTGTTCTGTCAGTATGCTTTGTATTGTCCTCATGGGCTATCAGCCTTTTGGAAATAAAATAAATATATCATATATGGCACTTAATTGCGTAAATCACGCCATATTTGTATTTAATTAACGTGTGTTTGTACACATAATAGTGTAGGTGATATACTTAATGGGTTCTTGTAAACGCAAATATTTCGACACAAATAGTTATGTAAATACTTATCACTGTCTGTCGTCTTCGTAAGTTTATTTTACTCAAACCTACTAAGTGCCATAAAATGACCACATTTGAATGAACTGACATTCAACAAAAGATTACCGACATTGTTAAGAGACTTGAACCCTATAACCAATATTTTAATAATTCTTGTCGCAATCGAAATAAGCTAGTTCAACAACTGGCCAGTATGTTAATAGGACATCGAATATTATGCAACTGAATTATCTCTATCTTATGTTGATTGAGAACTTTTGTTCCAAACAATTTGATAAATTGACAAATTAAACCCAAACAACAAAACTGTTGTAAAACGGACATTATACAGAAAGTGTAATACATTGTATTGTCTAATAATTGCATTCTATTACAAAGTGTATATCTGATGCCATTTTTTCCTTTAATGCACACGTGATTTTGCCGATTGGCTGAATTAATTGGCGAATGACGGCGCGTGTGTAACAGCAGTCTATGACATTGAATACAAACAGATTTCCGGATAATGCAGTCAAGGTTCAATATGCACTAAAACGACTGGTAAAGAAATGAATTAATATTTTTCAAATCAAACAAGTTGGTTGCACATGATAACAGCTATTTAATACATGTACTTAGCTCTTGTGAGTTTTTAAATATTTTTCATCAAAGACATCGTACCGTTTAGACGAACATAAATGTATTTATAAGTGGTGTTTTTTCCAGCCCAGATATCTTAAAATTCAAATATTTGACCAGTTGTTTTAATTTTACGATACAAGTTGGTCCTGTCTCCATCGCCACGAGGACAATTATCGTACAGTAAAACCTCAGTTAAAGACCACCTCAATAATAAGAACACAACTTTCAAGTCCATTTTCACTGTTTTGCTCTTTATTCAAACTCAATAATAAGACCACCTCAAAAAGAAGACCAGTTTTCAAGGGTCCCAAGGGTGGTCTTAGTATTGAGGTATTTATGCATTCGGATACAATTCAACATGAACAAATAAGAACTTTTAAATGTACAAACGATTATGATTATAAATAACGAGTAATACATGTACATACCATAAAATAAACACTTGCCAGTAACTGGGTATCTTTAAGGGTAATGTGTTGTCCTCGATCATATATTATTGCTGCCAAGTAAGATGAACTAACCAGCTGGAAAACAATTTGAAATATGCATTTAATAATGATAATATCGGAAGATTACTTAGCTCATGTCGGACACATTTGAGCCAGGTACCAACAGCTTAAGTTAAAGGAAATTGGCATAACACCAGCGTCAGGGACGTGGTTTGTATAAAGTAATGTGGGTAATGATCATAGTACGTTAATGAAGGTTAGGAGTGCTGGTACTCATAACGTAGTATCTGATATGAGATACAAAATACAAGAACATAGTGTATGTATTGTTCGTACTAAATTAAAACTTTTCTCGGACAAGCAGCCTCTCTATTTCTTGTCAAGCCAGTATTTACTTCTTCACTTCATCCCCATCCTCGCGACAGTTACCTCCCTTACCGAAATCGATTTCAATCAAAAATAGAGCCCTGCGGTGTATTTCTGAATATAGACATTATCGCGAGATGTTCACTTATCGTGATTGTGTTACTGAGTTACAGTAACTAACATCTATGATAATCTATATCACTGGTCACTCAAAATGGAAACCAAACAATACGGGATAATGAGTGAAAATATCAACATATAACCTTTTGTTTGTCAGAAAATCTATAAATTAATACATATACAATTCTAGGTAAAACAATAAATGTCAATAAACTTATTATCTGTCGTAACCTCGTGACTGCAGAGGCTGCCTTAGAGACATACTCGTACGTCAGTGCCGGAGTCGATCGCTGAGTACGTAGTAATAGCCATTGCCTAAACACTACCAGAATTGTGTGTGGGTGTTTTTACAAGAGTGATTCAGTCTTTGTTCAAACCCAAACTAATTAACCACTATCGATATCAAGCTACTCAACATAGCGATTTTCATGTATACATGTGTTTGGCATACACCATAACAAATTTCAAATTCCTATCGGTGATACACGTTTTACAAGTGTTTATATCAAACAACCAGAACGTCATAGACCCGTGTGGTACATATACGAAATGTGGCTACAATTTGTTTATAGTAAATTGACAACAAAATTATAAAACAGCGAATACAGTTATACACACACTTTGTGTTTATATGCAAATACATATGACAAGAGAACACAACATTTGAATTACACAAATGGCTGTTCTTGTGCCGAAGCTAAAGTACATTACAATGTTCAGCCTGTGGAAAGCAAATGTCTAGTAAAGACATTGTGTAAATGCATTCACATACTTGTATATAAACATTTACATTACTTATACATATGATAAGCGTGTATCTAACAAATTAAGGCGACAACATGCATATTAAAAATTCTCACAATTCGTGTATTCACAACTTCTGGATAAAGGTGTAATATACACGTAATACGTATGTAAAATGGAGAATAAATCCTGGCTTGAATTTAACACACAACTATGACACGTTTATAGTTAGGGCAACGGTAGACAAGCAGGAAACAGATTACGCCTGACCATTGTATCTCAACATTCGTTGATGCAGTATAGCGTGCATATAGTAACCTTTCTTAAGGTGTACATGGTCAAACGAAAAACCCATCCATTTCTGTTCATGGACGACAACATGTACGTATCGGAGCCTTAATCCCACAAATCAATAGCTCATTTTTGCCATTTTGAGAAAATTGCATTTGAAGTTTTGAATAGAAACAACTGTTAACGAGTTACGGGTTTGTGGCATTTAGACTTACTCTATTTAGGTTAGTTCTATAAGCAAGTGCAGTACATTGACTGTAAAGAGCTCATCGAAGAGAAGGAATAAGTTGCTACAGGGAACGCCACATACATAAGACAGTGCTGAAATCGTGGTTCTAAAATCTCAAAATATCCCAAATTTGTGTCATGGCTTTGTATTATTGAGGCGACGTTACACCAATGTTGCGTTTTATTCCAGAAGACTTGTGATAACTTACCATCGTGGCTACTATCAGAGAGCAAACGTAATACGGGAGTCCATTGGCTACAGGTCCGTGTATCGCCATGGCAACATAGCTAGCAAAAAACAGCAACAAGAAGCCAAAACTAAACTGTAACACCCCGAACAACCGGTAACCGGAAATGGCCCCGGTCTGTTGTACTGAAACACATTAAACAGAATAAACCGAAACGAAAACATCTCAGATATAAAACAATTAACTTCTTCAATTCAAAAGAAGTATTTCATATATATTTGATTCGGAAGAAGAGAGAATTTCAAATAATAAAAAAAGGTACACGAAACAGACTAAATTGCAGCGGTATATGCACCCTGTACGTTCAAGTAGGACCGTGATTGGCTTATAAAGCACGGGCGTCCACAGATAATAGTTTATTCCGAAATGTAAGGCATACTGATCATAATTTTACATAAACAAACAATGCAAATATATATACAAAATTAACGAAATATTATACATAGGTCAACGGCATTAATATCATTTGACATTCACAACAGTATGGTAGATGAACATGATATAAATCATAATATAGAACTAGCTTACTAGTATTACATTTTCATTGAAACAATGTGAAAAATAATCGAATAATGAGGAGAAATTACAATACAAATGAATTACTTATTTATAATACAACTTATTTCTTAGGTTAAACGTTTTATGAATAAACGTTGACAGATTTTTAATCAGACAACATCACAGGACATGTACAACTATTACTTATGATTCCCATACTCTATTACCATTACCCATGCCTGCGGTCTGATTACAAAATCACAGGACAAGTACAACTTTTAGGTTCTCTTCAACAATACATCAAGCACATAATTTTTCTACTTATAAAATGACATTGTCTAGACCTGAGTGCAGTAAGATGCACAATACAAGGGTAAAATATTTACACAGTAATCATTCAGCCAGTCACATGTCTTTTATACTGCCTCTACAGTTTTTATGTTCTTTTTAACATGATGGAACGATCTAAAAAATGTAGCACCAAAGTTTTACGGTCTTGAACAGTCTTACTTTCTGAGCTTAATAGTTCAACAAATTTTGGTATATTGTAATTTTCCATACATACATGAAACAAAAAAGAAAATTCACATTTGTGTAACTAGATCGAACGTTATGTCGATATTTAATGAACACTTATAAATTAACCGGAAATTTGATATGAGAAACGTACTAACCAAGTTCATTGCATTGTACCATTTCACACAAATCCTCAAAATTCACGTAGCTTAGAATTTCCCCAGAAACGTCATAGTGAATACTTAAAAAACATTAAACTGACGCTGAGTTTGCCTGGTTTCTTTGAAGAATTCACAACACTTGTACCTAGAAATCCAGCATCACAAAGCAGTTTCGTTGAAACTGTTGCATTTATTGAAGTAGTCGATCGTATCTCACAGGAAATGAGTTTTCGTTCAATATAGACGCACAAACAGCCTTGATCCGTAAAGAAAATATTTGTTCAAAAAATAATTGAATGTTTCGATAAATAAATTTGTAATACAAAGATAAGACCCTTCGATCACTCAATGTCGATCTATTTTATTATTATAATAACACAGAACTGTACGTAATCCGATCAGATTTTATGCTTTTCACCAATTTCTATGATATTTATCATCACAATGTCAAAATTCAATACTGAAGCCAGTAAAAAGGTTAACATTATGAAATGAACTCTTGGTGACATCGTGTAAACATTGGCATACTTTATGTATGAATAGTGACGAAACCATACATATGCTAACTTTGTCACAAAATTCTATTTCCGTTTAAGTGATGTAAACAAGTACTCCATTCGGCAAACACAAAAACAAATTCAGATCTATATTCTCATTCACACCCATAGATTTGATATCAATTAAGTTGTCACGAAGTGAACGCTTCCATAGATCTACGCTTCTCGTACACCCCGGTCTGAAGTGGCTATCTAGTGGTTGAAAACACTCTTAGATCTATGTTTGTAATTATCCACACCAATTAAAATGTAAAATGGGAAGTTTCAGATCAATTAAAAACTAATTTCCTTTCAATCGTCATTGTTGTATAAATTAATCTTACCAGAGATCAGTAGCCCTGTATAAAGGCGTTTTATGTTTGTAATTGTGTTATATGTTCTTTCTCCCTTTAAAAGAGACTCAGACACGAACTCGTAAAGTTTGTGTCCAGTAGTAGTAAAATTGGACCGGGGTTCTTTTCATGGCGATTCCGACATAAAATCTACAGATACGGAATCTTCGAGGAAATGAACTCACAGAATCGATTCAACATTGGGGTAAATTAAATGATATCAAGTGAAACAGATGAATAACGTCATTACACGTTTCAACAGCTTTACAATGTTATTACATGTATTTCAAAAGGTTATTGTTTCATTAAGAAATATTTTCGTTACATGTAATTGGTAAAGTGTTTATTTATTATAGTGTCACCCCTATTTAAAGGGCCAGCCAATTATCACTTATGAGACACCTTCTTTATGAGCACATTTACTTCCCGATTCCTATTCTTTAATGCCATACACCAGTCAGGTAGGCGCACGGTAACCATTATTTAACTAGCTGGCGGCTCACCAACCGGTCATAGCAGAACGGACCCCCCTACCGGGATTCGAACCTTCGACCTCCTGCTCCCAAGGCTGGTACGTTTTACACTGTTTTAACAACATTAATTATTGACAAAAATGTCAGTTTGACCCAACCAGCTTTCTAATGGTGTCAAGCGACACGTTGATGATTACTTTCAAATGTAATTGATTACATTAAACTTACATCGGGGTTGATTTCAATTACAATTTTTTGGTAATTAATACTGTTGTAATTGACTAAATGTCGCTCAAAATATAACCCGCATGATCACATTATGAGTACTTTGATTACATTAATGAGGAAACACTATTTATTTCAAAGAGAACAAAATTAAAACATTAAAAAAGTTGTAGATGGTAGAATCGGTATTATACGCAGGATTATACTGCTAACGTACATGTATGGAAATAGCATCACTACTTCATTGTTTTGTATATTGTTTGAATGAACTGTAGCTGACATACTTGGTACATGTCATTTAACGAGTGGTGTAATTTCACACACTATGAGCAATCAATTAAGGTACATACATTCATACTACTGCTGTAGATTATCCAGTCTGCATTATGTTAATAAAAGTTCAATGGTGATTTCAAAATTGATGTCAATTTTATTGCCCTAGCGCAATTGTTAAGTATGTTTAGTATTTAGCACCACTTGACAGTACTTTATTCAAGTGAAACAGACTACCAGCTATAGAGAATTTATTGAGTAGGTAATTAGATAGGCTGGGCGTCATAAATTCAAATTTTCAATGTAGGAATATAAATTAATGTTTTGTGCAAACAATGAAATGATCTAAAATTAGCAAATACTTACCGAATTGTTGTCCAAGTGTGTAGAACTTTATTTGAAATGTATCGATTACATTACAATCACTTGTACATGTAATCAGATCTTTGAAGGAACTGAATTCATTTGACAACAGAGAAAAGTTTAATTGATTACTTTCAATTCCAATAACCCATGCCTGTTGGTCTGATTACTTATATTTCTCATACTCTAAATATTGCCATTACCCCTGTCTGCTGGCGTGTATTGTGATTCCAATACATTGATTACCATTACACCTGCCCGCTTGTCTGATTACTTATAATTCCAATAACTGGATATCATCACCATGCCTGATGGCATGAATACGTATGATTCCAATAACTTGATTACCATTACCAATGCCTGCTAACCTGATTACTTATAATTCCCCAACTCTATTACCATTACCCATGCCTGCTGGTCTGATTACTTATGCTACCTATACTCTATCACCATCACCCATGCCTGCTGGTCTTATTACTTATGATACCTATACTCTATTACCATTACCCATGCCTGCTGGTCTGATTACTTATCATACCTATACTCTATCACCATTACTCATGCCTGCTGGTCTGATTACTTATCATACCTATACTCTATCACCATTACTCATGCCTGCTGGTCTGATTACTTATCATACATATACTCTATCACCATTATTCATGCCTGCTGGTCTGATTACTTATCATACCTATACTCTATCACCATTACTCATGCCTGCTGGTCTGATTACTTATGATACCTATACTCTATCACCATTACTCATGCCTGCTGGTCTGATTACTTATGATACCTATACTGTATCACCATTACCCATGCCTGCTGGTCTTATTACTTATGATACCTATACTCTATCACCATTACTCATGCCTGCTGGTCTGATTACTTATGCTACCTATACTCTATCACCATTACCCATGCCTGCTGGTCTGATTACTTATCATACCTTTACTCTATCACCATTACCCATGCCTGCTGGTCTGATTACTTATGATACCTATACTCTATCACCATTACTCATGCCTGCTGGTCTGATTACTTATGATACCTATACTCTATCACCATTACCCATGCCTGCTGGTCTGATTACTTATGATACCTATACTCTATCACCATTACTCATGCCTGCTGGTCTGATTACTTATGATACCTATACTCTATCACCATTACTCATGCCTGCTGGTCTGATTACTTATGCTACCTATACTCTATCACCATTACTCATGCCTGCTGGTCTGAATACTTATGCTACCTATACTCTATCACCATTACTCATGCCTGCTGGTCTGAATACTTATGCTACCTATACTCTATCACCATTACTCATGCCTGCTGGTCTGAATACTTATGCTACCTATACTCTAACACCATTACTCATGCCTGCTGGTCTGATTACTTATGCTACCTATACTCTATCACCATTACTCATGCCTGCTGGTCTGATTACTTATGCTACCTATACTCTATCACCATTACTCATGCCTGCTGGTCTGATTACTTATGCTACCTATACTCTATCACCATTACCCATGCCTGCTGGTCTTATTACTTATGATACCTATACTCTATTACCATTACCCATGCCTGCTGGTCTTATTACTTATGATACCTATACTGTATCACCATTACCCATGCCTGCTGGTCTTATTACTTATGATACCTATACTCTATCACCATTACCCATGCCTGCTGGTCTTATTACTTATGATACCTATACTCTTATCACCATTACCCATGCCTGCTGGTCTTATTACTTATGATACCTATGCTCTATTACCATTACCCATGCCTGCTGGTCTGATTACTTATTATACATATACTCTATTACCATTACCCATGCCTGCTGGTCTTATTACTTATGATACCTATACTCTTATCACCATTACCCATGCCTGCTGGTCTTATTACTTATGATACCTATGCTCTATTACCATTACCCATGCCTGCTGGTCTGATTACTTATTATACATATACTCTATTACCATTACCCATGCCTGCTGGTCTTATTACTTATGATACCTATACTCTATCACCATTACCCATGCCTGCTGGTCTTATTACTTATGATACCTATACTCTATTACCATTACCCATGCCTGCTGGAATGATTACTTATGATTCTAATAACTGAATTACCAATATGCATGCCTGCAGGCCTCAAGGTGTGTGCATTAGTGAGAATCCTATTGTTTTGCTTAACTTAGTACCCGTTATTATTTTAGCATGTTCTTGAAATGAGATTTTTTAACAATGCATAAAAAGCACAGTGATAGAATTAAGCATACAGCCAAGAATGTTCTTAAGCAGTCACATAAATAGTTTAGTATACAATCTGGTATACAATCAGCAAACCTGTGTGTTCTAAACAAGCAACTGGTAACTTCCACCACATGAATATCACTTTGAACATACACATCAAAAGCAGGCTTTCATGCATAGAAGATTGTCCCGAGTTCTCTCCCCTTCTATACGCATTCTATAGTATTACTCGTATGTACAAGATAAGTTTGTTATGGTGTTTTTTTTCAGTCAAAAGATAGGAATAGTAGGAGTATTTTAATCAACACTGAGAAAACAAGAAATATCTTGAAAAAAGATGGCCAGCGCAATTTGGAGGTTAAGATTTGTTATGCAACATAAAACAATGCCGAGATGTTACGATTGTTGGTCACTCCAGATCCAAAATGGATTTCGGTAAATTCACCGAAATTCAGTGGAAAGATTAACCAATCTGCGTCCAGGTTACAAACGTTCTTCGGTTGAAGAGAAATTACCTTGGTGGATATTGTAAGATTTGATGGGTTTATACAACACTGATATGCACATAGCAAAACCATGTTAGTACGGCTGCGCCGAAAAGTCGGAAAAAGTAGAACTTCTTGAAAGCCTGCTTCAGGCAATGTTCAGTAAATTTGGAAATAGAAAAACAAAACTGTATTTTTTCACTACTCAATATATTGCACAGGGCATATTTATCAAAAACACATTATATACTCATGATAAAAGTACACATTCAATGGAAAACAGAACTTTACAAAACCATGAATTAAAACAAAAAATAATTCATATTAACAAAATAAAATACTTGACATACAGTTGGATAATCATGGACCAAGATGTTTCAAACAAGCGATTTGCAAAAAAGATTGTCTTGAACCAAAAACACTAAAACATTTATTAAAACACATTCGATAAAAATGACAAAACATAAAATGTCAAGTTTAAAGGTACATAGTCCGATTTATTTGACAAAATATCCTTAGTTATAAATACAAATGTATAAGAAAATTGGTGGCAATTCCTTCTTACAGATGTACTCTACAACACTGCATTGCCAATTTTCTTACTAATTTTGCAAAACCACAAATACAAACGTCCGATACTGGAATTTTCTAGCCTGACCTACAAGCCGAGTTAGTGCTAGCACAGGAAATACCAGAATGTGACCCCTTTTTTCAGTTCTATGAAACTTTTAAGAAAAGTTAAAAAGGAAAGTTTCAGAGTATGTCTGTATGAAGGCATTAAAATGCCATTTTCTCAAATTTTTTACTTAGCATATTTTGATAGAAAATAAGGCTATGTACCTTTAAGACAATTTCTCGTATTTCATTCACACTTCTAAAGATAAAATGGTTGAGATCTTGTAAAAACATAATCAAGTATTTTGTTTTGAAAATTAATTAAATAAATGATATTTTCAATATCAAAGGAAGCAATGAAGCATTAAGATATAGTTCAATGTTAAATCAAAAGCAGAAAACAGTCGCAGCTAATCTAGTGCACCTAATGAAATGCTGTTTAGTAAGAGGTCTATATATCTCCCTACTACTCTTTGCTACTTGCATGCTAACAAACAAACTAAATAAAAGCCGTCCATTCTGATTAGTAAGTGATGTTCTTGGTCTTTCAGTAAAACACTAAAATGGTCAGTGTAGAAAAAAAATTGCCAAGGAAACTTCTGACTGCAAATCAGAACCTTTTTATTCCTGAACATGAATTCTCAATTTGTAATAAATTCTTTTCCCAGTCCACGAGAGCTAAAGCTAGACCATTCAAGAAAATCACACGCAGAAAATCCATTAAGTTTACAATGATTATTGCTTGAAGCTTCTGGTTAAAAGTCACACAAGATTCTGCTTACGAATAATACAAAAGGTGGCACTTTTTATAGCAAGTTTCTACAAGGCCGCAAATATTTCATGACAGAAGATGTCATATAAAAAGCTTTTTATACTCTGTTCTGACGAAAAACACTGAAAGATATACATATAGTTTTTGAACAAGAAGCCCAGAGGCCCCGTATCACTTGTCTGTTTATTAAATCATCTGTTAGAAATGGTGTAAATAGAGTAATACGCCTTTTGAAGAGAGGTGCGACAGTAATGGATCCAGCCAAAATTGGTTGAATTTCAGAAATAGTTAAAGAGATTAAAATGTTTGAAGGGAAATCCGTTAAAAACCGAAGGGGCCCTACCTAAGGCCCCCTAGGGGGTCAGTACTATCATTTGTGCAATTGTGAATTCCCATCATATAGTTGAGGAAAAGAACCCTTTCAAGAAAATAACTATTTAAGGGCCTCAAGATAGTCAGGACCACCATTTGTTTAATTATGAATCCAAACCACTAGAATAGTTTCAACCTAATTGGTGGAATTCGATGATGTAAATCTGTACAGGAGTTGTAGTACAGAAAAGTTGACAAATGGACGACACACGTTTGTTGACACTGATAACATAGAAAAACTAATAATGATTTTTTTTCTGACATGAATATAATCATTTAAACAAATTGATTACATTGGCATGTTTACAGTTGAAATCGACAGATGAGATGTAATACGGGGAGGGCCAAGATGACCGTAAATCGCTCACCTAAGTCACCTTGAGTAAGCTGGACAAGTACATAATGTAGGAAGTATACACATTCATATAATATCAAAGAGAAATATGTCTTAACATCAGTTATGTAATAAAATAGTGTAATTTTTGCTAAATCAGGGATGCAAACCTCTCAATAAAACTGTTCTATCTGACCCCTAATATAACCTGACCAATGTTTTATGCGAACACCTATTTTGTCAAAATACAGTTAGACTTTTTGAAGGAATGAAATTGCTACAGAGACATTTCTAAGGGATTAAATCAGATGACCCCGAGTTGACCCCAGATGACCCAGTATCCAACTTATCCAAGATTTCGGCAAACATTCCAAGCGGTTTTCATCAAAATAGGGCCAAAAGTGTGACCTTTAGTGAACAGAAATAAATTATAGATAGACAACAGTCATCCAATGATACTAAAAGCTCAACATAAGCACTTTGTGCACAGGTGAGCTAAAACATAAAAATATCATATGTAAATAATACAATAAGCTGCCAAAAATGAATTAATTTGAAAATTATACAATTTCTTAAAGGCAAATTGTATTGGTGACAATGAATGAGTAAAATTTGAAATAAAACAACAATTATACAATTTCTTAAAGGCAATGTATTTATATGACAATGAATGAATGGTTAAACAAGTATGAATTCCTTGACATGACATTATTTAACATAAACTTGCAATAACTCCGGCAAAATTACTCATGTTGGTTTTAATTTACAAACAGGCTTTGAACAAATCACTTCAAATTAAACTCGACAGTATTTCATCAAATTGTAAAGTTGATAGTATTGATATAAGTGTCAAATTACAATGTGACCGTAGTATTTTAATTTATTAAAAAGTTTAATCACTTTTCAATTACAAAATTACAATGAAGTAGACACTATCTACCATCTTTACTAATTTACTGACATAGTTATGAAGTGTATAATAATTGTCCAGCTTGATGTCAATTTATTCGAACTGTAGTTATTATGTAGTTAACAAATGAGAGGAATAATCTCCCCTGATTTTGAAGTGCCTTCACCATTTATCTCCCCTTCATATATAGTAATTTCACTATGATCATGTAAGCTCATTTCAGCACTTATAAGTTTGTAAGACAAAAAAAGAAAAGGTTATTTCTGTAGTAAATGCAAGCTAGAGTACTATCAATTCAACAATACACAGTTCCCACATCTACAATATTTACCTCCCTTGTTCTTAACTGTTGGCCATTTTGATATGCAAAACTGATAAGCCCTTATAGGAGTAATTTCCAAATATGTGATAATTGAGAAAATACCAAGAGAATTTGCATGTGACAACCACTTTTTCTTCAACTTACTCGCCAACTGCCCACATGAGCAAAATGAAAAAGTTATTTTTTATATATCGGATTAGTTTATCATCATTTACATTATATTCCCCGTAAACTTAAAGGAAATTTGCCTATCAAAATGGCTGACAATTTAGACCAAGGGAGGTAAATATTGTAGATGTGAGAACTATGTATATGTCATTAACATTGTCATATGAAAACCTTACAACGAACGGACGATGCAAAACTGAAGTAACTCAGAGAAGAATCAGTTACAGCAGTCATGCATCAAACTCTCGATATGTAAGTAAGTGGATATCATTAAATGATTGAATAATGAACCTATGATGGGAGTGTTTTATATCATATACAAAACATCATATACATACAGTACAATGGATATTAACACATGTGGGTAAAAATTTAATGATCTATATACAGTGGTGATTATCATGATTAAAAATAAATAACATTTTGATGATTCATATAATGGCTCTTATTTACAGTAACAAAACATCCTCCGGTGAGTTGGGTTAAAATTTGATATACATGTAATTATAGACTTTAACAATGATGTGAAACAGAAAATTGACAACATTTCATGAACATAAAACAATAATGGGTATGTACAACAATATGAAGATTATAACATGGAAAATCATTTTAACCATACAAAATAATAATTAGGCCCAATTAAAAACATTTTTTTGTTCATGTAACATGGCAAAAAACTGTTAGGACCAGAAGGTCCAAAAACATTTTTATTTGCAATTGTATGTGACCGATATGTAAGGATTCGGTAAGACTCATTTTGAAAGTTATTTAATTTATTTTGGAAGGTAAAATGTACATAAAAAGGCTCTCTTCCATCTTTCAAGTGATTTAAAATCAAGTTATGATTTCTCAGTTGTGACAGAACAATTTTTGTTCTCCAAAATTCTTAAAAAAAATTTGAGTCAGTCCTACAGGCTCTGAACCACACATATTTTTCATTTTGCCTTATGAACATATGTGTTTTGAAAGTCAAATACATTGTAGCCATGATCATAAATATTTGCTTGACAAAAATAAAACATCAACAAAGAGTACACACAATAAATACTACAACCTTTTAGACCTATGCAAAAACTTAGGACCTGGGATTTAAGTTTTACGAGATGAAAGCAAATAAAATCATCTGTCTTTTAATTACAGTTTTACTATGACCTTTCAATTTTTTTTCCGAATACACTACAAACCAATTGTCCAATGAACTAGTTAACTGGGCAACAACCATAGCAACTATCAAACACACAGTTTACATACACTGAACTGACAGAAAGAAGAAAAAATCAGAGAAACAGACCTTCAATAGATAGAAAATATTTGATACAATTTAACGTGTCCAGGAGCTCACCACACAAACAATATATACAGAACAATACTCATGAGCTAATATGAATTGAGCGCCGATGTACGTTTTCTAACCTCTTCTTTAAGTGAAGTAATTTCCAGAAAACGTCACATGACGTCACCATGTACTGTCAGTAAGCAATATTTGCCCCATATGTCAATATGAAGACGAAGTGACCATATGGAGTAAATATTGTTGTATGCTTGCAAATAGTGTCATCACATGTGATGTTTTCTTGAAATGACGTCACTTACAGACAAGGTTGGAAATCCCACAGCAGCGCTCAATTGTAGATCATTAGAAGAGTTAACTTTTTTTCGAGTATCATCCCCAGCCTGATCTAGGCATATTATGCATTATATAATTGTTCAATTTTATATGGTAAGGTTCATCCAAATACGAATGTATGGAAAAAAGTCAATCTGAAAGCATAAAATCCCTCGAATATACACGTCCCTATTCCAATACAACTGTATGACAAAAATCAACCTGAAAGCATAAAATCCCTATGAAACTAATCAACTGTTTGTCAGCATGTTAAATGAAACAAAAAATTATTTAGGTATTAACAATCATCTCATTGTACCATATAAGGCTTGTCAAGGTTACTAGCATATTTCATTTTTATCAAAAGAAAAGGTGATACTATCTAAATTGACTTAATGAAAGATAAAAATCAAACTGCGTGGACACAGATTAAACTATCAATTCAGAGACTATATCTACAACAAACTTGTATATATCTTCTACAGATAGCATTACACCCTCTGAAGAAAAGTTTGATTATTTTCAAGGTACAGAAGTAAGCGATCATAACAGACAAAATCTAACAAAACAATAAACAAAACATGCTTGGAATATATTAATCCAGCATCATTAAACTGAGTCTCTCCGTCGCCCATCAATACTTCACATCACACTCTCGTTTATATATTCACTTCACATCTCTCGGCGGTGACCACATGACTAATACATAATACCATGTACATATGAACCATGGATTCAGAACAGGCTAATATCGGTGAAACAATAACAAGAAATAATTTGCCCACATTCCTTAGCGCACAAGTAAGTATCGTGAATTTCCACCAATATATCGATCGCCATTAGTCAGCAATCTCTGTTCAATTCAGTCTGTTCCTGGCTCTGTTGATTATCACTTAAATGTCCGTGTAAGTACCTATGTATCTGTGTAATTCTTAATTGTCTAAATATATCAGTTTAAAAATGTATTAATTAAGACTTCAGAAATCTTTAAATACGACGATTACGGCTGATCAAAATGCCAACTGTTTTATTGCGGGTTTGATCACGCAAGTATATCTCGCCGGTCGCGAGAGTTCAAACAAATCTAAACACACATAGAAGGACATTTCCAATCCATGGTTTATACGTCTGTGATAAAACAAATCAGTAAGTATGCTACCCACCAATTCAACAGCAGAAGTATTTCTCCTTAACACATATTGCAGTCACAACCACCAACATACAGACGCAATGCCATCATTTGTCCCCTCCGGTCACAGTGTCTCGGCCTTCATTAAAGTTTCTTATATATTTAAATTATTTAATTTTGCCATGAAGTCAGAAGAAGTCAAGCTATGCCATGCAACATTGTGGTAAAATCAAAATGTCAAGTTTTTCAAATAAGGTAAGTCATATTTTAAGAGTCAAGATAAATATACTTAAACGATATTCCTTGATATGTTTTTCATACAATTTATCAACCAGGATATTATTGATAAACTAATAAGTATAAATAGTGCACCGAGTACTAAATGTGAATAATCGCAATACTTCAGCACAAATGAATCACACTCTGAATCAAGTTGCAGTTATACTCCTAAAGCTTGGCCTCTGGTTTTTCACTGTTTCCAACTCAGAAGAATAGATCAAATGGAAGAAGTTGTTCTGCATATATTTCTTTGAACACATATACTATCAACTTCATTCAAACATATCTCTTTTTCCACATTACAGCATGCTGCAATTTCCATACATCAGTACAAAAGCCGAGTCATGGTCTTCACAGACTGACTCATAGAGATTCTCGTGGTTTTGCGGATATAAGAAGTTCTTTCACTCTCTCAGTAGTTGGACCCCATTTCTGAAAGCCTGCTTCATTTTGAAGAAACACAACTAGCGTTCCATGCACTGCCTTGAAATTCATATCATCTCTGAAAGAAATCATACAAACTTACATCAACAATCAGGAGCAACGCCATGTATCAACAATGTACCATTTCAAGCCTAAGCAACTAAGGTAGACAGGAATCGCTAAATTGACAACAGTTAGCATTTGCAAATTTGTATTACATCCATATTGCAAACCATAATAGAAGAGATTTTATCCCAGGTTAACAAGTTTCAATACTGGTTCAAAATGGCGAGCACTAAGTTGAACATAATCAGCATGTATTGTGACACGTGTCACCGACGTATTCCATTCATCTGCAACACATAGCATACAATTCATTGGTCAACATGTTCTGTACAGGTAAAATCATATAAACCACATCCGTGGTGAGTAACTGCATCTACATCTCTATGATGTTCTTTTATAGCAGTGATATGGGATACAACCAAAACAATATCTGTGATGTAAGTAGTCAAGGTAAAAACCAGAAACTTGCACTTTTTTCAATGTCATCTAATTTACAATCTCTTTTCAAGATCAGCATTTTCCTACAAATTCACAGCTGATCTATTCATCAGACACTTTTTTTGTCATTTGTAATAGACTACCGAGAGTCTGTCAAGCATTTTGATTCGTCAAGATGTCCATCGCCATGCCTATTGTCACGATATCAACGGAATGAAAGGTTTCATTACAAATCATTTAAGAAATGAAAGTTAGATAAAAGTCATATCTGCCTATTCCCGTTCGAAACATCTCTAAACTTTTGACCAAAGGAAACTTTAAAGGAAAATTAACATTCTGGAATTCTGGGAATACCCGGAAGACTAACATCCGGAAGTCTTACATCTATGCAATAAAGTGAGGAGAATTTAATAATTTAATTGGTGGAAAATTTATTAGAAGTTCACAGCATTATTCAAATAATTTTATAACAATCTTACTTACTTTGTACACAAATGTTGAAACCCATGTCGATATTCATGTCCGTATGGTGGTAATATAACTTGCTTTCTCTTGAATTGACTTGATTCAAGTCTGATTAAGGCCTCGGTTGGTGGATCTCTCCACTCTGGTATGAACACAATGAATGATAATGGCTCCTTGGATTCATTCAATAAGCCCTGAAAAGGTTATATAACAGCATGAAAACATTGTCAAGGGTTAGTAATGGTTCCTTTAAACTTAAAATGCTAGACTCATTCAGAATAATTCATTCAACTGGAGTAATTTCAATACATTATTCCAGATTTCTGCAATAACTTGATATCAAATCACACATTTACACATATACTTAAACTGAATCTTAAGTTCAAGTAATCAGTATTGCTGATAAGCAACAAATGATAGATATATCAAGCCATTGTCTTGGTTAGTGAGCCTGTCTAAGTCAGCTATAGAAATACATGTAGTTGGATTTTGATAAGAAAAAAATCCAATTTACACTGAAGATTTCACCCAACTCATAAAACCTGCTATGTTTTGTCTTGTTAACAGTAGAATAACCAAACAATGATTATGATTATGATGTTTTATGGCGCATCGACAGCTTTGGTTATTTAGCGCGCAAGAAATGTTAAAAATATGTGAAACTAAAAAAGGTACGTGATATACTTGTATATGTTAAATTGGGGTAAATATAGTATAATATGAGATTTTAGATTATAAATATCATAGCTTGTTGTAAAAGCCAATCTCTATGATGTAGCTTATGAAATTTTCCAACTTGTATAGTCTCAATGAGACTAAAAAATTTAATTATTATCATGTGGTTTTATGGCGCATTGACAGCTTTGGTCATTTAGCGCGCAAGAAATGTGAAATTATGTGAAACTAAAAAAGGTAACGTGATATACTTGTAAATGTTAACTACTTAGCGGACTGGTTGAAGGTCAACACAGCCAACGAGAAAAAATGTACTGTGAAAGGCGTATTTCATGGAATACAGTCCAGATTTATTAAAAAATAAGTTAAAAATAAAATAAAAGACTAAGTTTCTTCATCAGAGAGCATGCTCTCATCCCCTGAGACAGAGATTCCATCACTGTCATCCTCCATGTCACTAAGACATTCAAACTTGTTGTTGAGGGGGGTTTCATAACTTTTTGTTTTACATGGTTTTTTACATGGTTTTGGTGTGGGTGATGAAGGTTTGTGACCTGCAGGTTTTTCTTTAGGAGGTTGGGAAGTGGGTTTGCTGTTATTTTTGTTTGCTGGTGCAGATTTCACCTTAGGTTTGGTAGTAGTAGGGGCAGGCGATGTGGCCTTAGTTGGAGTGGGTATTGGTTTCTTGGTAGTAGGAGGGGCTGGTGATTTGGTTTTTGGAGGAATGGATTTTGGTTTTTCGGGCAAAACAGGTTTTTTTGGCTGATTGGATGTTTTTGGTGCAGGGGGGGGGGGAACCTTTGGGGCAGGCTGTCTCTGTGTCTGCACAGATGAGGGGGCCAGACCTTTAAGGTCCTCTGCAATCTGAGGATACTTTTCTATTAAAATTTTGATAAGATCACTACAAGAGTGACAAGGAGGGATGTTCGCCAAAGGGGCGGCTTTGTTGGCATAGCTAGCATTACTGCTAGCCTGTGCCTGGTCCCTCTGGCGGTTCTGTACAACCCTCCTTGCCTCTACAAAAGAAACACCCTGATTATATTTAATTTCTAAAATTTCTTTCTCAGTCTTCCACGACTGGCAATGTTTTGAAAAAACAGGGTGGGAACCCTTGCAATTTACACAGAGGGGTTTCTCATGACAGACTTTAGAATCATGGTCTGGCCCCTCATGTGCACAGACTGCACAAACTTGAATATTTGTGCATCTGGTCTCGTGATGGCCAAACCTCTGACACCTGTAACAGCGCAGAGGGTTTGGCACATACACGGAGACCGGAACGCATTCATACCCAATTTTTAAACTGGATGGAAGTACAGATGTTGAGAATGTTAGTATGTAAGTGTTTGTTTGGATAATCTTACCGTCTCTCTTAATTGAAATACGTTTGACTTCAGAGACAGCCTGCCCCTGGAGATTAGTTTTTATTTCGTCGAGGGACTCGCAACATGCGAGATCCCTACAACGAATAACTCCTTTAGATGAATTAAGTGATGGGTGGGGTTTAATGACGACCCCCAACCCAAAGAATTGTTTGTGACCTAAAAGGTTTTTTGCTTGTTGCATGGTGGAGCATTCCACCAGCAACGTTTCATCTTTCAATTTCTTCACGGACCTTGGTGTTCCGAGAATGGATTGCAAAGTCTTCTGTATGACAAAGGGGGAAAGTTTGGTAATTGGTTTCTCTGAATCTGAAGATTTTATAACAATGAAACGAGAGAAGTTTTGGGGGGTCATGTGTGATATGTCTGTCTCAGAGTCAGACTCCGAGAGTGTTCGCTTGACTTTTTTTGGGGTTGCCATGCTGATTGAATTAGTTCATCATTGATGCTCCCCACCCGCCACGGAGTCCAACAAGGGGACATGACCAGGGGACATCCAACACTGGTCATGACAGGGATACATCAATGATATACTCGTGATAAAAGGGTTAAACTGGACAAATGAGTTCCCTCAGAACATTTTACAAGCTTAAAACAAACTTTGGAAAATTTCGAATGTCAGTTAAAGGCCAAACAAGTATCCGATTGGCCCATGGGCCACCGCCTTCCAAGATACAAATAAGTAAAAGGTAAATCGTGAAAGTTGTCAACGAGATAATGTATGTATTTATAAAATAAGCAAATATAAATAGACATGGGGGTACAATATATCGTGGGGCTTGGCATGACTAGCCGATTGATCTGGACGGGCCTTCCAGACCTCCCGTTTAGCCCAACTTAAGGCCAAAGCAGTGTATTGAGAGAACCAAGTATAGATTGCCAACTCAGAACCCGCTCAACTACCAGGATCCTCTCATCAGGCGACATGGGTAGCAGCCCACGGCAAACGGGCAGGCACAGTGGGGGGGTCGTACCCCTCTGTAGTGCGACAGCTGGTGAATTCTAGCCCCCCTCCAGCTGGGGAGAATATCCAAACAAGGAAGATGACTGTTTGAAAGTAAAACATTCTAATTTAAACAAATGAATTTTACATCGATTGTGAAACATTTAAACAAGTTCTCATAATTTATATCAATCACTTTCAATAACTGATTACAGGGTACCTTACCAGTGCTTGTGCCTCATTCAGGGATCAAGAAGATGAAACATAAGTTCTGCCCATGGCAGGATTAAAGTTCAGGGGTTCTAGACCAAGGTGTCTGACACACAACGACCTAGATCAGTACGCCTCAACCATTTATAATATACCTCAAAATGATCCACCATAGCTTCCATGAGTTCTTCGCAAAATGGAGGGTTAGCTTCGAATGATCCACTGACAGGATAAAACTTCAAAACGGGGCTGTAAATTAAATAATCAGTAAATGTCACTATTTATCACATGTCAATATTTCATATATCTACCTAAAACTTGCTGTTAAGGAAATGATTTCTGCCAATATAATATTACTTTACTAATCACATGGAATCTAATATCAGCAATTAGCAAGCTGGTAACATCTGAATTAAAAATAGACAATGATACAGAACATATGAAAATTTACATTATCGAAGCATTGAAAATATGAGCATAGTTGGATGAAAAGACAAAATAGTAGTCTTTGTTTTAAACCACAGCATAACTATGAGCAATAAGAATAGATACGTACCCTCGAGATCCAAAATATCCATCAGTATCTGGGAAAGCTGAACAATACTGTCGGAAGTAACAATTTAGAGGAGAAGCAAAACATTCTAATGTGACACCAAACACACGATGTAGACATTCAAACACTGGCAATGGTAGCGCTCCCTGTAGACTGAGACCTTCATTTGTTTGTGTCCCAAACATCGTCTGTAATATTGACAATAATTTGTGTACAAACTGCATTAAATCTAACCATCTACATTACATTTCTCTCTCCTAGTTCCTACTGGCAGGAATTGCTGACATACAAGAATTTCAGATGGTATATCTCAAATTCTTGGCTGAAACTCTGAATGCGTATGTAGTTGTTTAGTTAGCCAATGACTAGGGACAGGGAATATTTGTTTATGTTACTAACTGGTTAATTACAAAATTTTATCTTGATCTGTACAAACAGCAGAATATACATGTATACCGATATGAAGTTTATGCAAATATATCAGCCATTATAGCATACTATACACTTGTCACAAAATATCCTCTGAATGGCGAAGGGACAATAGAATTTATTCCTGTCTGTCTGTCTGTCTGTCTGATAATTGATTTTAAAGAAATTAATCTTGAAAGGATATAATCAATTCAAATTGTCCACAAAAGCATAGCATAATAAAATAAACATCCGGTTCAATTTCAGTTACAATCCACCACTTTTTGGTGGAGTTATGGCCCTTTTTCAACTTAAAAAAAATTCTACTCAATAATGAAAATATTGTCAAGGTTTGTTAATGGTTCCTTGAAACTTTAAATGCTAGTCTCTACAGAATAAATGCTTCCGCTGACCAATAACATTTGAAAAGCCCATAGCAAGGGAGTCATCTGTTTCCTCCTGATACATCTAGTTCACATGGATATCAATGGATGAATAATATTCTTACATGATATCGTCGAATCAAACACCAGACTCGTGCGAGAAAATGATCAAATCTGGCATCATCACGACATGAGATCTTGTAAAGTTGTTCCTGTGAATAGAACAAAACATGAACTGTACATTTAACATAAGAATAGACTCAGTACATTAAAAACTGTTGTTCTTTTATCTGCAATATTTTTTTTGAGTTTCATATTATTGTATTTTGGAATACACTTTTTCATATGAAAATATATATTGACCAATGCAAAACTGAGTGAGCATGTTGCATAAACATGATTTAATAAAGTGTTAAGTGTTTCTTTATTTTAAGTAGTCCGTAGACTACAGAAGGCTACCTGCAAATCCATACAGTACTAACATGCTCTTCCATTAAGTAATTAACAATTTTCCAAAAATTATTTAGTAATGGAGGAAGAATGACCTTGGATGAATCATTTTCAGTCACTTTTGTAAGATAAAGAACAAGGGCACAATATATACCATTAGAAAACTTACAAGTTTGTAGAAATGTGAGCTATTAATTTTGAGAGTTTCATTGCGATATTTGAGAAGATGTTGTTCATTTTCCTGAGTCATTTCTACGGCAGGGAGTCTTGGTGTCGGAACAATCATATGTACAGGATAACAGAATACTTTCCGTCGATGAACGGGCTCAGGAGGTTGCTCTATCTCTGAAATACAAAAAAAATCACATAAAAATTAGGGAAACTATAAAGCTTCAAAACATTGAAAGAGCTTAAACATGTTCAATAGTGAAAATCTTCGCAAAATCAGAAAGACAACGTGGGCACTGCCCAATCAAGCAAAGTATAGCCTGTATTAAACATGTTTAGCTATACATGTATATGCACATAAACCATGTGTGTGTTTAAATTTAAACACACATTAAAAACCCGTATGAATTAACTGCCTAAGTGTTCCCAGTAACATAATCAATGTGAAATTGACATCACAACACACTTAATGTAAACTGAGTTCAGGAGGTTGCTGTATCTCTGAAACAAAAACATTAAGCATCAAGGAAACCGTTTATGTATCAAACCATTGAAGTTGTTCAATAGTGAAAAATATTGTCCAACCAGAAAGACAAGCAGTACTGCCCAATCAACTAAGGTGTATGTTGCATTTTACTACTTTGATTATTGTCTATACAACAAACAATGTATGTGTTTACCGAACACAAGTTTAAAACAATACATGTATTCTCAACATGATTTCGCTGCTATAATGACAGTGTTCCCTGTAACTATGTGACATTGATATATCACAACAAACTCAATGTAAAACTTATATGTTTACTGACAATAAATATATAACCTATTACTACCAACCTAACTGTAAATAGTTTACATGATCTTTCACAGTTCTGAAAGGCCTATTACTAGGGGTGTAACGATAGTCGATACTATCGACCTATCACGATTGTTGCAGGCACGATAGTCAATAGTCGATTGCTATTTCACACTATCGATACTATCGCCGATAGTTGAGACAGCTATCGACTTTTCCGATAGTTGTCTTTGCGGTGTGAAGTTGATTTCCTTTCGCCGAAAAAAAACGGATTTCTGTTATTGTCGGACAAATTGTCCGGGGGAAAATTTCAGTCATCACCGTTTATTTTCGGAAAATGGCTAAAGAAAAATCAAATAGTCGAAAAGCTGTCCCGTCGAAAAGTATGAATTTCTAAATTTACCGTTGGCGAATGTTTTATTCCACTCAATTTTGATGATAAATGCGGTTAAAAGCGGCTGAGACCGGTTCTCAATGTCTGTGATAACCATGCAATCACTTTCGTTTTCGTGTCTAGTATATGATAAAATCCGTACTGTACGGTCCGTAATGCCGTCCGCTCCGAATTTTACGAGGAGTGAAAATTATTATGATAAATTCTTAATAAACTATTATTTTTGCCTGTATAAACTGATGATTTATGTCTCATACTCTGTCCTATGACTATTCACATATAATTTACATATAATTTACATCACTGTATGTTTAATTTATGTATCATTTGTGGCCTAGTTATTATGTACAGTTGAGTGTTTTAAAAATAGATTGCTTCTTGCACGTGACTCTCAACAGCTGGTGACATAGTCACAGCCCAGCGGTCAGCCTTGAAATCAAAACATGTTGACAAACTAATCTTCCTGAAGAAGAACAAAAATCAGTAGAAATCAGGGACTGATTAATGATTATGAGATTAATGAGAATATCATTATTGTTGACACTCAAATTTTGTTCTTTGTTTCTGTATAAGTTCATCTGTATCTACACACAAGAGTGTAATAATGTTAAGCACATTCTATTATTTGTAAGCTATAAGTCACTGCATAATAGTTAAACAAACTAAAAAATAAAATGATGTGCTTAACATTAGTGATTTATGTTTAGTTAATTATGAATATATGTTCAAGAATAGTTCATTAAAGCTAGAAAAAGCAACATTTTCATAATTTGTCTGTTTATAACAGGTATTAACATAAAATGTTTAATCAACTGATTGAAAATATACGGTATGTAAACTATCGAAACTATCGTGATAGTATCGCAATAGTGAAGTCAACTATTGATAGTCTATCGTGATAGCACTTTTGACTATCGATAACTATCGTGATAGTAAATTTGGCTGCAATAGTCAGCCCTACCTATTACACATGTTTGTTGATATAAGTGTACACAAAATTACAACGCTTTCTGTAGTTCTGATGTGACTGAATGTAAAGTCACTTCCAACTTTGCTTACATTTATTTCAAGGGCAGTCTAGGAGCAACACAACGGTATTATAATTCATAACATTAATTAACTAACAGTATATCATATCAATGTTTGAATAAATTCCTAATCAACAACAAAACAACAATGAAACAAATTTCATACCGTTGATATTAAATTCTTTGAGAATTTCCCAATGTTTCTCTGAAGTCTTTTTCACAGTATCACAAGCCATATTGTAGATTTTTGTACAGATTCCTTCAACAGATGTTTTGGCAGCTTCAGTTACATGGGGTTGACACTGCCTCTTCAAATGAGCTAATCTTTCCTATAAAATGAATTTATGTCATAGAAAGCATTGGTATAATTAACAGCTATGAATGTTTAAAATCAACATAGCTCTATTACAATTACATTCTTGCGGGAAAGAGAAGATAGTTTCTGCAATAGAACTGTCTCATCTGTGGCATTACCTTTTATAATAAACATTACATACTTCTAGTATTTAATCATTATCATAATTAGCATGTATCTATAATAGTTTACATGCTTTAATTTTCAGTTTCATTCAATCCTCAAGAGGAAAGCAGAACTGGTTGAAGGATATGCTGGCGACTATTCCGGTTTAGCATAAGTGTTCATTGTTTACCCTATGTTCATTTCAATAAAATTATATCATGTTATTAAAAAAAACATTTTTGTTCCATACATGTATGATACACAGCAGTTTTTCAAACGATCACAAATATGTTGAGAAAAATACTACAGTGTTTTAATAGGAAGATTACTAGTACTGATACACACAAAATGACACACTCAATAACAAGACCAACTCGATATTAAGACCACAGTATGGCAGACCCATTGGTGGTCTCATAATTGAGTTTTTACTGTACTTTCTAGACATTTTCAACATGATTATCTATGAGAGATCAAGGACTGAAGCAGAATGTAAGATTTAAATACCAGGTAATCCTCATAGACTGCATTCTGTTTCCGCAACCATGTAAATGTTTCTTCTACATTCCATTTCACAACTTTCCTACCTTCAGGAGTTCCACCCCTAAAAATATTTCAAAGATTCTGCCATTCAAATAAACAAGTTCTATAAAAGAGATATTCCCTGAAGTAATATGTTTCATCAGAATTCCATATTTGTTATATTCCTGAAAATGATATTGCACCATGGAGGCTTGAAACTAAGAGTATGACTGACAAATGCATAAGAAAGTCTAGTGTATCACACAAACTCAACAAATAGACTTTCAAAGTGAAATGGGTTGTGAATGCCAATTCATACAGCTAAACAGTGAGAAAAACATCTGTACAAAATAAACAATTTAGGAATTTTTTAATAATATTTTTACCAACTGTATCAATTTTTTCCTGACATGTCAGGTTGTTTTACATATGACAAAGTCTTTTACACACAATTAATAAAATCATGTGATTTACCTTGAATCAATCATCTTTTTGGCTGCCTCTGCATATCTCAGTAACTGTTTCCTCGCGTCACCCGAATATTTTGGTTTCACAAGTTTTACTGGAATATCGTTCATTATTTCACGATACATAGAATTGGAGACTTCCAGAGAACATGCTGTAGGTAACAAAGGATCCCTTCCCATGTCTACAACCTTTCTTTCCAATAACCATCTGTTAAATGACTCTGTCGGTGCATCAATACCTAGGTATAATGGAACAGACACATGGTTAAGAACAATTCAACCATGATGTAAGAAATAGTCTCTTCAAGGGGAATGGTACCCAAGCCCTTTGAGAAATTCCGAGCAAACAGGGCTCTTAAAAAGACTAACTGAAATATCACGATCAGAGAATTTTGAGTGTAGGACAAAATCCCCTCCGGACAAAATCCCCTTCGCTCATTTTGTACAAGGTGGACAAAATCCCCTTCATGCATTTTACAAGTAGGACAAATCCCCTTCATGCATTTTACAAGTAGGACAAATCCCCTTCATGCATTTTACAAGTAGTACAAAACACCCTCTGATAACAAATGTCCACAGTGGACATAGCATATCCCTAGGTATTTCATCTTTGCCTTTGTTCTTGTTGCAAAATAGCTTCTTGTAGCTTGGATTTTGAAAGACAACAGTATAAAATTGTTGTTATTTTGAAATGTTTTTCAACTGTGGAAAAAAATATCAGAGGGTGTTTTATCCTACTCGTAAGGGGATTTTGTCAGCCTTGTACAAAATGAGCGAAGGGAATTTTGTCTGGAGGGGATTTTGTCTGTTTACCAAGAACTTTTGCACATGTTCAATGGTTACGATCAAACTTTAACAAATGAATGTTTGAGAGCCATATTCAACCCAGTTGGTGATACAAGTTTGACATGAAAATGGAAGACTGATTCAATGTTTAGCGAGTTGGTGAAATTGTTTCTATTTCTTATCTATGAATATATATATATCAGAGACTAAATTAGTGAATAAGCTCTACCTTCTCTGGAGTGACAAAGCTCCTGATAATGTTGTCGCAATTTAACCATGAGTTGTGCTCTCAAAAGTTCAGTTTCAGGATGTGGGGATGGCAACACGCACGGTGCTCTCTCATAAATAACTGCATTAGTAGGCATTTCAAAATTCCAGAATGGACTGAAAAAAAGAGCATTATGAGAGAATTATTCCACAACATGCAACAATAAAATCTCGTTTTTGGAAAAATAATGTATGTCTCCCACCAACAAGAGCCATAATATTGCCAAAAGTAATCTGACCATTAAACAATGCTGACAAACTGTGGACAGTCAATGGAAGTTCAACACAGCTTAAAGCTCACAATGAGCACTAATGTTGAGGTGGTCTAAAAACCAAGAAAATATAATTTAAACACAAACTTAAGTGAGAGATTTAAAGCAAATATTTTCAAGTCACCTATGATCAAATTTACAAAATTAAAGTAGGGTTTCTTATGGCGAATTCTAAATTCATGATTATCAAAAACTAATTGAAACAAATACCTGTATGCAAATGCAGGTCTCTTAGCAGTAGGACTACCCATTACTTCACCACTATGTCGTCTCTTCTGCTGGGGAGGCCCAGTTGGAGGGATGTCTATACTCGGGCGACTGATACGTTTGTCTCCAATATGGGGCATCGGAGCATTATCAGATATTCCTAGAGGATCAGTACTTGGGTCCTGAAAGGCAAAAAACAAATGGTGTATGTTAGTTACCTTGTTAGTGAAGTGTTTGCTAGGGTATATTTATTTCTTCAAGTAATGCACCATTTGGAAAACCTCGGCCAACTACGTCCAGTGCCTCGGATGTTCATAAGGCACTACTTTCGGAAATACGATTCGAATATCATGTAAACAATATGGCGGTGTGAACGCTGGTGTGCTGATGAAAAGGGATTAGAATCACATATCTAAGCTTTATGAAATAAAGTCATGTTTGAGAAACACGAAAAATCGGTCAATGGCGCTACCAGTTGAAGACTGAAATATGTGAGTTTTTAACTAGAAATGACAACGATAATCCATTTCTTATATGAATTTATCGAATTACTGAAATTAAATCCGTTTTACAAGAACTATTTTTTGACTGCACAAAAGCTGTGACAATAATTAGATAAAAATAAATAAAACATGCAAGTCTGTAGTATAAATTAATAACTTACATGTAAAACTTGAGGCATTTCCCACAATGATTCATTGGTTATTTTGTTAAAGTAGTATGGCATGTTTTCTCTTTTACTCCAGTATTTTCTCCATCCCATTTGGAGCAATTCTTCAGGAAGGTCTTCAGAGGATGCGGGTTCTGGGGATCCCATTGACCCTGGTGACCCCATGGAACCAATTGACCCCTGATGTTGTAAAGGCTTCATGTTCTGTTCGGGCGCTACTTGGTCAGGCATACTCGAGTTGTTTGAATTACCATTAGTGCCAGAGTGTTTATTATTTTCGTTCCTTGGTTTGTCCATTAACAATGCTGGTTGAATATCGGCCATATTCACATTTTGTGCTAGGAAGAACAAACATCTATAGTCTATATGTTGAAAACCCTTCTATAGCACTAGTGCTGAAAATAGAAAAATGCATAACAACTATATAAACTGAAGAATTTGATAAGGAACGGAAATTATTATGATATATATATTTAATTATTATCTATTTCAACAGGCATGCCGAGTTCATCGAATCTGTCAGGCCACCAGACGTAGTCAGGTATAAATTTGTCGTCAGGGAAAAAGAATAGGAAACACACTGGACTAGTAATCCAGGAGTCGCAGGTTCGATCCCCCACTCCACCACTAATAGTACTAACAGTCTTTCAGATAGAGACAAAAACCGAGGTCCCGTGTACGATGCTTTACATTGGGCATGTAAAAGAACCAGAGGTGCTTCTGGAATTAGGGCATCTTCTGTACCATGCACTATCCTCAAAAAAATCTAAAATGACTAACATTCTTCTGGAGGCGTCACCCACATGGAAAACCGGTGGCAATGATAAATAAAAGCAAAATACAAATAGGAAATTTTAAAACAAAGAGAGAAACATTTCTTTTGTCTGTTAAAGGCTGGCTCCAATTGGTGTATTCTGGGCATACACTAAAATTAGATTTTGCTCAAAGGATTTGGACATGTATTTTCTAATAAATGTTATGTAACCAAATCTGCCTTTGTTTTGTATAGCTTGTGGTAATTAGCAACAGTATTCCACAGCAGAAATATTTGTTTTTGAACTGGCATTATATCTCTTAATACCTTGAAAATAGGGAACATAAACTTTTTACCATCTAATTTTATATTTTCTACATGTATTAACATAATTATACTGATATACTAATTCAATATTTCGTTTGTATATTTGACTTGGTATGCCGATATAGACGGGACAACCAATGACACCCCTAAGCACACAACACTCCTCCCTTCAGTCAATTGAGGTCTAACCAGTGTGTACCTTAAGTGTTGCCTACATAGTAGTACATTAAGGGGAAAAAATGGCCTAAGATGAAGCTCGAACCCAGAACCCATCCACATAAGTATGGCACTCAGTCCAAGCTAACTGGGTGGCTGTATAACCACTCAACAAATTCTATCTATTTTACCAGACATTTTTGCAAGCCATGGAATTCTGGTAGTCATTTTTTGGAAACATTTTTTTCAACATAAAATAAAGACATTTCTGCAAAGCGAAATCATGGCCAAAAATGGAAGAGATATGTAGATCTATGTAAATATTCATCACACACAAGCGTCTGACAGGGTTCGAACAGAATACATAAAATATGCAGCAACACTGGCCACTTCCAATGTTCAGCCTTGCTATTAGGCTAGCTCTTATGCAAAATTGTCGAGTGTCCCCTGGAAACCCGGGTTCAATCCCATGTATGGGTGCGTTGTATTTTCCTACCTGGTTTACTACAATGGCGACAGTATTACATTATTGCATCAATTCAGGAAGATGAGGATAATTCGGTGTGCAGGTACAGACCACTTACAGAACAGTGACAGGCAAGAAATTGATGGGTTTGTGCAGCTGAAACCTGGCTCGAAATTGTCAGAGGGGAGAATTGATGTGATTATTGCTGATGGGCAATGAGGTAGTGCTTCATATGCAGGAGATCTGGGTTAATTCCCAGGTAGGCGCATGTTGGTTTTTCATGCGTGGTTAACTACAAATATCAGGTCTGCATTAATCAGTGTGTAAAAAACAAACTGCAACTAATATCGAGTTTTGACGTACATCATGTAATTTTTGTTGTGCATTACACATTGAATGGTTATTAGGTGCCTGTGGAACTGATTGGCAATTTGTTTTTGACTGTTAACTTGTTTAAAATTCAAAAGCATCATGTTCAGGTAAACCAAAATAAAGATCACTGATGCGTAACAGATCGGAACCACAAAAATGTTTCTCACCGAAATGCAAAATAAATCGGCAGGATCAATTATTTTAAAGTAGCACATAAGATGTAACATAAGCTAATGAACAATTTCGTATGCGAATAAATAACCCTTTCCAGTCAGAATTCGCAATTAAGTGATAATTCTGAGAGCCGTGCTCCCACAGTTCATACAACTTGGCCAATCAAGCCAAAATGACGTTTTGATCGAATACGGTTAGCTTGGTTCTATTTTTAGCAACACGACATCTGCAATCTCTTATAAACGAAATATTCGTATACATGTTAACTTTGGAATCTAGAGCTTCAGCGTATTATATTTGCATTAGAATATGTTTATAAAAGATAACTTCTGATATCATTGGTTATTTTCAGACATGATGTATCCCAATGGATGAAGTAAATATACATTCTACACTGATTTTCGTCTGTAATGCTGCTTAATATTTTCGACCGAAACGCCCGGATGTTAACTAGGCCCGTATGATACAGCATACCACCGCGTGCTACTGCTTACCACTGAACAGTTTACAACAACTGAGTTTAACAGCCTGCCAATCTATCGCTAAATTGTCGTATTGCAAAACTGTTTAGTGCTAATATATTAACTGAGCTGATAAACTAACCTATTCGGCAGAAATTCAACAACTACAATACGAGGTAAAAACGTGTACAACAGCATGTAGCTTGGGAAACCTGACAGTCACTTTTATCCCGCCACGAATGGCCATAATGTTGCAATTTTGAACGTTGCCATTATTGTAAAAGAAGAATAAGAAGAAGAGATTCAGGAAAGGAAACAAACAGGTAAAATACAATACCTTGATAGAAAAGTAAGTATTAAATTGCATGTAATATGACCCAAAAATATGAGGGCTACTAAAAACAACCGCTCAAAAAATGCGTTAAAGTAACCAAATATGTATAAAATCTAAACATTAAATTAAAGTTGCAATGACGTAATATGTGCCTGAACATTAATAATATGACGTCATAATATTTTCGACGGCTGAACTGCATATAAAATAGTGGTCATCAATTTCCAGTTTCCCACAATTATATTTGGCAATATTTTCTGCAAGAACGTTTACATAATTTATTGTAGCACTATCCCTGCTTAAGAAAAAATTTTTAAGATAAAAAATACTACTATTAAATTCTCTCAACTTAACAACTTCAACGTGATGAGCGATTTTGTTGAGACATGTATATTTCGTATAATATTGATTTCGGTACATAACCATCATCACTTTTATGATACCCAACTCCTAATGTTTCGTAGGTTGATGTTTCTCTGTGATATGTGATGTCTTGTGTATGTGGCGTCCCCTGTGACAACATAATATTTCCTTTAACGTGAATGTTAGTAAAAATAACACCCTTAATATCCCTATAAATAAGTTAAAACTTAAATATACAGGAAGTTGAAAAGTGTTGTTATCACGAGTATAACGATTGGTATTGCGCCAGAGAGTATAAGCAGACTATAAATAGATTACTTATTGCTAAAGTACAGTCTGATGCAATAACATTGTTGTTGAAAACTTTTTGAAGTGATTATATCATAAATAATGGAAATACAATGTATATTCTAAACTCAACTGGAAATGAAGTAAACATAATATATCTGTATTTTTCTGGATATACAGAAGGTATATATACATGTGCTGTATTATTTATAATATCCTAATATGTATTCCTCTGTTTTTGTTAACTATAAGAAATATCAATGATGTTTGCTTTCATTACAATTATTACGGAATCAAATTATAGAAGAAACATCAGTTACTATTTTCTATTGAATGAACTAAGAAATACAGAAACTTATTTTTTCAGCCATGAGCTGAATTTTCTATTAGATCTAGTTGATACAAATATGTACGTGAACTTCAGCCAAGAGTCGGTGAAGCAATCACATATTGGATAATTATAGAGAGAGAATATTTGGCGACAGAGGAAGGAAGTTCTGTTTTTCTCTCTCTAAATATATTGTCGTATGGCACATAATCGTAAGGGATACTGGTAAGTTCGGTAAATAGGAAGTTCGGTAAATTGATATTAACGTTCGTGTCTTTCAGATGTTTCGGTAAATTTATTTTTATTTTTTAGCAATGACATAGGCTTAAATTAATAATAGGATAGTACCTTAGTCAACTCGTACCCTTTCTGTGGTCAACTCGTACCTACACAAGTCAACTCGTACCGAATTTTGTCAACTCGTACCCTTTCTTTGGTCAACTCGTACCTACACAAGTCAACTCGTACCGAATTCGGTCAACTCGTACCCTTTCTTTGGTCAACTCGTACCTAAACAAGTCAACTCATACCGAATTTGGTCAACTCGTACTCTTTCTTTGGTCAACTCGTACCTACCCAAGTCAACTCGTACCGAATTTGGTCAACTCGTACCTACCCAAGTCAACTCGTACCGAATTTGGTCAACTCGTACCTACCCAAGTCAACTCGTACCGAATTTGGTCAACTCGTACCTACCCAAGTCAACTCGTACCGAATTTGGTCAACTCGTACCCTTTCTTTGGTCAACTCGTACCGAATTTGGTCAACTCGTACCCTTTCTTTGGTCAACTCGTACCTACCCAAGTCAACTCGTACCGAATTTGGTCAACTCGTACCTACCCAAGTCAACTCGTACCGAATTTGGTCAACTCGTACCTCTCATTTGTTATTACTTTTTTATTATTTTAAGCTATAAACTAATGCATACTTGTTAGTTTGTTTGATGATAGTTTGTTTGTATTGTTTTATTTCTAACATTAACTATTAATTGCTAATGCGTTAATAACACTATTGTATTATTTTACCGAAGCATCCACATCAATCATACTACAAAATCAATTTACCGAACTAGCAATTTACCGAAACCTCCGTAAATCTTTGTAAGTAACGTAGATATGAAAGCAACATATTCATAGAGTATTTATTGACATTATGATGCTACACTTGAATGTTAACATGATACCGAAACTCGATCATTTAAACGCTGACGCATTTAAGATATCGATCTAGACATCACATGATACTCACTATTTCATCAGCATATTATGTAAGGGGAGATGACTGTGTTAATTTTTTTCACCGGATGTATTCTTCCAGGACATTCGGATATCCTCGGTAACAAAGGAATCGTGTAACCTTCACCTTAATATTCGGCAAGAAACTGATGCAACGAGGAATCAGCTGTTAATATATATATCATCGTCTGTGTTAACATCGTAGTTGTACAGGATCAGTTGGAATCTTTTTTACACATCCCGACAAGCTATAAAAATGGCGGACGAAGAGTTGGTACGTATCAAAACAGTGTTTAATATGGAATTCGCCGGCATCAAGATGTCCGCGCCCATCGAGGTTTACTTGTTGAAAACATATTGCATACATGAAGTCTTACGATATGTCAATTTGAAATCGGTTCCTTCATGTTAACCGTAAAGTTGATTTCGAATAGTTACGGAGTGAAAGTAGAATCAATTTATACGTTAATTGACTATCGCGAAAACATGTGACTATTTCATGCGTGGCGAAAGACTTGTACTTTTTTCGAGTTGTATCGTGTCTGATAGCCAGTGCTTTCTAAGAGTGTTTGTCATTTTTGAACTGCCATTTTGTGTCTATTACTAGCAAAGTAAATGTGTTGAACTCTTGGCACTTTATTTACTTGATGCAGCTTTGCTAGTCCAAACTATTGTTATTATTAGACTTGTAGTCTACGTGCCCATTTACCATAAAAAAAATTACTTTGTTACTGTACATTTTACACTTTGTATGTAATGTCTTAATGGGCCGGATGCAATATGGAGTAGCATTTAGGAATATTTAAAAATCTGCAAATTATTGACATAGAAACGGTTAAAAAGTTCTGTAAAATGTTGTATTATACATATATATATAATTTATAGTGATAATTTAGCAACCCCAGATAACCTCAATATTGATTTAAGAATCTCCAAAAAAACACTAGGTAGTGTAGCATAAATAAGGATTACTTTATCTATGTATGTCCAATTAAAATAACACTTATACCATTTAAAAGCTAATAAAATATTCTTTCAAACAGTATATGACTTGTTGTACTTGATTAAAAAATGATGACTTAATTGTCGATAATTTACCAATTAATTGGTAATTATCGGCGGCGCGCTATGATATCGGATTTTTGCACAAGACGCCTGAGGGTGGTGTATTTCACGCGTGGATGCGGAAGAATTGCATGAACGAATATTAATGAGGTAATGTTATCCAATCAGACGAGAGAATGACATTTTATGTCGTTTTCGAACTTTTTGAATCCGACATTTCGTCTTCGAGTTACAGCCCACCAAAGTCAACGTACAAAGTACGTGATTTTTCAACGAATTTATTCTAATGTTTACTAACCATTATATTCTAGACGTTCTAAAGTTTCCAAAAATGTATAATTCAATGTTTTAAATCATAATTTAATGGCCCGCATCGGCCGTCAAAGTTGACCATTTTCAAAATTTAGCGTCTCGACAAACCCGCCGCCATTTTGGATTCTCTTGAACTCTGAACCAAATAGTACAAATGGCATCTAAAACAGTTATTTGAAATCCACGTAGGTGGTATTTATCGCTAATTATACGAAATAAAACTGATATTGATCGTTCACATTTAATTCTGATATAATTTCGATATTTGTGTTCAAATTCAGTGCAAAATGTGCGCATCGGAGGACAAATGTTCTCGTCAGATTTTGCATGCGAGAAGCGCACTCTAAAACGATTATTTAGTCATTCATTATGTAGAAATTATATCAGATTGAATAAATACTTAATTGCAGTATGATCTGCACAAATTCAGCGACTACAACCATTTATATGTCGGTTAACTTATGAAATTGATAAGTTGCATAGTGACCGGACAGAGCATTTTTCGGATACTAATTATGTACTTCAGTCATTGATGTCATTTCAGCTTGGAAATGGCAACTAATATCAATAAATATCAACATCAGTAATACATCAACTTGTATAAAATATTTTCTGTCATTCAATTAATGTATTATTGAATTTGTTATATTATCATGATTTAATTTTCACCACATGACATATTGACTCATTTTTATTTTTTGTTTTCCTTCAGTACATATATGTGTATGAGATGATAGTTCACAGCAATTACACTTGCAGTGATGGCAGCGTTTCTAGGACCTTACACTGAAAACATTAACCTTACAACTCAAGACATTGAAAAGAATACCATCAAGCAACTTGTAGAAATGCTGAAATTCAAAAACTATAACAAATATCAAAAACTCTATTTTTAATAAAATCTCTATCAAAATGTTTTTATGGCCCCTGGTCCAAAGGGGTCTGTAACAATTTCTACTTTTACTTTGTGTTCATATACTGTATATATTACAGTACTGTATATATTACAGTATATGAACACAAAGTGAAAGTAGAAATTGTTACAGACCCCTTTGGTCTGATCTGAGCATATATGTATAAAGTTATTTGTTTTAGTGGAATGTTTGCGTTATAAAATTAATTTTGCAGGATAGTTTAATTTATATGTTGTTATTGTTTGTAGGATTGAATTGTTATTGTTTGTAGGATTGTAGTAATATTACTATTAACTCTGTTATTGTGATTGTTGCTATAATAATGTGATTGTTGCCAATGTAGAGAATGTGTGTCATATATACGGTTGATCTAAGTGTCAATAAATGTATAGAATTTGATGAAATTTTACATCTGTCTTTCTTTTATAACTGTCGATTGTATGATAATACATCAAATCTGACTGCAAAATTGGAATCAGCATGAAAAGTTACACTAAAGTGCAAAGTTTTGTTGAGTTATATTGAAAAATACAAAAGTTACAGCAATTTGTTTAAAAAATGTCACTTTTTCGGTTCCGTCAAAACGCGTCTAAAAGTCTGTACTTAAGAACGTAAAAATTCCTAAAAACGGCCAATTTTTCGCTACTTCAAAATGCTATAACTTTTGTTCTAGAAGAGATATCTTCATAATACAAACTGTTTTACAGAGGTTTTAATGAGCTCTTCAATATGCATTAACTTTCTTTTACTTATGTAAACATATAAAAATTGACTGGGGTTGCTAGATAATTAGATGAAAATTACCTTTAAATGCTTAATATTTGATTCAATGGTCATCATGTAGTCTTTCTGACACAACATTGTCCACAACATGGTAGCAAAATAATATATTAAACAAAATCAATGGAATGGAGTGATGAAATAATTTTATGCTAATGTCAGGTATCCCGTTATGCTGTATTCCTGAATCTGGGTTTTTACACACCAAAGATTTCATCTAATTATCGATTTTTATACTGACCGCGTTAATTAACCGGATATGTTACACTGCCATTACACTGATGGTCTGTGAATTCAGCAGTGGAAGGAAATAAAAGGTCATCTTTATAAAATATGTATGTGTATGATTTTGGAAATCATTGACCTAATCCACCGAAGAAAGAATCAGTTGAGCTGTAGGAAATGTATTTACCTGCTGATCACGTTTGATAGCCCTAAATTATTGGAAAATGAGTGACAAAGAATCTTATCAGAAATGGCTACATAATCGATTGTTAAATCTGACCTTGTATCGGTAATTTTCAATAGAAGTGATGTAGAAATCTATAACAAAGGGGAATGCAGTGCCTTTTGAAACTGTTAATCAGTGTATAGTCATCAACTCAAAGAATTGTATGGGTCTTATTTTTATTGCATTGTTTGTAATCAGGAGATTACACTTGCTATTATTCCAGGTACAATACTTGGGTTTGTTTGCTCTGGAAGGTATCAGACTAGCATTTTATTTTTTAGGGATCTTATGTTTATGCTCCAGTCCAGTATTTTTTCTAACTAACTGTACAATATTCATATTAATGAAGTGTGTTACTGTCTTACTGATAAATATCGGCTATTAAACAAAGAGTTCACACATGTCGAGAGGTCAACAGAAAATTTTATTTTCATGTGATGGTGTCTTTTGCTCGAAGAAGTGTACTGTTTATCTTAGCATTATTTCAGCTCCCCTTCGACCCTTCTATGAAGAAAAAAAAGAAGAAGAAGAAGACTGGATTTGACCCTGATGCACCAGAAGACGCCCCTGCTGAAGCTCCTGCTGAAGAAGTTAACACAGAAGAAAAAATTACAGAATCAGAACAGGTGCAAGAAAAACCTGTAGATGATGGTAGGTACTTTTGAAATACAGTCAGACCTCATTGGGTCCGAAATTTCATTTCATATTGAACATTGTTTCGAATTGCCCATTTCGATTTGATGTGCCTAAGAAGATACAGTGGGACCTGATAACTATTTCAGATGTCATGATATCAAGTATTCAGATAGAAGGTTGTTGAATAAAATCCAACTACTAATTTCATGTTACGTTTACAGTATTCTTGACAGTGCTGAAACAAACAACTGAGACATGGTCTATATCTTTCAGATAAATGGTAGTTGTCCAGTTCTTAATTCTCGTATACATGCTTGTTTGAATTCATGTCAATATCTTATGATGTATGTGTTTTATTTTAGAGCTGTCGCTAGAATTTAGTGGATTTAAAAAGAAGAAAAAGAAGAAGAAATTAGATTTAGAAGAATTGAAAGAGGCATTGCCTGTAAGTTTGTCCTACATTATGTGTGCTCTTGAGTCTACAAGTTTTTACTGTCATGTTTATTTGTATTAATCAAATCTTCCTAAGATTATCATATTGCTTTTTAACGTCATTGTTTCATTGCTGAATGACAGCACATTTATATATTTACATTTATTAGGGATGTCAGCAGTTAACAGATCAACTGGTTAACTGTTCAAATGCTGGATTATCGGTTAGTAAAATCATGAACGGTTAATCGAAAAAACTCAAATCAAGTACATTGTATATGTTATCATACAATTTAAAATTGACTGACATATTGCTGGCATTGATATTATGTATCACAATTTGGATAACAATTTTCATTGACAATTATCAATAAATGATTATACTTAGTCTGAGGTGTCAACAGCAATTAGATGTGAAAGTAATTTTTGACACGGCATGTACATGTATATAAATGTGTCTGTAAATAGACTACATTGATAGAATTTAGTTTACCTAACTACTCATTTAGAAGGAATAATTGAATATATGTTCGTAACAGCTGGTATATTTGCATTAGCAGATGTCTGTGATTTGTATTGTCTTATTTCAAACCGCATTTACATAAACTGCTCATGAAAATGCATGCTAGATTACGCACGAGTAACAGCTGGCTAGCCAATTGTATATGTATAATTTGTCAGGATTTTCCCTAGGATTTTTCAGCTAGGGGTTCTTGGACCCTTGTGTTTGATAACTTAGGGGTCCTAACTAAATTTGTAGGGTCCGAAACATGCAGTTTATACTTGACAAAAGTTTATTTTAGGGGTCCCAGGGATGCACAGTTAGTTGAAAATGGGAGTCCCTAGAAAGAAAATCGAGTCAGGGACTCAAGATTTCTGCGTCAGGGAAATCCCTGATTTGTGTATCAAATTTCAGTTAATGATAAATGTTTGTGTTCTCGTTCAATTAACCTGTTAACAGTTCGATAGAAGTATCGGTTAACTGGTTAGCAAAATAAATGAATAATCCCATCCATAATATTTATGTAAGCTTGATTGTGATAACCGCATTATGCTTATTTGTATTAATATTGAGTCTGCTTCCTTAAAAAAACTAGTACTAGTGACTTGTGTCTTATGAGGTGTGTTCAATGACCTGTGCTGGTTGAGCCCATGTCACTCATTCCTCAACAATTCCACACCCACTAAGTGTGTCTTGGTGCATGTTTTTTTTGTTGCTATTTTGGGAAGATGACCCATACCCTTCAGATTGGGAATTTGTGCACGTTAATCTTAGAAATTGGGAAAATAACAGCCATTTTTTTAGGAATAAATTTAAAGGACACAGTGATTTATTAATCAACAATTGCTGTAGATATAAACTGCCTGTGAGAGAAAAGCCTCTAAACTTTGTTAATGTATGGCTTAATTTTACCAAAACTTTTTCTTCAGATTTATTTGGAATTTTTACATTTAAATTGGGAAAAGTATTAAACTTTTTGTCATTCGGAATATAGTCAAATAACGGCTATAAAAACAGCTGAAAATAAACCCTGTGGTGATTACCAAAAAAAGTTGTACTGTAATCATACGCAATATCATGATTTGAGTGTGATATTTACATTCAGACTGATGACCAAGAGGAGACTACTGATGCAGGAGATGTAGATAATTCAGACTCAAACGATCTATCTCGTGTTAGCACAAATAAACCAAGAAAGACGACAGTAGACCAAGACTCTGATTTGGATACAGAGGGTGGTGAGTATACAGTGATTTAAAAAACAATTCTTTCACTGCCTGTGCGCAATAATTCTCAAATTTAGGAAAATAATGAAATGGTAATTTCGCTTATAAAAATAACTTTTCTGCTGTGGCTGGTGTTTGTTATATATATGAGGTGAAGTAAAAGCAAAGAATCAAGGCAATGGTCTTTTATAAAAAGTTTTATAAAAACCTGACTTAATAAAAAGAAGTTCAGTCAGAGGGGAGAAAATCAACAAAGACTTGGGAAAACTGATGAAATTTTGGGGGAAATGGAAAAGCAGTAAAATTAAGACTAATAATCGCTAGTATGGTTTGAATAAGATATTCTGATGGTTTTATGTACTAGTTAAAGAGTTAAGACTGTGTATTCCATTGAATCCTTTTGTGTTATTTTGTTTTCTGTTAGATGCTTAATAATAAAACTTCTTTAAAACATGAAATATGTTTCCATAGCTGATAGCAAGTCGCAAATTCAGTTTGGTAAATAGGCCATTTTTTCCTTATTGATTTTCATCTTTTTCATTGTAAAATGTCCATAATATTACTGGACTGAATGAACTTTTACCTGACATGTGAAGGGGTTAAATGCATTTGGCAAACTGCAAGTCGTAAAGACTATACTGTTTGAACTGTTAAAATTACTGTCAAGTTTCACAAGATATGCAGATACAATTATCATTTGCTGAAGAGATCTTATCTCATGTTTCACAAGAAAAGAGCTGTGCCATATTAAGAGTTGTGACATGTACTGCAGGTTCTGCAGGGATCTTACTAGGAATCCTGAGAAAGGTTTCAGAAAAAATATATATGTAACTATGAGAAACCATGGATACAAGTAGAAGTCCTTAGAACAAAAGAAGGAGTTTAGGACTCCAAATTAGGAGTTTAGGACTCCAAAGAAGGAGTTTAGGACTCCAAAGAAGGAGTTCATGAGAATATTGTTTGTAGTAACTTGTATTGTGTACTGCACCATTACATAGTCAGACATTAACAAAAGTTTCTATTTCAGTGGACACAGTAGACAGTGCTAAAAAACCTGGTGCAAAGGGCAAAGCTTGGAGTGGTTCTGACAGAGATTATTCTTATGATGAGGTATGCTATTAGGACATTCCTGCAATCAAATTTCCACATCCCAGACATTTGTCCAGATAACTCGACGATTTAATTAATTAAACCGTATTTTGAAATCTGTTATAAATCAAAGGTGTAACTTGGTGTGTATATCATACAATGCTTTTATATGAAGTCAGCATTACTTGATTACTATTAGTCTTAAAAACTCGTAATAGCCCAATACCAGTAACAATTGATATATAGGCATTCAGGTCAGTAATTGGGCAAGTAAATTTTTAATCAAATGAATATATCTTGAGTAGAGCTGCAACGGTTGTTGTTTCGGCTATATTCGATTTTCGGTACTGTTTTGCAATTATTCGGTTAGGTGCGTCAGTGTACGGTCTTTATTACATGCCACTGTATTTTTGACTAATCACTCACCCTTTTTTTTTAGTTGAACAGTTATTAGAACTGTTTAATGTTATGAAGGGACATCAAGTTCTATTTCTAGTCATTGCCCTCCTTTGTTTTATATTACCGTATTCTATTCTGTTTCTACATTTACATACCTTGTAGCTAGAAGTTTATTTCTAGTCATTACAAGTCATTTAGTTAGAATGTTATTTATGTCATGCGTTTATATAACCGAACCAAATAATCGAAAACTAAAAAATATTATTAGAAACTGCACTGAACAAAGAGATACCTGTAATGCGTATCATTGCAGCCCTTATCTTCAGTTTGTTACTCAAATGTGGACTTCACCAAAGTATTTTAATACTGACATATAGGGTTAAAATTCTTCCAGTTCAGTAAATATTTTTGGAAGTTCATAATAAAGACAGAAAAACACAGACTGTTTGGTGTGATCAAGTTTTTGGCAGACTTTTACTTTGTTTTGAACTATTAATATTAAAAGTATTTGTATTGTAGTTGCTCACACGTGTCTTTGACATTATAAAAGAAAAGAACCCAGAAATGGTGACTGGAGAGAAGAAGAAGATTGTTATGAGACCGCCACAAGTATTGAGAGCTGGTGCTAGAAGAACCTCATTTGCCAATTTTGCTGAAATTAGTAGAATGTATGTTTGCTCAATGTTTGGTGTATTCTTGTCTGAAACAAATGGTCCCAATAATGGTTGTGGTGTATCTTGCATCTTCACCAAAATTATGACGAAGTATTCTCATACATTAGCCAGACCTTGACTGGTTTGTTATGATAGTTGAATTCTTTATCACGATATTTTGCTGTCTACATGATGATATGTTCTGTGTTTGGATCAGATAATACAAGATGCAGCTCTGTACCTTGATGGCTATTTAATACTGCTGGATTAAACAGTTGCTGGATTACAGATCATACATAGTAGACATGGCTTATCATGCATGCATATTATTATATGGCATAAATTTGGCACTAGTCAAATACACAACAGTATGTATTTCCATTCTAAAACAGAAATGCTGCAATAGAATGCATGTATATTTCTGTATTAACTGTATTTCTATCACTGGGGAACAAACTATTTATCAGTGATGTATATAGTTCTTGCAGTCTTGGGTAATAAAATCCAAGTCTTTTGACACTCTGCAGCCAGTCAATACTGTTCCTGTATGCAGATTTATTGTTGTTGACGTTAGAATTATGGTTCCTTGAAATAAAAACTGTTCCTACGAATGCTTAATATTTTGTTTGAATTTCAGGTTACACAGACAGGCAAAACATGTGTTGGCATTTTTATTAGCTGAGTTGGGTACCAGGTAAGTTTGTTTTGAACCCTGATAATTTAAAGGGGGGATAATTCATTGGAATATAACTTGATTAGGTGTTTTGGAAGAAGTTGTCACCCGGTCGTGTAGTATTCAAAAACTTATTGTATAGTTTTAAAAAAATTATTGTCCAGTGGGGAATGTTTTAAAAGTTTCTGAACTTAGATGCTGGTTGACAAGTATTCAAATGATTTGATCAGGTGTGATCAGATGTTTGTGAATTTGTTTGTGACTGATTGGACTACATAAACCTAACAATGTTTGTGTCCCCGTCTAGAGGTTTACCCTTGTGTCTATCAGTCCAGGCAAACATTTAATGTTTATGGGTTACTGACATCAAGGTTAGGAGCTTTTTTGTTAACTGTATGTAATCTACATTATATTGCTTGCAACAGAAATAATTTTTAAAGAAGGAAAAACCAACTTAGTCATGAATGTCACTATGCCCATCCATCTTAAGTTGTCATTTGTCAAAAAGGATTTAACGTAAAGTAAGAAAACCTTGTAGGAATATTAGTCAACATATGGACATTGTGTCCGCCTTGGGTTTTCTGTTAGATTTTATGTAAGAAGAACTCAATTATCCTGATCAATTAAGTGAAGTGGGGATATCCGTGTCCTATGGACATATTCCTAGTTTCATTTGTCTTCTTTATTCGCTGTACATCTGTAAAGGCAAGAGTTGTAGATTTTGCTTCATTAATCTAATTTTCTTGTTTATTAAATATCTTAGGATAAAGTTTTTGGTGTAGTAGAACATCTAGCTCACATCTGGGTGGGTGATATGGGATAATGTCAACCTGAGAAATGTGATAACACTATCTAGTAAGGCGATATCAATGTGTTCAGATAAATATAAAATATTTTGAAAAAAAAATGGTTTTATATTACTAAAATTGTTCACGGTCATTGAGTATAAAAGAAAACATAACTATTTTTCAGTGGATCTGTAGATGGCAACAATCAACTTATTATCAGAGGAAGATTTAACCAAAAACAGATAGAAAATGTCTTAAGAAGATATATAAGTAAGTTACCTACTTTGATGCTTAGCGCCATGATGCTAACAAATTCAACAAGCTAGATAGAATTTTTCCAAGGCTACCATCTGCCCATAATGTTTATAACTAACCACAGTCCACTATATCACAGACTTTGTTTTATGAATAGAAACATTTTATCATTTGAAATTGCTTCATTTATCCTGACACAAAATGTGACACAGATTCCCATCAACTATTTCTGCATGAAATTGACCATTGTCCATCTCATGATCAGTCTTATCAAATTGTTAATTCAATCAGCTGTCAGTTGTTTGTATGAGAATTTTGCATTTATGTAACTGCAAAATGATAATGAAGTATTCAACTGCTAGAAATTCAAAAAAAGATCCTGTTGTTACACAGATAATCTGATGGTGGAATTAATTGAGGTAAGTAAAACTAGTCCATTGCATGTCAATACAGTAGCAGATAGACTTCTTTCACTGTGCCCCTTCAAAAGGCCATTTTTATGTTTTTACTATTGTTTTCTGTTGTTTATTTACAGAGGAATATGTCACATGTCACACATGTAAATCACCAGATACATTACTACAGAAAGAAGAAAGATTGTTTTTCCTACAGTGTGAAACTTGTGGTTCTCGTTGTTCCGTCGCCAGTATCAAGTCAGGTTTCCAGGCCGTCACAGGACGTAGAGCAGCCATGCGTGCAAATGCCCAGTAGAATGTTGAGCTAGGTTCTAAGAGAGACAGTCAATTTATAAAAAATCTCCCATGTTTGGAGACAGTTTGAACGAAGGATACTGTTATCCTTTGTGTTCAATTGTGATATTATCTTCAAAATTTGTTCAAGCAAAATCAAGCTATTGAGATGGTGAAGTATAAAATGTCAGTGATACAGAAGCGCATGTGTCTCGGTGATTGCCTTTGTTGTGTTAGAAAGTTTGTGTCACTAACTATTAATCAGACACTATTTCAGTTTAAGTGCTACATAAACACACAGTATGGAAAATACAGGATTCTCACTTGACTCCTATTTATGCTGTTGGGACTTCATACGTTTTCCTGGGACTCCTGTTTCTGGCAAAAAAAAATTCAAATTGCATTGAAGGGCTCCAACTTTTTCCAAAAACATGTTTTTAAATCTTGGCGCGAACCCTGAAATAATGACCTTTTGTAAAATTCATATTATTAATGACATTAGTATCTATGGGGTTATTTTTTGACATTCGATATTTGTTTCTTTTCTTAAACCGAGCAGTGAGCATGACATATTTGGTGAATACTTGTACGTTTTGTGTGAAGACAGTAATCAATGACACAGTGTAGGTTGGAATCCAGCCCTGTTGCGAGATTCTTCCATGGTCTTTACGATCCCTGGAGTAGATTTCAATGCTGGTAAAATACCCAGGAAGCAACATGAGTTGTTGTAACATTGATGTTAAATACATGAGAATGAGTTTATAGCTCTCTGTTTGAATGCATATATAAAAATGGCAGTCCGAGATGTATTGTACAGTATGTTGTGATTTTTTACTGTACCTTGCGATGATATAAAAATTCAATTTAAGTCCAGAGTAAAAAAATAATTTAAACTGATGGTATAAAATGTATAATGTGTATAATTTTCAGTGTATTATATCCTTGGCATTCTTCTACGCTACTTTAAAAAACGGCAACTTATTTTTTCACTTTTTTTCCAACATATGTAATTAGTAAACATGTTAAAATTTATTTGATTTTGGTGTTAAACATAGTTTTTTAATTACGATAAAGTTATTTATAGATTTCATATTATCATCGGGTTTAATAGTGCTATTGTCATATTCATGATAAATAAGGTCATACTGCATTAGTCGAGTGATAATAGGTAATTTATAATTTATGTTTTTAACATTGATATGTTATTAACGGCCTTTGAAGACAGATCCACATGTTTCAACAACACTTTATTGAAGAAAGTTTGTTGTCGGCCATTGATTGAAAATGTCAGTACCATTGGACTGGTGATAGCTGTACTCATTCAGAGATTCGACTAAATCTAAAAAATATTCCTGAGAAGGTTTAAAATATATATGAATATGAAAGAAACTTCTTGGCTTTCACCTCGGTACTAATGCTCTGGCAACATTTGTTGTCTTATTGTTACAATGGCAACACAGCATTATCACCATCATCTTTTTGCAAGGTTATTTATGTCAATAATGTGATCTTGTGAATAAATGAATATAAGATCTCGCTCATTTGTTACTCATTATATCCTATGTTTAAAGTTGCAGGTTCATACGTTACCGGTTCAGTCCCCCGGCGGAAAATTAGAAAGTCGTGAAAATCCCCACGTACCATCATTTTGATACGAGCTTGGACTGTTTTGCCTGATAATTGGTTAACGTGACAATAGTTATAGGTCAGGTATCTTGCTGTGCAGCTCTTTATCTGCCACAAGTCACTGTATCACTGGAAAGCTGTTGGTAGACACCCTGTGCATATTCAGAGTTTGCAATGGATGAAACTGTTAGAAAATAATTTTGTAAGCTTATGGGATTTGGTGTTGGAGTTCTCGACTTGTTGGGTGTACGATGTGTAGCATCTTATAGCATTGTTGTTTTCATGATCTTCACTTCGTAACAAAAATGACTCCAATGCAATCTTGAGTCTAAACTTGAAATAATGTCCAGGTTCTTATGTTTGATTGAAAGCAGAACATTCTGATTCATCAACTTGCTGACTGAGGTAGGTTGTACATGTATGTGATAAATACAATTCCGTCTCGACAATTTATGTCTCTGAATCTATCAATTGGACAGTATTAGTATAATGCACCTATCAATAGTTTGCCCCAGGGTTTGAGGGTCAGGCTAACTCGGGGGGATAAGATCATTTGTTTTTTTTGAAATATAATTCCTCACACAAGGGACAAGAATTTTGTCTCCATTCCCACAGTGGGAATGACACACTTCGAGGATCTATTCAAACTCGGACCCACGTGTATTTCCTGGGACACGAAATAATATGGCATGTCAAATACCTGCAAGTCGGAAATCGTCTTCTATCTATAGTCTCGTGTATCCCTCCCTGCCACTACTATACCCCTGGGGAAACATTGATACGTGCATAACCAGTGATTGCCATAAATTGATACATTCAGACTCAGTAAGAGTGCTTTCCCCTACCCACAATTCATTTCTAACGATGTATCTCTGTAATCTAGTGACCTTTGTATTGAATGTCAAATTGGTAAATCGTGAATAAAGCATACTGAAATCAACACAATTTGAATTCTGGGTAATATTTTAATAATTAATCCAACAGTGCAACATTAACAATACAACATATAGTAAATGAACACTGAATAAATATTTTAAAAAATGTGTGTACAATGTATTTGGCATATTATAAGTACACAAGCGACAATATGAGCTCAGACAATGAAGTTTTGTGGAAACACATCGAAAGTTGAAAAGACAGTGTTGAAGATCTATGTCTCTTTTATCAGAAACTATATTAGGCAGATGTCATGTGATGAGCATATTAATAGCTAAGATATTTGAAAATTAATTTGAAAAGACCTTGTTCATTCATTTAAAAAAATGTAGATCTATTGTATTATAAATTTGCTAAATTAGCTCTGACCAATACACCGATTCTTTAAAACCACACATGTCACATGATTATACAAACTATCTGTTTACAAAGATTTCTATCACACTTAATAAACAGGAAAAACTTATGGTGACCAATTAGGAAACTGTTTTAGTGAAGACAGAACAGAACGTACTTTTTTATTTAGGATTTAAAAACTATGTTACTCGTCCATTACATAAATATATGCATATAAAGTCACAGTCATATTCACACAAGGTTTTTCATACTAGTGGCCATCAAAAATATAGATTTAACCAAATACAACTTTCGCGCTATTTCAACTTTGTTTTGACTGGGCACCTGGCGGTATGGCAAAGGGCCAAAATCAGGCGTTTGTTCCATTGTCATATACATCACCACATACCGAGTATGGTCCTGTGCCAGAAGCAGCATTGTCCTCTTCCGGTTCCTTAGTAAACACAATCGCTGGACTGTCTTCAAACTTGTACCATTTATAGTTCCTTTCTGACCATAACGAAAACATCAGCATACCGGAAGTTAGGCAAGCAAAGCACGCGCCAATACCGGAAATGATCAAAGCCCAAGGTGTTTTTACTTCTACATCGGATGCATAGTTGTACTTAATCGATTCCATGATGCTTGCAATTCTTACAATCGGCACAATCTGCAGAATGCCTGTACGTGGAATGTTAAACGATTAATAATGTAAGTCATAATTGAACTAAATAATAAGAAATACTACCTACTATCATTCTCACCTTTCTATATGGGCGTTATGCGGACCAGCAACAATTAAACACTTTCATTTAAAAATGTAACCATTTTAAACAGCCTATGAAAAATACAAGAATTGCAATATCTGTCAGCATTAGGACTTATGAAATGTTAATAATGCAGCTTTTTATTACAGAAATTATGCCGATATAAACTTAGAATATATCGAAGGAATGACAGTATAGGAAGCCACCACACATTTCAACTATGATTACCAAAATATTAGGCATTTTTATGCTAAGACTTGTAAAGGAACCGTTTGTTTTGTTCTTGGGACAACCATGGGATATTGTCATGAGTCCTCTCCCTTTATTCCATCTACAGTTCTATATATCCCTTTCTCCCTTCTATAGTGTATATATATAACCCGCGAACTGTATGTACACTTTGGAATTCAGTATTCAGCATTTCGAAGCAGTGATCAATGATGTACTGAGAAGAAACAAGATAACTTACATGATAAGCACATGCCACAAATTCCTATCAAGCACGTGACAACTCGGCGTTCTTTCAGACAATAGGGTTTAACGTACAGATACGTCCCGACCAGGCCAATTAATCCTGACACCAAGGCAAACAGTGTCTCAATACGCACGTCATTCCATGTGGCTATTCCTCCGACCACTGAAATATAAATTGAAACACTTTCTTCGTAAGGACACCTTGTATAAAATGTTTACTTGAGATGGGTAGATTTGTAGGAAATTACAATGCATGTTATTGTATTATTATTGGTCATTCAAATTTGATAAAACACAGCTCAAACAGACGGCTGCTCTGTTCTATGTTCAAAGGCACTCTCCCAATAAAATGCTTTGTTTTCTGAGTATTTAATTCAACACACCCCCTTTCCAAAACAGATAGTTACAAATGGTATCATAAGTTTTATGTCGCAAAAGTCGTAGTATAAACTACTAATATGAGAATGAGAAAAACATTTGCTTGCGAAAAATGTAATTATATTTCCCCTTTTTTTACAATATTCCAGCGTAATCCTTAAATGTAGACTACATAGTTTTTGTTGTTGACAAAATGTCCTTGGCAATTGCCTTCATACAGATGTACTCTACAACACTGTATTGTCACTTTTCTTACACGATTTCTACGTCCCACGTTTCTGCTATAGTTCAATTTTGATAATTAAGTAACACAAATTTAGTTACTCAGTATGTCACGCTATTTATTAAAAAAAGACAAAATAATAAGTGACCAATTAGAAAACAATATCAATGTATCACTTAGCTTCTCATGCTATAAACATTTCAAGCATATGGTACATATTTTATTTTAAGGGATTATATAAACATTGAATTGTCGCGAAATACATGTGAACTTTGCCGAGCTACAAGCAGAAATGTGCAAACTTACGACTTGCCCATGACAGAATCTATACACATGTACAATAAGTCTATACTTATATAGTTCATATATAAATCACTAGATATCGTTTAGGTTTAATTAGTTGGTGCATAATTTGAAATCATTGAAGGTTGCAACTTTTCGCATGGTTAAGCTGAACATGCCATGATTTCCATATAAAATGTAAATAATTGACTGTTGTGTTTAAGGTACACTATACACGTAAATTGCACAGATTTAGTTATCAGTTAAATGGTAAGTTTCGATTTTAAAGCTATAAAAAAAAATTGTTCTGTTTCAGTCAATTCTAAGTACAATTTTACCACATGCAAAATATATTCCTACATAGATCATATATGAATGATAATGATCAGTTGGAACCACATTGAATTGTATTTCACAGTGATATAATACATTGATATGGCGACTGAGAACAAACCGTTGGATGACTCCCTTTTCAGCACATTCCCGACCATATTGAAACTTTCAATAACCGAACACTGAGAGCATTCTTCACTTCCATTTGTATCTTCTATACAAACGATAGCTTCCCAAAGTCCTAACTGCAGCTTATGTATTGTTTGGGCTGTCTTTTTTTCTTGTTCCATCATTGCGTCATTTCCATCCACCTCAGGTTCAGGTATTGGGACACCAACGTTGCCCATAGGCAAGTTTGGTCTACCAGGTTTAACGTTTGATTCATTTCCATCAGTGTTAGGTTTAGGTATTGGGACACCACCGTTGTCCGTATGCAAGTTTGGTCTACCAGGTTTAACGTTTGATTCGTTTCCATCAGTGTTAGGTTTAGGTATTGGGACACCACCGTTGTCCGTATGCAAGTTTGGTCTACCTGGTTTAACGTTTGATTCATTTCCATCAGTGTTAGGTTTAGGTATTGGGACACCACCGTTGTCCGTATGCAAGTTTGGTCTACCAGGTTTAACGTTTGATTCATTTCCATCAGTGTTAGGTTTAGGAATTGGGACACCACCGTTGTCCATAGGAAAGTTTGGTCTATCAGGTTTAACGTTTGATTCATTTCCATCAGTGTCAGGTTTAGGAATTGGGACACCACCGTTGTCCATAGGCAAGTTTGGCCTACCAGGTTTAACGTTTGATTCATTTCCATCAGTGTTAGGTTTAGGTATTGGGACACCACCGTTGTTCATAGGCAAGTTTGGTCTACCAGGTTTAACGTTTGATTCATTTCCATCAGTGTTAGGTTTAGGTATTGGGACACCACCGTTGTTCACTGGCAAGTTTGGTCTACCAGGTTTAACGTTTGATTCATTTCCATCAGTGTTAGGTTTAGGAATTGGGACACCACCGTTGTCCGTATGCAAGTTTGGTCTACCAGGTTTAACGTTTGGTTCATTTCCATCCACCTCAGGTTCAGGTATTGGGACACCACCGTTGTCCATAGGCAAGTTTGGTCTACCAGGTTTAACGTTTGATTCATTTCCATCAGTGTCAGGTTTAGGAATTGGGACACCACCGTTGTCCATAGGCAAGTTTGGTCTACCAGGTTTAACGTTTGATTCATTTCCATCAGTGTTAGGTTTAGGAATTGGGACACCACCGTTGTCCATAGGCAAGTTTGGTCTACCAGGTTTAACGTTTGGTTCATTTCCATCAGTGTTAGGTTTAGGAATTGGGACACCACCGTTGTTCACTGGCAAGTTTGGTCTACCAGGTTTAACGTTTGGTTCATTTCCATCAGTGTCAGGTTTAGGAATTGGGACACCACCGTTGTCCATAGGCAAGTTTGGTCTACCAGGTTTAACGTTTGGTTCATTTCCATCAGTGTCAGGTTTAGGAATTGGGACACCACCGTTGTTCATAGGCAAGTTTGGTCTACCTGGTTTAACGTTTGATTCATTTCCATCAGTGTCAGGTTTAGGAATTGGGACACCACCGTTGTTCATAGGCAAGTTTGGTCTACCAGGTTTAACGTTTGATTCATTTCCATCAGTGTCAGGTTTAGGAATTGGGACACCACCGTTGTCCATAGGCAAGTTTGGTCTGCCTGGTTTGACGTTTGCATCATTGTCATTAGCGTCAGGGGTTAAAATTAAGATACGAGCATTGTCCCCAGGCACGATTGAATCATTATCACCAGTGTCAGGTTTAGGTATTGAGACACTAGCATTGTCCCATGGCAATTTTGGTCTGACTGGGCTGAGGTTTGAATTATTTCCATCAGTGTCAGGTTTAGTTATTGGGGCACTAGCATTGTCCCATGGCAATTTTGGTCTAACTGGGTTGAGGTTTGAATTATTTCCATCAGTGTCAGGTTTAGTTATTGGGGCACTAGCATTGCCCCATGACAATTTTGGTCTGACTGGGTTGAGGTTTGAATTATTTCCATCAGTGTCAGGTTTAGTTATTGGGGCACTAGCATTGCCCCATGGCAATTTTGGTCTGACTGGGTTGACGTTTGAATCATTTCCATCAGTGTCAGGTTTAGTTATTGAGACACCACCGTTGTCCATAGTCCAATTTGTTATACTGCGTTTGACGTTAATTGATATGCTTTCTGATGAATTCAAATTCGTGTCATTGCCATGTATAGCACCGTCTTGTTTCCGTTCAGCCAATGCATTTCCGTCTTTGTATATCATGATGAACCATCCATTAGAAGCAAAACATATCGCTTGAAGTAATATTGATAACAACCCAGATGTGATTACTAACACTGAAAAATACTTCAAAACCGCCATATTGACTGTTAGTACCACTTATTTGGTATCTATTCTACCATCAAATAGTACGACGTTAAATCACTCAGTTGAATCGAAAACTCCTGGAAATCTTGCAAGCATTGGATTTTGATAAGTTGCCGTTTCGGTCCTTGTAATAAAGTGGTAATTCGTTACTCCTTTATTTCGATTATAATTTAAAAGGAATGAATTCGAAAATATCCGAAATGTCTACACATTATTCCAGTTTTAAGAAAATATTTTCCTGAAGATGCAGTCTATTCGATCGAACTTAATGTATCTAAATGATATATAAGAATGAGGGACCTATTTTATAATTGACGAATATCTGTTCACGTTCAAAGAATTAATCCGGCTTAAATTGTATGTGCTTATTAAGACTGTGAAATATAATTCTGCTCATCATCGCAAAGGTTTCTAAAGATATTTACAAGTTTAATGACCAATTAGGCAACTACCCACTGTGAAATGAAGAAAAAAAATAACGACACAAAACATTTTATAAACTACAAGGTCTGTCCATCTAGGTTATTGAACGATGAAATTTGTTTGTCACGTTTTGCAAACTATGCGTTCTAAATAAAATGTTTCAAGTGATCATGCGGTTGTTGGATGGAGAGAAATGCGCACATTAGTTCACTTTTATTGGACGGTACCGCTCAGGTGTAGCCACTCAGGTATAGTAGTGTGGCAATTTGAGAGGCATACAACAATTGGTTCCCGTTTTCAAAACAGAAAAAATGCTGAAATCCGGTAACAAGTCAAAAACGCCCACATCCTAATTACTACGCAACGAAGTAGTTCCAAAGTTCACCGAACGAAAAAATATCATAAACATTTCAATAAAATGAAATGTTGAAAAGGAGACCTGCTGAAGTGGTTTGTGAACTAATTAGCTGTTTCTGTGGAGTTCAGATGGGGTTTAAAGCAATGTATTAATACACACGAGTTTGTTTATAGTTTCGGGTGTGCTCATAATACAATTTAATGAACGAAAAATGTTTATCTCTTTTATATTTTCTAAAGATGGTTCATTCTTGTACTTCATTCATGAAGTACTTACTGAATGTATATCTTGTTTTATTCCTTATTAATTACATAAATCGTCAACGTTTTGTAAAGTGCATATTTTTAGAGCGTCGACTGTTTTCGTTTAGTACAGATTCTTACTTATCGCCGGTTGGTGAAACTGCGTGACAGAAATGCAATCAGACGGGTACCCTACCATACCGGTTCTCAAGACTTAAAATACCAGGTTAGCGCTATAAACGCGATAAATTCGCTAAGCGAACGCACCTAGAAGAGTGTACTCGGGTTCAGACTGCGTTTAAAAAACCGTCTCCCTTGGCCGAGTGGTTGAGGCATCCGCTTTGGGAGCGGGAGGTTCGAATCCCGATCGGGGACCGTTCTGATATGGCCGGTTGGTGAGCCGCCAGCTAGTTAAATAATGGTTACCGTGTGCCTACCTGCCTGGTGCCTGGCATTAAAGGATAGGAATCGGGAAGTGAATGTGCTCAGAAAGTAGGTGTCTCATAAGTCAGAATTGGCTGGCCCTTTAAATAGGGGTGACACTATAATAAATCAACACTTTACTTTTACTTTTTATATAAATCGATGACAAGTGATTGCTGTTGTTGTTGTTCTTTATTGCGATTTATCGTAAATATGGTCTCGTTGTGCACGACTACGAAAATTATCGGTGTCACCTTTCTACGTACATCTCACTCTGTGCTTGGAAAATGAATTGGAAAATACCCCACTACAACAAGATAACTCATAACCTATGGCAAGCTAGAGTTATCATAACTTTATGCCTGGGCATACTGAAGTTCGTGCTGATATAATTGAACATGTCATTTATAATTAAATATTCACAAACGTTACATAAAGTGTCTGATATCTTTGTATTTCATTTATTTACAATCGTGACAAACATTCGCTTTTTCGCATTTCTGTCTTATGTTTTAGTTTTATTCCATATTCCATGCAAACCATCTTACCTATTTACACATACTTGGATATTATAAAACTGTTTAGTTACAAAACGGAAACTTGTATGCAACGAGTTGCCAGCTATGCTACAGATACGAGTGGTACCGTCCCACAGCACTTTTGTGCTTTGATTGATGTTTAAACTAACATACTTGGCTAATGTTGAAAGTTATACCTTAATTGATATTTATACATTGTATTTCATGCAATATAACTGCAATCTAATGCCAGGTTATTTTGGTTATTTAGTGTGACTGGTACTCGCATAATACAGTAAAACTTCACTTAAAGACCACCTCAATATTTAGAAAACCTCAAAATCAAGAACACAATTTTCAGTCAAGTCCATTTTCACAACTTTGCTATTTTTTCAACCTCAATATAAAGACAACCTCAATAATAAGACCAGTTTGTAAGGGTCCCAATGGTGGTCTTATCATTGAGGTTTTAATGTAATCTGATGTTTATGTAGTATAACGCCAAACTGTTTTTTAATTTTTGTTGAGCGTCACCTTCGGGTCGCGAAACCTAGCTACCTATTCGAAAAAACACACAAAGTCGTTTCGAAAAAACGCAATGCCATGTAATAGGCTATGTTTGATAATAATAAAAGTATTTTTTTTCAGAAGGTAACATATCAAAGTTAGCAATAAATGTGAACATCTTATTGTCAATATGGCCTTCTATTAGCAAGTTAAACAACCAAAACACACGCACAAACACGCAAGCATTCACACACGCACACGCACAAACAATGAATTGTACAAGTACATCATGTAATAACATCAGGATGTAAATGAGATTATTTAAAGCTACAAAAGTTAAGATTATCTGAAAATGAAATAAAATAGAACAACCACAGACGCCTCACATAAGACACATACATGCAAGAATGAAATCTGATCGATTCAGCATTAATTAATTCCTATAATTATGTTTGAAGATATCTGTATTAGATATACAACGTATATTTACAGGATAATAATTCCATAACCTCCCTTGCATAAAATGAGAATGTTCGTTCACCATAATATGATTTCATAATATCATTTATCATGTTTTATTGAGGTAAATATTATAAAAATAAAAATAAACAACTTTAAACTTTTTGGCACAAAGAGCTAAACACCTAGTTGCACGCTTAACAAATACGACATGGCCTTATGTAATTAATGTATGTAGCTGTTTTTTATACATGTTGTAAGGAATGATATTATTTTATACCGCTGAGATTTTTGACGTATGAAGAATGTTTTTGATGTTATGAAAACTGATGTCATTCCCTGTTCTTTATCAAAACAACAAGAAGGAAGGAAGGAAGGAAGGAAGGAAGGAAGGAATGAAGGAAAGGAGGGGGAGGGAGGGAGGGAGGAAGGCACGAAGGAACGAACGATATCAGGAACATATATACTATTCTATCAATATCTTACTTGTTGTAATATCTTCATCGAACATCATTTCATGGATGGTCAATTGTTCACATATCTCGTCATTAGTCGTTATCTTGGTAGCACATTGATGACCATACCACAGCCCAATATTTATATGTTTGTCCGTTTTACCATCACCGGGTGACTCGACATCAACAAACCAGCTCTGAACAACCATTTTAACGGAGGACAATCCTGCTTTCGTGAATCCAGAGTCTTTGAGAAACATTACAAAATCCGGTGACACGTTTTTGAGTTTGTTTCTTAAACTTGCGTTCTGTTTAATTAAGTTTTCAAAATCTTCGAATTTAGTCGGCAGTGTGAGATTAGATCGTGAATGAACACCGTCCAGCCATTTCTGAAAGATCATATAATATTTTTTAATATTCGTGGCATCGCCTGTTCTTGTACTACTTTCATTTAGTTTCTTTGTCAATCCAGGTTCAGCCTTCAACAGAGATTTGGCAACTGTGTGTGCAATATTGTCTTGAAATGAGTTTGCATCATCCGGTTTCTGTGTTGTTTTTAAAGGACGTTTCGTAGGCGGTCTGGTTCTTCTGTCTGGTAAAGCTCCGTTGTCTTTGACCACTTTTGTATCATCCGGTATCTGTGTTGTTTTTAAAGGACGTTTCGTAGGCGCTCTGGTTCTTCTGTCTGGTAAAGCTCCGTTGTCTTTGACCGTTTTTGTATCATCCGGTATCTGTGTTGTTTTTAAAGGACGTTTCGTAGGCGCTCTGGTTCTTCTGTCTGGTAAAGCTCCGTTGTCTTTGACCATTTTTGTATCATCCGGTATCTGTGTTGTTTTTAAAGGACGTTTCGTAGGCGCTCTGTATCTTCTGTCTGATAAATCTCCGTTGTCTTTGACCGTTTTTGCACCATCCGGTTTCTGTGTTGTTTTTAAAGGACGTTTCGTAGGCGGTCTGTATCTTTTGTCTGGTAAATCTCCGTTGTCTTTGACCGTTTTTGTATCATCCGGTATCTGTGTTGTTTTTAAAGGACGTTTCGTAGGCGGTCTGTATCTTTTGTCTGGTAAATCTCCGTTGTCTTTGACCTTTTTTGGACCATCCGGTATCTGTGTTGTTTTTAAAGGACGTTTCGTAGGCGGTCTGTATCTTTTGTCTGGTAAATCTCCGTTGTCTTTGACCTTTTTTGGACCATCCGGTATCTGTGTTGTTTTTAAAGGACGTTTCGTAGGCGGTCTGGTTCTACTGTCTGGTAAATCTCCGTTGTCTTTGACCTTTTTTGTATCATCCGGTTTCTGTGTCATAGTTAAAGGTCTGTGTCTTCTGAAGCCTCTCTCGTCTGTTTGAACCGGTTGTATCTGAGTTCCTGAATTCTCGAGCTTGTCCTCTTGCTCATTTTGAGCAGAATGTACAGGAAATGGATCCCCACCTGCGTTCTTATCATTGTCCGGAGGGTCGAGCTGCATCGATAAACATATCCACCCCGGTGCGAATAATCCTATCAGTTCGAGAATAACCACAAGTGCCGCGATAGATAATATTGTGTAGCGAAATTTGCTCTCCATGCTTGCTGGTCGGTAACATACGTACAATGGTCCTTAACTGACTATTTAATTTGAAATTGTTTAAAGGGTTAAGTAACGACACAGTTACTATTACACGGTTGGTTCTCCATAATTATGCTGGTGCGTAACAAACGGTAGGAGAGTAAAGGAGTAACATAGATAGCATGATCATTGAAAATATTCGAAGTATCCTGTAATGTTGGACGGAACAAAATACGAAATGTTTCATATATCTATCAGGGCCGTAAATTACATGGAGGCATGTAGGCAGTTGCCTCCTATTGCGGGCTGAAAAAAAATCATTTTTTGTCTAAAAAGGGTCCAACAAATTTTTTCTTCCAGGGGAGGCAATTTACGGCCCTGTCTATAGACTACATTACATTGCATGTTATAATATATGTATTATTATAAATGACGTTGCAGGCGTGTAATAGCACCCATTTATCATTTTCCATTATTCATTTGAGCGCTGCTGTGGGATTTACAACCTCTTCTGGATGTGGAAACGAACGCAACATGTGATGTCACTCTATGCAAGCAATAAACAATATTTTCATATAGCCATATGGGGCAAATATTACTTACTGTCAGTACATGGTGACGTCATATGTGACGTTTTCTGGAAATGACGTCACTTAAAGTAGAGGTTGGAAATCGTACAGCGGCACTCAAATTTTACAAATGCCTTGACATTATATAAGTGGAACGGACTTTACACCCGACCCAAACTTGAACTTTGACCCCGACTTGGGTTGGGTATAAAGGTGTTGATTGTACGTGAAAGAGCATATTTGTAGCGATATAATGTTTATTTGGGCTTTATGATATACAAATGTACATACAACATCGTGTTTGTGTTCATACATCATTAAACTCGTTTTCAGAAAACGATAAAACTCGCCAAATGCAGGACTGCGTTCAGTTACACAGTCGCTCACGTTTTGTTTTGTATCCCTGGCCCACCGTATCACATTGACTGCTAACGGGGAACCAAACTGCAAAACGTTACGAAACGTGAGCCGAAAATACGCACATTTACTGAACGCAGGGCTCTGGTTTTTTCGTATTCAGAAAGTTCGTCTTATAAATTTCCTGATGTTTGACCACTCGTGTAATATTCTCTTTTGAATGTGATTAGGGTATTGGAATGATATGGGAATTATCCCTGTGAGGGGTTCTTGCTTAAAGCTTACGTACGTTTTATTTGCTTGGCTACATCCCTGTTGGAGGTATTTAATAATAATGTAAAATATCAGCCAATAAAAGATTTGTGTTTCAGACTTTGTACAAATCGTGACTAATAAATAACAGCCTGTTTTGATGTCCATTAAATTGCGTATCTTATTATAGTATAATATTTCCTACATAACGATTAGATCGTATTCCTCAGTAAGATGACATATGTTTGTATTTATCTTCAATATTGCAATCATTGTATCAAATTGTGTAATTTCCCACCATTCTCTTGTTAAACCAAGTCTTCAAAGTGTGGAAATAACGTGCATTACACTATAATTCGACATTGTTTCTTATTAAAAACTGAAGCAATATAACATCTAGATGTGAAAGACAAACAATTAGAATATTATCGTATTACAAGTTATAAAGCTGTGGGGAGCCATAACAAAAATCTCACAATACAATGATATCACAGATGTCTGGTGAAAAGATTTAAATGAGGTACGTTGCATTAATTTAAATGTACATCCTGGGAACTAGTGTTGAGTGTCAGTCTGTTGTTACCTATGACTGGTGAAGTAAAGTAAAACTTCACCTAAAGACCACCTCAATAAAAAGACCACCTTAAAATTAAGAACGCAATTTCCTAGTCCTTTTTCAATGTTTTGCTCTGTAGTAAACCTCAATACCAGGACCACCAAGAAGACCAATTTTCAATGGTCCCAAAGGTGGTCTTATTAATGAGGTTTTACTGTATGTGGTGTTGATGTAAATTATATAATATCGTACGTTTTACAACGTCAGTTTTTTTCTCATAAATACCAATACCATGTCCAACTTTCTGGCTCATCGCAAGATTCCCTATAATTATCTGATCGATATTAGCTCCATGCTATAAGCGATTATATATACGCTACTTTAACGTCTCTCTCATGAGCATTATCGTTCGCGACTTAATTAGCCACCCCGCTGTGTTTAGTCAGCATAATGAAATTGCCCCGGGCTGTACTGACTGATCAGAATGTTGTTGTTTTTGCATTTATTTATCGTCGCCACCGGTTTCCCACATGGGCGACGCCTCCGGAAGAATGTTTAGTCATATTAGTTTTTGGAGGATAGTGCATGATACAGAAGATGCCCCAGTTCCAGAAGCACCCCTGGTTCTTTTACGTGCTCGATGTAAAGCATCATACACGGGACATCGGTTTTTAAAGTCTCGTCCGAAAGACTGTTAGTACGGTCAGTGGTGGAGCGGGGAATCGAACCTGCGATCCCAGGATTACAAGTCCAAGCGCGTTACCACGGGACTACGGATCCACTACTATCCGAATGTACGATACATTCATGGTACTTATTGCAGTCCTTTCGAAAAATACATATTGAATAATGTAATTATGCACCATAAAGTTTTGCCTTGTATTTCGTCTCGACCAGGAAGGCTGTATAATGGTAGCTATACTTAGCTTTCTAGCATCGATAACATACATTTTTCTCTTTTCAACAGAAATTATAATGACACTGACTAATACAACTACTTATTTTGTCTGTTACATTTAAAAACCTAAATTGTATTTCTGATGATTGATCGCAATTATTTGATATCATCATCATATATGGGACCAATGTATATATTGGTCCCAGATCATTTATATCTATTTTATTTATTTGAGTCTCATTCTTACATATAACACAATATTTCATTAAAAACAATAAATACATATTCATGCAAGACCATTCTATAAGAATTATAAGAGACGGTGGCACTAATTATAGATCCTGACTATTCTATGATTTAGGAATAAAATCTGGATTCATTAATTTTCAAATATTGTCGGTCATACATGATAAGTTTTATCATTTTTGCAAAAAATATCAAGCTACGCTGTCTAACGTTCAATAGTATATATTTATGCATACTTGAAGTATTTCATGTATATATTAGTTCTCTTTTGCAGAAAAACGATTTGAAACTTTAAACATTATTTTATGTAAGTTATGCAGGTTATTTGTCTAAATAGTTGTAACATCTCTGTATATATTGGTCCTAGCAAAGACCTTAATTTAGGTCCCAGGTATTTCAATATTAATAGCATTAATATAATAATTTTCACGTTTAAATATAAAGTTAAACAATGTCAACAAAATAAAGTAATCGAGTTTTACTGTTTCAAATTTCACACCTTTATAGTTAAAAAGTCAATATATTGTCACCCTATAATTAACCACACCAATATTTTATCTCTAGGCTATTCTATAAAAAGTCACATTTCCCCCAAATTATTCCCTATAAAGCGAAAGTTGGGTATGAAAGAAAGTGTGTATACTGGTGTATGCGATAAGTGAAGGGGGGCAACTCTAGCAACGATCTTGAAAGCACCAACATAATTACACCAATCTCTTTCGCAGTGGTCTCCCTTTATATGAAACATTGATGAGCCTATGATAATCGGAAAGCTGGAAAAGCTAAAAACATCTGTTATTACGTGCTAAGAAATAACCTTACGTCGGACGTGGTTATTTAACGTCATTTGTCGAAGGGGTAAATTTGAAGAGATTGTATATGTAACAATTAAACAGCTGTTCAGTCATTGATATAGGATACAAGTGTTCGCATACTCAGCACAAGGAAGTCGGATCGTGTCATGTGCCGCGCTGCTTTTCTGTACCAAAAAATAATGATATTCAATATTATGCAAAATTCACTGTTCAAATATTGATTTTTGGTGTTTTATGTATTATGAAGTGTCTGCACACCAATATTGTGCCAGCAGGACAAGGTTATGTTACACACAGATAGAATATTGAAATATAAAATCTCAAATAAAATCTAGATAAGGAAATATTAACTCATCGCGAGATATTCGACTTAACAAATTGGATTGTGAACTATATAAATGTGTATGAGTTTGTCCGTGCTGTTGTTATGTCAATTCAGGTAACAGAAATATCAAAATAACAACGGTTAGAAGCTAGAGTAATAGTCTTGTTACGCTTTCCAGTTTTTGATTGGTTCACACTTTTTATTAGATAACCATTCTACAATAAGTCTCATTTAATATGCTGTCCTCATAATATAGTGCACTTATCGATGTTTTGCCCCAGCGGTAGGGGCGGTGGGGATACACGGGACTTTAAATATGGGCGACGCCTCTGGAAGAGTGTTAGTCATTTTAGATTTGTGGAGGATAGTGCATCATGCAGAAAGTGCCTCAGTTCCAGGAACACTCTGGTTCTTTTAAGTGCCCAATGACAAGCATCGTACACGGGACCTCCGTTTTGTCTCACCCGAAAGACTGTTAGTGGATCAAACTCGCGACCCCTGTATAACTAGTCAAGCGCGTTACCACTGGACTACGGATCCGCTTCTCAATGTCCACACTAACTTCTAAGTTAAGCCTTGGACTATACGGTTCTTATTACTTTTATAAATTAAAGATGGAATCTAAAGTGAAGTGAATACAAGTATTGTGACAATCAACTACTAGTGTAGTTTTCGTTTATTTCTTGACATCTGTTTAGACATAGAAATATTTCAAATACAAAACATGAATCATAGTACACAATATAAAAACTATGGTTTAAGCACTAGTATTATGCGTGTATACAATAAAATGCAATAGAAATGCATACAAAAAAGTCATAATGTACGTAAAAATAACACTTAAACAGCAAGAAATATGAAATCGTAGTACAAAAAGCATGTTAAAATAAAGCTCGATAGTTTGATGAAATAGATTTTGATCCGTGTAAATACTAGTTAGTATAATAAATACAAAAATACACATAACATAAACATATACAGTAAAACCTCACTTAAAGACCACCTCAATAATAAGACCACCTCGATATTAAGAACACAATTTTCAAGTCCATTTTCAATGTTTAGCTCTTTATACAACCTCCATACTAAGACTACCTCAATAATAAGACCAATTTTCAAGGGTCCCAAAGGTGGTTTCATTATCGAGGTTTTGCTGTACAAATATTCTGCTTAATATTCATGACTTTTACTTGACAAGGGTCAGAATATTTAAATCATGTCTTAAAAAACAAAATAACGATAGTACGATAATGACAAACGTTTTTAGTTTAGTTCAATAGTATTTTAAAAGTATTTATTTTACATCGATTAAGAAACAAATTATTACAAGTTTTATTGATAATTCTCGACTACTGTTTCCCTGGTAACTGACTTGCCGACTCCATTCAGACTCCAAATGTAATGTATACACCACTAAAACATCAGCATGTGTACTTTAATCCATATAAATATTGTATCTTTGGTAAATAACACACAACATGCTTTATAACATTTTTTACGACAGACTATAGTGTGGATCAAATGCATGACTAACGTTTTTATAGGTATTCCATTCTTTCCTTTCACAGAAGTTGATGAAAATTGAAATACAGAACAGAACAGAATATTTATTTCGACGTGTACAATGTACATAGTCATCATTTACATATAAAAACACAAAATAAACACACATATATTGTAATTATGTAAAAGCATATACTATTATTCCAAATATATCAAAATTACATAATATACACAATACAAACACAATTATATATATGCCATTTACATTCAAAGTTTCTTATAAATACAAATATAAATCAAAGGTCAAAGGTGATCAACACAAAATATTTTTTAGGATTATGTTTAGTATAAAATTATGAATATAATTCTCTGCATAAATAACAGCTAATAATAAACAATACATGTGGATTTCAGTGAAACGAAAATTCATTTGAATAAATTGACAATCGAAGTTGATACGAAACTATAGTCCGTTTAGATAATGTTTAGTTCGTCTGTTTTTCTGGTCAGTTTGCAACAGAAAGATTTCTGTCACTTATAAAACAAACGCCTGTTATATATAGAGATTCCGATTACATAGGCACATTCGAATTAAGCTTATATCAATTGACTGTTTTTAAACTAGTCCGCGCATAGTGTAGTTACTGCTTTGCGTCAGCAATAAGTTCTCGTCCCTCGACGTCATCATGGCGGTCGTCGGAGTACGCTGGAGGATGTCCGTCTCGTTGTAGGCCTACGTCTGACATTTCTACGACATGGCCGTTTTGGTGAGAATCTCCTGTTCTCACAATCAACTTATGATACAGCTTCTTCGAAACTTTCACCCAATTCGTAGCAATAATTGAAAGTGAGGCTGCAAGTACTATTGGAGACGCCAAACCGGAAACAACCAGTGACCATGACGGCATCAGTTTTGTGGTGACGTTGTAATCCGCTTGAAGGTTTTGTTGGAAATCAGACGACACCAACAAAAGTCGTACAATGGGAATGAACACAAGAACACCTATTTGAATCATAATAAAAATGGAGTTTATTAAATAAGTGTGCATTAAACATATCACTAATAATTCATAGCACAAATTAACAATACTAAGACCATGGTAAATGTCAAGGTCAAATTAACAATATTAAGACCATAGTCAAGGTCAAATTAGCAATACTAAGACCATAGCCAAGGTCAAGGACAAAGTGACAATACTAAGACCATAGTCAAGGTCAAATTAACAGTACTAAGACCTTAGTCAAGCTCAAGGTCAAATTAACATTTACTAAGACCATAGTCAAGGTCAAAGTCAAATTAACAATACTTAGACCACATTCAAGGTCAAATTAACAATACTAAGACCACATTTGCAATGGACAAGGACATAAGTATGCTTTTGCAAGTTAAAACTGGCATGATTAACTTAAGCATATTTATTTCCATAATTGAACAAATAATACTTACATTCATCACATATAAATCTTGATGTACAGGAAGGAATAAGAACGATTACATATAAACTTACACATATACACTGATATGCTTATGTATGAACATAATCAAATTACATCCTTGAAAATAATTTGTATGCGGTTACACGACCCGGAATTTTAACAGTGGGTAGATAGTTTTTTTGTAGTTTAGTACTGTAATGGGTAAAAGACCGAAACAATATTTTTTTCGTCGATGACCCTGAAAAAATAAATTGAGTCGCAGGATTTTTCATGAGTCGGTCGCAAACAAACAATTTTTTGGATGGCCTGATTCAAATGTGGCATGAAAAAGAAAAGGATAAACCATAGATCACATACCGGAAACACTAAACGACAATGCGCTCAGATATTCTGGAAGACGCTTATTGTCGCAACATGGTCTCAATGACGACGACAGAAACAACAAACCAATAGCACACGCCAAAGCTGAGAAGATGGACTCCACCCTTAAATTGTTCCACATTGCCATATTAATGTCTGAAATAAAACTTTATTTGTATATAAATTATACGTACATGTAGTACGTTTTATATATATATATATTGTAAGTAGATATATAAAAATACGTAAGAACACAGTGCATTATTGCACGTAGTAAGGATTGATATTTTTTAATGGCGTTCTTTATACAAGTAAACTGGCCTCTGATTAAAGACCATTTTGAAATTGGGACCTATTTTGCTTTTAGATTTTCCATAATTTAGGAAAACCTGAGGCCTTATTCACAATTTGTTTAAGACTGAAACTCAGACTTAGTCTTGAAAACTGCAAATTTTATATTTACCAGGCTTTAATGAAATTTTGTCGGAATAATTGTTGTTACCCGCTCTACACGTACGCCCAATTTTATTAAAATCTATACAGTAATAACAATGTAGGAGCAAACAGAACATTTAACATTTAGACCCCGGATGCTTGCGAATACTAAGGAAAGCTTTTATCTACCATAGCGTCGAACTGTTACATACGTCAAAGGCGTCTGTAAGAGTATTCGTCGTCGGCATTTACAAAGTGAAGCAGTATGCCGTCCTGTCATTTTTCATACTCCTGCTGACGATGATTTGGATGGTCTCACTGATTACTGGTTTTAGCCATGCTAACTCTCAGTAAAATGTGGTTCTAATCAAAATACACATAGTTAGTTGCATTTGACTTTCATCAAACAAACTGCAATGACGCACCATTTCTTACATTATTTCAATTTGTTTTGTATTCACTGGGTCTATGCATCGTCGCATTCTGTTTAATGGCATGACCATGTTCTTTTTAAAGGTGTATTTTAAGAATTTAACGACTATACAAAAATAATCAAGTCATCCATTGAACAGAATAATTATATACTTCATACCGTTCATCATAAATTTGACTTCGAGGCTCATTCTATAAATAGCTTCGTTCGTTGATACTGAATGACAGCGTTCGCGCCGTTTTTGCGACATCTCACAAATACGACCATGAAATAAGCCTAGTCCAACATGCTGAGAGATAGGTGCATTCTGAAATACGAAATTATACTGAATGGATGCATGCTACGTTATATATAAAATTGGGACCCATAACGATTAAACACGACTGGTCGATCACCCAACCGCGTAATATTTTATTACAGATCTAGTTAGGATTCAGTTGCCGACAAATATTAGTATGCCTGCCAATCGCCTTTTTCGGCGCAGCCGTACTTACATGGTTTTGCTAGGCAATTTCTCTTCAACCGAACAACGTTTGTAACCTTGACGCGGATTGGTTAACACTCTCGATAAAGGTTACGTTTATTACCGAAATCCACTCAATTTCGGTGAATTTACCGAAATCCACTGAATTTTGTGAATTTACCGAAATCCATTTTGGATCTGGAGTGACCAGCGAGCGTAACATCTCGGCATTTTTTAAATTTTGCACAACAAATCTAGCTTAACCTTCAAATTGCGCCGACCATTTTTTTCGCCGCAGCCGTACTAACATGGTTTTGCTATTTGCATATCAGTGTTTTGTAAACCAATCAAATCTTACGTTAACCACCAAGGCAATTTCTCTTCAACTGAAAAATATTTGTAACATTGACGCAGATTGGTTGGCATTGTGTATAGTATATTTCATGATTTATCCAGTAAGTAGTGTTGTAAGTCATTTGCCTGGATTACCTGCCCTTACAATTACATTATCGGTGTGCAGAGTCCGCTGAGTATCAGACTACTGATTAGTCATCACCACGGGGAATTGTCCGGTGTTGGAATTAAGAAGACTTTCTTGGTGTAATGTACCAGTCAAGATCACTTATATCGTTTTAATCAGATACATCGCTATATAACAAGTTTATTAACATGAATGTGTGAGTTCACAACTTATGCATTAAGTAATATTGATGAACTATATTGAAACAAACTATACTGTTTCTATGACTAATCACACTACGCAGTGATCTCCCCTTACATGTCTCGGAGTTTCTGTAGTATAGCGTAATTGAATGACCGGCAGTCGTAACATTTAGTCATTTTTTTATGTTGTACAACAAATTTAACCTTCAGATTGTAACAAATTTGCATACTTCAAGTTGCGCCGACCATCTTTTTTAAAGATAGTTTCTTGTTTGATATTGATACGTATCGAATATCCCGCGATATCATTATGTACAAGAAAATAAAGTTTTACAATAAGAAAGAAAAGAAAAACTTCAGACAGGAATTGGAAACTCAGTTTACAGCCGACCTTATTTTTATCCGCTCCTTTGGCGTCTTTCGTTTTGTCTGTTTTCGTACATTGCAGTTCTTTCCGATTTAAATTAATAAAGTCAAGGTTATTATAACTTTAGGTTTACCATAGCCGATAACATTTGATGATTCAACATAACTTATAAAAAGTATTTTGTAAGATAAAGAAGAAAGCATACCTATATAACTAGGTTGCAATTTATCGTTTGTAGTTAAGATCAACAATCTGTAAGGCTGTAGCGTGGTTTAATATTTTCTACATTTCGGCATATTCCTGCTGATCAAGGATATAATGTAGAAACGTTTTAGAATCAATTTAATTATATTGAAGTCAGAAAACTGAAGACTAGACGATACGAGTTATCAGTGTTAAACATACCGCCAATTGTTGCTTTGATGGTTCCTCTGAGCTGTCATCTGAATCAGGGACACCTTCCTCATCAGAAGATGACCAACTGTCTGAGTCTGAACTATCCCCTGCAATCACATGTTTTATCGTTAATCTCATCATCATCATCAACATCATCATCAACATCATCAACATCATCAACATCAACAACATCACCATTATCATCATTATCATCAACATCAACAACATCACCATTATTATCATTATCATCAACAACATCACCATTATCATCATTATCATCATCTTCATTAGCAGAAGCAACATCATTAACATCATCACCATCTTCATCATCATCTTCAAAATCATCATCTTTAAAATCATCATCATCATCGTCGTTGTCACAATATCAATCATGATCACCATCATCTTATTCATCTCCATCGTCATCATCATCGCCATCCTTATTATTATTATCATCAAAAAAAAATAGTATCTTCTTCATTATCAACATAACTATCATCGTCACCATTTGCTTTATCGACTTCGTCCACATTATTATTCTCAACAACAATATCGCCATTATGAATGACATTTACACTGTTAACTTCATTATTTGCAGTTGATGGTATTCTATATATGTCAATTAACACGATCGCATCTATAATACATTTACATTAATAGCACTTACACATGGGATAGTAATAACAAACTTATACCTTTTAGCCGCGCTTTATTCTGATCATCGTCGTCATGTGTAGCATTGTCTGCATCTTGACCATTAGATGTTAAATTATGTCCTAAGTATAAATAAAAAAATATAAAAATAAATAGAATGTCTCACTAACTGTTTACATAGCATAGAATAATAATAGATAAATTGTCGTGCATTTTTGGGTAACTTTGAGCAACTCCGTTCTCTAGCTAATAGGTAGCCAAGTACTTAATGCAAAAATATTCACCAGATTGACAGTATCTGTCTCCCATTACTGAATTTAATGTAGGCCCCTTTTGTGAAAAGTCGGCAAGCCTGGATAGTTTATAGTTCCTCTAAACAAAACACATTTGTGCTTTTATTTGGATATCTAAATAGCTTTGCAATAGAAGATGTCTACGTGTTGAAAGACGATAGAATGTTCGCAAACCAGCACATGGGGAAGAGTTGAACGATGTTTTAGATATTTATTTTTTGGAGGGGAGATATTTTTTATTCAAGTTACTCGCAAATAAAGTAGGTGTGGGTCGAGGTCATCCCATTCGATACTTTACAAATAGCAGTTAGTATGTATAAGAAAAAAATGAAGGTTTGTATTTCATTTATTTCTGTAAGATTCAATGCAAGAGATACAAATAATGTTACACTGTGTTTTAGATATTGTAAGCTAATCCTGATACACGGATAAACGTTAAAATTATTTTATGATTTTCTTAAATATAGGATAAGGTACAAGTGGTCGTAAACAGCAGCATATGTTAAAGTTGTCCTTCACCTCTGAACTCTTTGTATGTGGAGAAGTTGTCCGTTACATATTAGTACGGGTAACCCCCGATGAGCAAGCACTGGTTAGGTCAATTGACCGCCGTATAAAACTGAAATGTTGTTGAGAAACGCCGTAAAACTCATAACAAACAAACAAAATCAAACCTCTCAGACAACGATTAAAACGAGTCCATGTTTCTTATCGGTTTTTTTAAACAAGTTTAAAATAAAAGTAAACATTTATGAATGTGATTGAGATATTTTAATTGTAATATAAGATGTAATACAAGGATGTTATTGTATGTCTGCACTTTATGATATAACACTTATATCTGACAGAGAGCACCATTTAATATATCATTGAGAAACGCACGTGAAACATGTATTATCAGATATTAATTTTAACTTAGTATTTATAATAAGCACACATTTCAGGTATGTAGTCCTACATAACGGGGCGGTAGTGTGTCGAGGGGAGCGGTACTGTATCGAGGTGAGCGGTAGTGTGTCGAGGGGAGCGGTACTGTATCGAGGGGAGCGGTAGTGTGTCGAGGGGAGCGGTAGTGTATCGAGGGGATCGGTAGTGTGTCGAGGGGAGCGGTAGAGTATCGAGGGGAGCGGTAGTGTATCAAGGGGAGGGGTAGTGTGTCGAGGGGAGCGGTACTGTATCGAGGGGAGCGGTAGAGTATCGAGGGGAGCGGTAGTGTGTCGAGGGGAGCGGTACTGTATCGAGGGGAGCGGCGGTAGTGTGTCGAGGGGAGCGGTAGAGTATCGAGGGGATCGGTAGTGTGTCGAGGGGAGCGGTAGAGTATCGAGGGGAGCGGTAGTGTATCGAGGGGAGCGGTAGTGTATCGAGGGGAGCAGAAGTGTGTCGAGGGGAGTGGTAGTGTATCGAGGGGAGCGGTAGTGTGTCGGGGGGAGCGGTAGTGTGTCGAGGGGAGCGATAATGTGTCGAGGGGAGTGGTAGTGTGTCGAGGGGAGCAGTAGTGTGTCGAGGGGAGTGGTAGTGTTTCGAGGGGAGCGGTAGTGTGTCGAGTATCGAGGGGAGCGGTAGTATATCGAGTATCGAGGGGAGCGGTAGTGTATCGAGTATCGAGGGGAGCGGTAGTGTATCGAGTATCGAGGAGAGCGGTTGTATATCGATTATCGAGGGGAGCGGTAGTGTATCGAGTATCGAGGGGAGCGGTAGTGTATCGAGTATCGAGGGGAGCGGTAGTGTATCGAGGGGGAGCGATAGTGTATCGAGGGGAGCGGTAGTGTATCGAGGAGAGCGGTAGTGTGTCGAGGGGAGCGGTAGTTTGTCGAGGGGAGCGGTAGTGTATCGAGGGGAGCGGTAGTGTGTCGAGGGGAGTGGTAGTGTATCGAGGGGAGAGCTCAAGTATTAAGGAGAAAAGCGGTAATGAATTCAGGTGAGCTGAAACATATTATGGGAAGTGATAGTGTATTAAGGGGAGCGGTAGTGTTCCAAGGGGAACACAAGTGAAACAAGGGAAGGGGTGGTGTTGTTGTTGTGTATCGTACGCAGCAGTAGTTCATTCAGGGGATTGGTAGTGTATGAAAGGGAAGGATAGTGTATTAAAGGGAACGGCAGTGAAGCAATGGATGCGGTAGTGTATTAAGGGAGCGGTAGTCACGGTTTTCAGCGGTGTGCTAGTGTATAAAAGGGAGTTGAAGGGTATTAAGGGGAGCGTTATTGTATAATGGGAAGGGATAGTGTATTAAGGGAGAGGTAGTGTTTTCAGCGGTTGTATAACAGGGAGTGGAAGGGTATTAAGGGGAGCGTTATTGTATAATGGGAAGGGATAGTGTATTAAGGGAGAGGTAGTGTTTTCAGCGGTTGTATAACAGGGAGTGGAAGGGTATTAAGGGGAGCGTTATTGTATAATGGGAAGGGATAGTGTATTAAGGAAACGGTCATTTTTTAAAGATGTATCTGGCTTACTAGTATATGAACCTAATTTGTTTAATGGGCTTCATCCAGTATTGTTACTACATAGTCTAAACTTGTTTTATCATATTACTAACATAAACAAAACTAGGAAACAACACCTGCTTGTTAAAAAACAGGAAGTTTATGATAATACAAACATCCTTTTTGACAAATACGGAGAAATACATTATAAACGTATTCGGTGATAAAATGCATAATTATTGAAGTTTTACTAGATAATGTATACTTTTCATGTTTGTTTAGGTAAACAAATGAACTAAAAATTAGCATAACAATATTCTTAAGGGGAGCAGTAGGGTTCCAATGTAATCAGGCGACAGTGAAGCAAGGGGAGCGGTAGTGTTATGGTATATATGTTATGATTTGACAGGTTTTAATTTAATATTGTAGGTAGGGGTTATTGCTATGGAAAGGTAGTGGGACGGGACACAACGCATATTTTCATAAGGCGTAAGGATATATTCGCTTTAAACACAAATGTCCTGAGGTATACTCACGCCAAAAATAATCTAATTCCCATGGCAATCAATCAACGTAATACGCTGTTTCTTTAAATGTGATTAATTGATCTATCTCATTGCATTATGCATTATCACGTGCTGCGTGAAAGCGAACGACGCAATATATATGTCAAATAGAGTCATCAGTAACTTGATGTTATTGAAAATACTGACATAATATGTATCTTATAAAATTAAGTCGCCGCTTGTATGGGCAACTATGTGATCGATTCTGATGCAAAAATAGACCAGCGCATATATGAGATATGATTACTAAACAAAGTTGAACAGACTATTACACGACACACTGCAGGGTACAGTCTCTGTATCAGCAATAAAACAGTAACGTACGGTGTGTGAGTCACACTCAGTTTATTAAAAGACAACTCTGCTGTATAAATCCCACCCCTGCAACAGGGAGTCAAATCCACAACGCCAGAGGCGTACCAGGCATAAAAAATCCGGCTAAATATATTCCGGTCTCACTCGGCTTGTCGTCTGCCGGGAACTATCCGCAGTCTTAAGCCATACAGATGCCCAACACACCTTCCCCCAGTGGAGCAAAGATTGATTGGTGCATAAACCTATCATTATTGTCAAACTCACGTGAACAGAACACACAATTCAATCCGAATGTAAGATAAAAATGAATAGAAAGTTTGACAACGTAAATTATTTCGCTATATAGGACAACAATAAGCAAAAATAAATTGAAGTCGCGTTGTATATTATTATGTCAATAATTGTTTTATTCTTTGTAGTAGAGAAAAGCCTACCGTCTTAAGACAGGGGTGACATTAATGTCAACTGGTCAAATACAGAACTTGTCACGGCATGGTATAGGTGGATGATGGCGAAAGAGAAACTCTGCAAACGTATGGAGAAGCAGACAAGTTTCGCTTCCATTGCTCGAGGTACCGTCACCACATAAGCCAAAGATAACAGGATTCAGGGCCGAAAGTTCAGGAACCAGCGACAACTTGCCACTATAGAAATGCTATTGCAAAAATTGGTAACACAACGCATCTATTCTCTAACAGTTTACTGTCATCGAAACAATGCTTGAACTCAACGTCCTTATGTTGCACCAGTTCTGAAACCGAGGCACAGACAGATACGTGCAGAATGCAAAGAAATATATTCATGCAAACAATGTGAATATTAATTATGCATTGGGTTTTACTTTCGCACGATGTTCACTTCACATGACACTTGTGCGACGAACTTGACGGGCGAACTCAACATTAAACATGGTTCAATCTTGAGTAACGTTATTTCAAGAGTTGAATATCACCCCCAATGAGTATAATGCGCCTGAAAATAGTTGCTTCACGAGACACCAGTGTAGTACTCCTATCGATGCAAAGAGTCATACCATGTACTGAAGTCCTATCGGTTTAGCGTACCATTGCTGCACATCGGTAACGTTTAGGACGTTCAGCAATGCATTTTGAATTAAATTATAATTAAGTTCGTTTTGTCGGTAATTTTTTATTGATATTTGTTTATGTTTAGTTTTGACTATCATTAATTACTTAGGGTTATATATTGTTGATGGTCGCAAAAATCAAGTTTTGTGCTGGTTCTTAACTTTTACTTTTAGCCGGATTCAAAATGATAGCATTTGATGAAAACTTGTACGGGAACGAAACCAACCGTCGAATTGTATGCCAGAAAGTGGCATAACTTTGGCGACTTAAACAAAATAAAGCGGGACATAATGGGTTACAAGGTTCTGTAATTAGGTTATGGACAAGAGTTGTTGGCAACTAAATGGTATTTTTTAAAGAATATGGTTAAATAATAATTATTACTCAATTAATTAAAAATGCATATAACGAACAATTTGAAAATATATGGCTATTTCCTCCTTTGTGCCCATAATGTACGACTGTTTTGTATATTGTGTTCATGGTAATTTTTTTTGGCTTACAGTAAAATTCGGAAAATGTGTGTATACTGTGAAGTGGCTGCTTTAAATAATTTAAAAAAGAACTAATTTCATATTCATATACAACAATAAATTTATTCAGTGGTGTCTAGTCCGACCATACTAACCTGATCCCGACTTTCATAAGCATGATTATATTATACATCTATCACGCTGACTGTATCACTTTCCGTGAGAGAATCGTGCATCTTCGGTATTTTTCGTTCCAATTACGGAAATCGTTTCAATTTGTGTGGATTTCTATCATTATATATTAGTAAATGACTAAACGTGTAACATCCACCGTAGGCAAGTGGTTAGCCCACATAACTCATGTCTAGCAGTCATTGGTTCGAAACTCCGGTAGATAGTTTTATAAGTACATTTTGTATTTCTGTAATAATGACGATGAGACCCGAAGTTAATGTGATGAGAGATGAAGATACTTTTAGATATTCAGCCTACGGTGAAATTATGCTTATAGAGGTCAGGAGGATCATGTTCATTTATCCGAGCAAACTATATACTAAACGATGCGTGATCGTTATAAGTAATCCTATACCAAAACACCGCTAAGTTGAAATTCCAAAAACGAGTGGAAGTTTTTCTCTTCCTAGTAGTCTTCCATCTCTCAACCAATGAATGTTCAAACACTAAATAAGAATCTTACCTGTTCCAAAATCATGTTCGTCTTCATCCGAATCAGAGCTATCTCCACTTTCACTGTCACTATTGCCTCTATTTCTCTTCAAGAACTCTGCGTAGTTATTTTTCACAATGTCGAACTCCGATTGTTCGATCCCTAACGATTCAGCCGTCAAGTTGTCCAGTTTACCGCTGAGCATCAAAAGCCGAGCATATGGCTTGGTTTCAAATGTCAGTTGAGCCGGAAGATTCATACTCACAATTAGCAACGCAAACGCGGCTAAGCCACAGAGTAAACTTATATAAAAAGTACGACCTCGCTCCATGTTCGTCTTGATACTGTATAACACACTGCTAGTATGCTGTTATCTTTTAAGGACACAACTGATCCGTCTCAGCGGTATAAACTCAAGTTACAATTTGACGTCTTCGATTTCAAGGCGATTTGATACTTGATCCGGAGGTAAAACACAATGTATTACTCCAACTGTAGCCAGGTTTTGAAATAAGATAACTACACAGTCTCCTCCACACGTATGTGATACTATCTGTTAATATGGGACATAGACGTGTGTCGTCAGTTTTAAATTCGACTGACCTATATATATTCTATAAACTGACTCATATAATCACAATATTGATAACAGCGTTAGACGTTCAATAATGGATGACAAAACAGGTCCTTTCTATCAGTTGAATGTTCTTTTATACTCATAACATTTAGAAAGCATCCAAACTTTATAATAGTATGTAGTATGGTATGCTTTGATGCGTGCATGGGACAATGTCACGGCACCTGATTTTAATTCGTAACCAAAATATAAACACTAGTTGCATATCAGAAAACGTCAAAAACTCGCATGTTTGTATTATACAGTCAGTTTATAGAAGGTTATACTGTCGCGCCTTTGCTAGATCATGAGTGCAACATGCAGGGAATGCGTTGGAAAAGAAACGTAATTGTTTACTTTATATACTTAGGCCACGCCAAACTGGAATTTTGTTAAGTGTCAACCTAAGTTCGCGAAACCTAGCTACTTATTTAAAAAAAGACAAACTCATAACGAAAAAACAAATATCCTCAGATAATAAGCGATGCATAATTTTAGATATTTTAATGAAAGAAACATCATAAAAACAAAACAAAATGGTTCGTTTCAAAACTAGATCTATACATGAATAAATCTAATTTTAAACTGACTAGTTTTCACACAAATTGACGTTAAACAAATTTCTACAAGACAATAATAGTATGTAAAGAATTCAGGCATTTTCTGTCCATTTTGGGAAAAAGACCTTAAAAAAATTGCAAAAATGTGCGTCGTAAAATTTGCCAATTTGAGAAAACTTGAATCGCTTCAACTTGAATTTTGGAAATTTTCATAGTTAAAAGATTATGCTTTTCATATCTAAATTTTATATAAACAAGCAATCTTATCTACATTTCTGTCGTTAATGATAAGGAACAATAATGGCCAGAATTATTCAAAGAGCTTTAAGATATACCAGGTCGCTCCAGTAGACGATTTTTCGTAGGTGCTTCTGATTGGGATTTTTTTTCAGATTGGGAAAAAAAACATGTAATTGGCTTTGGGAATGGGTCAGATTGTCACATAGTTGTCGGATCTCAACTAAAATTGCTGTCGACATCTATATATTTTATAGTATGATTTTTGTGTATTCATCTGTTATTTTATTGTTTGTGTAATAATATGTAGTATGATTTTTGTTTATTCATCTCTAATTTGATTGTTTATGTAATAATCTGTAATGACATTGTTTGTGTATTAGTATATAATGTGATTGTGATTGTCTGTACACTATTCTGTAGTATGGTTGTGTGTGTTTCTTTGAATTATGAATTATTGAAGTTGAAATCGTGAATCCATGCCTTTCAATGGGGAGAAATATGGCAGTTTGAATGACACCACCGATCTGCTTTATTTCAAAATTTCCTTTAAAATACAAGTGCTTTGTGCAGAATTTAAAAGTACGTGAAAAATTTACATCCGTAACAAAGAGATATGTTTCCTTATTTAGGCATATCCCATGCACTGTTTTGGCCTGAGCGAGCGTAAACATGATACACGTTGTATAAACAATCTTTAAGATGAATCAGTTTTTGTTAGAAAGTTTAAACACTCTAATCAAGTCCCCGAATGTTGTGTTGTCAACAATGATTTCGCTTTCGATTACACATAAACCCCCAGATAACTTGAACCCGATTTTATATTACGCAGTTTAGATTACGCCCTCACTGACTGAGCGAATGAGATAATGCTCATTTATTTGAAATCATGATAAGTTAATTGAATAAAATCATGAAACATACAAAATTGAAAGCTAGTCTCAAACTTCAAAAACTTCAATAAAATGCTGCTATGATTGTTTTCTTATTGTTAAACATGTTTATTCATTTATCATTTGCTGTTGTTCTTGCTTATTTATGCATGGAAAATGTATGTAGAACCACAATTAAGGAAATTATGTAATCTGAAATCGTAGAGGGTAGCTTGAAATCACCTTCAGGGAATCCCCGGGGAGAATTTGAAATCAATTTCATCCTACCTCCTTGTAATTTAAGCACGATTTTAAGGTGCCGGGGGTGTAACTTCAAACAGAGAAACAGTATGTACTCGGTTATAACGAATAATCGGATAGTAATAAGTTTTTTATTGCCCGACCAAGCTCTTCTGTATTTTATTGTATAACAACACGGTTGTAACGAATTTTGATAAGCGGATATAACGTTGTAATTTGTGGGTCCCAAAAGGCAAACTTTAACGCAAACGTACTCGGTTATAACGAATTTTCACAAATACAATGCATGTTCTGTATCAATACACACATCTAGTTCAGGTGTAAAACTAGATAACGAAAATTCGCTGTATGGATATAACAAAGTTTGGATATAACGAAGTAAATCTCCAGGCTCCGATTTCACGAAAATACTTATGTGATTGCTTAGTAAAGTTCTAAGTAGTGTGTTTAAGTTTGTTATCATTCTTAGCTAAGAACATTAAATTTCTCGCGTTTCACGAACATACTTAAGTAAATGCTTAGCGAAGAACGATTAGCAGACTTATCTTTTCGGTAATACTGGAAATTCGTTATAAGCGTGTTCAACTGTACTCTGAAATCGCTACACCGGCAAACACATGAACGTGTTCCACTGTACTCTGAAATCGCTACACCGTCAAACACATGAACAAATCAGCGATGCGCAGTATGCCATGACAGGCAGCTTCACCGAAAATGTGCACGTAATCGAACTGGATCAGATTTCTAATTTTTATACCAAACTAGGTCTCAAAATGAAGCACCACCTACCTATTGGTTTATATAATCCTACGCATGTCTCAAGACCCCTACACATGGATCAAATTGATCCGTCAGCGTGTAATAGTCCTTTCCCAAAACTAGGTAGTCTCCCTTAGTAAATCACCGCTTACTTCCCCTGATTACTTATTCAGTACTTCCGGGGACTATTAGCGTCGGGTCAATAATGGTGGAGATAGCGAAAATTATCGAAGCGTGCAAGAATGACTCATTTAGTAGTTATAAAGTGGATTAAACTTACCCCATTGTAAAAATCAGCCTTTTAAGATGTTAAATCCTAAATAAAATCATGTGGTTAATATTGAAAGTTATTCCAAAAAAAGCCATCAAACAATCCCATAAGAAATTTTCACGGACCACGATTTCATCACTATTTCTAAATAAGTTGGTAATTTTCCACTTCAATTCTGATATTTTCATCAAAGTTTAATTGTATTAATCCATTTCCACGCCAATTAAATAGTTTTAAAAACTTCTGTGAAAAACAATCTGGGTTTAATAATCTTTAAAAAGGTGTAAAGATGGACCAAACAAAGGATGTAAATTACGCAGCAATACGTCATCGTACACAAGTCTATTTTCTGAAAATTTCACCACAGGTACTTATTGTCTGTGTTGCAATTCTTGTGACAACAATTTAATTTTCAACAAGAATAAACATCAAAGATGTTTGAAGTCACTGGCTAAGTATTTGAAGTAAATATTTTTGGAGGACAGATGCAGCCACGTTGTGAATTACAAACTGAGATCAAAGATTGATATGACCTAATCATTGCAATTATCAATGGGATTAATTAAATCAAACAGGAAATAGCAATATGTATTAACACATAATAAAGATCTCCTGGGGTTTTATGACTTATGTTTTTACAGCTGACACATGGGGGCAATTTAGTGACCAGTAGGACTAATCTTCTGTGTAGGGCGTGGCTTATGAATTGCAAAACAATTAGCATCAACCAATCAGATTAAATGAACCATAAGAAATATATATATATTTTTTTTTTTTTTTTTTTTTTTTTTTTTGAAGGGGATATATTTTTATTTTCCTCGTAAATAAGTATGTGTGGGTCGAGGACATCCCACTTCATACTTTACAAAATAGCTGTTAGTATGCATAAGAAAACAAGGTTAGTATAATATTATTCATAGTTATCTCGAAAGTATCATTAAGGGTTCAAAACTTCATAAAAGATGATGATATTCCCCTCCAAAAAAAATTTAAGTTGAACTTGCATTCAATAAATGTTCCTGGCTACTTTATATTTTGACTATTATACAAATGTATTTAATTAATAAAATCGGCTACAAATGTCCAGTTATTTTTTTGGTCATCTTTTGTATTTGTTTTGTTTTCAATTGTCAAGGCTAGTGAAAGGCTTTTCTTTAGGCCTGTCAATGTCGGCATAGTGTATTTTCTTTTACACAAGTATATATATTTTTTAGATTGTAGGTAAAACATGTTACATCTTTTTTGGCTACCTAATATAAAAAATTTACTATCAAGGTCTATGTCAAATGTTTTAACGTATTGAATTATTTCTGAGATGATATTCTGTATCATTGGGCATTCCCAAAATAAATGAATTAATGTTTCTTTTTCTTTATTACAAAATGTACAGTTTTCTGAAGATGAAATTCCCATTTTATATAATAAAATGTTAGTAGCTAAAATTCTGTGATTGATTCTAGTTTGCAACCATTGTAGGTATGTGTCATTTGTTGTATTAAAGACCCAGCTATATATATTTTTCCATTCATTTTGTTGGAAATGGTACACATTTTTCCATTTGTTTTGACTTGTTGGCAGAACGTTAGATTTTATCAGCAGGTTATATGGTGATACTATTCCTTTTTTACTGAATAAAACTGATTCAAAATATTTAGGAACTATAGGATACAATTGATTTTCTTTGTCATTTTTTTTAAAAGTAATTGCCATTGATTTAATGGTCAATTTAATGGATTTTACCATTCCTTCATAATGCAAAAAGTTAATATTAGTTCCAGTCATTTTTTCTAACTCAGTTCTTTTTACAAAGTTACCATTTTTCATCAATAGGTCTTTAACGTATCTGATACCTCTATTATACCATGACTTGTAAAAAACAGGATTTTTGTCTATCAAGAATTTATGATTATAAAATAAAGGCAAGTTTAAAAACTCATCAACAGATTCAACTGTTGATGCGTCTATAACATTTGTATATGCATACAGTACATCATTCCAGAAGGAGTTTTTTATTGTTCCATGAATTTTAAAAATGTACATTTTGCCACAATTGATAATCATCTCTAAATTGAAAATATGTCTTACAAAGTGATAAATATTACTATTATTTTCTGAGATTAATCTTCTTAACCACGATAATTTTAGACTTTTCATGTATGCATAGATATCTATCATTTTTAATCCACCATCTGTATATTTCTTAATTAAAATTTCCTTTTTGATTTTTGGTGTCCCCTGCCAAATAAATGCATAAAACAATGTGTTTATAGATTGAATAATATCTGTGGGTGGATTTGGTAAAGAGGTGAATAAGTGTGTCAATAGTGGCAATAGTAGAGACTTTACAACTGTTATACGGCCTATTGGCGTTAACTCTCTTTTATTCCAATGTTTAAGGCATTGTTTTATTGTTTCTATCTTTTCATTAAAATTGAGAGGTATCATTTTTTCTAAATCAACATGGAACTTTAAGCCTAATAATTTGAAAGATGTACAATTCCATTCTAGTTTCCATCTTGTTTTTATTGACATTGTACTATATTTTTTGGAGCCTATCCATATAACATGTGTTTTATCAAAGTTAACTTTTAATCCAGAGAATAAGGAATAATTGTGTAAAACTTTGAGAGTAGAATGTAAAGATTGTTCAGACCCATCTAATAGTAATGAGGTATCGTCTGCAAATTGTGATATCTTAAACTCCATCCCTTTTATGTTGATACCTTTAATATTTTTTTCATTCCTAATTTTTATGGCTAGTATCTCAGCACATAAAATGAAGATATAGGGACTTAATGGATCACCTTGTCGGCATCCACGGCCAATATTGAAAAATTCTGACAGGTAGCCATTTATTTGAAGTGCGGTTTGAATTTTATTAAGAAATAATGAAATCCATTGTTTAAACATTGGTCCAAATTTGAAAAGGTCTAAAGTTTTATTTATAAACTCAAAAGATAGGGTATCAAATGCTTTCTGGAAATCGATCATCATCAGAAGACCCGGTATCTTATGTTTTTCTGTATAATTCATTACATCATATAGTAAGCGAGTATTTTCCCCCATAAATCTACCTTTAATAAAACCTGTTTGATCTTTACTAATTAATGTGTCTAGAACTGATTTCATTCTGTTAGCAATAGAACCAGACGCTAATTTAAATACTGTGTTTAACAAAGTCAAGGGGCGCCAATTATTCAAAAATTGTTTCGGTTTATTTTCTTTTGGAATACAGGTTATAATTCCTTGTTTTTGGGTAACTGAAAATTCTCCCTTGTAGAAAGCACTATTTATAGATCGTACAACAAAGTGTCCTAATTGTTTCCAGAAGGTCTTAAAAAAGTTAGCAGAAAAACCGTCAGAACCTGGAGACTTATCATTTTTCATATTTTTCAATGTTAAACTAATTTCTGAGTGAGAAAGGATACCTTCTAAAGAGTCTGATTGTCTGATATTTAAAGTAGGGAAAACCGACCCAGATAAATACTGATTTAGATCAATGTCAATGGATTGTTCATCTTTTGAATATAAATTACTATAAAATATTTTGCCTTCCTTTAATATATCTGACTGATCATCTATTCGTTGACCGTTGTTTATTTCTAAGAAAGGAATTATTTTTGAAGAGTAATTGTATTTTTCAAGGTTACAAAAGAAGTTTGTTGGTTTTTCTCCCTTATCTATCCATTCAGCTCTAGATCTTATCATAAAACCTCTCATCTTTTCCTGTCTAATCTGTTCTAGTTCAGTTTTTAAATTAATCAATTGTTCTTTGTTGTTTTCTGTTAAATTATTCTCTAAATCTTCGATTTCGATGATTAACTGTTTTTCTCTGTCATTTTTACATTTAATTTTATAGCTAGAATAAGATATTGTTTTCCCACGTATTTCCATTAACATAGTTTCTAGAAAGAGCTGGTCATCTATAGTAAATTGTAAATCATCATTTTTTATATCTTTTATATTTTCTAAGTTATACACTGGAAGGCAATATTGTTTTTTTATCTCTTCAATTTTTTCATTAATGCAATTCAAGTATTCTATATCCTGTAGCAGTGAGTTATTAAACTTCCAAAGACCTTTGCCATGTGGTATACTATAAAAATCTAGTTTTAATTCAATTATAGAATGATCCGATTTATAACTTAAACTGATGTCACAACCTTTAACTTGAGGTAATAGGTCCCTAGTTATTAAAAAGAAGTCTAATCTGGCTTGTTGTAAAGGCTTGGTCCTTCTCCAAGTGTACTTTTTAACTTCACCATTGAGTTCTCTAAAAGCATCACATAATTGTCGACTTTGTATATTTTCTTGTAAAAAAGATCTTGCTTTAATATTGTTATTCAAGCATTTATAATTACAATAATCTAAGTCAGTATTTAAAACAAAATTGAAATCACCACACCATATGTAGGACTCATTACCAATTTCATCAATAAGCTGAAATATTTTACTGTAAAAGTTTGGACAATCTTTGTTAGGACCATAAATATTTATAAGTGTGAATCGTTTGGAATTAAGAGTCATATCTAATAGAATATAATTACCATCGTCATCTACATATGTATCATGCAGTTTGACATCAATATTTCTCTTAAATAAAATTGATACTCCACGAGCATTTGATTTACCAAAACTAAAATAACAGTCTGCATTCCATTGTGAATAAATTTGTTTCTTTAAATTACTAGTAAAGTGTGTATCTTGTAAGCAGTAGATATCTGCCTGTCTATTTTTCAAGAACTGGAGCATATCTGCCCTCTTAATTGGATTATTTAATCCTCGACAATTGTATGAAATTATTTTAACCTCAGCCATATTCTAAAAAGAACATTTTTATGATTTCTGTAGTATAGTCGAAACATGTATTAACAGTGTGTAGCCTTGTGAACAACAATAAAAGTAGTATTTGGAACATAGTATATAAAAACTTCAAATATTGAAAGCAGTTCTTAAACAATATAAATTATTGAAGATGTGCAAAAAATAAATACAGTGACTAAGTACAATACAACAGTGTACTCTTCACAACAATGTGAAGGTTGTTTGCAGTATCCTAATTTCTCAAAAATGCAATTTAAATTCATAAATACATATAGTAACTACCTAAGATATTAATGATTACCTAATATCATATTTTGAAAACACATACTAGGATTTTCAAATGACCTCAAAGGCATATTCCAAATTGAATTATGAATACCTAGTTATTACATAATATCAGATTTTGAAAAACAGGTTTTTACTAACTCCAAAGACTTATACCATTTTATGTGACAATTACAATTTTATACATACATATGTTTCGTAATTATACATTTACATACAATATCAAATACCTATTGTTTCCATCTCAAAGACAATAAAGTAAGTTAGCATGTTTTGAAATAGACGAAAAAAGAAAAGATAGGGGTTTACCAACATTGTGTTGTTTGGATATATACAGTATCAAATACCTATTGTTCCCGCCTAAAAGGAAACTAAGTATATCGACATGTTTTGAAAAATAAAACTAGAAGTAAATTATGGTAGTTTGCCATATTAATATACAAATTATGATACCTGTTGAGACCATCATAAAGGAGACTTAGTATTTTGGTATGTGTTGAAAAGGAAGAATATATATATAGTGCCTTACTGATATCATGATATTTTAAGCATATCATGCATTGAAACAATTAAATGTTTTAAAAAAAAACACTACAAAAAAAACCAAGGTCTATAAATCTTTAAATTAATAAGAAACACATTTTACAACATACAACATACATTTTCTGTGTAACTAAATTTATGTCTGTATTTAATGCATTTTATTGTCATTTTATAATACTCTCTATTTAATGGAGCTTTGTTTCAATTCAAAATGTAAATATAAATTGAATTTAATATGCGTTTTCTCGCATTTATACACATTCACACACACTCACACTCCCACGCAGACATACATACACTTACATACATATATATACATAAACACATATATATATTACATACATACATACATACATACATACACATACATATACCCACACATACATACATACATACATACACATACATAAATACATACATACATATACACACACACACATGCATAATACACGCATACACCAATATATGCATATTAACATTCAAATAGATACATATCTATGTATATATAACCCATGCATGCATACACAGATGCTCAAACACATATACAAGTACATATTAATTCCAAATGTCTATAATCTCCATGTCTTAGTATATCACAGAGTCAATCGAATCATAAATGTCAAATTTATATCGCTGGCCAGCCTCTGTCTTCCCGTAGACGCTTCCATTAAAAAACCATGCGCTAGATATTTCTGGGTGGAGAGTGAGTCGGTTGATGAGTCCATGGTTTAGTTTTGTCACGTCATCAATCAGCCTGTGACCCGCCGATTTCATAACTTTACGTTTCTGCATGATTGTTATTTTTGAATTGTTATTTTTCAGTTTCATCAATACAGGCTTAATATTACCTGGCTTTCCTGGAATTCTATGAATTGCCATTATTTCCTGTTTTTCTAGTGTGACGTCATGTTTTTTAAGGATTTCCTGAACACTTGTTGTCAGAACGTCTTCAGTTTCGTTTTCTTTTATTGGCACATTTAAGATTTTTACATTATTCTTTCTGCTGAATTGCTCATTGTAATTTGCCATTCTACTAGCTTCCTTTGCCATCATTTTGTTGTAGTGTAGTTCTTCTTGTGTGTTTTCAATATGCTGTTTCATTTTCATATTCATTTCTTCAAGTGTTGATTTAATGCATTCATTTTCATGTTCTAGACTATGTAGTTTATCTTCAAGTATTTGGGTATTTTCTTTAACTTTAGTATTCAATATTGAGGTCATCTTGTTTTCCATTTTGTCCATGATATTTGTAACTGTTGTTGTTATTAATTTTTCTATATCATCTTTTTTCAAAAGAGTTTTGAGATCCCCCCTAACTTGTGACAGATTTTCACTCATAGCATCTAACTGTTGATGGATAAAACCTAGTTCTTCAGTACTATTATTGCTAATCTCTGAATGTGTACGTTTAGCTGGTGGTTGTCCATTCTTCTTTTGTCCACCCTTAGTATTCTTATCTACACTGGTCTTACTCATTTTGAAGTTATGTACACAATCAGTAAGGGTATTCAACTGTATATCAAGTCAATTATCCAATTTGTGTATACTTTAAATAGTTAACTGTGGTCCACTGAAGACACACTCTAATTCAAACACAGGGGTTTTCTCAACAGTCAGCAAATCCCTCAAAATAAGAATTTTACACTGTATTTTATGTTTTTATGATATAAAACATCCTTTTAAAGTTATCATACGTAGTGTTGGTTTTCATTCATTGTTTAACATAATATTCACTAATGGTTTAAGTTTATGATAGTCCAAAAATAATCACTTTTTCATTCTCCAAAACTTGCATTAGTGAGAAATTTTGAGGAGCACTGTTAACACGTCATCACAGTCCAAATCCTATGTTTAATTATAAGAAATATATATTAATTAATGTAAATTATCATTAGCCTGTGATAATAGAGCTACTGAAGGCAATTTTAACATTTAGGAATATTTGTTTTATTTACATGTGCCAACATACGCCAATGTAACTGTAACTGTATTAGTAAATTTGTGTTTGAGCATAGATTTTGCTTGTATAAATTCATTTTATAACAAAATATAAATATTGACTAAAATGGTGACTGTAGTATAAACTTTGATTATATATAAATATATATAATTGCTAATTAATATGTTCTATTGGGATTATAAACCCAATTACACCACAATTTTTTTAGAAATACACAAAGTGCATGTATATCTCAAATTATAATTTTCTGTATCTTCTATAATTGTTTTTCACAGCATTCTTTTGAAATAAATAGTTTACAAGGAAGTGTATTAGTACAATTAAACTAAATGAAAATATCCAAACAGAAGCGGTCATTTTCGGAAAATGACCGACATTTTTAGAAATAGTTATGATGCAATCGTGCTCTGCAAATTTTCTGGAAATGGATTGTTTGATCGCCGTTTATGGATTAAATTTTATTATTAACCATATATTTTTGGTGGAATTAACATCTTACAAGATTGCTCTTTGCATTAGTGTAAGTTAAAATAACTGTACTTATTATAAAAAAACGAAAATTTATTGGAAACTTGCCACGAGTATGTGAAGAAATTACGCTTCCGCGAGTGCAGCTTAAAATCGCTACCTATGATGTTTTAAATGCAGTTTATGCAAAAGTTTTATATAGTAACCCATTTTTTTTTTACATGCTTTAGCTTAAGGAAAGAGCGATCTTTTCATAAGAATAAATTAGAATGTCCGAATTTTACGAAAAAAATGGATTTATAGTGGTTTAAAAACAAGTTGAGTGAAAACGCGTGATCATGGAGATGGTTTTAGGGCGTGAAATCGAGTGAAGAGTAACAGTTCTTCCCTCGATAACTTTTCCACGGTAGATTCCCTTACAAACACAACAATATTTCAATGATTTCTTCGCTGATTTCATCTCTTAATCGCTGTTGTTATTGATAAACGTATATTATAGTATAGATATATTGATTAACGGATTATCGTATCGATAGTCCCCGGAAGTTTACTAAACACTTGCGCATGCGTATAACGGCCTCAGGAACGACAACTTTTCAAGGGAGACTACCTAGTTTTGGGAAAGGCCTATTACCGCATAAGAGAGAGGACGATTGATAACAAACATATTGAGACAATAAGAGAAAAGCACTTTGCATGTAATAAAAACAGGATGTATGGCACAGGTGTACCCAAGAACTCAACAAGTTGTACAGCACAAACAAACAGGGACACCACGCCGAGGTAGCGCCTGCAAAGGAAATACCTGTATTAGACACGTATTTCGCAGTTCCAGGTAACTTTCAAAGTAAGTTACAAAACATTGTTTAGCGTACATCTAAAGCGTACGAAGACATTAACAAGGCATTTTCTCAAACTTATTACTTAACATATTTTGATATAGAAATTAAACTACACGTATGTTCCTTTAAGTGACTAGTCGGTCTTGATAATGTTGAAAGATCTTTTCAGTTGTAGACCTGTTTTAGAGGTATTTATTTGACAAAGATGCAGAATGTTCGCTGTTTGCAGCTATAAAATCAATGTTTTGTACTTCTGAATCATAATATTACTTAAGGGAATAGAAGCCAGTTTCCGCGGACATATAATCTCGTACTTATACGTTTTCAGTTCCTGTGCGTGGCAGGAAATTGTGGTATTAAGTGGAAAGGTCTCTGTGCGTTGCTAGTCCTGGGGAAGGTTTAGTGCATATATCGGTAAGAAACGCTAGGTGTGTGGAATAATCCCGGTGTTCAACTTACCTTATTTGTGCATATTTCCATGGACTTTTAAAAAAAAAGTCTTCCATATTTTAACTCAATAATCAGACCATCTCACAGCAACGACCAAATTTCTTCAGAACCAATGGTATCGTATATTTAGTACATTTTAATACGCACATTGTTGTACCAGTGATATGTTTTTTAAAATGTCATTTTAGTGTGTGTTTTAAAACTCATTTTGATATGGAAGTACCTGCTTATTGAAATAAATTTAGCTTTTATCATTGCGTATAATGAATTGAAATCATGTTAAGTTGTTATCTTGCATCCCTGGGTAAGTTCATGAAATTTGAGAAATCTTAAATTTTGCGTTTTTAAATGTATTGAGTATATATTGGGGTTCTGAAGCAACAGGAAGTACCAAATTGCATTTTGAAGAAAATCTTGTTTAAAGGGAGACAACTTTAACTTCTCTGATGTTATGTAAAGTATGAGTTGTCATACCAGAACACTGTCGCATGTATAGGGATTATAATTTTTCCCGACCTACGCTATTTTTTGCCCCGAACCTAGAACATTTTTTCGCGTACAATGTATTCACATTTTTTTCTTTCCGGTAAAATTTCTCTTTTTGGTAAAATTTCTTAGTGTTCATATTTCTGCCCATTTATTATACACAGTATGAGTATTCCAGCTATGGAGCATTATATTCACCTTGATTAAACACTATCAATGTTAAAAGGGGAAAGGGGATTATCTTTTAACATATATTCATTTAAATCAATGTTTAATTTGCTTCGTTGAAAAAAACAACATATGTTTTAGGCCTGATTAATTTGGATGTCTTTGTGGATAACACATCGGATTTCAACATGTCACACCTTTGTATCTACAGGCGCCATTATTTGCTTGAAACACAATATGCCGAGAGTATACGGCTCGATTTTCGAGGCCGGGAATATTTTTTTTGCACTTTTGCATCGAACACACCCCATTTTATGAGAATGTTTATGTAATACAGTACATGTACTTCACTCAGTCACATGGTTCGTATTTTGATTACAAAACGCCTAGATTTACATAACCCGTACTCTAGTTCAGAAGGTGAACTTTCGTGGTCAAAACATAGTTCGATTTCAAGGTCTGATATGTTACCGTACGTTAAACTCCGACTCGATTTCGAGGTCTGATATGTTACCGTACGTTAAACTCCGACCCTAAATTATTTTAAAGGTGAAGTTCATACGGTAATGCCCTGCACACAAATGCGTGTTTTGTCAAGAAATAGTCATGGTTTTCCTAATCCGTAAATGAGTTCAGTAGTCTGATCTTTAAATGGTCAAGACCGAAAAAAGCGTATCGGGACAACAATGCATACACTTGTTATACAGTAAAACCTCAATAATAAGACCAACCTTGAGATCCTTGAAAACTGGTCCTAATGTCGAGATGGGCTTAATATTAAGGTTGAATAAAGAGCGGAACAGTCAAAATGAACTTGAAATTGTGTTCTTAATTTTGAGCTGGTCTTTAAGTGAAGTTTTACTGTATATTCCCTTGGAGTTCAGCTTATGAACTCATAGATGAATGAGGTAAATTACCTGTATCTGCAATACTGCCTTATGCAAACGTTACCTGAAAAAAATCAAAGGAATAGAATTTCGCTAGATCATTGTCTCGATTTGGATATAAGAGTACAATTACATCTCCGAGTTAGAAACTGAACTATACATGTGAGAATATCGTACGGTAGCATAACAGAATATCTAAATATACAGTAAAACTCAATAATAAGACCACCCTTGAGACCATTGAAAACTGGTCTTAATGTCGAGGTTGTCATAATATTAAGGTTGAAAAGTGCAAAACAATGAAAATGGACTTGAACATTATGTTTTTAATTATAAGGTGGTCTTATAATTGAGGTGGTCCTTAAGTGAGGTTTTACTGTAGTTGGATTAGGTACTGTTTATACAATTACTGAATGCAACAAAGCATGCGGACAGACAGACTGGTGGTCAGACGATGGGCAGGCAGGTGGTACTGAATAATTATGTTTATGTCTGGAAAAACAGGTTCTAGTTGTTGACATCTCTCTTGAAACCTTGAATTTCTACCCCGTGATTTTGTCAAATATAAAAACAACTGTGTTGATGCATGGGAAAGTACGTGTATATGTATCTTTAATATTGGGTTCAATTCGAATGGTGACATTAAACGTCTAGATATTTTAAAGAACACTAAAACGTGACCCTAATTATATAATGTTACACGAAAATTTTATTTAAATACATATCGAAATTCTCTTTGTATATCAAATCACGATATAGCATTGTCAAACTTCAAGCTCTACTTAGCATGAATGGGGTATATATCATACGGTCGATGGTAGTGACTGCGCTGGCTATTTATATATTATATAGTTAAAGGTAGTCACGATTTAGGTTTTACCACTCTAATGGAAGTAGGACTCGGTGTGGCTTTGCCTTCTTGGGTCCGTACAATATTTATCTTTGTGTCTTGAAAGAAATGGAACAAAATGCTGATTAATGTAATTTAAAAATTCTAGTTGTTACGATAAGGAATTCGTTTCCAATACACACATCAACTGTTCCACTGAGACATTGTTCGTTACAAATTCATGATCTCGACATCAAAGCGTAGTGTACGTCGATATTTACGCGTACACCATAACATGGTGTGAATATTAATAAAATATAAGAATCGACGAGACCGACTCTCAGTTCTGACATAGACGTAGTTCTGTAAAAACGGTAACTTTGCTATCAGTTCAAAATGACATCAAAGTGCAATCCGTTTATGTACGGCATTGCTGGACTAGCCTTGGTCACTCTGATATTCCATCTGGTTGGAGTCATTACCCCAGGATGGCTGGTGATGAAGCGGACGATCACAGAGCCACCACGCCATATAGGAGGACATTTCATGGAAAATGATATATTCTCGCGTGGTGAACTGATAAGCAGTGACGAACGTTCTGATGAGGAAATAAGAGAAAAGCGCAGAGCTGGGCATCACCCTCATCACGGACCCGACAGACCCGGTCACACTGGAAGACCCCATGGGCACCATCGTCCACCTCACCATAGACCAGAAGATAGTAGCGATATGGACTCAATGGAATCTGCTTCTTTCAAGGACTCTGACAACTTCCATGAAAAGCCAGAAGAATTTACTGATGAGAAGGACGATTTCGATAAAGAAATGTTGGCTGAAAAGGAAAACATTATTGATTGGATGAGAATGAAAAAGGTTCGTAAATTTAGAACATTCTTGCGTTAATTTTCCTCGTAAATTTGGTTGTAACGTGTGCAAAGACTTTAACGAATTGAAATAAATAGCAAGCTGTACTCCATGAATACGTGGAACCGCCCGGCTAGCACAGTTGGTAGAGTGCTTGACTTTTTACCCGGCAGATTCGGAGATCTGGGTTCGATTCCCGGGTTGGGCAGGTTATGTTCTTCCGTGATATTGGCTACGGTCACGTCCTACACATGTTGTGAAATTGTCAGTTGCTTGTGAAAGAGCTAGTTAGTATTGGTTTATTAATTAATTTCAGGAAAACTGGCAGCCGTATATCATTGAAAATTGTTCAAAAACGGTGTAAACACCAATGAATACAAACCATAACAAACAAACCGTAAATAAGTGTATATCTGTGTATGCTAACAATCCGAATTTACGAATTTAATTAGAATTGTAATTATAATGTTAACTAGAAATAAATTCACCAGTGTGCGGTTTCTTGCGGTTTTTTAATCTCATGTATTTTAGATGGCTTGAGTCCTTCAGTTCGTCTCAGTTAAGATATGGGTCAGAATATCTGTGCCGTACTAACATGGTTTTGCTTTTTGTATATCAGTGTTGTGTAAACCAATCAAATTTTACGTTAATCACCAAGGCAATTTCTCTTCAACCGAACAGCATTTGTAACATTGACGCGGATTGGTTAACCTTTCGATAAAGGGTACGTTACCTTACCGAAATCCACTGAACTTCGGTGAATTTACCGAAATCCATTTTCGATCTGGAGTGACTAGCAATCGTAACATCTCGGCATTTTTTTTAAGTGAGGTTTTAATGTATAGTTGAGAGCGGTTGTGTTATTTACTATAACATTGTATAATAGGATAAAACATAGGTCCTGCCTATGATTGGTCCAACTCTCATACAATGAGCATACAGCTGAAGTAAAACGATTTTATATATTTTACCACGTCATTATTTTAGGATGAGATGCAGGGAGCTGAAGTACAGACGAATTTCGGTTTGTGGCATTCCAAGGTTTGTGTGAGTCCTGTCAAGAGAACGATGAGACCTAAACGTGATTCTCATCAAGACAAGCACGAAACCCGTGATAAAGATGACCACGAACAAGGTACAGACTTATTTGAACCTTTGCAATCATAAAGTGAAACTATTTGGCAGGGTCTATGATGTCATTGTTTATTTAAATCGCACAATTCACCTACAAGTCGAAAAAAACTTCTGACTTAGGCGACTCGAAATGCTGTTTTCAGTTTGCAGTCCATGATTATATACTGTAAAACATCAATAATAAGACCACATTTGGACACTTGAAAACTGGTCTTCTTATTGAAGTTGTCATGGCTTAATATCGAGGTTGAATAAAGAGCAAAACAGTGAAAATGGACTGAAAATTGTGGTCTTATTACTGAGGTGGTCGTCAAGTGAGGTTTACTGTATTTGCGATTGATGAATATCAGATATTCTTGCAATGTTTGCGCCATTGCATTTTATATAGTTACTGTGTTTGGTCGTACCTGATTATTTATCGAAAAGAAAACATATTGTGTAATAGTTTGCTGTATTTGGAAATAAAGGAAAATTTATTAATGTTGAAAGCAATTAGGTACGGTAGAATGGTCACCACCAGCGGTCGGTGTATGTACTTTACTACGCACTGATTTCTAACGTATTGTTTCAGTTCATTGTAAGAAGATATCAACACATTGCGCCCTGTATTACTCTTACATCTACGAGACACAGCAGCATTTCAAGAAGGACGTACGTACCATTGATAACAAAAGTAAGTATATCTCTAAGAATGCGATGTCTTTACAATTCATTCCGGTAAATACTTTTCCAAGCCCGATTCACAAATGACTGAACTCCAAGCCTCGTACTTAGATATCCTGCGTAACACCAGAGACGCTACGTAAGTCCGCGGGTTATGGTTAAAGTTCGTGGCATGGAATTTCGGACCTCGGAAAAACGTCACTCCTTAGAATTACACACCTTTAACGTATGGATTAAAATATTATGTGCATATTAAGTATGTTTAATATTAATTAATAGTTACATGTTCAATTACAAAATACGATCGAAAACATAACGAAACCATCAATTTTATTTATTCGCTAACAATGTTTGTTGATAAATCAGAGATTTTCAATTGTCCGGTAGACGCAGTTGCTGAGCACCAACTTCACAAACAACGAAAATATTTCTTTTTCGTTTCCAAAAGCATTCCAGCGACTTTCACATTTTATCGTTGTCGTCTCTTTTGTTTTGTAGAATTTGCTAACGCCAGTCTCACAGAACATCGAGTTGAAGCTTGCATTGGTCTAGCCTTCATCGTGCTTGGTTTGGTCACAACATTGTTTGGTTACCGGGACATTCTTCGCTACAAATACGTGGTTTATGTTAGCATTGTGTGTATGCTGCTTGCTGGTAAGTACCAGACTTTGTGTTTATGAACAAAACAATCAAATGAATGAAGAAGTCGAACAGGAAATGCCACATAAAAAGCACACAGCCACGCGAAAAGCAAACAGCCACGCCAAAAGCACACATCCACACCAAAAGCAAACAGCCACGCCAAAAGCAAACAGCCACGCCAAAGGCACACATCCACACCAAAAGCACACATCCCCGCCAAAGGCACACAGCCACACCAAAAGCACAACGCCACACCAAAAACGAACATCCACACTAAAAGCACACAGTCACACCAAAACGAACAGCCACACCAAAGGCACACAGCCACACCAAAAACGAACAGCCACACCAAAGGCACACAGCCACGCTAAAAGCACACATCCACGCTAAAAGCACACAGCCACGCGAAAAGCACTCAGCCACGCCAAAAGCACACAGCCACGCCAAAAGCACACAGCCACGCTAAAAGCACACAGCCACGCTAAAAGCACACAGCCACGCCAAAAGCACACAGCCACGCTAAAAGCACACAGCCACGCGAAAAGCACACAGCCACGCCAAAAGCACACAGCCACGCCAAAAGCACACAGCCACGCGAAAAGCACACAGCCACGCCAAAAGCACACAGCCACGCCAAAAGCACACAGCCACGCTAAAAGCACACAGCCACGCGAAAAGCACACAGCCACGCCAAAAGCACACAGCCACGCCAAAAGCACACAGCCACGCGAAAAGCACTCAGCCACGCCAAAAGCACACAGCCACGCCAAAAGCACACAGCCACGGTAAAAGCACACAGCCACGCTAAAAGCACACAGCCACGCCAAAAGCACACAGCCACGCTAAAAGCACACAGCCACGCGAAAAGCACACAGCCACGCGAAAAGCACACAGCCACGCCAAAAGCACACAGCCACGCGAAAAGCACACAGCCACGCGAAAAGCACACAGCCACGCCAAAAGCACACAGCCACGCTAAAAGCACACAGCCACGCTAAAAGCACTCAGCCACGCTAAAAGCACACAGCCACGCGAAAAGCACTCAGCCACGCCAAAAGCACACAGCCACGCTAAAAGCACACAGCCACGCTAAAAGCACTCAGCCACGCCAAAAGCACACAGTCACGCCAAAAGCACACAGCCACGCTAAAAGCACACAGCCACGCTAAAAGCACACAGCCACGCGAAAAGCACTCAGCCACGCCAAAAGCACACAGCCACGCTAAAAGCACACAGCCACGCTAAAAGCACTCAGCCACGCTAAAAGCACACAGCCACGCTAAAAGCACACAGCCACGCTAAAAGCACTCAGCCACGCTAAAAGCACACAGCCACGCTAAAAGCACTCAGCCACGCTAAAAGCACACAGCCACGCTATTAAAATTAAAGTGCAGGCTAAATATAGTAAACAGTCAAGTACAGATCGAAATAAAATGGTGCTTTATCAGTAAAGACTGTCTGGTGCCATTGAACGGTTACTAACCTCAGTATTCTCTCACTTGGAGTCGCAATACTTAACAGAAGTTTATTGAAATGTCTTACGTGAATGCCACTAATAAATCACATACAGATATAATATCAATTGTTGTTTTCGAAACAATAGCTGGTATATTATAATATTTGGATTAATTAAAAAATATGATGATATTTATTCATTTTATTATGGGGGTCTTGAATCAATTGCTGCTGACCTAAACTGATGTGAAGCTTATAACAAATGCTTGCTAATTTCCAATGGACAAGTATTGATTAAAGTATCGAATTGCTTATTTAAACTGCTAGCTTTGATAAAATTTGATGTACGATGCATTTGTAATAGATTTATGACTGTCATCTGGTATTAAATAGCGAGCGTTTGGCATGTAACTATTTTAACTCGGTTTAATTAAAGAAAAAATATGATAGTTTTGCACAAATACACACATGAAACGAGACTTGAATAGTATTTACTTCAAAGAATATTTAAAGGTAAATGATATCATAGAACAATAAATTGTGTGGTAGAGAATTATATATGATGTTGTAGTCGCCAGATTAAAGCTTTGAGCATACATTAATTTTTAACATTTTGAAGATCTTAGAAGATGACTTATTCGCAAAATGCTTTCTTAAGCGGGAAATTCTAACATATACATTTTACTTTAATATTTTATTGCGCCCTTGAAACATCTCTGAAGCGTAAGGTAAACTTATTTTTTATACACTAGCAGAATATGTTACCATGGCAACATAAATAGGATGAATGATATAACATAGGCATCAATAATATACATGTATCGACAACAAACATTTCTCGGAGAAACAGTCTGTGAAGTAGTCGTATTTCAATCTGTACGATATATGTTATATGATGGTATTTATGTCCAATATTGCTGAGGTGAATGTAAAATGATATGGTCATAGAAAATGAGATGAAATACTAGTATCGACTGAAACAATCGATAATAAGACAAAAAGAGCGTAGTTTTTATATAATTTTAGACAATATATGCTGACAAGCATATTGTCTAGTAATGCCATAGTCTAACAAGGTTTTGATTATTTTGATTTGTAATGTATGTGTTTATTTCTCAATACCTCAAACTTTACAGTCCATGAGCATACAATATTAATAAATATTTACAATAGTTGAACATTTACTATATATGGTCAATGGCAACATTAATAATATCAGAATGTCTGTATATACATGTAATTGTAACAGTTCTAATACATATACATACAAAATATTGATACAAATCTAAATACCGTTAATTTTACAGATACTAATACCATCAAATAAACAATATAAGTAAAGCTGTGTATCCAAGGAAACAGAAATGTATCTATATACTAATGTTAATATAGTAGGACATAGGAAACGTGGAGTACTAAGCTGCATGAGAGTATATTAATGTATATTTCAGCATTCATAACGACAGTGCCTGTGTCTCGATTCGCCCGGTACAGTGTGCACAAGGACATGGAAAAGTTCCCAGTTTACGTCCATGTTCCTTACTCCGTCGTCTCCAGCGCCCTTGCTGCTTTCCTCGCTCTCTGTACTGCTCTCATCAGTATTACAGTTATGTGCATGAACGCCCGCAAGGTCAATGGAGCCAAATGGAGTCAATTTGAGAACGAACAACAACCGGAAACGAAGAAGGAGAACCTCGTTTTCTACAACGATCAACTTCCGGCCAAGCCCGGATTATATGACGTCTGTGATTTCAGTAATATTAAACCTGTTGAGGAGCAAACCATGGATCTGGCTGAACAAAAGGAAGCAGTGATTTAAAGAACATTATATTTTTGATTTGCATTTTCATGACGTCTGCTGAGTGCAACACGCTTGAAACCTGTTGTTGTTGTTGTTGTTGTTCTATATACGTGTATGTTTATATGTGATCTGACTTTTTATACTTTCTCTATTTTTCCATAACTGTACATTATAGTGATGTTGTTACTCATATTTGTTGTATTGAAAATGTGCGAGCGCATAGTAGTTAAAGTAATTTTATGCTATTTTTTTGTACATTTATTTTCCTAAACAAACATGAAAAATATGTTTCCTATAGTTAAAATATCAATAAACATGCATTAACAAAGAAATAACTCATAATGTATTGATCCTTATTTGTTGAAGAAAGATGTTTGTACACCATAAAATAAAAAATAAAAATCCAGTTTTTTTAACAATTAGGCTATTTTACACATTTTGTCTGTTAGTAATATAGTACATGTAATAAAAGACATGTTCAATCGATCATGCATTGCAATGGTTATTATAAGAGATGTATTACCCATTGTAACAACAAAACTGGATGAAGCCAATTGCAATATTTTATGTTCAGATGAGCTAAATACATCTTTAAAGAAACCTAGTGATACAACCGACATTCACTGGTACAACTTGGCCATTACAGATTTCACAAAAATGTATTCATGAAGATTGTTCGGTAATTTAATCTATTCTTTCACATGATAAGAAAAAATTGATTACATGTAATGCATTTCTGTTATTAATACTTGTTTTATATCTAATACATGTGAGTTTTACTAATGTGTTATATTTTGTTGTAATAAAAGACAATTACTCAGAAATATTCCATTTATCATTTAAGTTGTGTAATGTCAAAAGGATTCGCCCACTGAGTTACTGCGTCGATAGAGCGGTCACTATGTGAGTAGAACGGTCACTATGTGGGTAGAGCGGTCACTATGTCGGTAGAGTGGTCAAGTTGTTAGTAGAGCGGTCACTATGTCAGTAGAGCAGTCAATATGTCGGTTGATTGGTCACTATATCGGTAGAATGGTCACTTTATTGGTAGAGCAGTCAGTATATTGGTAGAGCGGTCAGTATGTCGGTAGAGTGGTTATTATGTCGGAAGAGGGGTTATTATGTGGTAAGAGCGGTCATTATGTCGGTAGAGGGGTTATTATGTGGTAAGAGCGGTCACTATGTCGGTAGAGGGGTCACTGTGTCGGTAGAATGGTCATTTTATCGGTAGAGCGGTCAGTATATCGGAAGAGCGATCACTATGTCGATAAAGTGGTCATTATGTTGGTAGAGGGGTCACTATGTCTGTAGAGGGGTCACTATGCCCGTAGAGGGGTCACTATGTCGGTAGAGGGGTCACTATGTCCGAAGAGGGGTCATTAAGTCGGTAGAGGGGTTACTATGTCGGTAGAGGGGTCATTATGTCGGTAGAGCGATCACTATGTCGGTAGAGTGGTCATTATATCGGTAGAGGGATTCCTATGTCGATAGAGGGGTCACTATGTCGGTAGAGGTGTCATTATGTCGATAGAGGGGTCACTATGTTGATAGAGGGGTCATTATGTCGGTAGATCGATCACTCTGTCGATAGAGTGGTCATTATGTTGGTAGAGGGGTCACTATATCCGTAGAGGGGTCACTATGTCCGTAGAGGGGTCACTATGTCGGTGAGGGGTCATTATGTCGGTAGAGGGGTCACTATGTCAATAGAGGGGTCATTATGTCAGTAGAGGGGTCACTATGTCGGTAGAGGGGTCAATATGTCGGTAGAGGGGTCATTATGTCGGTAGAGGGGTCACTATGTCCGTAGAGGGGTCGTTATGTCGATAGAAGGGTCACTATATCCTTAGAGGGGTCATTATGTCCGAAGAGGGATCATTGTGTCGGTAGAACGGTCATTTTATCGGTAGAGGGGTCACTATGTCGGTAGAGTGGTCACTATGTCGGTAGAGGGGTCACTATCTCGGTAGAGTGGTAATTATGTCGGTAGAATGGTCACTATGTCGATAGAGGGGTCACTATGTCGGTAGAGTGATCATTTTGTCGGTAGATTGGCCAATATGTCGGTAGAGGAGCCACTATGTCGGTAGTGTGGTCATTTTGTTGGTATAGGGGCCAATATGTTGGTAGAGGGGCCACTATGTCGGTAGAGTGGTCACTGTGTCGGAAGAGCAGTCGCTTTATTGGTAGAGTGGTCACTATGTCGGTAGAGGGTCTCTATGTCGTAGAAGGGTCACTATGTCGGTAGAGCGGTCAGTATGTCTATAGAGCACATAATTGCCTAACCATACATATGTTTCAAAAATGGCAAAGCGGACGTTATCTGTAATAGATATGGTTATTTTGTCGTTCGTCATCTACTTGTGATGTGTGTGTGGAAGCTATCAGATGACAGTACTGGTTGGTAACCAAGGTGAATCTGGTTACGTCATCGGACCGCCAACCCATCGCCCCCCCCCCCCGCCACCCTAGAAAATGAAAAATAGCATTCATATGTATACGTCATGCACTAATACATCAGAAGAAAAGGAGACTTCAACACAGCTAGAAAGAAGTATTAAAGAAACACTCGTCAGATTGAAGTATGTTTATATTAATAGAAACGTAAAATATTGTACTGCATACGCACATTTGCTTAAACCACACTAAGTGCTCGGTCAGATAATCAGTGAAATAGTGGCGGAGTTTCAAAATGTGTCAGTGAATCACATTAAATAGATATGAATCTTTCACGAGTGTGAGATAAAGAAACAGTAAATATTAAAAAAAAATTGTTTTATTTTAACGCGACCTCTAGCCTTTACAGTCTCCCGTGGCCAAGTGGCTAAGGCATCCGCCTTGGGAGCGGGAGGTCGAACGAATGTTCGAATCCCGCTAGGGGTGCCGTTCTGATATGGCCGGTTGGTGAGCCGCCAGCTAGTTAAATAACGGTTACCGTGCGCCTACTTGCCTGGTGCCTGGCGTTAAAGGATATGAATCGGAAAGTTAATGTGCTCAGAGAGTAGGTATCTCATAAGTCAGAAATGGCTGGCCCTTTAAATAGGGGTGACACTATAATACATAAACACTTTAATTTTACGGTGAAAGTCACTTCTCGTATTTCGCCGATGATAATTTACGGATTTTTACGAATAGTCATGAGAACCAGCTAAATATTGTCCGACTATACAATCATAATTATTAATAAACATGTAGCGTAACAAAGCTATCCTTGTCTACTATAGCTGTGGTATGTAATTACCATTTAATGGCTTCTTGTGTTAATATAAATGGTCAGTCAGTATCATACAGCAATCAAAGTTTACTATTTGATTCCCTTGACAGAAGATGGCTAAACATTGACACAGCATTTGCAATCAAATGAGGGACATATATTTCATACTCAACAGATAATTATTTATTCCGCATGTAAAGGACGTGATATTTCAAGTTGCCCTAAATTTCTGTTACATAGTTCACAATCTGTGGTTTCTCTCAGTGTCTTAGTATCGAGTTTCAATGACAAAGGCCATGTTTAGACGATTGAATCTTACGAATACAGGTAATTTTCTTCAAAATATTTTAGTTTACAGTTAAACCTCAATTAAAGACCACCTTAATAGTAAGACCACCTCAATAATAAGACCACCTCAATAATAAGACCACATCAATAATAAGACCACCTAAATAATAAGACCACCTCAATAATAAGACCACCTAAATAATAAGACCACCTCAATAATAAGGCCACTTCAATAATAAGGCCACTTCAATAATAAGACCACCTAAATAATAAGACCATCTCAATAATAAGATCACCTCAATAATAAGACCACCTCAATAATAAGGCCACTTCAATAATAAGGCCACTTAAATAATAAGACCACCTAAATAATAAGACCACATACATAATAAGGCCACTTCAATAATAAGACCACCTCAATAATAAGACCACCTCAATAATAAGACCACCTCAAAACTAAGAATGTTCTCTTCCATTGTCACAATGTTGCTCTTTATTCAACCTCCATATTAAAACCACCTCACTAAAAAGACCACCTCAAACTAAGAACAAAATTTTCACTTCCAATGTCACTAGTTGGCTCATTATTCAACCTCAATATTAAGACCATCTCAATATTAAGACCACCTCAATATTAAGGCCAGTTTGCTTTTAAAAATACATTATCCTGTCGTAAGGTGATGTACATTAAGTCAGTAATCAACATACGCCATAAGTAGGATAAACAGTCGGGGATTACAATATCTAAATCTAGTTTTTGCTTCAAAGTAATATTATGTTTTTGTTCATTTTCCCATAGTTTTCATATGCTTATTACTGAAGTTAAAACATTAATAAATATGCATTGTCAAAGAATACACTAATAATGACAGTATTTGTCGAAAAAAGTTTGAACATGTATAAATTGTTAAGAGTTTTCTTAACGAAGCAGATGTTTTGTCGTGCGTAACATTATGAAACAAGATTTTTTTAATCGGTTCTACATTGCAATTATGGAGATTGTATCAAAGATACTTTAGCCAGCACTGGGCAAAGTCGTCTCAAATAAATACGTTTTGATGGGGCAAGTAAATATTTAAACAAATTAAAATGAGAATAACTGTTTGAGAATGGTACACTTCCTGCAACACCATTACAACCTTTTCCCGTAGAAAAATACTACCAGTTCTATTTCTTTGGATCAACTACTTCTCAACAACGTTAAAAGTGTCTCCAACCAAGGGTGTAACACCAGATACCTGCGCAGACTCAGAGCGCGGAGGTCCGGATCCGCCTGAGACTTCGCGCATGAACGAGGTTGTAGTTATGGAGTTAATTGCGCATGGTTCATTCGGAAACTTCCATAATCAAACTAAATCTTGATGATGAATTGTAATTTGAGCTTCTAATTAGAATGATAGAATGAATAAGGTGTACTGTGATACATAAACAGTTGGTTGCTAAGCAGCGAAACAGTCAGAAATACAATCTAACTGGCATATAATATTCATCAAAAATAACAAAATGCTGTTCAACCATATTATTATCATAATCTTCGGCGTTTTGTCATCAAATATTAAGGCGGAATGTCCCCTATTTCAAAGTTCTGGGCTGTCCCCTGCTCCTATCCTTATGCTAGGGTATTGCTTATTGATGAATTTCCACCTACACGCTCGCACTGATTCTGTACACGCTTCTATTTACAACCGTGGCTTTTTACACTCAGTCACATGACTCCGCGTTCAGTGTTCCGGGGTTTGTGACGAGCTTACATAAATGCGCAGACAGGTATGAATTGACCACAGGTGGCGGTATCTTAAAAAAAAATCTACCACCACTAATACTATTGTTTATAGAAGGTATAAAGCCTGCTCTACGTTCCTTTCCCAAACATTGTGGAACACTCGATATCGTCGTTCTTGCAAATCTGGCCCTTTACTGCGGTAAATCTCTACATTATTCAATCAAATAATTAAAAAGGAACGTCAATCGAACGGCATACCTTACTGACATTCAACGAAGTCTTCAATTCTATCGAAATTGTTCATTTCACGGTCATTTCGACTCGGCGGACGCCATATTTCTCATCGCACATTCGGAACACCTCGAGAAAAAACAGTTGTAACGCGCGATCTGATTGGATGAATTTGGTTCCCGGAGAGTGGGACAAAATATAGAAGGTAAGCAGGGACCAGCTTTATTTACTAATCTGAATTGCGGTGAAATCAACCGCGGAAACTTAGCAGACAGTTTATAACAGTGTCAGGGCAAACTATATAATAATCATTATGGGTGTTATCAACTGGTAAGCAAATATGCAAATATACTAAATTTAGTTACTGCATATAATTATATGATCAATTTTGTTAGATATAACTCGCTTAAAGGTTGTCTACAGTAACACAGTGAAGTAGAGCTCTCTACATGCATTTAGTCAAACCTGCCTGTGGTCACCTCTACCAATGGGCAAGCTGTAGCCTGTACTAAACTGTCACTGACCTTATTCCAAAATAAGTATAGTAAAATCACCTCAATTAAGCAGCCACCTGCTGTAAGCAGCCACTTTTATAGTAAAATCACCTCAATTAAGCAGCCACCTGCTGTAAGCAGCCACTATTATAGTAAAATCACCTCAATTAAGCAGCCACCTGCTGTAAGCAGCCACTATTATAGTAAAACCACCTCAATTAAGCAGCCACCTGCTGTAAGCAGCCACTATTATAGTAAAATCACCTCGGAGTACCTGTTACTTATTCTGCAGCAGGACAGATTGTCACAAACAGCAATGGGATTTTCTGCTTGAAATACTGCTATATCTTCTGGTTGTGGAAAACAAACTTTTGGACTGAAGTTGAGAATTTGTAAACCCTCTGCGCTGCGCACTCTTCCAATAGCCACTCCGAGTTGCCCTGGTTGAAATATTTCTCTGCAGTCGACCTGAACACTGTGAATATATGATATTGAGAAGAGTAAGTCATTATCTTATTTTTATACAACCAGATTTGTAATTATGAACAACTTGCAAAGAAGTAAGAAATGCATTCAAAACTTCTGTAGTGGTCACCTCCATTAAGCAGTCAACCTGTATTAAGCAGCCACTTATCTTGCTCCCAAATGAAATTTTTACTATTTAATGTAACTCTGTTAAGCAGCCACCTGCAGTTAGAAGCCACTTTTCTTGTCTCTCTCAGCTTGTTATACAATTGATATAAAATCTACATGTATTTATTTCTAACTTATTAAGTAATACATTGTATCATCTTTTACCAAAAGAATGTTTTGCTAATGCACCGAACATTTGTCATCTTTAAGATGTTAAAGAAAAAGAAAGATAATCAAATACTAGTAACTTTTTAACTTTATTTGTACCTAGTAAAGTATGAATTTGAAATTTTCATTTGAATAATGCATTATATTTCGAGAAAAGTAGGCTGAAAATACCTGTCTAGGGTCATTCCCTGTGATTTATGTATTGTCAGCGCATATGATAAGATCAGAGGAATCTGTTCTCTGTTGGCGACCGTCAGATTCTTTTGTTGACTGAAAACTAAGAAAGAATGACAAAAAGTTAATATCATATGTTAAAATGTTTTGCTATATATAATATTAGGTAAAATATACAAATATAGAGGGAGTCAAACAGTGTAAATCCTGATCGGACAGCATGGCTGTAATGATAATAATAACAATAATAAAGACTTTATTTTAAGAGGCAGCTGTGTCTGCTGGTTTTGATCTACATTGGTAGTAGGTGGATAAAAATACATGTTTGAGTGGTAATGACATAAAAAAGTAAGGATTTATTACCTGAGAAAGCAACCTTTGTTATCTTCAAAGTCTGATTAAGCTTTTGAAAATGTACTACTGGACCATCTGGTTCACATGAAACAATCCGTCCTTGTTGTCCATTTACTAGTGTTGAAGACAGATTCCGGATTAAGATGACTGGGCAGTTTGGTTTAATCCAAAGAATTTCTTGAGCCTTAATATTCGAAAGCTTTCTGCGGTCCCCAGTGTCTGTAGATCTATATTCGTAGATGTCTCCCGGTTGACTCATTAGTAACTTTCTGTTGTATCTATTTACAAGTTCATTTTTAGAAAACAATTTCACACTTTCTTTATCTGGAATTGGTCTTTGAAAAGACTTGATGTATGAACACAATTCTTCAGTAATGTTAACACCCGTTGAAACACTTCGGATCATACTGACAAACTGCTTCTCTTTCTGTCTTACGACTGTGTTTAATGTCAATTTATGCATGTTTTTAAAATGTTCACTTTTGAAGCAAAACTGCCCATCATCATTATAAGCTTTATTTGGTGTTGGGGGGAGTTGATTAAAGTCACCAGCTAGAATAATTTGCATACCGCCCCATGGTTTCTTTTCATCTTTTAGTGAGCATATGCTGTGCAGCTGGTCGAACAATTTCTTACTCAGCATAGAAATTTCGTCTACTATAAGAGTGTCCGTTTGTAACAGCCTGGACATTGTTAATTCATTACTTGAGACCAATCGAATTACTTCTGATGCAATATAACGCCCATCACGCAACCCTGACCATTTATGTACAGTGGTAGCATTCATTTGGGGCTCAAAATTCATGCATGCAATCCCAGTTGTGCAGGTAATGGCTACCTTGTTTCCGTTACTGACGAGGCTCTTGTAAATTTGTTTTAATAGATGCGTTTTGCCTGTGCCAGCATACCCATTAATAAAAAGATGATGGCCCTTTAATGCTAGTGTCAATACATAGTTCTGATCTTCGTTTAAACTTAAAGAAGTCATATCAGCAGTTAGGTGGCAAACAACAGTCTCTAAAATGGAATTACACCCAAATCTGAAATAAACAAATAATTCACACCATAAACAACAATGTAAAGTTTCAAAAATACAAACATAAACAGAGAGTAAATATACTGCACACCATGTACTTTCATAAACCTGATGCAATTAATCTTAAATTCGTGATGACTTTTTTAAACAAATAATTTACCTAATTAGAGTTGAAATGATGCACTTTTCATCAAAATGCACTTCCTGGCCACAATGAGACAGAAGTTTGGAAATAAATGTATCATAGAACAAAGCGACAAGGAATATTTAAATCCCCCCCCCCCCCCGCCCGACACAGAATATTCCCAGAATATAGCCATTTTCAGGCTCTGTAAGTTTCTAAGACCTTTATTCAGACACATTTTGGTCATAAATAAACTTTCACTTCCAAGTTGTGTTAAATAACACACATAAAACATCTTTCAGTGCTGACATTTGGTCATGGGGTGAAATTATCTAAAAAAAATATTTCCAATTAGCAAAATTACCTTTCCTGTTTGAGATCAATTTGTCACCAGAAATGTTCAAACAATAACTGTTAATTAGCCGCACTGGCTCACTGAAACATCATATAGTTCATGAACTATCATGAAGAAACATACTTAAGTCTTTAATAACATGCGAAAATGTTTATTATTATTTGTAAAAACGCGTGTATTTGTTTATTTACCTTTTACTGGTTTCTGTGCGCTAACAGTGTAACTGCAATTTTGTCCCACTCTCCGGGAACCAAATTCATCCAATCAGATCGCGCGTTACAACTGTTTTTTCTCGAGGTGTTCCGAATGTGCGATGAGAAATATGGCGTCCGCCGAGTCGAAATGACCGTGAAATGAACAATTTCGATAGAATTGAAGACTTCGTTGAATGTCAGTAAGGTATGCCGTTCGATTGACGTTCCTTTTTAATTATTTGATTGAATAATGTAGAGATTTACCGCAGTAAAGGGCCAGATTTGCAAGAACGACGATATCGAGTGTTCCACAATGTTTGGGAAAGGAACGTAGAGCAGGCTTTATACCTTCTATAAACAATAGTATTAGTGGTGGTAGATTTTTTTTTAAGATACCGCCACCTGTGGAATTGACAGGTGCGTTATTTATAGTAACATTACGTTGATAAACAGAGACGACGAAGAAAGACAAAATGGTGTTCGAAAGTAATTGCGTTCGTTGTTGCGTTTTGGTGGCCTGCCTCCTAGCTCTAGGGTTAAATCTTACAGGATTCATAAGCCCAGGATGGCTGGTCTTGAAACGCACTGTTATTGAACAACAAGCTTCGGTTTTCGAGGTAAGGGGGCAGTTGATTGATAATGGCGGTGTAAAGGCTCCGGAAGCGGTCGATGATGAACCTGAACCTTTGAGGGAAAAACGCAGTGAGGAAGAAATTGAAATCGTTGAGGAAGAGATCATTGCTGAAAATGACGTACTTATCGACTGGGTCCGCCAAGTGACTGTAAGTGACAAAATTTAATTACTTTAATTACGTAATATACACCTACAGGATACTGTTTATTTCTTATACGCCTGTGGTATGAGTTCGAATCCTGGACGAGGAAGGTAAACTAAAAGGGTCAACTCGGCCCGCTAACCATTTCGGACCATTCCAACTCGGCCCACTTTTGAAGCGCAATAAAAAGGGAAAATTGTTCACTCCTTCGACATACTAAATACCCAGGATTCGAACTCATTCAAGTTTCAACAGGTTAATAATTAGTACAGGCTGGTAACCCAAGTCAACTGTGCACTACATACATGTATTCAATTAACAGAAAGTAAATGTAGGTAATTTCCAGAAGAAAAACAATGAAAAAGAATGTTTGATAGAGATTAGCGGAGTTGTAACTTGTAGTATGTACCTGATTGGTTTCCATCGTCGCATCCAGTCTGGTGACTTACAATTAACAGGGACCAATAGAAACATATATATATATATATGTCCCAGCAATTACTGTACTCAGTTATAGAAATATGACTTTCCTTGTTATTTTGTCAAAAGCATTATTTCTACCAGCCCTGTATCACAGACATATAAACCATGATTAGAAACTGGCTGATATCAGTGAAACAATGAGAAGAAATAATTAACCAACAATCCTAAGCGCTCATTCGGTAATTATTGTGGATTTCCGACACTTTATCGATCGGCGAAAGTCAGCAATCTCTGTTAATTTCTGTCCGTTGTAGGCTCTGTTGATCAAACATTAATCCGATTAAACGTTGCTCTCAGTCTTAGACCTCAGTAATGAACCATAAAATGCATACAAGCAAAAAACAAGATAATCACAAAATATATAAATAACATTAAGAAATATATAGCTATTGTAAACATGACTATTACGGCGGTTAAAAATGTCATCTTCTCTCGATTTAGAAACAAGATGGCAGACGTCGCAATTTTTTTACGACAATCAGAACACCTCAGTCATTATTATGGATCTTTTTCGTAGAATTGTACGAGGTGTTTCGATCAATCGATCTTGGACGAAAATCTCACCGCTCGAGTCAAAACGAGTCTAAATATATAAACCAGCCTGTTTCGAATCCATGGTTTATATGTCCTTGTCTGTATGTATGATTCCTGGAAAGACTGGTTCACCGCAAGATTGACAGATTAATTTCTAATTTTAATAGAGCTAACAGAACATTGAATTCATCATTGAACATGCTTATTTTAGCATAAACCCTGTAGGTTTCTATGGATTTTAAAGGTTTACATGTTTAGTACAGTTCAGCAGGGATTTCCCTGACACATGTTTTCTGTGTCTCTGATGTAATTTTCAGTCTGAGGACCCACATTTATGAACAGGTGTGCATCCGTGGGAACCCCAAGTGTCTGATAAGCCCATTTTGCCAAAATGGCATTTTTCATTAATATTTAAATGCCCTTGTGGTAATTACTTTCAACCGAAATCGTCTCAGTGCTTGGCAACTGCTTGCACCTTTCAAACGTGATACAAAAATTTACTCTTGGGACCCTAAACTTTATCAGGGACTCCCAAATATGCAAATGAGGGAGTCCGAGAACCACCATTTGAAAAATCCAAGGGAAAAGCCTGGTTTAGTCTTCCTACTCCTGACAAATATTTCGGGACAATAGGATTTCTCGAAGTCCCCACTTCTGTGTTACTGTAACTTCCCAATGCAAGGTCTGTTTTTCAGCTTACTTGGTACAAATGTTAACCACATCAAGACATGTCAGGTGCAAGAGCCAGGTCTTTAGCTCAAGGTTCAAGGTCACACTTTGACCTAAATGTGATTGTTGCTTTTCATATATACATGGTGTATACAAAAATGTCAGCTCTGTAACTTTTGCCTACTTTCAAATAACTTCTCATAAATGCTAACAACATCAAGACTATTTGTTGCATTTTAGAGCCAGGTCCGTAGCTCAAGGGTCAAGGCCATACTCTTATCTTATATGTCATTGTTGCGTTGCATACATGGTGTAGACGCTGCCATGGCCTTTTGCGTACATTAACAGTTGACTGGGGACAAATGTTAACAACATCAAGAGGACATGTCTCGCACAAGAACAAGGTCACTTTATGTCATATATGATTATAGTCGTTCTTAGTTAGAGATTGCTATAGAATAATAGATGGGAAAAAACACAACATGGTAACTTCATTTAGCAATTATTCAGTATTCAATGAATGCTTTCTTTCTTAGTGAATAGAGAGACACCAGTTGGCACCAAACGGTGACTTAACCTTAAATCAGTTACCAAGATTGGTATCATGTCTGTTAGAGGACTTTATATCGCTTCATCCACTTGTTTAATTTTACATCGTTGTGTAACAAGTTCTCACAACTTATTCATACTTATCTTTGTGACACTGGTTCCTGGGTTACTGTCCTGTTCTTGCGCCAAATTCAGGGATTGTGAAGATCAAGTTCAAACTCTGCTTAATTAGTGGGCCTTGAAGTTGAACTAGTGACCTTTTGATCAGGAGATTGGGACTCTACCCCTCAACCCCTTAGCGCATGTTATATAGCGCAAACAGTTCTAACTTCTTTGTGTGTACGTTGCATGTAATCATATGCATTGTCACCTTATGCATTGTCACCTTTCAAAGCTGATACTGTTGTATAAATATTTAATGCATCGAAATTTGATACTATGCTAGGCAAGCCGGTGTTTTTTCAAATAGAGAGAATATAGATACATGTAAACACAAATCTTCCGGCTTGTATTGCTTAACCACCGCTGTATATGGATATTTACGGGGATACCCCTTGGCAAATACATTTAAGATACTTTTCATATGTTAAACATTTGCAACGATTGACTGGTGATACAGGCATTATAAAGTAAGACCGTGACTGATCAGATTTGGCAAATGGACAAGCCTGAGGTTATTCATATGAATGATTCAGTTGATGAGCACTTTTGACTACCTTTGTGTACATGTAAATTTACTTATGTGTCATACCATAATAAAATATTCAAATAATGTGTATATCCTGCTCAGGGGTTGTGTTTGGGGAATATGACACATGCTGAGGAAATGGGGGAAACTTGCAGGTCAAAATTGGGAACATAGCAGAAGCTTGAGGCAAACATATACACACTAAAAACCCAGATAGTTTTGAAGTTTAAACACACTACATACAATTTATATAAATTTCAGTTTAGTATTGTTTGTGAATTCATGACAAAAAAACGGAAATGGTTACTTTTTCCCATTAGGAATTCATATACGGCTGAACTACAAGTATATAATTTCCTGAAGAAGCCTTTTGTTATGTTACTTGACATTGTTTAACATTTTTAGCCCAATACTACATGTATTTACTTAAGTCAAGTTTGATTTAATGTAAGTTTTCATGTGACATATAGCTGTGTATTCCCTCTTTAAATAGAAGAGTTTCAAGTTTTGTTCGGTAAACTGGTGCTGCCTTTTTGTGGAATGCTCTGCTTTTAAAGAGTAATAAAGAATCAATTAATGGAAGTTCTAATTAAAACACTGAGAAATGCAAACAGACAATAGTGTGTGTTTCTGATTACCCGTCCTACTCTAATACTTGGCTTCCTACCCGTAAAGTTTTATCACATAGTCAGTCAAACACTATTACAGTCAGGATCTTACCTCTATACATCATATGATATGTAAAAACATTTCTTAAAATGAAAAAATTTAGCTACTTAACCTACTCAAAAGTTTTGGGACACATTATTGGAAACAAAACAATTATTTTGTTATGCCTAAGTTACCTACATTGATTTTCAACAAGTTTAGTCTGGGTGAACTAATGTAGAATATCTATTTCAAGTGTATCGAATTGTCTCTTTATATTATTCATTACCTAGTGTTGCCTTGTATCAGTTAACTAGGTTCACAGTCATGTGCTTAATGTATTAATTTACATACAATATTCATGTTTACTGAGCTTAGGCAATTTTACATAAAATGAAGCTGTTTATCGATGCCCATTACCTTTTCATATATATACTTGATGAAACATTCAAAACCATGAAGCATACAGTCTGGGTATTTATGACTTGAATAATAACCATAATCAATATCTGTGTTTCATATATGAATGGTGTCAAATTTAAATGTTTGGCACAGGTTCAAAAGCACTGGTTTTTGACTTAGCTGTTCTATTTTATTCATTGTATGTTTAAAACAGCAACATAATGTATCGACATTAAATTTAATAATTTCAAATAAATTGGAGCCATTTCTGATTGTTTGAATGGTTGGCATTTTTAAGGGTAGTTGAACTATGGGTGTAATGATCAGGCAAGGGGTTCAGGGTCTGTCTCGTAGGGAATAGAGTGAAACCCCGGCATCCTTTGATGAAACATGGTTTTTGAAAACTAGATTAGACATTTCAAGCTATCTGAAGCAGTTTTAAAGCTATGGAAATGGAAAATGCATCTCCTTAACTGGACTCACGTGCGGTTCTGTGTAAATATATGTATTCGTGCCTCTGAATGTGCGTTTGAGAACAAACTTGAATGATGTTGTATGAAATAAGCCTTTACTTGGCAGTAAAGTCATGTGTATGACTAGAAAATGGGTTACTGTGAACATTAAACTGCAATGTATACACATATAAAACATATCAAATTTCAAAATTATAAAGAATAAGCCATAGGGTATAAGAATGTCTCAAATGTATGTGCTTTGGTGCAATATATGATGTCTGTGCTGGTAAGCAGTTTATTCCCATGTTTCACTGCGTTTAACAATCCCAGATCTGAATGTGACAGGAACTAAGAAACTTTTAACTTTTAGTATGAATGATAAACCCTGGGGCAGACTGAAGCACATGATAGTATCGCGAGGTCTCTCCCCTTGTGTATCCCTGCTATAACCCTTCTATAGTAAGTATATGTATATATAGTACTATACATAGAGAGAAGGGGAGAGAACTTATTATAATCTTTAGTGGGCTAAAGTTAAACACTGGAACGGTAAGTGTAATATGAAATCGTTGTGTCATGAATAAATTATGGTTATGGTTGAATGCATGCATTTGTTTATCAATCTACATCATATTGCAAGGGAGATAATCAAATGGAAAGGCTGGAAATAGTATTATTTATTATGTTCATCCGTAACATCAACAGTTGTTTCTCTCCCTTTATCCTTTTTAAGTTCTATGAATAATTTATGAAGTACAAGCAGTCTAATGCTTTTCACGCCTGACCTCTTTATACACATAGATACTACAGAAAGGATAATGGGAGATAACTCATTATAATCTCCTGTAAAAAAAACAAACAGCAACTTGAGCAAGGAAGCATTCGGAGAGAGGTCTGAGAACTTTCGGTTGGTAAACCATAGGCCCTGGTAGTGGTACTAATTATAATTTGTTATAGATGAGAATGCCCGAAGTATTACCTCGTACACTTATCATTGTGTTAAACATAATTATTCTGTTTACTAGATTGAGATTAAAGAATATGATGTGAAAGTGAGCTATGGTCTGTGGAACGCTAAGTTGTGTGTTCATGATAAAGAAATGAACAAAGGAAAACATGGAGACAGCTCCAGTGATGAAGATGATCACAAGAAAGGCAAGAAAGGTATAGTTTCAACCTGTTTACAGTTCTTATCACTGCCTGGTATTTCTACTGAGGAGGTCTCAGAGTAACTTGTTTGAATATTACTTTATTTTCATGGTCTGCCTGTTAGTAATACCGTATGCTCACTTATGCTGTTTTAATTGGTTATACATTGCCAATGTTACAACAATGCTGGACGAAGCTCATTCAAAATTTTTATCATTTAGTCATTACGTTAATATTTTAGCATATTCAACATAATAAAAGATAATTACTTTTTGTAACACATTTGAACCATGCTTAGTACTTTACTCGTACTACCAAAATAACTTGAACTATAGAAGTAAATGCATTAACATTACAACTTGATTATACATTGCCAATGTAACATAACACTGGATGATGCTCGTCCAATATTTCAACATTCATATAAGTCTGATACATCTTTAATATTATCCCTTCCATGAAAATTTGACAAAAATGTCGATTTTCCTCTACATGTGGAGAAGTTGACGGCTCCTTGTGGAAGGGTAAGTTAGTACTGGTTAGAACTTCAGTCCAGGAAAAACAGGTTAGGTGAACCGGCCGCCGTATATAACTGAAATATCGTTGAGAAACGGCGTTAAACCCGATGAAACAAACAAATATTATCTTACTCTGTATATTTCAACTGAGATTTTCGTTTTGGTCGATTCATGTGCAGTTAGATTGCATGTAGTTGTTAGCCTGTTATATATGTTGGGTTTTATTATTGTCATCATTTCTTTCACACCAGGACATTGTCACTGCAAGAAGATTTCCATCAAGTGTGCATTGTACAACTCCTTCATTTTTGAGGATCCCATTGACTACATCAATCCAGGCGGACCAGCCAAACGTGTTCTCAGTAGTCACAGTATGTACACTAATTGTTGTATTGTTTTTGTTATATCGTTGTCTGGCTTGTTTCTTTATACTTGTTCATTGTTAGAAATTCTGGAAACAGTCAGCGTGAGTTGTTAAAGGTAGTCTTATTTTATATAAAATTATTCTAAAAATATTAATTCTATAAATAGAAATAGTATGTTAATATGTTAATGCCTTCATACAGATCTACACTAAAACACTGCATTATAATTTTGAGAAAATGTTCTTGGAACTACACAACTCGTGTCTGATACATGTATTTCATGTGCTAGCGCTAACTTGGCGCTTAGGTCAGGATAGAAAATACCGATATCAGACACTTGTATTTGTGGTTTTAGGAAACGAGTAAGAAAAGTGTTGTAGAGTACATCTGTATGAAGGAAATTACCATCGATTTTCTCACATTTATAACTAAGCATATTTTGTCAAAAAAATAAGATGATGTACCTTACGTTGTCATAAATTGCTTCACATAGAAAATAGATAAGTCTTAACTTTTTTCATTGTACTTTAACTTGAACTGTTGCTTTCGTAGAATTACTAACATGAGTGGTCATTATATATGTAAATTCATTAATTTATTGAAGAAGTTTTCTGAACACAATACAATGTGCCTTCAGATGTTCAGTGATTTATGAGCAGGAATGCAATATTCTTTATCATAAGTTGCAAGTTCACATGTTTTCAGTTAAAATTAACATTGTCTTCTATATAGCTGTGCTCATCACTGTAAGGCAATTGTGACATCATGTCATTTCTAACTTCACTAGTAAATTATTAGAAAATAATACATGAACGTTTTTACACCAGTGCAAAGTCATGAGATGAAAAGCTTTTGCATGTTTTTTTGTATATCTTCTTTGTCTGTTCTGTTTACTTTTGTTATAATATAAAAATTAAGTCATGTTTTGAGGAACACGAAAAATCGGTCAATGGTGCTACCGGGATTCGTTCGCCCCATGTATCCATAACAAATCCATTGTCTAACTGCCCGTGGATACAACAGATCTGACTTATCACTGGTGTAAGTCAAACATTTTATCTGGTAGGAAGTATACTAGTTATTGCTTGTAGTATCTTGAACATTACAATTTGTTGTGTTATCTTCGATGTGTCCTTCAATATCGATGTTTGATTCCTTTGCCTATATAGTTTGTACGCATTTAACATATTTGTGTGTCAGACTATATATTTTTTCACTTATGTTTCAGATTTTGGATATGCCAGTCTTACAGAACAACGTATTGAGAATTGTCTGTCTCTCGGCTTCCTTGTGATTGGTATTATATCAGCTTTGGGAGCAGCCGCAGCCAGGAAAGTAAATGGATGTAGATGTGCTGCCTATGCTTGTGTGATCTTCATGATGCTATCTGGTACGTGGTTAAATATTGTGTTCAGTCATCGTTGTTATGGCAACTCGTAGCAACAGACTATAGATAACATTTAGTACATGTATGTTGTTTAACATCCTCGGTACCCGGGCTATTCATAACATATATGATACCCTTGGCAAATTGACCGTAACAATCTCGTACTCAAGAGGTGAAATCCAGCCGCTTGATTGGCCACATGAGACACACCTCATACAATACGGAAATTGCAGAGGAGTGACGGATGAAATCGTGGTTCTGAGCGATCCAATAAGATCGCGACTTTCAAATTGCACCTTTTTCAATGGTCGCTGCCATTTTCTGGAATTTGCTTCAGTGCTCATGTGGCCTATCTATTGTTATCGAGAAAAGTTATTAATCTGAACAATGAGTCAAAAATGTTTTTGAATTGTTCTGAATTCCTGTCAGATTGTTCTCACGCCTACTGTCATGTGTTGGTCACATTTTGTTTGTTTCTGATTACAGTAGTATGGTATGATCAATATTTTTCACAGTAATGAAACTATCAATAAAGGGTTACAGATGCTGTATTGATACACAAGAATGAATTCACGTTATTCAATGCTTGGATGGTGTCCATATTCATCATAAATATAATAAAAACTCGTCGTTCATTTATTTCTTGTGAAATTGTTCCAATAACAGAACTTAGCAGTCTATTTTTACGGAATTGAACACAAAATTCATCGTCATTTAATGTTTACGAATTGCAAAATAAAGAATCTAGGATACACATGGAAAGTGAATGTCGATCCATTTCTGATGGCTTTTTTAAAGAGATATTAAAGAATACTGTAAAAAAGTTGTTGTAGTCAGACCTTGTTTATTCGACAATCTTCTATCCAAATACTTGGTATGATTCGAAATAAATATCAGATTCTGATGTATCTTCTTATGCATGTCATATTGAAACCATATATTATTCGAAATAGAATTTCGGACCTGATGAATTGGAATGAGGTCCAACTGTATATAAATATGCCAAGTTATATTGAAGTATTAGCCAAATGTAATGAATTTTCCCTTTATGTATTGCAGCTTTGCTGTCTCTCATACCGGTCACACGTTTAGGACACTACAGCGTATTCAAGCACAAGCAGCCTCTTCCAATCCACGTTGGAATCCCATTCTCTGCCTTCGCTTGTGGTATGAGCGCGATCCTGTGTGTACTCATCACCATAATGGTCAGCTGTGGTCTGGCGAAGAAAGCCCGAAGTGAGAGAGCCGGTAATTGGTACCAGTTCAACAATGAACTTGAGTTGCCAAGCGAGAAGGAAGACAAGAAGCCGCAGTTGGTTTTCTACACCGAGCCTCTCCCAGAGAAGCCGGATTCCATGGATATTTAGATCATCATCATTAAGGGGAGACTACTATGCCTGATTTATTTCGTGAACAGACTTTCTAAATTCCTTTCGGCTTATATTGACATTCTTGTTTCACTTGTTTGATTTTGGAAATTGTTTTAAGTTGATTGTAAAAGTTCGGCTACTTTTGTATGTAACAGTTTAATAAGATTTTCTGTCTGTTTTTGTATATAGTTACCCCCGAATGTAGTTAGGATTGATTAGAAGTTTATGTACATGTAATTCATACTCAAATCACTGTATAATCAGGTAACATGTTTGTTGTAAGCGGATTAAGTTTCACTGAAATATTTCAGCCCTATTGTGATTTTAATTAGCTAATGTTTTTAGTTAAACGGTTGTTGATAAATAAGAATCTTACTGAAATTCTTGTATACAGAATCTCACTTTTGCAATTACATGTTGTTAATAATTTTGCAATTACATGTTGTTTTTTTAACAAAAAATTAGTTTTATTTCAAACAATAATTTTTTTTTATACAGTTTTGCACAGCATCACATTTTCCAGGCAATTATCTCTCAGTTAGTGACCATGGGTGTACATTCCTAATACAGTCACCTCTTGTTATAACGACCCCATTTGTTCCCTGAATTTATGTTGTTGTATTCAATATGATGTTATATTGAAATTGATCGATGAAGCAGTGTGCAGATTAGTTCCTGGCAGATTTGTGTGTTAAATGAAAAATCTGTTGTAACGAATGTTGGTGTAACAAGAGTTGACTGTATTGTTAACATTATATTTGTTATTGTGATTTTTATGTAGTTGTGCAATTGTTATATTATTTATGTTATCTGAAGTTTATAATTATCAATATTCTCTTACTGTTGCTTCAAAAACACCTTCTCTGCTGTACATATGGCTTGGTAAACAGTCCGATGTTAAGAACTTAAAATCATTCACCTTAAGTTAGCAATATTCTCAATCTATTTCTATCCAATAAGATCATGTATACTTTAGTTTTTTGGTAAACATTGACACTAATTATGTTGTAAACTGATTACTATATGATTTAATACCATAATTTTACTATTCCATACAAGTATTTTAATCACAAAATGAGATTTGAGCTTCGAGATCAGTCTCAAGTTTTGTATTCTTGGACACCGAGCAGCTTAAACACAGTGAGAGAATAAAGGATGCAATGAATTATATATAACTGGAAGGACACGTAGTTTATTGTGCAAAATTCTTTTTTCAGATCTTTTACTATAATAACTTACCACCATTCTACATCTTGGAACTTTAATAATTTTACTTCCTTGTAAAATATTGATATAGGTTTGAAAGAAAAAAGTTTGTAAATAATATGTCAAGTTTTGATGGAAATAACATTGGTTAGATAAATATCAAATTGCCAGAAAACGTTTACTTGTTTTTTTTCGTTTTTTTTAAAACTTAATATTACGATTCTCTCTTTTTATGCACTTTGTTAAATCTATGTTTTGTAATAAAAATCACTTTTAAAATACTGGAGTTGTTCATATATTACCTACTTCTTGATTGACCCAAATACTCTCCAATCTTCACCACAAGAAAATGTGGCTTACAGGTACTGTCACGTAATTATTAAGTTGATCTACCTATGTAGCAATTCTGTTTTAAGAATATAGCTTCCTGATGTCACTCAAAACATGACAGCATCATCCTTAAAATACCGTAAATCCTCAATAATAAGACCACCCTTCGGACCCAATGAAACTGGTCTTTTTATTGAGGAGGTCTTGATGATGAGGATGAATAAAAAAAGTTTACAACAGTGAAAATGGACTAGCAAATTATGTTCTTAATTTTGAGGTGGTCTTTTTATTGAGGATGTCTTATTATTGAGGTTGAATAAATTGAAATGGACTAGCAAATTGTGTTCTTAATTTTGAGGTGGTCTTGATTGTACCACGATATATTGCAATATATTAGCAACATATTATATGTACCACAATGTAATTGCTTTATTAGACTAAGCAATTTTTTCTGACCTAAACATTTTTACACAAAACTCTAAATGTGCTGCATGAAATAAACAATTTTATATGAATCAGCAACACAAAACAGTTATCATTTCATCTCTGATAATTTCACTGGATAATCTTCAAATGTTGAACAGACAAAGCACATCAGTAGATAGATATATGGACCACTGAAACCAACCTTATACTTCAGTTATCTTCAGAAATAACTAATTCAATAAAGTGATAACATTCATTAATTTTTTTCCTCATAATACATGACTGAAATGAGAGATTTGTCACATTATGTACATATATATGGCAGTATAGGACCGAACCCAATGATCGGAATACCAGGAAATATTATTATGCCATTCTTATATATCACTCTTATCATATTCGAAGAACGTTAAAAAATGCTTTCTAATATGATTCGTTTACACAATCATACCGAACTTTCAGAACCATCACCAAACAGGGAGGAAGGCCAACGCAAAAATCTATACAACATTGTACCCGACCGAGTTGTTCATCGTGTTTATAATCAATAACGGGTGGTCATATGACAAGTTCAAACAATCATTTTAAACTTTAAGTATATAAGGATCTTAAAATATATCAGGAAGGAATACGTATGCTGGCATATTTCTGCCACCAGTTAACTTCTTAATAAACTAGATAAGTATGTGGTTATCACGTTAAAGAAACTAGATAACTACTTAATTAACTAGATAATTATGTGGTTAACTAGATTAGTATCTAGTATCACATAATAATGCATTAACCAGATACTTAACTCGTTCACCACTTGATTAACTAGATAATTATGTAGTTAACTAGAATTTTATCGCGTTAACTACTTAACACTTCTCTAAAATAGATTGGTGGGTAAGTTGTGGTCACTATTATACTATCAGACAATTTTTCGTGTTAAGATATTTATCTGGTATGAAAATTTATCACGATACTTATCTAGTAAATCACGTAATTATCTTGTTAATCAAGTAGTTAACTGGTGGCAGAAATATGCCACCATAAATACGTAATCACAATACCAACATATACAATTGAAAATATATACAGCAGCTTGGAGGTTAAATTAATGTAAAATGACGGAAAACACGAGTAGCTCTATCATGGTTAAGACAATAAATAAACACAACAGTAATTACTATCGTAAGAACTGAGAAATGATAAGTGGTGGCAAGATTGTATTGAATTTCTCAAATGTTCAAGAATGTTTTCCACAACAATATGGACATTCAAGCAAACACAATTGAAAACAAAATTCAGTGCACATAGAATGTCATAAATGGTGAGTTTTAACAGTTTCTTAAAACACTCAATGATGGATGAGGGAGAGTATTCCATAACCTCGGAGCAGCTTGGTCAAAGCTCCTGTTTCTATATAGAACGGTAACTATTCTATTCCTTGTCGTCACTAGTGTTACAAGAGCATAGGTCCCTAACTGGTCGATACACCTTGAACATTTCTTTTATATATGGTGGGGATTGATCACGAAAAATATATTCCGAAATATAAGGCATACTGCCCAAGATTTCACAATGCAAATGCATATACAAAAAAGACGAAATATTATACATTGGTCAATGGCAATAATATCATTTTGACATGCAAAATAACATAATACAATTTATAACTCATAATAAAGTACACATTATATTTTCATTGAAACAATGTGAAAAATAATCGAATAGTCAGGAGAAAATACAATGCAAATGTATGACTTATTTATAATACAACTTATTACTTAGGTTAAAAGCTTTATGAATAAAAAATGTAACACCTTATATGTATGAATAAGAATTTACACTGATTCCTGTTAGACACAGGTGTTCAATGAAGTTCTTATATGGGTGTGGCGTGAAGTTCTTGTGATAGTACGTGCAGCAGTATGAATTAACAAGAGTTTGTATGGCATCAATTGTAAGAAATGGATAATGTATAGTAACAATGTAGTAACATGTGATTCTGTAATAAAAATCTTCACAATACTGCCTGGCGTTCAGTTACGGCGAACGGAAGCCCGCTCACAGATCGCGGCCGAACAAGTGTATTGAGCACCTCGTTTTTATTCTGGTTCCCTGACTCAAAGACAGTAAAGGCAGGGAAGCAACCATGCGTTCATTTTACAATTTGTTCCCCCATGTGCAGTCAATGTGGTACACTGGGCCAGGGATACAAAACAAGACGTGTGCGACTGTTAGCCGTAACTGAACGCAGTGTTCGCCTCACAAATTCGCGTGCTACCTCCGAGTTGCGATAGCGAAAAGTCGAGAACATTTTTTGTTTTCACACCGGTCAATAGCAAAACTCGCGCGCTGTTTCGTAACGTTTGCGACTGTTCGCCTTAACTGAACGCAAGGCTGGTCACTGGAAATTGTCACGAGTTCTCTCCCTTTATCCCTTCCGTACCTCTCTCCCTCTTGTCCCTTCCATAGTCAATGTATATAGGGATAAAGGGAGAGACTTCAAGACAATGTTGTGAAACTAATTACACATACTTATGCACCAGTCAATTGTAACCACGGCCCCCCCAGGTCCGGAGGGATACCGGGGATAGCGTGGGAAATGGGCCGTGTTTTTACCTTCCAGGTGGCCCCGCAGTGCCGAGTGAATGCGGTGGTTTTGTTTTCGCGCCGAATATGTACATTATAATAGGCCTTAACTAGGATGTCCCCGGGGTGCGGGGGCATTTGGCGGGGATTTTACCAGCAGTTTGTCCCCGCAGGGCGGGGATTTTACCTGGGATTGGCTGGACCGAAAGTCAAAGTCCCCGCTATTCCTCGGACCTTGGGGGGCCGTGGTTACAATTGACTGGTGCATAATAAAACATGAATACTCCTATACGTATACCACGATAAGTTGAGAGTGACGTCATGCAATGTTTACATGGTTTGACCACCTTTATTGATCAAAATAGGTAAAACAAATAACAAGCAAAACTATTTATTGTGATATTGATTTCTTAAAACTAACAGCCGAGATAGCTCAGATAGTAGCGAGGCCGCGTCTTACAAAGCTAATTAAGCTTTTTAGTTTTGGGTCCGAGTTCGAGACCATCGGGACGTAGTTTTTTTTTATTACAATATTATATATTTCGTTGGTCATCTACAGTTGTACTTACACGACTTATACTAACAAATATTCGCTCGAATATTATTAATTAAAAACATTGTATAACACGTGTATTTATAAGCTATTCACTAATAACGATATGGTTTCTGATTTTTAAAGTGCTCGATATCATCGTGCAGTAGATTTACATGTACCTTTATCGCTACACACTCACAGTATATGGAACATAGTTGATATGGCTACTTCGAAAAACGTAAGGGGATCAAATGAACATTTTAGCGACGACGCTTTAGTCATCATTAAACACGTTTGATTTAACGACAAAGCAATTAGACGATAACAAAAAGACAAAAATAAACAGACAGAAACGACAAAGAACAAGTAATTGACAAGCACTGAGTAAGGGATAAAAATTCACATTGTCCATAAAAAATGGGAGGCAGGAATGTGTCTCGAACTCACACCGTATCTATTGGTCGAAGTTACTAGTCAGAAGCTCTACCAATTGAGCTATCGCTACTGTCTACTTTGAGCGATATTTCATCAAAATTTAATACTAATCCTGAAGAAAATAGGCATGATAATGACCGTAAGCTGCTTTACATGTATTGGAAAGTGGGTATGGTCATGTTTACTGTCGACTTATCTTAACTTAGTTAAATACAATCAGCTTTTTCAAATATAAGTAATGTTTTTATGTGTTTTTACCTCACCTGAGCACGAAGTGCTCAAGGTGAATTATTGGGATCGCCCTGTGTCCGTATTCAACAATTTAGATTACCTGATCTGCATGAAACTTGGTCAGAATGTTTGTAAAAGGTAGGCCAAATTCGAAACTGGGTCACCTTTGGTCAAAAACTAGGTCACTAGGTCAAATTATATTAAAACCTTGTTAACACTCTAAATGGTCACATTTTTTATTTGATTTATATGAGACATAGTAACAATGTTTGTCTCAATAAAATCTAGACCAACTTCGAAACTTGGTAATTTGTGGTCACAAACTAGGTCAGTAGGTCCAATTACAGTAAAACCTTGTTAACACTCCAGAGGTCATATTTTTGACTTGATTTCTATGAAACTTGGTCAGAATGTATGTCTTAATGAAATCTAGACCAACTTCGAAACTGGGTTATGTCCGCTCAAAAATTAGGTCACTATGTCCAATTATAGTAAAACCTTGTAAACACTCAAGAGGTTACATTTTTTACTTTATGTACATGAGACATGGTAAAAATGTGTGCCTTAATAAAATCTAGGTCAAAATTGAAACTGGGTCATCTGGGGTCAAAAACTAGGTCACTAGATCAAATTATAGTAAAACCTTGTTAACACTCCAGAGGTCACATTTTTTGACTTGTTCTATATAAAACATGGCCAGTATATTTATCTCAATGAAAACTAGACCAAGTTTGAAAGTGAGTCATCTGGGGTCAACAACTAGGTCACTATGTCCAATTACAGTAAAACCTTGTTAACACTCCAGAGGTCATATTTTTGACTTGATTTCTATGAAACTTGGTCAGAATGTATGTCTCAATGAAATCTAGGCCAAGTTCGAAACTGGGTCATGTCCGCTCAAAAATTAGGTCACTATGTCCAATTATAGTAAAACCTTGTAAACACTCCAGAGGTTACATTTTTTACTTTATGTACATGAGACATGGTAAAAATGTGTGCCTTAATAAAATCTAGGTCAAAATTGAAACTGGGTCTTCTGAGGTCAAAAACTAGGTCACAGGATCAAATGATTGAAATTTGATTCTCGGGAGGCTGCATTTTCTACCAGGAACTACATAAAACTTGTACTGGGTCATGTTGGGTCAATAAGTAGGTCACAAGGTCAAATCATTTGAAAATCCTCTCAGACACTCTTGAAGCCAACATGGCAATGTACTCAGGTGAGCAATATAGGGCCACCATGGCCCTCTTGTTTAATTAAATATGTCTATTGAACATATCTTTGATGAGGAATGTTAACATTGATCCAGCCAGTGTCATATCTTATTGGTCTGTCGGTCTTCATTCGCCTTCATAAGATCATATGAAATCCTTTCCTATAAGCGCTCACTCTTTTCATCCAAACTTTACAGGAATGACACTTGTGTTGCCAATTACCAATTAAGGCACTTATCAAAATTAATTCTGTCATTACTATTTGTCATGGCAACCACAATGAAACAATACTTTTTCACTGGTGTAAGAAACTTTAAAATATTTATAGCAAGTGACACATACATGTATTTAGAATACAACCTACATTTTTAGCCAATGAAATGACAGAACGGCTCCCGTTAAGTACTACGCTTATTCATTAAAAATTTCGACTTTTCGCGGGCTTTTTAAGCTCCGCCTACCGCGAATCTGTGTGAGAGTAACCATATCACTACACACATGTTCCAGATTGCGCGTTGAAATTTGCATGCGTGTCGGCCAATCAAAATGTAGGTTACATTCTAAGTCAGTTAGTAGATATTAAGTAAAATCTTATTGGGTAAGAAGAGGGCTCGCTCGCTACGCTCGCTCCGCCCCTTCTTAATCAATAAGATTTTACTTAAAATCTACTAACTATTACGTAAGCACATGTTTACTCAGCCATTTTGACATAACACTTAATATGGAGACTTATCCCCTGAATATTTGAGTTATGAAACCATGAAAAGGTATTGTATCTGGGCATCTTAAACATGTTAAGGTCTGTTAAGTTGACTACATTGACTACACTACACATTTCATTTATATAAAGAATAAAAATGGAAATGATAGATCTACATAATCTAAAATATGCCGTCCAGGAATTTGGTTAAATCTTGAAGATCTTGGTGTCCAAGGCTTCTATGTTCTTTAAATGCTTCTGTTCAACATTGATAGTTACATAGTATCATAACATGTATTTGTTTCAATGAAGGCAAGGTAAAAACAATACATAAATAATCACAGCTTTGGCCCAATCCTAATGAAACTTGCCCAGGATGTTTGGCTCAAGAAAGCTTGGTTAGGTTTGATACTAGGTCATTTGGGGTCAAAAAGTAGGTTAAAATGTCAAATTATCGAAAATCCTTGTGGACACTCTACATCCAACATTTTCATCCCTACCTACATGAAACTTAATCAGGTTGTTTGTCTGAATGAAATGCCAGTCAATTTCAATACTAGGTCACGTGGGATCAAAAACGAGGTCGCACGGCTAAATCACTCTAGATGCCGCATTTTCTACTCAATCTAGATGATATTTCATCTGAATGGGGTCAAAACTATGTCACAGGATCAAATGATGGAAAACCTTTGTGGATTCGCTGGAGACTACATTTTTAACGGAACAACATACAACTTGTCTTAATAAAATGCAAGTTCAGTGTGGTCATGGCTTGTTCCGAATGTTTGGCTCATGAAAAGCTTGGTCATGTTTGATACTGTGTCATGTGGGGTCAAACAGTAGGTCACGAGGTTAAATCATTGATAATCCTCTTGGACTCTCGTGAGGTCAACATTGCAATGTACTCAGGTGAGCGATATAGGACCATCATGTTCCTCTCGTTTATTATAGTGTCACCAATTTAAAGGGCCAGACATTTCATTATTAGACACCTACTTTCTGAGCGCATCATGTATACAGACGTCGTGCAGGAAAGGTCACCCACAAAGTACATGGCCTCCACAACAGTACAAGGAGACATGATAATATATGCACAATATGAACAATTACAAACTTTAAGGCTTTAAAGATTTATTAACAAGTATTCAGCCCACACATCTCTGCAAGGAACAGAAAACGTTTACACAAACAATTATGTACCAGTATACTTAGAGTGACATTACATGTTTTATGTAATTAATGTTTATTTGCGTGAAAAAACTTTTTCATAGTTGGTAAGTCTGATGGCATAATTCTGCCACCTGTTCACTCAGACGTAATTAACTTGAAAATGACGTAGTTATCACGTTAAAAAGCTAGTGGACTACATAATTATCATGATAAACATGTAGTTTAGTAGATACGTATCGTGATAATTTGTTATCCTTATTAAACATTTTTACACGATACATTGTCTGATAGTGCCCTCAACTGCCACCAATTACAGACTTAATCCCGTAGTTATTTCGAATGGAACTATATTTTAGATAACTTTTCAGTGGTTAATGCCTTAATAATCTATATACTACATGTACATTCTTGTTAATAATGTGGATGACTTGTTAAATAACGCGAGTACACATGATTTAATAATCTATAAAAAGCAATCTGCAACATACAATTATAGTAACACTTGGGTTTTCATGGAGCCAAAAATAGTTATTTACACATTATATAACTTATTTCAAGGACAACGTCATTAATGAAATTCCTTGGCGGCTTAAATATGTGGCTGTTTACATGAAATACTAAAAATATAGTGTAATCTGAATCTTGCTTTTTATTACAAATGAAAGAAAACAAACATTACTATTTTATGACTAAACTTTCAAACAAATATTCATTTGAAATAATCAAAACGGTCTTTAATAATGCTTATTTTCTGTGCAAGTTTTCATGAAGTTGGGTGGCTAAAATGAAAAATAAGTGTCGACATAAGATAGTCCTGCCCTCCATATCGATACACCGTGAGTTAAAAATCAACCTTTAACAACTTACAGTAAAACCTCATTTAAAGACCACCTCATTAATAGGACCACCTCAAAATTAAGAACACATTTTTAAAGTCCATTTTCACTGTTTTGCTCTTTAATCAACCTCAATATTAATACCACCTTAACAAAAATATTTTTTAAGGATCCCAAGGGTGGTCTTATTATCGAGGTTTTACTGTATTGCCTAAATTACTCTTGACAAACTATCCATGTCGATTAAAAAAATAAACTTTACACAAAAGAAATCGTGCTAACACTAAGTACGAGTATGACGAGTGTAGTGGTTAGCATAACGGACTGGCAATCCGTAGGGTTCGAATCCTGCTAGCGCCATTGACCGAATTTTCGTGTTCCTCAAAATATGACTTTATTACTATTATTGACACTGGTGTAGTTCGTAACTCATATACTGTTTATCTACCGTTAAAACTTCAATATCTACCTTTTAAACTTCAGTGTGTGTTGTTAACTTAGTAATCACTTTAACAGAAGCTTAACAACAGAAACGAGAAAAGGGAAGCTTTCAAATGCAATGAAATGTTTTCGTTGCCTTCTGTGCAAGCCGTTGTATCACGATTACGTGACATAGAGACTGACAATACCACAGGATCCCGTATTGATTATTATAGAAATGAACAGGGATACCTTGTTTCAGGTAATAACTAATGTGTTCAAAGAAATGCTTTAATCTTACTACATGTATTTATAGCGAATGAGTTAATAAGTAAGATTATTGTGTTTGACACTTAAATCTTAGACAACTGGATGGGATTGGTTATCCCGCCTTCAAATTGGTATCCTGTGTTATTTAAACATAGATTAGTGTTTAAAATCGCCGTTCGACAACCTTACCTTAGTAATGTGTACTTTTTTGTATAATAAACTATTATCGATGGATATTTAATAATATCGTATCCACTGCGAGGTGAATTATATGGTGGCATATTTCTGCCACCAGTTAGCAACTTATGGGCACTATTAGACAATGTTTCGTGTTAAGATATTTATCTGGTATGAAATTTTATCACGATACTTATCTAGTTAACCACATAATGTTCTAGTTAATGAAGTAGTTATCTAGTTTCTTTAACGTGAAAACCACATAATTATCTAGTTAATAGAGTAGTTAACTGGAGGCAGAAATATGCCACCATATAATTTATATAAAATGGTAAACTATTTTCTGGCTGGTCTCTTTGTTTGCAATACCCGACGTTCTCCGCGTAAAATGTTTTCTTTTATAAGGGTAATGTGGAAATGAATGAAAGTCTTCACTTGCAGACCTTAACGGATATTTACGTGACATTTATGTATCTAATTCATAGATTGAAGCCTATTTTTCTTAATTCTGAACTATTGTTTAAATTCCACAAACCAAGACGATATGTACTCTGTGGCCTTTGTACAAAAAAGGTACGTCCACTTCTCAGAGGATGTTGGAAGAGATATATGTGTCATTCTCTGAGACTGTTGGCCCAAATGACATATCTGGGCGAAATTAAGTTATTAACATTTCTGAATGCAGAAATATTTGTAGGTCACTAGAAAACCAATATTATTGCAAAAAATACATTTTTTAAAGGAATTACAGTATTTTTAATATGGTCATCACGACTAGATCTACAAACAAATCTGAGTTACACAAATTTAATACAGCATATATATGCTTATTTTGCAGTGTAGCATTAGATGTTACATAGCAACACGACACAGTAAGAAAACAAACGATATTTCTTTATTATTTCAAATTTATAAAACAGAACAGAACATGAAGTTTATTATTAACTTAACAATTACAGCTCATCGCCAATAACAAATATAAACACAAATACATCCTCGTGTGATGTGGAGAAATAACATATATATATTACTGAATAACGTTAATTACATAGTAATATTGCTGTTCTTATAATTCTAATACAACGTACACATATCTAATAAAAATTCATAAATAAAGATGAATATTACCAGTGATTGTATAAACAAAAGAAAACAAAATAAACACGATAACAACCACTCACTCTTAGATAACGTGTCTATTGCCTAAAGAAGTATTTTACACAACATACAATAGAAGCAAAAACTAATTTACTGACATGAGTTTGTTTCAAATTTTGTGAGCATTAATGTGTATCAGGCACGGATCTTTTGTAGTACTAAAGAAGGTGTCAAGTTATCTAAACATCTCTGTATATCGTAGTAATTACAGTGATATCCGGCTCTCTCATACTATCAGAACTTATGCCAACACTTTCAGCTCTATCATTAGAGGGATCTCGCAACAGTTCCTTATCGCTTCCATCAGATTTAGAATCTGCGAAATGTTCACTGTCCGTGGAACTGTTTGTTTCTTGTGTGGAATACCCATGCTGTTCATCTTTTCTATGTAATTCACCTGCGTTGTTATTCACCCGACAATATTCACTTTTTGACATTAACCAACATCCCCATCTTCTCAACAAGCTACAAATTCGTTGTCTATAACATATTGCTATGAATAATGCAAAAATCCCTATTAAAGTGCCTACGATAATTGTTGGTGTTGATATATGAGATGAAGTAGTCGTTGTTTCCGGTGAGCTTGTACTAAAAGTAAAGTCTGAAAAAATTACAAAGTAACAATGAATTTAAGGGATATCTTGTTGAAGTAATTATTATCAGCACACTGTTATGTCTAAACTGTTTAGTTGGAAATTATTTATATTATATCGGTTGTGACACATGTTCTCAAACCTTCTACTAATTACTGTTTGTTATGTCACTAACCAGTCCTCATGCAAATTTCAAGGATAGTTAAGTGATCAAACCCTGCCCAGTACGGGGCTTGAACTCACTACTTTCGGATTAGCAGTCAGGCGGTCTACCTCTCGACCTACATAGACCACTACGCCTGTCTCGACCACCACTACGCCTGTCTCGACCACCACTACACCTGTCTTGATCATTAAACCTCTCTTTATCACTACGCCTCTCTTAAGTCTAAACTGTGTTGTCCAGAAATTGTGTTCGACGAGAAGCAGCTATTTTGCGAGTGTACAAAAGTATCACTTGAAATATATCTAGCGAACAGTGAGGCATAGTGGTCGGGGTGGGGTAGCGTCCGACTCCTGCCCGAATGTTGTGAGTTCGATCCCGCGTTGTGCGGAGTTTGGTCACGGACATCACAATCCCTGTACTAGAAACCAGTTATTGCGAGTGTTAAATAAGTTGTAAATTTGGTTTACAATGTAAAATGAATATATTTAAAGTAAACCATATGAATGAATTATAAAACAACACAATGATAATTACTGCTTAGTGAGTGATCATTGCACGTCGTTTCCATGGAAACATATCATACCGGTTACGGAAAAAGTACATGTTCACATTTCAAACTAACAACGTGACCAGCATTAGCAGAATTTCAGTTCAACACAAGAGTTAAAGCAGACGTCCACACATCGTTAACATCTCTCGCACTTTATTTGCGGCTTATTGATGCACACACTTTTAAACTTCAGTAATAAAACCGTATTTGCATAGTGTGAAAATGGACTTGAACATTGTGTTCTTAATAATGAGGTGGTCCTATTATTGGGATGGTCATTTAGCGAGGTTTAACTGTACATCATTACATCAATGTCAGTCCTATTATTAAACGTTAAAAGCGAATAAATACCTCGACATTGTCTTTCACAGGAATAGGGGTATCCGTTCACAGGATCACAGAGTTCTGGACAGGCAGAAAACCCGTCCTTTCCTATGGGAGACATGTCTGTAGAATAATAGAATAATTATACACTCACTCACATAATCTTATTGGTCATTCTACTTTCTGTTGTTTATCAATTTTGACAGAAACTTTTGGGCAGATTTTTTGTTCAATCGCTTGTGAAGTTTGGGTTGCGAAATACTGAAATATGGTTACGAATGAAAACTACTAGTATACACCGTTAATCAATCGTATTGCAAGTGTTTTTATTTAGTGAATTACATAATAACTATGTTCAAAATTAGCGAGTCAATTGTATACATCTATTAAATATATATTTAATTTTGTTAGCAAAACTTTGCTTGGGTTACGAAAATTAAAAAAAACACGCTATTATAAATTCCTTTATACATGTATTGTCATACAAACGAAAATTATTGTAAAATCTGAGAACATCCTACCTGAAATTTTAAATTAAAAAAAAGTGAATATATTGACGTTTTAGTGCACCTAAAGCAACACTAACAACAGTTTTGTTCCAAAGTTTCAATATAATTCAATAAAACTTGTCTATAAATTGTATTGACCTACCTCAGGTCCTGCTGTTATAAAGGAATGTAATTCGTCTGAAAATCGAAACTACCGGATGCTCAATCTCATTAAAATCAGCTCTAGTCGCACGCTTCTATACTATACGCTAACTGGCGGAAAGTAATGGCGCTAGAGTTAGAGGCTGATTTCTATTTAAGTGTTCATAGACAAAAATAGCCCAGGAAAAACCCATCAAGTTGTAAAAATAGTTTCAAGGTATTCAACCCATAATGAACGTGCAATGGGCCAGGTACTGTAAGGTGTGTTTTTGGCTCCAAGCCAGATTTCGATATGAATGGAATCAATGAATGATACAAACCCTCTGCACAGTCAATTAATTGGGCTCATCTTTTGTATCCTAGGTATGCGCAACCCCCATATTGTATCAGAGTAGTTGTCTGTACAGCTATGCTTAACGGCGCGCAGTCAACTGATGCAATGTGGTACTGGAGGTATGGGTCTCTTTCCTGATTGAGGGGCCTTGACTCATCTTGTGTCAGCATGCTTCGTGTGCCTTTCAGCGTATGAATAGTGTCTCTATGCTGATGTTACAAGAATGTATCCATCTACCATTTCAGAAACTACAACAAGATGTTTGATTCCAAATTGATCTTGGTGCCATTTCTGTGTATGCGGACACCAGAACGATCACGTCACATAGAGACTGACAATACCACAGGATCCCGTATTGATTATTATAGAAATTAACAGGGATACCTTGTTTCAGGTAATAACTAATGTGTTCAAAGAAATGCTTTAATCTTACTACATGTATTTATAGTTATATTATATTATAATTATCTAGTTAATAAAGTAGTTAACTGGAGGCAGAAATATGCCACCATATAATTTACTGCGAAAATTAGACCTGCGCGAATTCAAATGATACTACAGTATATGAAATGGTAAACTATTTTCTGGCTGGTCTCTTTGTTTGCAATACCCGACGTTCTCCGCGTAAAATGTTTTCTTTTATAAGGGTAATGTGGAAATGAATGAAAGTCTTCACTTGCAGACCTTAACGGATATTTACGTGACATTTATGTATCTAATTCATACAAATCTGAGTTACACAAATTTAATACAGCATATATATGCTTATTTTGCAGTGTAGTATTAGATGTTACATAGCAACACGACACAGTAAGAAAACAAACGATATTTCTTTATTATTTCAAATTTATAAAACAGAACAGAACATGAAGTTTATTATTAACTTAACAATTACAGCTCATCGCCAATAACAAATATAAACACAAATACATCCTCGTGTGATGTGGAGAAATAACATATATATATTACTGAATAACGTTAATTACATAGTAATATTGTTGTTCTTATAATTCTAATACAACGTACACATATCTAATAAAAATTCAAAAATAAAGATGAATATTACCAGTGATTGTATAAACAAAAGAAAACAAAATAAACACGATAACAACCACTCACTCTTAGATAACGTGTCTATTTCCTAAAGAAGTATTTTACACAACATACAATAGAAGCAAAAACTAGTTTACTGACATAAGTTTGTTTCAAATTTTGTGAGCATTAATGTGTATCAGGCACGGATCTTTCGTAGTACTAAAGAAGGTGTCAAGTTATCTAAACATCTCTGTATATCGTAGTAATTACAGTGATATCCGGCTCTCTCATACTATCAGAACTTATGCCAACACTTTCAGCTCTATCATTAGAGGGATCTCGCAACAGTTCCTTATCGCTTCCTTCAGATTTAGAATCTGCGAAATGTTCACTGTCCGTGGAACTGTTTGTTTCTTGTGTGGAATACTCATGCTGTTCATCTTTTCTATGTAATTCACCTGCGTTGTTATTCACCCGACAATATTCACTTTTTGACATTAACCAACATCCCCATCTTCTCAACAAGCTACAAATTCGTTGTCTATAACATATTGCTATGAATAATGCAAAAATAATAATTACTGCTTAGTGAGTGATCATTGCACGTCGTTTCCATGGAAACATATCATACCGGTTACGGAAAAAGTACATGTTCACATTTCAAACTAACAACGTGACCAGCATTAGCAGAATTTCAGTTCAACACAAGAGTTAAAGCAGACGTCCACACATCGTTAACATCTCTCGCACTTTATTTGCGGCTAATTGATGCACACACTTTTAAACTTCAGTAATAAAACCGTATTTGCATAGTGTGAAAATGGACTTGAACATTGTGTTCTTAATAATGAGGTGGTCCTATTATTGGGATGGTCATTAAGCGAGGTTTAACTGTATATCATTACATCAATGATGTTGAAATATCAGTCCTATTATTAAACGTTAAAAGCGAATAAATACCTCGACATTGTCTTTCACAGGAATAGGGGTATCCGTTCACAGGATCACAGAGTTCTGGACAGGCAGAAAAACCGTCCTTTCCTATGGGAGACATGTCTGTAGAATAATAGAATAATTATACACTCACTCACATAATCTTATTGGTCATTCTACTTTCTGTTGTTTATCAATTTTGACAGAAACTTTTGGGCAGAAGTTTTGTTCAATCGCTTGTGAAGTTTGGGTTGCGAAATACTGAAATATGGTTACGAATGGAAACTACTAGTATACACCGTTTATTAATCGTATTGCAAGTGTTTTTAATTAGTGAATTACATAATAACTATGTTCAAAATTAGCGAGTCAATTGTATACATTTATTAAATATATATTTAATTTTGTTAGCAAAACTTTGCTTGGGTTACGAAAATTAAAAAAAACACGCTATTATAAATTCCTTTATACATGTATTGTCGTACAAACGAAAATTATTGTAAAATCTGAGAACATCCTACCTGAAATTTTAAATTAAAAAAAGTGAATATATTGACGTTTTAGTGCACCTAAGCAACAATAACAACAGTTTTGTTCCAAAGTTTCAATATAATTCAATAAAACTTGTCTATAAATTGTATTGACCTACTCAGGTCCTGCTGTTATAAAGGAATGTAATTCGTCTGAAAATCGAAACTACCGGATGCTCAATCTCATTAAAATCAGCTCTAGTCGCACGCTTCTATACTATACGCTAACTGGCGGAAAGTAATGGCGCTAAAGTTAGAGGCAGATTTCTATTTAAGTGTTCATAGACAAAATAGATCAGGAAAAACCCATCAAGTTGTAAAAATAGTTTCAAGGTATTCAACCCATAATGAACGTGCAATGGACCAGGCACTGTAAGGTGTGTTTTTGGCCCCAAGCCAGATTTCGATATGAATGGAATCAATGAATGATACAAACCCTCTGCACAAGTTTTGATAAGTTTTATTTTAAAAAATCTCATTTTTGTTACCATGGCAACCATTTATTATTTGTCAAGAAAATATAAAAAAATGCATATTTACACAGAAATGTTCACTTGAAAGATCCAAAAGTTGTTTGACAATATACATTTTATATGATTTACCTGGGATTGGCTGGACCGAAAGTCAAAGTCCCCGCTATTCCTCGGACCTGGGGGGGGGGGGCGTGGTTACAATTGACTGGTGCATTACAGTTGTACACTGTCATGTACGGTAGTCAGTTGACATCACCAGTGTTTCCATATGTTATCCACAAAACTAAACCTGTTTTTCTGACAACTTCCTTATAACAATCAGAGGTTTTGGACAAGTCTGATTTTCGTTTAATTTGTCATGTACACATGCCATAGAGTTGACACCTACCACATCAAGGCTGGCATTTGAATGCTCAACCGACTGAGCTAACCGGGATGTCACGACATGAAGCGTACCATAACATAGTGCAATACACTCGCAACATGTACCTCAATATATTGCTGCAATAACCTATCATATAACTGCAAATTTGTTCTTACTTGAACTCATGTTCAACTGCAAATTCTTCAAATGTATTATAAAATAAACACACACAAGCTAAAACAAAACATTTTTCAAAGTCATTGCAGATTTTTACCAGTAATACTAAGAGGTTTTCATGGCCAGAACATATAAGCTAAGACTTAAATATTATCATTCTCATATCAGAGAGAGCCTAATATGAAGTTCTTATTACTAAATTGTATCGTATTGTAAAGCTATTATTTTATTTGGCTATTTGCGGTCTTAATTGATGGCGCTCATTTTATAGGTTACAGACTTTATTCCTGAAAGGTTATAGGTTGGCTTAGGCGGCCCTTGCCTTTATTGACACATGTCAATGAATATATAGTTTACCATGGCGTTACCCGGTAACATGCCTGATTGAATTTCGGCAACCCCGGGTAAAAGCCGCCGTTAGGACTGTTATGAAATACGAGTATCATATACGTGACGATGTGTTGTGTGAATAACTCGCCTTGGACATGGGAACGTAATAGTTTTAATATACCGGAAACATCGAAACATTTATGTTTAACGGCGAACGTCGTGTGTGCCAACAAACGATTCCAAAATGTTGTTAAGAGCAATATGGAATAACCACACTACGTTCTTATCTATTTTATACAAAACGATTCTGTGTTCGGTAATGAAAACGCCGTGGCTGAGAAGTCTCCATGGCATTTAAGCGATATGTTCCCAATAGCTATCACTTCAGTCTTGTCCGACAAACGATTAGAACCATTGATCATACTCGTGCTAGTATGTCGACTAACTCTTATGCTATACTTCTAGCTCTGGTGAGGCTCGGATACGCAATGATAAGGGGGTTGGAGACAAGTGGTTCGATGCCAGCTGACTGGATTCGGTTAAGGAAAGTCTTCATTCATGATTCTATTGAACTATATATCAACGTGGAGTTCGAATGTCGATCCCTTCGAAATTTTATTTTGGGCAACTGGCGGAAGAAATCAATCTGACGAAACGGGGATTACGCTTGCAGACTTGTTCTGCTCTTTTCTGAACATAATGTGATGTTCGTTCATTCATTCAATGTCATCAAAACACGCATTGCATTGATTATTAAATAGCCATTGGCGATCACGTGACTGTGATCACGTATGTCTATCCGAGCGAATGGTCAGGGCGGAGAACAAAGACGATTTCAATAAAAGTACAAAAGTAAGTAGTGAACGATCAACTTGTCTCAATGCAATTAGAATTATACATAATTGAGTACGGCTTACAACAGATCGCGCATATCCCAAAATCTAGTACATGAATGTATTCGTCGTATCAACTACAGCACGAGTAAGCAGTACCTTGGACGGCTGTGTGCTCTACCGTGTATTTACCATTACATTGTGTTGAAAAAGAGTTCACTCAGTCGTGAACACCATAATATCCCGTGCATCGCGATCATGAATTGTCATTCTTACATGCTCTGTCAGGAAGGAAGGATTTTAAATTTTGACACAACGAACAAGACAACTAGAAAGGTGATATACATTTTTCCTTATACATGGCAGTTATTACCGATTACTAAACATTGTAGCTACGTTTGAACATTACATTGTTTGATAAAGAGCAGTATCTAACTACCGCTATTTTCTTTATGATGCCAGGTTGCCGACTAGTATCATATAATCTATTTTTCTGCGCTGGTTTAGCCTTTAATTCTCCAAATGTCACAATGATGTATAATTATCACGTTCTGAAACAATCAAAACATGAACTTATGTATTCGGATTAAAGGTGAGCCAGAATGCCGTAGTATCGATGATTTGATCAAGACATAAATTTTGTGAAAACAGTGTCTTTAATGTTAAGGAATTTTATCGGAAGAGGATTGCTGTATGTGTCCGTAGGTTGACCAAGTTTGACAAAATCACAACCCTTATACAGGAAGTAACGACGCGTTTGTAGCGGCACAAATTTACTTTTAGCAATAAGGCGCCATGAATGGAGTTTGCCATTAACATATTAACATAAGGGAATTTTTGATAAAATATAAATAAATAATTTTTTGGTAAAATTTGAATAAAGGACATTTTGGTAAAATATAAGTAAAGCACTTTTTGGTAAAATTATATTAAGACTTTTTTGTTGAAATTTGAATAAAGGACTCTTTGGTAAAATATGAATGAATGACGACATGGTAAAAGTTAAATAAATCTTAGTCAATTGTATTGAATCAATCTACGACATATATATGACCATAACTTATCTATTGAACAGCTATTCATATTTCAGGCGACACAATGACAGCTATAGCTGCGGTACTACATCCCAGTCTGAACACGAGGAACCAGGATGTAAACCAACATAAAGGTGACAAAGCAGTAAGAAAAGTCAGTGATCTGGTGAATACAAAAAGCTTTGCTGACTTCAAATTCAAAGCATACGATGGTACTAAACAGGTAAAACTTTCGAAGTGATTAGTTATATGCTTTTATAACCTCCAATGTAGGAGAGCACATAAAACAAAAATGCATTAAAGTATAAAGCATGTACACATGTAACATAAAAAATGTTCAAAAAGGACACATAAACATACAGACACACAGTAAACATCGTACATACATATAAACAACATTCATGAATAAATGACATCATAATGGACAAATCTAGTAGGCCTACACAGTTAAGAGGAATTAAGAGATACATTGTCTTCCCATATTGTTTAATAGTCGGTCGCAAAATTTATGTTAAGTTATGATGAGTATTCGTATAACAGTACAACGATCATTATTATTTTCGGCATTTTGGTATAGTGATATGGACTCATCAATTATTTCACTTATCTTTTACACCCAATCTATTGCCGTGTTCAGCGAAACTGGAAATTTTGTTTACGACAAAACATCATGATTGGTGTTGTATGCGACCAATCGCAGTAAATAGACCAACTTTTATATCTCCAATGAAGCGGTTTATACAAATTTATATGGCATATATGAGCACCGCTGTACGATTTCCAATCACTTCTTCAAGTGACGTCATTTCCAGAAAACGTCACAGGTGACGTCACCATGTACTGACAGTAAGCAATATTTGCCGCGTATGGCAGTATGAAACCGACGTGACCATAGGGAGTACATATCGTTTCCTGCTTGCAAATAGTGACATCACATGTTGCGTTTTCTTCAAATAACGTCACTTACAGAAGAGGTTGTAAATCCCACAGCGCTCATAGATACAACCTTTGAATCCAATACTGGCTTCTGTTATGTTGCAAAACAACTAATAACTTTCCAACATGACTATGTAGCCAAATTATCACAGCAAATACCTGTCTCTATTAGTTTTCAAATTACCGATCATCAGATTGTGAGTCGTGCGCCGTACTGACAGGACAGCTGTCGATGTGACTACTTAGATTGGACGCATTTAACTCAATTGAAGCTCATTTGCCTTTTTTTTTTTTTTTATTTACAGAAACCAGTCGGTCTGTCTGACGGTTCTAATATCCAAGCACATAATCATAATGCAGGTGGTTACGGCAACAAAGTACGTTGTCAATCTGTCAATGGAAAGGTGAAGGAACTGAAGAAAGTGCCTTTAGTCAGAGCTAACAGCAAAGTCTTCTTCAAACCAGCTGGTAAGTGATTGGTTATACATTTTACGGCAAATATATTATTGAGAGTGTAGAGTGATGACGGCATTACCAGCAAACTAATCGAACATTTTTTTCCAATCGGATCACCTCGGCTTTTGTTTTCAAAGTAGACATGGGAAGTAACGTGGGGGGAGTAACTCCAAAATGGTAGCCGAAGTTAATGTGCGTAGTCTTTCTGGAACGTATGACGGAGATCTTTTAAATATTAGGAATACGAGTCAGCAAAAAACTTAGATTTTCCTTTCTCAAATGCCTTATTTTTAACAGTGTTGGAAAACCGTATCACGTACGGAGAATTTACGGGTATTACAATGTTTTGTGTATCATTATTAGATTAGTGGAAATGTGATTTAAGTATATACATGTATGTTGTAAAGTCTAGGCGCGAAAAAACCAGATTGGGAATCAATATTAAGGGACTTCACATATCTAGATTTTTTGCAAATCATAGAAAACGTTTCGTAATCATGTACCAGACATAGCGTTGTTTGTGTAGTTATTTATGATAATAATACTATGTATCCCAAATTTTGTGTTTCAAGATAATTTGCCACGAATTATTTGAGAGAGCCGGTGAAGAGTTTGAAAAACTTACGCGCTTATCGACCAGTTGGCTTTTCTATGGAAAATTACCGAGAATAAACTGAAATATTCATTTTCCATTCATCAGCAGGAAGAAAGCCAGGAGGTGTTGCCGAGAAGAAACAATTTTCTGTGCCAGTACCCCACCATGTTGTGCCAGATGATCATGGTATGTGTGTTCTCCTGCATAATACAGTTATACGTATAAGGCTTTAAAGCGGCCTTACATTTCCCCTCGTATCAGATGGTTATACGGTAGTATCACACCGCCTTAATTGCAATTCCATACAAAACGATTTTCCGTTTGTTTAATATTGACGTGTTTCTAATCATTAGCTGATTTTAGACATCAAAACAAAAGTAGAGATTTTAAGAAATCGAAGACTATGTTCATTACGTATGATTAATATCGTTCACGATAAATATAACTTACCAAATATGCTTGTAGAGATGGAGACATGTAATACTATAGGACTAAGCAACTGTGAAAAAGGCATGTGGCACTTGGTGTCATTTCTTTTCAACTTCACGAAACTCGTTCAGGTATAATGGCCAATGGCTGCTTAGTAGCAAGTCCATGAAACTGGTTTATATTGTGTAAAAATAATGTTCGACATGAAATGACTTTGATGTTTGATATGTACAGTAAAACCTCATTAATAAGACCATGCACAATTGGAACCCTTGAAAACTGGTCTTCTTATTGAGGTGATCTTAATATTGAGGTTGAATAAAGAGCAAAACAGTGAAAATGGACTTGAAAATGGTGTTCTTATTATTAAGGTGGTCTTATTATTGAGGTGATCTTTAAGTGAGGTTTTACTGTACATGTCTTCACTAAACGTTGACTATATTTCTAGAGTTGTCTCCCATGGACGTTGATTCACCGATGGTACGGATCCGGCATATGATGACCAGAAAGCCACATGGCGTTGTTGATATTGATGCAATAAAGGATCCTCTGGCGTGCTCTGAATACGCGCAGGAAATTGTAGATTACTTACAGGTTGGTCTTGTCAAGTATTGTGGATTCAAAACTAGTTGAGAATATCGTTATTGTGTACTCGTTGTTTATTGGTCAATAATTTCTAAAACATGTTTTCATTGGCTGAGCACGGCGCTATTTGTTTGTAAAAAGAAAAGGCATGTACTGTTGTGTATAGTATATTTGTCGGTGGAAATATATAAGATTGAACTATCCATTTTCAGCTCAACGTATGTCGCTATGTTAACATTGTATTCTTGGTATTACTAGAATGATCCGACTCTTTCGTAGATTCCTCGATAGAAGCAGCCCACCAGTTCAAATATCAAAAATCAATTATCTAAGAGTTCCATGTTTCATTTGTAAATATGGTCGTGAGTAACCTACCTATGTACATGCTTTCACCATATGCCACAATTGTGTTTAGTACATGTATATGCAGTAATTTTGTGTCGCGTTCGTGTTCATTACAATTTTTTTAAAGTTCATTTGTCCAACATTTGTGTGACCATTGTGTCGCCTATTGTTGATTTAATTTTACATCATTTTTTAGGCAAGAAAAGGAAATATCGATATTCGGCACACCTGACCACATTATTATGGATATTGTCCTCACTATATGTAGTAACATATGCAATTAAGCTTATTATGAGTTATTTGAAATCATGTTGGCGGGTGTTAAATCATCTACCTTTATATATTGTGCGTAAACAAATATCATCGATTCGAATTATGTGTATTCGAGATACTTGGAAACCTGTACGGATATCTTTTCTAAATAAGAGCAAACAACAAAACATCAGTCATTAGTTTGTTCTCTACGCTGCTACGCTTTGCTTACTGCTGCAGGGCCCGTATTCACAAACGTTTTAAGACTGAATCTCAGACTTAGACTTAGACTTTAAAATGGTAAATTTTCAGTTTGTTCCTACGTTATTGTTACACTATACATTTTGATAAAACATGGCAAGAGTGTAGAGAAAAAATATCCGTTTTCATATAATGAAAACGAAATGCTTGTAAATTTATTTTTTTGCAATTTTAAAGTCTAAGTCTGAGATTCAGTCATCAAACGTTTGTGAATACGGGCCCTGGTCTTTGAGAAATACATGTGTAACAAAAGTTCTGTATTGATTTCATTTCTAAAATATTTTATTTACGCAGATGATCGAGCGACGCTATACCATACCAAAGAACTATTTGACTCACAAAGGTGGAGACCTGACACCCTATATGAGAACAATGTTGGTTGATTGGTTGATACAAGTTCAGGTAAGGATTACTGTGTTCCTCTAAACATGACTTTATTGCTCCAACTTGATGCTATCACTCCGGCGGGTTCTATTTGTACGTTTAATTATTTATAGTATTGCTGTAAATGTAAAACGTCTGCTACAAACGTTTTTTGATTCTCTGTACCTATGGACAGCTCTCAATTTGGTACACAAATACGATTGGACTGTACGTAATTGTAATTCTTTCACAGTCAGACATACTTGAGCACCATTCTTGAAATTCCCTACGTATGTATCTTTTTTCGGCGCAACGTACAAACATGTTTTTTCTATTTGCATATCAGTGTTGTATAAACCAATGAAATCTTACGTTAACCACCAAGGCAATTTCTCTTGAACCGAACAATGTTTGTAACATTGACGCGGATTGGTTAACCCTTCGATAAAGGGTACGTTACCTTACCGAAATCCACTGAATTTCGATGAATGCACCGAAATCCATTTTGGATCTGGAGAGACCAGCAATCGTAACATCTCGGCATTTTTATTATGTTGCACACAAATCTCAAGATATTTCTTGTAGGGGTGTCTGTTAGCTTTGTTTTGGGCATGTCCTGCTTGAGTTCGACATTCAGTTGGTACATATTGTAAGAACTTATTGTTCTGACCAAGGTACAGCACTCACTCAGTGGGTCAAATTCTGACTCAGCGAATTTGGTAATTTATTGAAATGAGTGGTAATCGATTCCTACTTGAGCGATGTTCAAGCGCCCAATACTTGACATAGTGATAGACGGACAGACCAATATTATAACAGTGCCGTTTTATTTGCATTTACTATATTGGTTGATAAAATATCTCCAGGTGCACCAGAGTTTGTCTCAGCATGCCCTACACTTGTGTGTAAATCTACTAGACAAGTTTTTGTCTAAGCATCTGATCCGACAGGACACCTTACAGCTTGTTGGAATCACATGTTTGCTGCTGTCAGCCAAGTACCATGACAGATTTCCACCAGAGGTAAGCTGTTTGATATAAAAATAATTTTTAGGCTGACCTATTTTAATTTACGACCAATCTTGGTTATTTCATCAGCGAAACAAATTAAACATAGATTTAAATGAATATATGTTAAAAGACCAGTCATTTTCCCTTTTAATTTGGACAATGTTTAATCAAGGTAAATATAACGTTCTTAAGCTGGAATACTCGTAAAGCGTCTAATAACTTGGCAGAAATATGAACCTAAAGTAAAATTCCCACGAAGAAATTTTACCAAAAGGAGAAAAATGTTATCACGTGAAAAAATGTTCTATGGTCGGGGCAAAAAAATAGGGTAGGTCGGGAAACCTGAAACAAAAATATTTGTTTAAGCCTAACTGTGTCTTTTATGTTACCAGTGTAGACAGTCTATACACATATATAAGCAGAACTCTATTATCAAATAATCAGATACATATACAATGATCATTAAAGTAATAACTATTAACAGAAGATACATTTGGTAAGTTTATTTCGATAATATGTGTAGGCCATATTGCCCATGAAGATAAATGCAGCATGGTATGGGTGGACGTATGTACACAAATTATAATAAAACCACAGCATGGTAGTTATCAATTAATAAAATGTATGATACTACATGTATTATGATAATAAGAAATTTCATATATATTAACAACACATATATAGTTTCAGACAAAACACAAATCATGGATAGTTAAATATAACCAGACACCTATTACAAAATAACAATACAATGAATCCTTGATAATACATTCAACAAATACTTGTCCATGAAATCAAACATATATTCAATTTTTATCCTGCGACAATTTAGATGTTGTTATTCATTTTAAAGATTTCAGATTTGTGCTATCTCACAGACGAGACATATAACCCTAGTCAGGTACTCAAGATGGAGCGGTACATACTGAGAAAGTTGGACTTCGATCTAAATCTTCCGGGTCCGGTGACATTCCTCGAAAGATTCCTCCTTGTGCATCAATGTGAGAAAAAAACACTGGTTAGTAGTTTATTTTGTACTGTGCAGTAATCGTTACCAACCCAACACGATACAGATAATTAAATATGCAACAATTATTGCAAGTATAATGACATACATCACAAAAAGTCATCCAATATGGGAAGTTTTGTAACTGTATCGAATTTCGGCCTTGCGCCCCAAGAAAAGCGACGTATAACGATGTGCCCCCTTATGAATATTACGTTGCCAGCTGTTTTTTCTGTTTTTTGGGGAAGTCCTTTTCATAGGGAAAATTTGCTTCATAAATCACCAAATTTGGGTATTTATTAGGCTAAAATTTTAAATAATTTCACTGAAGGGGAATTTTGTTTCTAAGTAGGGGAAAAATAAAAAAAAATTATTTGGGGAATGGGGCCCAATATCGGCCCCAAATTTGCCATAAAAAAGGACTAGTTGTTGATTATGGATTGTTTGTGATATAATTATGTACAATACATATAAGGTGTGCATGTATGTGCAATCATTTGCAAATATAGAAACTAGACACTTTGGCGGAATGGGTGGCATATACTATTATTGACAGAACAAGGTTGATTTGTTTCATTCGCAAAACCTTGTGATGAGTATGTTTCTGAGCACTTTTCATCAGTTCCGAGTCATCACACTCCATTGCAAATGCTGGCGTTGTTAACAGTGACAATTCCTGAATATTTTAACTCTCTTTTTCAGATCCAAAGTATGTCCATGTATCTGGTAGATTTGACGCTAACCGAGATACATTTTGTACATTTCTATCCCTCTCTCATATCTGCCAGTGCTATATATGTGGCCAGGGAATTACTGGGCTGCGATTTCTCCTGGGACAATGCCTTTGCACATTATACTAAATACTCGGAATATGATCTGTTGGAATGTTCTCAAGCTATGAAAAGATGTCTTGCTAAATTAAGTAAGAGTAAATATACGGTATGTATACGATGAAATGTCTAAAGAATCTTTTGATAGAAACATGTATATCATTAAATTAGTATGGTGTTTTATTTCAATTATCGATTTTGATTTGCTTATATAAAACTGGAACAATTGCATTATAATTTGGATAAAGCGTCAGAAATTGATAGAAAACAAAGTGTTTAAATTAAAAATCGCGTGTAATATTCATCTTCCCTATACATGATTTAAGTATTTTAGCGCATCGGAAAATAATATACTGCTGAAATCACAATCGGATCACCTCGGCTATTTTTCCGAACTGTAACGGAAATTGCCGAAATGTTTCGATTGCTGAGAACTGGACTTTTCAATGTGAATTTATGAACACTCAACTCGTATAAATGTTCATAGTATGTATAGTGTAGCCTTGGTCCTTACTTACTAAATCGTCTTCTATTGTGACATATGGCGACTGGTTTCAGTCCCCGACACATCTTGTATTTACCTTGTCCTGCCTCTGCTATACTAGTATTTGTATACAAGATACTACGATGTAAGAAATATACTTCAAAGCAACTGAAGCCTAGGACGTAAATAACGCAAAACTATATTTAAGGCATTGTCATGTAAGAACGGTTTTGGTACTAAGCCAATCAACTTACGTTTCATTTTCAGGGTGCCAAAGTGAAGTATGCTCACCATGACTACAATTCTATCAGTAACCACAAGGTTCTGAATCCGACAGAATTGTGGCCAGATCAGCACGTCAATAATACAGACATCATTCAAAAATGATCGGTTGATCAGTCAAATCACCTGTGTCTTTCACTGAATTGTGCTAAAATTAAGCTGCCGGCAGCGTGCTAACAAAGCAAAGCTCATTTTTTTGTGACTGTCTTGTTCAGATTGTGAAATCATGAATGCACCAGCCTTTCTTGACATTATGGATTTCAACGGAGAATTTGCACATATCTCGAACACTACGGATACAGGTCACAGCGAGGGAAACATTGTTCGTCCATTTTGTTTTGCTGCAAACGTTGTGTACAGTATATGTGCTTTGTCATGTGATATTTCCAATCAGGAGTGACAACTGATTGTCTCCCTTCTCAGCCAATCAGGAGCGACCACCTATTATCTCCCCTCCAAGTGAATCCAAATTTAATTCGCATTTTTGTTTGTTTGTTTGTTCTTTCGTTCGTCCTTTCTTTTTTGTTTATTTTTGTTTACTTTCCTGTTCTATTTATTTATCTTATTATTTATATTGTGACTATTTATTAACTTGTGATAGACTGTGTTTGATTATATGATCATAGATAACTTTGAATATGCTTATGTTTGGGAACCAATATTATATTTAAATCAATTTACATTTTTTCAAACATCACTTACTCCTTTGCCACGGAACTGTTATGGTAATTGTTTGTTCATAAAATTACGTGTACATGCACGTACAAACGTGTTGCAAATTTAATTTCTTCTCTACATATACGTTACTAGTACATGCATATTATGTTGTTTTATAAACAACCATTATATAGAAACTTCAGCATGACAGTTTATTACGGTTGCTATTGCTATGTTGAGGTGAAATACGGCAGTAGAAGTATGATAATGTTGGACTATATCACGCCGACCGTGCGTGTAAGCCTTTGTTGTGCTGGTGACAAATTGACTTGACAAAGTTAAATGTTTTACATGAAATATGATATACTGATCAAGAGTGCTAACCCACCAGTACTGTTTCAAATAGTAATGAATTTAACTATCAAAATATCTATGCAATTCTATATACATTTCTTTGTTTGTAACTTTGTTACAGAAAGTTTTCAGTTCCGAATGTATTGGAATAAAATACAAAGTAACACATGTTCGACTCTTGTTGTTTATCATTGGACACTCCTCCCATAGAGCAGTCGATTGTTGAATGGATGACCATATTCGGTCATGGTGTAAACTATTTTTCAACAAAGTATATCACAATTAATTTATATCGTATTTTTTTACAATTAACTACGATGTCACGTGATGGACACAGGGTCTTGGTCATTTTAATACGCACGGTTTCCATGTTTAAAACATATAGAAGTAAGCCACGAGAGAAGACACGGAGCAGTCAATTATGGAGCTTCCCGGATCGTGAGAACAGACAAATATTGAAGTAATTATCCATGCTAACAGTTTATATACATTCATACATGGCTGATGAAACGAACAACTGGACGCTGGGATCAGCAGTCTGTCGCCGTAAATAATGTATAAGCTGATATGTTATTGTTGAAACTGTTAAATTTCGACACGTCTCGTTTCCATTTAACAAAAGTGTCAGCGAAAGGTGAGAAGAAACAGGGTCATCTTCGATATTCCATTTTGTATACTGACCTGACCGTCAATAAGAAACCATTTCAGCGACTAAACTCGATAATGTCTATGGTCATCGTGCGAGGTATCATACAATAAAATATCACTTAAAGATCATCTCAATAATAAGACTACCTTAAAATTAAGAACAACATTTTCATGTCTAATTTCACTGTTTTGCTCTTTATTCAACCTCAATATTAAGACCACCTCAAAATTAATACCAGTTTTCAAGGGTCCCAAGAGTTGTCTTGCTATTGAGGTTTTACTGTTCCAGTATTCGAAGGTTGAAGGCATAATAAGTGAATTTATGTCTCTTTTTAATTGCAAATAGTATTGTTCTGTTGTCACTGCCTGAATTAGAATTTTGTCTTGATGCTCCAAACATATTTTACGATTCTATTTGTACTGACGACAGAATGTGCATAATTCACGCGGTACTTCCGTCTGTATATCACAAAGTTTTCATCACCAGGTGACTTGAACATATTTGCTTTAAATCGCTCACATACGTTTGTGTTTAAATTATAGTGTCTTGGTTTTCAGCCAACTTCAGAATTAGTGCTGATTGTGAGCTTTTAGCTGTGTTGAATGACCATTGACTGTCCACAGTTCGTCTGCGCTTGCTCTTCTTAACCAGTGGTTGGATTTCAATGAAACTTCAATTGGTACAAAGCCTAGTTGTGCATATTGTCAGCATTTTTGGTCGGATTCTTTTGGACAGAGTTATGGTTCTTTGGGGTGTCGGGGTGAGGCAGACGATTGCTTTCAAATTACAAGTTCTAGATTTAAATTGAAGAGATAATAGATCCGCGAAAACTAATTTTACGATACGTTGAGCGTTATTTAAAACAGTTTATCATCAACAACATATTTGACAAAAGAAGAAGAAGAATGGCGTATACAGTATTATACAAACAGATATGTATGTTTAAATTAAATGCAGTATTAAATTTAACGTTTACGACGATTTAAGTACAAATCAACGATTCCCATGCAGTATTTAATTATGTATGTGTGTCGTTGTACACAATGATAAATTACAGGATGTAATTTATTTTAATAGTTTATCGAATTATATAAAAGACTGTGTAACATACTATTAAACAATTTCGAGCTTATTTTTGACATGCCGTGGTTTTTGTTTTCAAAAATTTTGATATGTATCCAGGTTGCTTCTTTATCTTATATTGTCACGTGAAAATTAAGTCCAATAATTAAGGGGTCCATGTCTTTAATTTCTTGATATATTGAGATGTGTATGATAATAAGATTACGCATTAAGTATCTATATAATTAGTATCAGAAACCGTTTAAAATACAACGGAGTTCATTCTAGCGTCCCAAATTTTTGCTTCAGTAAGGAATACGATGTTATAATATTATAAATAACATTACACTATTCCGTGACAAAGAGTACACTGAAAGTAACCCTGTTTGAATGTATTGCCTTTATAAAGTATAATAAAGTGGTGACATTTTAAATAATCACTGTTCATTGCAAAATATGCCGCATCTGTATATCAATGAAGTTCGAAGGACATAATTAATCATTGCTTTTCAGACACAAATTCTCGTAGATCTTATCGTTTATCCAAACGAGAAAATTCTTATAGATTTGTGTTGAAACTAAACAACATATAAACGGAAACAACACTTGACAGTCCCGTAAGTCTATACGGTGGCAGTTCCGTAAGTTTTAGCGGTGGCATTCCCGTAAGTTTATGCGGTGGCATTCCCGTAAGTTTATGCGGTGGCAGTCCTGTAAGTTTTAGCGGTGGCATTCCCGTAAGTTTATGCGGTGGCATTCCCGTAAGTTTATGCGGTGGCAGTCCTGTAAGTTTATGCGGTGGCATTCCCGTAAGTTTATGCGGTGGCAGTCCTGTAAGTTTTAGCGGTGGCATTCCCGTAAGTTTATGCGGTGGCATTCCCGTAAGTTTATGCGGTGGCATTCCCGTAAGTTTATGCGGTGGCATTCCCGTAAGTTTATGCGGTGGCATTCCCGTAAGTTTATGCGGTGGCATTCCCGTAAGTTTATGCGGTGGCAGTCCTGTAAGTTTATGCGGTGGCATTCCCGTAAGTTTATGCGGTGGCATTCCCGTAAGTTTATGCGGTGGCAGTCCTGTAAGTTTATGCGGTGGCATTCCCGTAAGTTTATGCGGTGGCAGTCCTGTAAGTTTTAGCGGTGGCATTCCCGTAAGTTTATGCGGTGGCATTCCCGTAAGTTTATGCGGTGGCATTCCCGTAAGTTTATGCGGTGGCATTCCCGTAAGTTTATGCGGTGGCATTCCCGTAAGTTTATGCGGTGGCAGTCCTGTAAGTTTTAGCGGTGGCATTCCCGTAAGTTTATGCGGTGGCATTCCCGTAAGTTTATGCGGTGGCATTCCCGTAAGTTTATGCGGTGGCATTCCCGTAAGTTTATGCGGTGGCATTCCCGTAAGTTTATGCGGTGGCAGTCCTGTAAGTTTTTACGGTGGCATTCCCGTAAGTTTATGCGGTGACAGTCCCGGGGTAATTTGAAATCGATTTCATCCTACCTCCCGTTAATCTTTTTACTAAATTGTCTGTGGACGGGTAACATTTTCTGTAATTCAAGCACTTCCGATTATCATTAAATACAGTGTATATAGCAAAATATAAAGGAATAAAATGTCACATAGCAGGTTCTATATGTTGTGGTTATTACTGATTGTTTTATCATCAATGCATCAATGAATATTGAAATAAACTTGTTTGAATTGCTGTTAATTTTAGTTGAGGTTGACATCTGTCAAAAATCACCTTCCAATAGTACTTTGAGTACTTTGATTATAATGATCCATTATGCATGCAGATGTGCAAACAAGAAATATCATGAAAAAAGATGGTCGGCGCAATTTGAAGGTTAAGATTTGTTGTGCAACATAAAACACTTCCGAGATGGAACGATTGCTGGTCACTCCTGATCCAAACTGGATTTCGGTAAATCACGAAAATTCAGTGGATTTCGGTAAGGTAACATATCCTTTATCGAAAGGTTAACCAATCCGTTGTTCGGTTGAAGAGAAATTGCCTTGCTGGTTAACGTAAGATTTGATTGGTTTACACAACACTGCGCCGAAAAAACAGATCACTATTAAGAGCACAGCTGTAAATAGGCGAGATTATCGGGGTTGGGTGCACCAAAAGCGCTGACAAACAACATTTAAAGGCGACACAGGCAGTAACTAATCGAAATAGTTTTAAATAAACTGAACTAAGTTTCTTGAACATTCATTTTGGAAAAAATGAAATCTGAACAGTTAAATCACGTAATTTTGTTTGTTAGTGTGATTGTATTCATTCTTCAATCAGTTGGATACTTCGCGCCAGGTTGGTTTATAAAAGAAATAGTCGTCAATTCAAGTAAAGATGGCATGGTTGCAGACGGACGAATGTTTAAACTGCCTTATTGGGACGAGCTATTTGAGAATGATGAAGAAGTCACTGATCAGACCCAAGAACATGAACAACTGTCTCCCAAAGGAGAGTGGCTAGATAAACCACATATGTCTTCAACTCATTCAAACGGTGGTCCACCTAGCGACGCGTTACACAAACTAAAAAGAAGATCTCTCCCTCATCCGACTGACTCCCCAGGACAGATACACAACACAACTGCATTTAAAGGTTCTAAATTCTACATAAAAATCGACGAAGACAAGACACAGGAAAGGACTACTAAAATTCCGGTAACGATTCCTCTTACAATAAGACATGTTGAAACAACTTTAGGACTCATGCAGGGACCTCTTGATAGTACATCATCTGACAAAAAACGACTCAGCCACAACAGCACTGATAAACCAACCGGTATTGTCGTTGCAGTGAATAAGAAATTTGAAACGAACAATAGAAAAAGGATAAATAAAAGGAGATACATATTGTCTCTTAGTGCCGGGCTATGGTACAGCAGAGCTTGTATTTATCTGTCTCCAAACGGATCGGATATTTATACTGCTGAGGACAAAATGGAATGGTGTGCTACGTATGTCAGGACGGACGACAGAACATTAGGTATTCAAATTATTGCACTAAGAACTTAACACCAGAATACTTGCCTAAATGAGAAAATTTAGTAGCTTAATACACTAATTTTGTTGAATGTAAAACGGTCAGTAATGTTTTCAGAGTTATGAGGATATATTTACAGACTGGGACGATTATAACTGTACCTCCGCGCTTAATTCTCAGCTTTGAAATTTGAGTGCATTGCTTGATTTTTTTTGCATGATGCCTAAATGTTGACATTGGAACGTGAGCCGTAATATTCAAGTAAATAACCGATGTTGAGTGTTTATATGTCCGATAGCATTAAAGCGAATTGTTTAAAGATGTATCTAGCTCATCTGAACATAAAATGTTTGAATTGGCTTCATCCAGTATTGTGGTTACATTGAATAAAACTTCTCTTATAAGAACCATTGCAATGTACAACCATATTACTAACAGACAAAACTTGCAAAATAGCTTGATTGTTAAAAAAACTGGATTTTTGAAAAATCTTTCTCCAACAAATACATATCACTACATTATGAGTACATTCTTCGTTAATGCATGTTTATTGATGTTTTAACTATAGGAAATATACTTTTCATATTTGCTTAGGTAAATATATGAACAATAAATTAGCATAATATTACTTTAAATCTGAGTGTATTTCCTATGCTTAATATTTAAGTGAATATCTGAAATTGATTGTCTATGACCAAACAAATTGTAAGTATGGATTTTATGATACGAGTAAATGGCTAAATTTTTAGCGTAATCCCTAATACAACTGCACTCCAGTATATTGCACAAATCAACGCATTTGCCTAAGATTTGTGTAAATTACTGATATTTGAATGTGTGTCACAATAACTGGGTATTAAAATTCAAAAACGTGCGTGTCCATTGATTTGAGTGAACAGTTGAAATGTAAGACCTAAAATGCTGAAACTAAACAACAAATATCTTGAAAAAAGATGGTCGTGGCAATTAGGAGGTTAAGATTTGTTATGCAACATGAAAAATGCCGAGATGGTACGAGTGTTGGTAAATTCACCGAAATTCAGTTGATTTCGGTAAGGCAACGTACCCTTTTTTGAAAGGATAACCAATCCGCGTCAATGTTACAGACGTTGTTCGGTTGAAGAGAAATTGCTTTGGTGGTTAACGTAAGATTTGATTGATTTACACAACACTGATATGCAAATAGCAAAACAATGTAAGTACGGCTGCGCCGGAAAACGTCATAATAAAGTTAAATTAAATATTTTCCAAACATACATGATTATGATAATACATTTACATGTAAAATAAATACGCACATGACCAGTTCTGGAAAGGAAAAATAATCATAATTATCATGTGAATAATTTCGTGATCTCCGGACAAAAATAATGCCTACACGTTTTCATGATTTTAATCAAATACATCCATGTACATGTAGTGTTATGTTCATATTTTATTTCTACATTAAATGCAACAATTATTCATAAATTCGATTAATTTCTGTAAAGACTTGATATAGTGATTTGCTTTAACACCAAAAAGATTAAACAACAATACTATGGTAATCTCTGTCGCAATTTTAGTCATTTGGTGATGTTTTCATGTGTTTTCTGTCTTTTTTCGGATCCAAGCAAAACTATTGAAAATATTGTTTTTGCATGCGAACGAGTGAATTTTATGTCGCCAACAAAAATAATGGGGGGGAGGCGGGGGGCGGGGGAGACACCTAAATATATTTTTATTTATTATCGAATTTGATTTTTTATGAGGTAGCTCCGGCAAACTACAAATTAAATTGGTACGTGATGGAGCTAAACATCGACGGTCTATACTAGGTATAAACATTTATTTTAACTAAAGTGTGTTAAGAAAATGTCATCAAATTATGAAGAACTGAATTGTGTGTTTGTTTATTTTAGAAATGAAGAAAAATATGTTTGAGTTTCGTGTTGAGACAACAATTGCTCTAGCTGCAAGTGCGCTCAGCCTCGTTCTGGCCTCCACCGGATGTTGCTCTCATCGACGACATGGAACGCGTGCAATTGTGTCTCTCTCTACAATGTTTTTGTCAGGTATAAATTATATACATTGATTTTTCTTAAATTAAATGACCTCAAATACTCCACTTGTCTACTGTCAATTATAGATTTAATAAAATAGTCCATAACCTTTTTCAGATCGTTCTAATTTTGTTATTTTTTTACCGAAGATCGTGGCATTAATATTCATATTCTTTAAAATGCTTTATAATTAATAATTTCCACCCAAAAATTACCGCAAATATATAAAATGTCCTGCAAATGTTTTCGCTGGACATTGCCATCTTGTTTTGCATTGTTTTTTCCGTTGTCAGGTGCATTGATGTCAGTTCCGGTCGTACATATGATAATAGAACATATCGGAATACACGGACACGTGATGAGCAGACGAAAAATGAACCTACCTTTTCATGATTTGTTCAACCATTACTCCGTCATGATATGTGCCGTTGCAAGCTTTCTCTCTATCCTGTCGACTATTGTGATTGCTATCATCAAATGCCGAAGTAATTCGAGCCCAACAAACCGGTATGACGTCACACATGACGACAAAAAGAAAAATGAGTTTGGTCACGAGCTGCCGGACAGTTGGGTACACAGTCCAATGAGTACGTTGCCGGTAGTCACCATGGTGAAAGACGATGGCAGAGGTGTGTTTATCGAACGTATTTCTTACCTATGTTAATCAACATAACAAATCCACAGTGTTTAATTAGAGCCATTCGAGATATGATAAGCATACAAACGTACGGTGTACAGATTTAAAGCAAAAAGTAAAAGCATGCTCTCAGTTGAAAAATATGTATATTATCGAAATCTGATCGTCATTGAATTACAAATGTATAGCATATCGCACTAATTCGTTTCGAGATCTTATTGGTTCAATATTTGTACATAACCAGATTTTGTTATCTAGAGTGAAGTATTCTATTTTTTATCATGGAAAAGTATTCCTTAATAATTCTTAACCAAGCTTGGATTTTGAAATAATATTTACACATATTGGCCTTTATTGTTTGCAGATGAAACAGAAAGTGGGTATAGCGAAATGAAGGAAGAAGACTTGCCTGGTTCCAGCATTGAGTCTGCGTCGGTCGCCGATCAGAGAGATGCAAATGAATACGGGCAGCTAGAGTTGGTTCCTAGCGAATTGAAGACTTTCGAAATGTAGTTCATGCACTACATACTTGCGTCAGAGTTTCAGTACCAAAAAATGCCGGAATGTGTACATAAGTGGATCAATCGTTTTTGTGATAAAAAACGATGAACATTCTGTTTATCTGACATACGGGGTGTCTGTCGAGTTCCCTGAATAATATGTTATGCGCGTCTATCCCAGTACATTTATTTAACTAGATTATGTTTTCATATAATACACTCTTTTTCGACTATTGATTTCAAAGATCAATGTAATTTAGCATTGCCTGTGAATGGTTCTAGAAATCCACTAGCCCGACGTCCCGGACTAGCCTAATGCTGAATCGGGCTACCAACAGTTGAGCTGAAGTTAATTCCGGACAAGTCTTACCAACATCAGATGTTGTTCAGTTTTAAGTCTTATCTTAGAATCCCACAAAGACATACATGTGTTTATTAATTTCAGATTGTGGAGCTATCATTATGTATGTATATTTGTTACTGACTTGATGGATATTCTCGGACAACTATGTCGGACAAGTCAAATATTACATTTCCTTTAGTCCGGGACAAGTGTCTTTGAAAAACTTTCTAGTGCCCTGCCTGCGAGAAACGTAAATCGTTTGTAACACCTCAGCTTTAGGATTTCGATTTTAAGCAGGTTACACAGCGTCAATTTGCAACATAAAGAGATAATAATCAGAATTAGTGATTATCGTGACTAAAGTTTGGTTGATATGAAAATCTCGAAAGTTTGTTCCGTTTTAGGACCGAATGGTGTGTTTGGTTTAAGGAGGTTTTCGGAAATGAAATGTCCCAATGCATGTGTTAAGTGGTGGTAGTTGTGGGCACTATCAGACAACTTTTTCGTGTTAAGATATTAATCTGGTATGAAAATTTACCACGATTCTTATCTAGTTAACCACATAATTTTCTAGTTAATTAAGTACTTATCTAGTTTCTTTAACGTGATAACCACATCATTTTTTCTAGTTAATTATGCCGTAGTTAACTGGTGGCAGAAGTGTGAATACGAGTGTATGAAACAATTGATCGGCGATGTATCGCTTAGAATGAAGAAAACGGAGATTGTCAAACTGTACATGTACACATAAATTACTTTGTATATTCTCAAACTGTACATGTATACAGAAACTACTTTGTATATTCTCAAACTGTACATGTATACATAAATTACTTTGTATATTCTCAAACTGTACATGTACACAGAAATTACTTTGTATATTCTCAAACTGTACATGTACACAGAAATTACTTTGTATATTCTCAAACTGTACATGTATACAGAAACTACTTTGAATATTCTCAAACTGTACATGTACACAGAAATTACTTTGTTTATTCTCAAACTGTACATGTACACAGAAACTACTTTGAATATTCTCAAACTGTACATGTACACAGAAATTACTTTGTTTATTCTCAAACTGTACATGTACACAGAAATTACTTTGTTTATTCTCAAACTGTACATGTACACAGAATTACTTTGTTTATTCTCAAACTGTACATGTTCACAGAAACTACTTTGTATATTCTCAAACTGTACATGTACACAGAAATTACTTTGTTTATTCTCAAACTGTACATGTACACAGAAATTACTTTGTTTATTCTCAAACTGTACATGTACACAGAAATTACTTTGTTTATTCTCAAACTGTACATGTACACAGAAATTACTTTGTATATTCTCAAACTGTACATGTACACAGAAATTACTTTGTTTATCTCAAACTGTACATGTACACATAAATTACTTTGTATATTCTCAAACTGTACATGTACACAGAAATTACTTTGTATATTCTCAAACTGTACATGTACACATAAATTACTTTGTATATTCTCAAACTGTACATGTACACATAAATTACTTTGTATATTCTCAAACTGTACATGTACACAGAAACTACTTTGTATATTCTCAAACTGTACATGTACACAGAAATTACTTTGTATATTCTCAAACTGTACATGTACACATAAATTACTTTGTATATTCTCAAACTGTACATGTACACAGAAACTACTTTGTATATTATCAAACTGTACATGTACACAGAAATTACTTTGTATATTCTCAAACTGTACATGTACACAGAAACTATTTTGTATATTCTCAAACTGTACATGTACACAGAAATTACTTTGTATATTCTCAAACTGTACATGTACACAGAAATTACTTTGTATATTCTCAAACTGTTATTTTTGTATTAACTTCGTCTATTGGATTTGTTCAATTAAACTTATAACACTATATAGTTGTCTCATTAAGAACAGAGCAGAATGATTTTATTTGTTTTGACTTGTACATGGTATATCATCATACAATCACATTCTATACAGTACAAACTATACAGTGCATCACATGAGAACATGAAACGAACGGAAGAGAAGAAGAAAACAGCTGTATTACAACACGTTTTAGAGGACAGACAAATTATATGACGTAATTAAAGAGAAAGGGTGAAAAAATGGCAAATATTAGAAAGTATGTTTTCTAGGAAAAAAATGAAGGGGCACGGAACATAACAATGACAGTGTATGGCGGCCTCAATTGTAATAAATCACTATTTTTTTATACATTGTAACACAAAATGATGACTGACACCCGTACATACTCCTGACAAGTTCATATTTTCACGACCTGAGTTTCCACCAAGATCAACATTCAGGTTCTCGTTTCTTGTTATTTCTTCGGTTAATACATTTTACTACATGTACCATTGTCCTGATCACTAACAGTTGCCTTAGCCTGCACATCGCAATCCGCCAAAATATTGTCGACAGTTTCTTGCCTTTCAGGTACTAGAAATTGATTCCATGACAGGCCCGGATCCAGAAATTCAAGACTGGGGGGGCCAATCATGAGGACCAATGATCCCTCCCCGAAGGGGGATCCGGGGGAACTCCCCCGGAAGATTTGAACAATATACTAGTAGGTATGAAATGGTGGCTTCTGGTGCATTTCGGGGTCTAAAATTTGAGGACTCGTTCATGAGAATTGCACTAGTATTATTTTGTTAAAAATACAAAATCGACCAAATTATACAAGTACCAACTTTTTAAAAATGTCCTGGGGACATCAATTCCTGTACCAACCCCAGTCAGATCTCCCCCGGAAATTTTTACAATATAGTTATGAAATGGTGGCTTCTGATGCATTTCTCGGTCTAAAATTTGAGGACTCATTCATGAGAAATGACTAGCATTACATGCGTCTTGTTAAAAATACAGATCGACCAATTCATACAAGTATAAACCAACATTTTACCAAATTTCCAGGGGACACCACTTTCTGTACCAACCCCAGTCAGATCTCCCCCGGAAATGTTTTACTATATAGGTATGAAAGGGTTGCTTCTGGTGCATTTCGGGGTCTTAAATTTGAGGACTCATTCATGAGAATTCCACTAGTATTATCTTGTTAAAAAAACGCAAAACGACCAATTCATACGAGTACTAATATGTTTTACCAATGTCCACTTGTTGACGATTCATCGTTAACAACATTGACAGACGACATAAAATGCCACCCAAAGGCAAAGTTTTTGAAAACAAAAGAACCGTACACTAGTCATGAATACTTATTGTGACTAAACAACATTAATTTTGATGACGGCTGCGCGGCAGCAGAAAATTAAAGATGAAAAAAAAAACTTCGTGTGATGTCAAATTATCATTATTGTACCTCTTTACTAGTATTACATGATAGTTCTTTTTAAACAAATTTTTAAGAAAATGTGAAAATAAATATGAAAGGAGGCTTATTCGGGAAAAAAATTATTTATTTTGCAAAACTTCAGGCCCAAGTATTACATTCCCTTCCATAAATTATTGAATTGATTAAAACTATTTTAAGAAAACTTAAATGAATTCAGTAGAGCTAATATCAGGTTTGAATTTTTTACAACTCCCCATCAATTCTTTATCACTAAACACCACCACGACAGACCTCTGTTAGGTATGATGTTCAATAATCTGTGTTTTACAGACGCTTTCAACTTCTGTATATATATGCATGATAAGGAAATTGAAAGCACCTGGCTGATATAGAGTGAGCATACTATTCTAGACGGTCTCAAGGCCAATCAACACAACAGGGGGCCAAATTTTATGGCTACTGTTTCGGTCTCAAGGGCTGATATAGAGTGAGCATACTATTCTTCTAGACGGTCTCAAGGCCAATCACACAACAGGGGGCCAAATTTTATGGCTACTGCTTCGGTCTCAAGGTCAATGAGCACAACAGGGGGCCAAATTTTATGGCACTTAAATTGCTTCAGCTATACTGGCAGTATACAAGAGGAAATCGACCATAAATCAATGTATTGCATTTAAAATCCTAAAATAGTAGTGGATATAATTTTGAATTTAGGAATATAAAAAGGTCACTCCACAGCCGACTGGGGGGGGGGGGGGGGGCAAGGCCCCCTTGGCCCCCCCGGTGGATCCGGGCCTGTCATGATTTAACCATTTCGCAAGTACAATTTGCTCACAGTCGCCATTACAATATATGCAGGGCTAAACCAGCAAATACACTCAACGACACTTCTAAGTCCACACTTCGATTTTCATGGCTAACTTCGACATTTGTTGGAGTATTTCGACCAGCAGCAGTAAAACTGTCACGGTTGAGCGGATTCGTATCCGATTGTTATTTGTGTTATGTTTTCATATAATAAAATATTTTGTTAAGATTGTGACCAGGTTTTATAAAAATACTCCAACAAATGTCGATCGAAGTTAGCCATGAAAATCGAAGTGTGGACTTAGAAGTGTCGTTGAGTGTATTTGGTGGTGAAGGGATACTACGTCAATAGAACACTGCGGCCATTGGAACATATTTATGTTGTCAATATAATTATGAGTATAAGAGTACATTTGTTTGTACATAGTATACATGTAGTTTACATATATATATGGGGTTATTCAGTGGTATTATGTTACCATGTTTTGAATGATATAGTACTACAATTAGACCATCATTTGTTGTCATAGAAATGTGCCGGGCGTCTTTGGGATGTCGTACGAAGTTATATTTGCAAAACACATGTCTGCGAGGAAATAGTCTAACTACTATACTCAGTAAAATGAGCAGAATCAAATGTTCTCGATGATTTGCTAGACTTCGGTAATGTCGACACAGTCTGTCACGTGGGAGCATGTTGGCAAGTTTATTAGAAAGTCGATAACATAACCCTTAATTCTGTATGTCATTATTTCTACCAGATGCATTTCAAAGGCGATATTACATAGTTGAGACTGAAGTAAGGTGAAATCGAAGTCTAAAATTACCGCACATGTGAAGAGCAAAATCAGTATAATCATGCAGAAAATGTCATTATTTTCTTTCTATATAAGAGATGTTTCAATTTTATCAGTGTAAATAAATGCTACTGGCTTAAAAATGTAAGGGCAACAAAATATTATTTTTGACCCCTGTCGATGGATGAAACTTTTGCAGTGCGCAAGTAAATGTGCATCCGCGTTCGCATCTACTGCCGTAGAATTCCAAGCAGATGTATCGTTGTGTATGACATTTAAAGCTGCAAAAGATGTACATGTATGTAGAGGTTACATAATTTACTTAAGTTAAAAACAACATTTTTCATCAAAGATACAGGGAGCATAAGTATCTCATAAACATTGCCACGTGGTGTAATATTCCTAATCATGGTTAATGATTGCAAATACATACACTGAGAAGCGATTGTGTACCCGGCAACATGTATTAAATAACATTCAGATGTATTCCAATACACTTGATATAAATAAGCCAAGACGTTTTTGTATGTATCACTGAACTATCGTTGTGTCTAATCAGAAACAAATGTGCACGCGAGGCCCCATATTTATGGGCGGTAGCCGGAACTTGACATAGATGTCCTGCACAGGATCTCTCAGTTTTTATTTGTTAAAAATCATCGTAACAGTAAAACCTCAGACAAAGACCACCTCCAAATTAAGAACACCTTTTCAAGTCCATTTTCCCTCTTTTACTCATTATTCAACCTCAATATTAAGACCATCTCAATGATAAGACCAGTCTTCAAGGGTATCACGGGTGGTCGTATTGTTGAGGTTTTACTGTACAGTATATTTTCACTGATTTTGAGAAATCTGACGATTGTCTGTTTTCGTTAATTTTGTCTTTCGTGGTTTAAGTCAACACTTACCGGTAAAACGTTTCTTTCATCTTAAAAGGAGAGCTTGGCTAGTGACCCGCTTGATCAGATCATGTATCTAAATAAATATGTATCTATTATAAAATGAAACATAACAGTACCTTCTATGTTTTACCGCCTTGCTCCCGCCTGTTCAATTGTAAAATACTTTATAACATCGAATTGTAACAGTAACTTCAGATTGCAATCAAATGAGAGATTTTTTTCCACTTTATTTCAGTGTAAATACATTTACGTGACAATTTCACGGTGATAGTAAATGATCATCAACATTAATGTATGGTTGTACAAAAATATACACGTACAAATATGTTGATAACAATTGATAATCAGAAGAAATGTAGGGTCACCAATAATTGAAATGTAAAACAAAGTTATTGTGAAAATGAAAAGAGATAGTAAACAATCTTGAAGATATATATAACGGTACAAATAATCAAATTCATTCAGAAAGAACAACAGCATAAAACCAGTGTATATTCCATAACTTGTTTCTGTACATAGTATTTTATGAAGTAATATGAAAGTATTTCCATTTATCTTCAATCAGATCATGCATGTATTTGTTCTTCAAATTTAATATAATTGTCGCCGAATTTATTCTATCTATCAGGTAGGCCTATGCTTTGAAATTTCTCAACTACGTTTTGACCAAAGACCATGTTGGTCGGTACTTTTAAATACACACACGCACATATATCTGTCAAAGTGGAGCATAAGGTTGAATACTACTATTACATAATTGTGTTAACAGTAAGTGTGAGGTTATGCGCGACAGAGATATAGGCCTATAAGGTAGGGTAAGGGTGGGGCAAAATTATGTATTCGCCATGTTATTTTAATCAAAGAGAGTCGTTACGTTGATGAGATGGTGTAATATGGAAGACAATGCCAGTTTTGTTTATTCCACCGAGAAGTAGACGTTAGCGGCATTAATTGACAGGATGCTTTTTTATCCCCGTGTGTGAGGAATAAACGAATTGCATGGCATCGACGCGCGTTTACGTGCGTCATTTGATATTGCGACTTCTCGATGGAGTTAACAAAACTGCACGTTTCAAGCTGGATTTGTGGAATCTTTGTGAGGTAAACTGTTGAAGTGTTACTGTTTGTTGGAAATGTGTTGTATAAGCTGGGACTAATATATACCACGGACCTATAGGTCTGTGTATATACTGTATATATTGGTCCCAGGTATAAGCAACGCGCATGTACTTGTGAATTTAAAATACTTAGGATGAATACTGTGGTGTTTGGAGTTAAAAGCATTGTCAGTAATATAATATGGTATCATTTTTGGCTTGGATGTCTGTTTTGTGTTAAAATAAGCCTTATCACACCATCTCCTTAACGTACATATTTTCTCACGTGATTTTAATTTAAAAAATATCAACAAAACCGTGACAAAACGGATACAAATCTGTAATCGGTTTTTGTCGCATCCATACCGCGCATGCGCAGAGTGATTATCATAATTTCATCATAGCACGCTGTACACCGTTGAAATTACGCACAGGTATAATTCGATTTAACGGTTATCAATCATAAACTGAGTCGTCTTGAGCGATTGCATTACTTAATTTCTATTTTCTTCTAAGAGCTGTACCAAAAATTTACTCAAAAAATATACAAACATGACTTAAAATCACCCCTGTTTACTTTCGTTGTTCGTCCTTCGCATTTTCGTAACCACTTGTCATAATGGAGTTTGTAATTGAGATATGTGCTTTGAACGCTTAAATAGATGTGGAATTAACATGACAATAGTCAAAATAACATCTCAGTTCCATTATACAATAGTTTAAACAACATGGTTTTAATAAAGTTATTGTGATATTATGCTTTGTTATGCAATGTGGGTCGTAAAAATAGTTTGTTGAACGATGACCTTAAACTTGATGCAGTTGTGTTGAGTCTAACCTCAAATGAAAGTATATGAATAATATAATAAAGAGAATGAAATATGACTATTGGAAATGAGTTTATTAAGCATAAACTCCATCTCTTCCTCCAACCGTGTAAACAAGCTCACAAAATCCATCAGCTCTCATATGTTTGTTTACATAAATTTATATCTGTATCTGTATCTGTTCATATACGTAGAAGGGCCACTTCTGGCATATATCTACGGGGGGAGGGTATCTAGTAGCGCTGTGGGAGAGCCTGTTTAAAGCCCTCAACTGTTGATGCGCGCACAACACTATCGTCCAGATGGTTCCAATTTACCAGTGTTTCCACGAAAAATGAATGTTTATATTGTTCAGTGTTAGCAAAAGGAATAGTATATGAACGTGTGTTATTTAAAGCACGTCTATCTAGAATATTTGACGTTAAACAGTCAGTGTATGATTTTACTTTTACACGGCGTTTATTAGATTGTTCTGTCAGGTAAATATCAGATTCCACTGCCGGCACCATACCCCCTGCTATCTTGTAGAGCATCACCAGTCTATTTTATTGCGACGGTCCTGTAGGGAGCTGAGCTTCAGCGTGCTGAGCATTTCTGTCACACAACCTTCTTCCCTTGACTTGTAGTTATTTAAAATGAAGCGTGCTCCTAGGCGTTGAATTTTTTCAAGTTTATCAATGTCTTTCTTCAAATAAGGGTCCCAGACAACTGAGCCATATTCTAGTTGAGATCTTACTAGTGCGATAAAAGCTGTTTTCCGACATTCTTGAGGACAATGTTTCAAATTTCGGCGCAGGAAACCAAGTGTGGAGTTCGCCTTCTTACAGATGGCTGTAATGTGGTTTGACCATGTTAAATCATTTGATATCAGCAATCCAAGATAGGGGTTTGAGTCCACGTGTTTTAATATGGTATTGTTAAGTTCGTAGAAGTGAGTTGATTTACTTTTAACACTTAGAATATAACATTTCTTTGCATTAAATTTCATGCCCCAAGTAGAAGCCCATTTTTCCAGTTCTTGTAGATCTTTTTGGAGGTTAATGTGATCGGAGATGTTTTTGATCGGTCGGTACAGCAAACAATCATCCGCAAAGAGTCGGACCTGTGACTTTACACTCAACGGTAGGTCATTTATGTGGCAGAGGAACATCAACGGTCCTAGGACTGTTCCTTGCGGTACCCCGGAGTCTACGTGCAGGCTTTTGGAGTGTTCACCTTCCACTACTACGTTCATGGACCGTTCCTTCAAGAAGGATGACAACCACGACAGCAAGTGACCTTTGACCCCGTAATGTGACATCTTCTGTAGTAGTCGGTCGTGGGGCACAGTATCAAAGGCCTTACTAAAGTCCAGTATGGCGATGTCCACTTGTTGTTTCTTTTCAAATGAATTTAGAAGATCATGTAGGGTAACTAGCAACTGTGTTTCTGTGGAGAATCCAGATCTAAATCCATGGTTAAGTGATGTTAATATTTTATGTTTTTCAAAGTGTTTCAATAGGTGGCTACAGATGACATGTTCTAATATCTTGGAGGTTACAGATGTGAGGCTTACTGGTCGATAATTCTCAGCTGTATGCTTGTCCCCCTTCTTGAATACCGGTGTGATGTTAGCGTTTCTCCAATCCAGCGGGAGCTCGCCACTGTTTATCGAATGCTGAAATATATCACTCAGCCCTGGTGACAGTTCTTTTGCACATGTTTTTAATATTATGTTTGGTATTTTATCTGGTCCATTTGCTTTGGATATATTTATATTTTCTAGTTGTTTCAATACTCCTTTTGGTGTTATCAATAGACAAGGTGCGTTTGGATAAGACGTCTTGTTTAAAAGTTCAGGTATAGCTGTATCTATGTTTTTGGTGAATACTGATTGAAATTGGTCAATCAAAATTTCTGCTTTCCCTTTAGCATCAGATAGTAAGGTTCCTTTCTTTTTAAGGGGGGCTACGCCAATATTATCTTGTTTCTTCGATTTTATATAGTTCCAGAATGGTTTAGAATTATGTTTTTCCATCCCTTCCTGTATGATCTTGTTTACGTGATCCCATTCAGCTCTGCGCAATTCGCGTTTGCATTCCTTCTGGTATTGTCTAAACCTGCTCCATGATCCAGTTTTCTTAGCCTGTTTATATAATCTTGCCTTCCTTTTCAATGATTTTTTGATATTCCGGTTAAGCCACGGTAAGTTCTTCTTATATTTATGTAATTTAGATGGTACATTTTTATCAACACTTGAATGGATGCCATCTCTGAAGATAGACCAAAGTTCTTCAATATTTGTTTCACTTTGCAATTTATCACTTATACGATCTGAGATACTTTGGCAGTCATCTCTAATACTGTCCCAGTTTGCTTTATCAAATTTAAACATTTTCCTAGGTTTGGTATTTGTAATAAATGGTTTGATATCCGAGTCAATGACGACCATGTCATGGTCTGAAATTCCAGGCACATTTGTTGTAACTTTAATTAAAGATGGGTTTGTTGTGAAGGTAAGATCCAGTAAGCTCCCTTGTCGGGTTGGTTCGAGATGAACTTGTGTGAGGTTGTTTTCGGTCATAATATCTACCAGATGTTGTTGAATGGTTCTATCTTGTACATCCCCAGAGTTCACAGTTAAGGTATTCCAGTCAATATCAGGACAATTAAAGTCACCAGATAGAACAAGTTCTTTAGGTTTACTTCCGTTTAATAATTCCAATGATTTCTTTAGGTTGTCTAAATCCTTCAAGGTTCTTTTTGGCATATAAAAAGTTCCAATGTATAATGTTTTACTTGATTTCAGTGTTATTTTCACTAATTCAATCTCACAATCTGTAATGAAGTCAATACACTCAATCGATGTGATACTGGAATGTATAGCTACAAAGACTCCGCCTCCACGGGAGCTACGGTCATTTCTATAAATAGTATAGTCTTCTGGAAAAATTTCAGATGATTTAATGGCATTAGGTGAAGTTTTGCCCGGCTTAACACCTTGTAACCAGGATTCTGTGCCGCATATGACATCAGGTTTAATATAAGATGTTGCAATGTTAAATTCAGCAGTTTTGTCTCTAATACTTCTGCAGTTTACATTCAGGATTCTAAGATTCTGTTTAGCAGGTATTTCATATGGATTACCGTTAGTATCCGATTTACCTGATTTCTTCCTGGATGAGGCGTAGGAGAGATGTCTGTAACTGGTTGATAATCTCGGACTACTTGTGTGAAGTGGGTCGAAGACCTCCGAGTGAAACGAGTCGACTGTAATGTCAAGTATTGATAATGGTTCAAAAGAATTTGATAATTGTAGTTCGTAACTTCTAAAGGTAAAGCTATCACAGTTCAGGTTATCACATTTACAGCATTTCCAAACAACATTTGATCTTTCTAATTCTCTGGCATCATGGCTACACATGGATAAACAAGACTGATGGTACCAAATGCTACAATCATCGCAAGCTATACCAAGCTGGGTCCAGGTGACCGGCATATCACACATTGCACAGGGCCAGACGGTTTCATTTTTACGCGGTCCTGGGTTCTCTTCAATGTCACCAGACATGAGCAAAATAATCAGCAGGAGTGATCTCCCTTGGTTAGAAAACATTCTTGGTCTTTGACGAAAGATGTACATGGATCTTGATACACATGTTAAACTTATGGATCCTGACGTATATGGTTGATATTCAGATGATTTGTTGACAAGGCTGTAGGCAACTACGATGAAAAGGATGACGGAACATGTGATGGCCGCCATGTTGGAATAGATGGGTGGGGTATGGTGCACGGCGAGACCAGTGGAAATTAGCCTGACATAGGTTTACCTGACTTACTAACACATATAAAGTTCATTATAGGGTTATAAAGAGTTAATATCACTAAATGTTTATTAAATTACACCACTTGTTGTTCGAATATTAATAAAATAAAGAGAATTTTTCTCCCTCGTGAAAAAAACACGACTCTTTCTTGCGCATGCGCACCTCCTACATATATACATATATATACATATATTGGGTTCATATAGTATATACACTGGATGTGGCATATATATGTGTGCATAATTTCAAAAAGATCTGCTCTCATTGACAGAGATTTAGCATTTTTGAAGGAGTTGGAGTTTGTCTTTTTATTATTATAATTTAGAATGGATCCATGACTAACAAAGCCTTGTTCTGTTTTGTATAAAATTTGTGATATTTATGAAATGCCTTGACAATGCTGTTTAAACTGTTTATCCGTAGATAGCTCACCTATGGTTGATTCAATCAACAGTAAAATGACTACTGTAGTATGAAACTATAATTATTATGTGCGAGGAAAAGCCCCCTGGCTATTAAGAAAGAATAGATAACAGTTTTACACTGATTTGGCTGATGTAACAGGTTTACTGTTGAACAATGGCTTCTTGTTGAGAAACACTGTTTTGTTTTATTTCTCTGCCAAGGTCTATTCTCAGAAATAGCAGGAATGCATCTAATGAACTATGGAGCTGGAGCATTAAATAGGACATATTCAGTATATTATTTAAAACATACCATATTTCTCCTAATTAACGCTCCCGCCCTAATTGTCGTGCCCAGATCCCTGGGGGAGGGGGTGTGTCTATATTTTTTTTCGCGACAATCGTTATGCACGAGCAGCAGTTGAATAATTAAGAGTATAAATGATAAAATCAACTCTTACCAGAACTATGTAACCGTTTAAATCGCTTAATCCCCGATAGTTTTGACAGTTAACTAGTGTGAATGATAAAATCAACATGTCACCATTTCCATCGCTGTTTTGACAGTTAACGTTCAAAGCGAAAGTATTTTTTCACCTTTGCACCGGTAGTGACTAAAGTCTGAAATCCCGTACCTGATTTATTCGGAATTGGGTTTTAATGACATTCGTCATACTGTACTAATTACGTGGTATTACGGCGATGTATGAAACTAATACATAATTTATACGACTATTGTGTGTTATAAACAAACCTGAAACAATTAAATGATACGTTTTGCTGATTTGTTTTTCTACGTGCGTGAACATTTATTTACCGTAAGCACGTTTATTTCTCAACCTCTCACAAAAAGTAGTTGTGTGTTGGCATGTTTACCTTTTAAATCAATGCAAAAGCGGACAAATCGGCACGCAATGTTTGAAGTGCTGCGAGTCAAACAATTTGTTCTTCAAAGGCGCCGTGTCTTCACTTGTTGGATCGACAGTACTTAGTCGGTGCATTGAGTGACGCGGCGCACATTGAAATTTTTCTACTGGCAGATTTCAAAGGTGCCGCGTCGTCTTTTAATTGAGGTTAACCGACGTGGGGGGTGATTTTGTCAATGATGCACATGTGACATTTTTAAATTGGCTTGAAATGCTTTATGACACGGATGTAATAAATACGACCGGGGGTGGTGCACAAACTGTAGGTCATCGCATTTATCACGCGTGATTGAAGCAATCAACAGATTCATGCAATGGATTATTCTTTTGTTCTGGCGAATTACAGATTAATAATAATAGGTACGAAAATATAATTTGACATAATTATTAAATTATGTGTCACATATTCTGAAATGATCGTCATTTTAATAAAAAATTTGGTGACAGGGGGCAATTGTGACATGTTTTACTGAAATACACTGTTTTTAGGTCTATTGGAGGAAAGTCTGATATTACCGTTTTTTGTGCTTAAGTAGATGCGCCCTGCGGTAAAATGTTACGCGCCTGGGCGCGTTTATTAGGAGAAATACGGTAAGACAATGTATTGTGCTTACTATTTTATAGTGATTACATTGACAATCATTTGATAGATTTAATACATTGAGTAGAAAATGCTAGCTTATTTTGACTTAAATATATTAATATTCATATCAGGTGCGTTCACGTACAAATTTCTTCTATTTTCAGTGTATTCACAACAGTAGAATCCATGTGTTGGTATAATTACAAAATATGTCTGACGTTCCAGTTCAGTTAAATGAGGCAATCCCTAATTCATATGAAGCACCTGTAGGTGAGTTGTTAATACAATGGTGAATAACTTTCGAAAATTATCAGACATTTGGTCGGACAAGTTTTCCAAGGTTAGACCATAAACATGTCTATGAAAAATTCCAAATGGATACTTATTTGCAGATATGTATGTACATGTATGTATTTGTTATGTAAAGTAAAATTACACTACATGTCTCATGTTAAGATCATTATTATGCTTTAAAGTTGAAGCTAAGCATATGCATTCTTACATAAACATGAAACTGCGAATTGGGAAGCAAGGGGTATGTAAGTACATCAAAATAAATGTTTTCATTTTGAGCTCAGTCTCATTCATATGCTACATTAAGAATATAAGGAAAAACATGCAAAATTTCATAATTTTTCCATTCCATTTTCCATCTCCAAATATTAAGATATTGAGCTGAATTGTACTGCATTAAATGTAGAAAATGAGCAGTTTGATAACCCCAACAATCGTCTATTACCCGTAATTTTAAGTCATTTTTTGATTTTCTGACATGGTGTGGTGTCGTGCAGCGATGGAACCTCTCGTTTTATAGTGAAAGTTAACAAACCAAACAGACTTGAGCAAACATAAAAATAAATAAATGTAACGTGAAAAACATGATTCACTTTAGCATTCACTCCTGAAAGGCCTTTCAAAGTTTAAAAGGGTGTTTAGAAGTGCATAAGAAAATCGCCTTGTATAAACAGCGGCCAATCATATCGGACATAGAGACTGACGAAAAGACCTTCTACATCGTGCCTGACCATTTTTATCAGTCAGGTCCGACTGCCCGATGGGTATTCGTCATGACTGATATACTAATTTTATTGATTTCAAGCCCAAATTTATAATTGTTTTTCAAGATGGGAGTGTTACAGAGGCCAGTGTTGACAACTCAGCTGCTCAGATTGGAACAAAGCTTGATGGTAGCACAATTGACCTGACTGTGAGTGAAGACGGTACATGTACCTCCACTCCCACTAAGACTTCACAGTCGATGACAGAGAAATATGCCACCAGCTCCTGTGCAGAGGAATCGTCTGTGTCTGGTATAGAAACGGAGATGGAAACTGCTGAACTTACTCGGGAGGTGGATGAGGAACAAGTTATGGAGAATCCGATTCTGGAAGAACCATTGACACCAGCTACTGATAACTCTGCTACTAAAAGTCTTCCAGGATCAGGTCTGTTTAAGAACTTAAAAGATCAATAGCATCTAGGCCTAGTAAAGAATGTAACTTTGAATTGAGTAAATGCCTGCTACAGTTTTAATGCATTGTTAAAGATAGCTTTGAAATTTTTATTTTAAAAAACTACATTACTACTGTATGGTATAAGGGTGTAATCATGTGTAACATAACAAATACTCAAAACTGCTCATTGACCCAACACAAAAATTTCTTTTTGTGTAAGTTCTGCTATCACAGTTAATTAAACTAAGTATTGTCTGTTCATGTTGTAGGTCGTGTGACACCAGCTAGCCAGAGTGACCAATCATTGACATTTTCTAGTTCAGAGAAGAGTACTCCAAGTCGTAAGGTGAAGATGTCCGATATATCTGGACGACAAATCGAGTTTGACAGTCTGTCATCATCATCTGGTTCTGTGAAAAACGTCCAGTTTCCACACAGAGTTGGTATCAGTTGGAGAAAAGGTGAAAAGCTGGAGGCCATGGATTACTTGGATTCCTGGTAAAGCTATATTCATAATATCTTAAACATAGGGTTAAAGGGTTGCTTGTTTAGTGATTGGTATAATTGTAATTCAGATAAGTTTTAATACAGTTTTATGGCTGCTGATCTGGTCCTGTTCCTTTTTTGTTTGAGTTGAATTATTAATATTATTGTTTCCGTTTGAAGCTGAAATTGAAATCTGGCTGCATTGTAGATGTAATGTTCAATTTCCATTTATTTATCCATAAAAGAGGGACGTTCGGAAAGTTTTGAGACAACATCCATTTAACAAGGTTCATTTGACAATTCGTTATAAAACTTAAGCATATTTGAGAATATTATATTTTAAAGCTTATGTTCAGATTGTTTTATTGTGACGTCAGTCATATTTTTAATTCGTATCCATAGCAACATGCATTGTAAAGACCCGTGCAACCCTTAACTTCTCGATTACACTGCAATATATTGTACACACAATCATAATAAAGATGCGCAAAATGTTGTAAAACATACATGACGTCATACACATCTAGAGAAGCTTCCTTACTAAGCGCATTATTCTAACGCCAACAAAAGAGGAACAGCGGATTTTGATAAAATTTTGTGTCAACCTCGGGGAAAACACCACCTGAAATAATGCAGCTGTTGGAGAAGGCTAATAACGGAGAATCTGTGAGCAGAGCACATGTGTACAGATGGTATAAAACTTTCCGTGACGGTAGAACATGTACACAGGACAAACAAAGATCTGGTCGTCGGTCTGTGGTTGATGAAAAGGTGGCGATTGAAAAGAATGCGCTTAATACAGATCGGCGAATGACTGTGAAGGATATTGCAAATTTGCGCAATATAGGTGCAGCGACTGCTCACAAGATTTGACCAGGGGTGCGTGTCTTTGAAAAGTGGGTGAAAAGACATGAGAAATGTGTACAGTGCAACAGGCAATACTTTGAGAATTAGTAAAATTAGGAACTGGATTAAAACAACGTTATTGTTCAGATGTTACGTTCAAACAACGGTACTGCACCGGGGTCCTTGTATATATAGTTTTTCTATGTATTGTTGTATATGTACATATTGTGTTATTTGTTTGAAAATTGTACCATTCAGTAGATTATGAATTAAAGATACACTTGCAGATTTTTATTTACTGATTCAGACTTAACATTAAAAAAACAAAGCTAGTCTCAAAACTCTCCGAACGTCCCTCATACACTGAGATTGTTCTCATCTCACAACACATACCGTGGAAATAGTATGAAGGTCTGAGAAACACTTCTTAACATCAAATAGATATGGAAGACTTTTAAATACTGCAGTATTTCAACTTGACTGTTATAAACCTTGTATCAAAAAAACCTATATGCTCATCATTGTTGGACATCTATTATATATCTTTTAAGGTTTCCAGCAAAGATTCGAGCTATTAATGAAGAGGATATGCAAGTTTTGATTCATTTTGATGGTTGGAATCAGAGATTTGATGAGTGGATAGACATGGCTTCTGAACGTATTCGCCCACTAATTAGACATTCAGAAAGAAAAGGGAAGAGAAAATCAAAAGAACATGCACGTGGTGATCCTTGCCTTCCATTTACGAGTCCCGATCTTCCGTGTAAGAGAACAATCAAAGTAAGAATTGTGTCATAGCCGTGGTTACAGTTTCATATGATTTTTTTGCTGCCTACTCTTGTCAATCACCAATTTATGAAATTTTTATTTGTATCATCATGAAGTAGGACCTCGATTGTTCGACAACCTATCCGAATACTTGGTATCATCCGAAATAAATATCAGGTCCTGATGTATCTTCTTAGGCATGTCAAAAATTCAAATGACTGTATTAGAATCTGACCTAGAACCTTGCTTAAGACATTGATGGTCCCCTGGTTTTAGTGTTACATTATAGTTAGAAACGTGCCTGATGTTTAGAATTTTTGTATCTAGATGTAAAATAAATTATAATTCAGTTAATTAGGTCAAATTTCCGCTCAGTGTGTGTCTGTATTTGCAATCTTTGGTTATGCATGGTTAATTTACCTTTGCAAAATTTTAGTATGCAATTATAATGATTTGAAAACACAAACAATTTTCCTGGATTGGTCATTGGCCATGTAAGATTTTGTGATTTAAGATGAAGAGAATACTGGAGCTACATTTTTGAAAAAAGTAAAATTTATTGATGTATGTGTTTGATTGTTAATGACATTAATTTTAAACTATAGGAGCACAAAGTTGGTGATGCAGTGTATGCTAAGTGGACTGATTGTAAAATGTATCCTGCAAAGATTACAAGCGTAATGGCCAATGGTTAGTATCTGTCTTGTTATATTTCATGACTGTATGTTCTCTTATTTTCTTGATGGTTAGAAGTCCTTTCCAAATGGTCCTCTGTGATTGGTTCATATAAAGATCATTGTGTTCCACTGTGACAATATGACTTGTGCTGTTTAATTATTTCTTTTACACATTAATATTCAGTTATATTTGTGTTATATGGTTATGTATTCAGGCTCGTATGAAGTTATCTTCTATGATGGATTTAAGAAAGTGGTCCAGCCTATCAACATTAGATCTATGCCTGGTGATTATAAACAAAAGGTAATGTGATGCAGGATAAATTGTTAGTGGTAATTTTTACCTGTACACCTCATTCAGTCTATTTTTAGTACATAGGTGGGTAAAATGAAAGTAGGAGCTTTTCTTTTGTAGGAAATTATCAATTTATGCTTTATTTCTTCAGTTTAATTATTATTAGTATTGTTATAATCAGTAAGGGCTGTGAGGATACAATAAGGGAGTATTTTTAATTTTGAAAATTTGTTTACGGATGCGTATATTTCACCTGGGATTTGAATTTCTGAGTTTTAAATCAAAAGCCAGTGACTTTCAAATATTTCAGTATCTAAAACATAGGTTATAATTATGTTTTCTTTGTGTTTTGGTCATACCTGGTTTGTTTGTCTGTCACTCAATTCTCATATTGAGTTAGCAGGGATAAATCTCTTGACATTCAGCATGGATTTCTTATTATGAGCGTCAACTTGCTGATTTTAAAAGAAGTATAAAAGGGCTCCATTTTGTACCATAACTTTTGGATGAAACCGCTTTCGTAATGAGTCTGTTGAGTTTTGTGCTAGACTTTTTGTATGAAATGTTTTGTATGTCTTTTTGTATGTCTTTTTGTATGTCTTTTTGTAGACCTTTGAAATCAATCCAGTACCTGAAGTCGTTTTGAAGAAAGCAAAAATGAAACTTGATTCCGCGGATATTGGTAAGTTTTCATGAAAATAATATTCTCTAAAAGATTTGTATGTAGTTATAGTTATATGTTGTTATAGTTATTTCAAAGTTTATTGTCATTAGAATGATTTTTAGGTCAAGGAAATAAAATGGCACATATTGGAACAAGAAATGAAAAAAAAAGTTGTTCGTTTCTTTCAGCTTTTGCTATAATTGAATTGATATTTATTTTTATCACTATATGAGCGCTGCTATGGGATTTATAACCTCTTCTGTAAGTGATGTCATTTAAAAAAAACGCAACATGTGATGTCACTATTTGCAAACAGGAAACGATATTACTTCATATGGTCGTAACGTTTTCATATTGCCATATGGGGCAAATATTGCTTACTGTCAGTACATGGTGACGTCATATGTGATGTTTTCTGGAAATGAAGTCACTTAAAAAGAGGTTGAAAATCATACAGTGACGCTCATATGATTTTCACCTCATTAGTTGTTGGATTTGATTCTAGAAGTGCATCCAGAGGAAAGGTCAAGGTCAAAGTCAGTAGAGATGGTCAAACCTGAACCCCTTAGGGACTCTTCAGCTGAGAAGGAGAGAAAATCAAGATCTAAGAAGAAGAAGCACAAAGCATCAGTGTTATTCTCCGAGCAGTCAGATGTTTGTTCCTCTACTGAAGTGAATATGTTGGATTTAACATCAGTTAAATCTGAACCAGTTTCGACGCAAACGGAATATACAGAGGGCAAGGTAAGAAGGCTATGGTTTATTTTTTTAACTGTTTGTTGTTATCAGATATTCAGATTTTTTGGGTTGGTCTGTCTGTATGTTTTTAACTGTCATTATGTAAAAAATGTCTTTAATTGTCAAGTATTATGATTGAACATTGAACAACCATATTAAATTAACAAGTTGTTTGTTGGGTTGGTATGTCTGTTGTCTTTTCCAGTCATAGTGTAATAAATGACTGTTAAGTAGTGTGATTAAACAATCATATTGAATTAACAGGCACTAATAGAAGTTAACAAGATTAAGGTACTGTAAGATCAGTCGTCAGTTGGTTCCCATTTGTTAATCCCCTATAAGGGTGGAGGAGGTATCTCTGTCTTATACGTAACCTATTGTATATGCTTACATTGATATAGAATCCTGTTTTGATGTTTCGTACTGTTTAACTTTAGGTACAGACAGAGTGTTCAGACAACCAGATACCAGTCACAAGTCCTAGTATGCTTGCATCCCCAGCACAGGGTGAGTTTGTGACTGATATTGTTTTGTGGTGTCAATTTGATAGTTAACACATGTAAATATGAGAAGTTGTCTGGTATAAGTAGTAGTCTGTAAGAAATTCAGCCATTATGTGTCTTATTCATAGCTGAACAATATTCATTGAAAAAAATCTATAACTTGCTGTCATAGTTTTATACATTGTAGTTTAATGGTCTGAATTGATGATTTACACCCTTTTATCAGCTGTAAATCTTTCAAATTTTCTTTCATCTTAGATAGGTTGATGGGACGTGTATTTGTCTTTAAAATTGATTATCTGTATGTCCTTTTCTCAGCTTGGGGCCCTCTTTCATTTTGGAGAGAGAAAAGTAATGTTATAATATTTTGGTGAAGTAGGCGACATAATTTATTGATCTTTAGTCTAAATAAGATGTAAGTACGGCCCTTTTTTATGGCAAATTTGGGGCTGATATTTGGCCCCATTCACCAAAGAGTAAAGTATATATTTTTTCCAGCACTCAAAACAATCTGTAAAACAGGAAATTCATACTGTTTAATTTAATTTATCTTGCATCCAAACAATAGATTTGGTAATATGAAGTATTTTATATTCCCCAATTTGCCAAAATACGATGCAAATCCCCCTTCTAAAGGTCCTGCCATACTTTCCCAAAATCCGAAAAAAGGGCTGAGGTATCACACTTTGATTGTTTTCAGTTCCAGTCCAAGGTACACCTGTGATTCCACCAAAAGCTTTTGTTGTAGAGTCAGATCACTACCATTTCAAATGTCCGTTTGATGGATGTGGTAAAGGTTTCAGGAAGGAACAATTGTTGGACTATCACATTAAGTATTATCACATCAACGATGGCGGACCGCCTCCACCTCCTGCTAAACGGAGGAGAAAAACAACAAGTACTTGTAAGTATAAGTGTTACGTCCTTGGACTTCACTGGTTAAGTTTGATCCTTAATTTACTGCATGATAGAAATTCTTCAATTTAAGATATGGACAAATTGTCCTTCATGAATGTTTTTGGCTATGACTGATGTAAATACAGTTTCATTTTAGTGAAGTGAGTTCAGAAACCAACAGCATCTCGCAAATACACCAAATACTGATATACAGTAAAACCTCAATAATAAGACCACCTTTGGGACCTTTTAAAACCGGTCTTCTTATGGAGGTGATCTTGATATCGAGGTTAAATGAAGAGTGAAACAGTGAAACTGGACTTGAATATTGTGTTCTTAATTTTGAGGTGGTCTTATTATTGAGGTGGTCTTTAGGTAAGGTTCTATTGTGCATCATTTTGCACTTGGCACTCCTAAGTTTAGAATATCATCAAATTGTTACAAAAAGAAAGAAAAACTTCTTTAGAATGTATATAAGAATAAAATGACATCATGATTTGTTGACTTTTAGAATGAAATAGTACTTGTTGACGAAGTTACAGTTTAGTAGCTGGTTATGAGTTCAGAAGTGGCTGAAGTTTTGAAAAATGTCATACAGTTACTGTGTTAGATGAGGTGTAAATTTAGTTTGTGATATTTTTAGGTTCTACCGAAGCTGACCCGGGATCTAGCTCCAGAAAGTATGCTGGAAAGAAAAACCGCAACTTGTCTGCAGAATGTTCCATCGAACAACCGGATGTTAAGTTTGAATTACCAGGTGTGCAGAGTGTTACTTACTGTAAGTGTTTTTATTTGTTTACATTTCCTCTGTTTATATAATTGGGATTGTTCAATTATTATGTTGGGATGGATATGATTTGTATTTTAATTTAGGGCTGTTCCAAAAAACTCCCTGGGGGGTAGGAACAACAGTTAAACATAAGGCGACCACCAGCAGAATTTTAAACTGTTGTCGTTCATTCATTGAAATTCAGGCAGATTTGCATTAAATTATACATTTTTGGGTAGAAACAACAACAAAGTCAAATTACCTTCATTTGGGTCAAAATCTGTTGGGTGGGGGGAGGTATCAAAAACCAATTAAAATTCTGTTGGAGGTCTTCTTACTTTCCACTGTCAGTCCTTACCCATCAGGGAGACTTTTCTGGAATAACCCTAAGGTGAAAAGGATGACAGAAAGTAGTCAGTGTACGAATGAACACAAAACTAAACAAATACCCCAGTACAGTGAAGTAGAGCATATCATTTGCTAATTAAACTTATAAGTAAAAAAATTCTCTGTACCTTCATAGCATATGAATGATGTATATTTCCCCTCATTCAATGGTATAGTTTACTTTGTTTTGTTACAGCTGAAACAGGTGAGATTTCCACTCAGACCTCCCCAAGTAAGCATTCAGATTTCTTCGAGTCAGAGGATGTAATGAGACCAGAGTTTAAGATACAGGACAGTATGGAGGAATCTAGTGTGACAGATGCTGAGGATTTCCTGAAGCCAGATGAGCTTGTGAACTGTATCTGTGACTTTCAGGAGGAAAATGGTCTCATGATCCAGGTAAATAGAGAGTTTACTGATAAAGTGGATATTATTGTGAGTCAGACGGTTGGAAGTGACCATTTCAGACATTTTGCGGGGAAGAAATTTTTGAAAATCACAGATATAAATATTGATACATTGAATTGTCACATATGTAGAATGTTCGTGAAATTTGTAAACATGTCAATTGGCTGAAAACAAATGGAACATTTTCAACGTATAGTTTGGTTTTGACTGGGAAAGTTAGCTTCTGTTCTTAATCATTATCAAGGTTAATTCTCAAGGGGCCATTTTCATTTGTAGGTAGGGTTATGCCAAACAAACATTTTTTTAATTATGGCCTTGTAACTCTGAGTAAGGCATTATTTTACATTCACTGTATGCAGCACAGTATGGTAATACAGTTGAACTCGAAGTGTATATCAGTGAGTTTATGCTATAAGTTTTGTTTACAGTGTGAAGTATGTATGTGTTGGCAACATGCAGCATGTTTTGGAATCACAGAGAGAACTCTTCCTAAGACATACGTGTGCTTCGTGTGTGAAAATCCTCCAGGTATGTTTGCTGTTATCATTACATTGTGTATACAGTTAAGTATTTTTTGTATTTTATTAATAACTTTTGTTAAACCTTCCCATTCTTGTACATCATTTGTGCTTTTGTATTATTATAACTGTTAAAAGTCATACATGTTACTGAACAACCTGTTTCTCAGTTTGTACTCAATGCAGGAATTAATCAATTACCCTGTGTATTTGGACAGTAAAAATTTATGCAATTTTTGTGTTCCTAGATTTAATCCCCCCTCAAAAACTTGAAAGGGCCCCAAAGTTTATGGACCCTAAACTACCAGGTAAATTAGACCTAAAATAAAATGTACAACTTTTCACACCTATTTACTGCACAATATTTCAATAAATTTAATATTTTAATGTTTATTTCATGCAATATATCAGTCAATTCAATATACAGTGTAACCTCCCTAAACCGGACTCCTTCGGGACCAGTTGAAAATTCCGGTTTACAGAGGTTTCCGGTTTATAGAGGGTTTTGTCATGTTGATGCCATTTCATACTCTTACCTAGGTTCAGGTCATAATTTCATTGAAAAATTGCACATCTTTCAATTTCACATTGTAACCACATAATATTTCTTTATTTAAGAAGAAAACATAACACAGTTATAACAAACATGACTGCCTTTATTTTAAAAATGAACAAGCAAACTTGAAGAAAACTCATATCGTTTACTTTCTTATGCATGAAATAAAATACATATTTATGTCATACAAGTACATGTATAATATTTGCATCAATATTACTACAGTCATGGCGAATGACTTCCAAGACTTGTCAGTCATTTGGTCTGACAACCTTGGAAAACTTGTCGGACCGAATGCAAACTTGTCGGTCCGAAAACATGTTAAAAATTACGGGCCGAAAATTACCGCTCATTTCAAAGTGAAAGTAAACAAATCAAACACAAATGTGCAAATAATTGGCGTATTTCGTTAAATAACAGTTTAAAATTATTATTTACTTTCACATTCACTCCTGAAATGCCTTTTTGACGACATAATCAAAGTTCAAATGTCCGAAAGACAAGCGAATGTACAGACAATTGGTGCGCATAAGAAGACCACATTGTGTAAACCGCAATGGATGTTGTAAAACCCGTACGACCTGTACCGTTCCGTATCGGACATACGGACCGACGCACAGGCATTCTGTATCGGACCTGGTCGGTTTTTATCGGTCAGGTCCGACTGACCGATGGGTATTCGCCATGACTGTTACTATATACTGTTACTAATACAGCACAAATGCTCAGTGCATGTTTTCCACTAACATTACTTGGGAGTAAGAAATGAGTCATGCGTTGTCTGCTTCTTCGAATTACATTTCTCATTGTATGTTTGAAACAAGCTACATTTGTATTTCAAACTCGATATTTCTCTCTTTGATCTTTAATAATTACCCATTTAGGACTACGTATTCGATAATAATCCAATTATAATCATAATCAACGGATTAACGGTCAATCAGTCGGTAATTAATCAGACCCGACATCCTTAACAATATGTGATTTTTACACTTGTGTAGTTAAAACGGGCCACCGCCTATCGATGTAAATCAGCCTGTCAAACTATTAATAATAACATCAAAACGGAATACACAAGGTGTCAATAACAGATTGCAAGTCGATTTATGATGACACGTGCTACCGATAGTCGTCCCGTTTTTCGGAGGTGAAATTTTATAGAAATGGAACCAAATTATGTTGAATTTTCGTTTGGTTTCCGAAGTTCAGAGGTTCCGGTTTTCAGAGTGTTTTAATACAACAGAAATAGAACCAAAAATCGGGACCGCAAAACATTTCCGGTTTCGGGAGTATTCCGGTTTTTAGAGGGTCCGGTTTTGGGAGGTTACACTGTATGTCATTTACTACATATGCTGAGTCAAAAAAAGACGTGTACATGGCGTGTTTCACTGTTACTTTGTAACCAATTAAATTATATTGGTCAGTATACCCATCAAGATGCAATGCAGATAAAAAATACACCACAAGATAAAAATTAATATTATCTTTCAGTTGGTACCAAGTATGTCCATGTTTAGCCCCCATGGTATAAAAAAAATCCATATTATCTCATGCACACTTTTTTACTTGGCATATATACTTATGTTGACCAGAATTTGACATTTTTATTAAATATTTGATTCGAATGTTTGATCTGTACAGGTGTAAGAGAAAGTAGCCGTCACATCCATGAGCAAGATTGGTTCAAGACGGGTGAAATAGCATCATTCAGTTATCTCCCTTTGACTCCTATGTCTGAGGATAGGTGCAATACAGTAAAATCTACGCATACACTTGTAGCAGAGATACATCAACTGAATTCTGTACTTCATAGTCTAAAACTTCAACTGAAGATTCTCAGGTTGGTTGGGTCCCAGTTGATGTTCTGTTCTGTCTTGTTTTAGGTAGCTGGTCTTCATCATCTCAAAATCAAAGAGACATGTGTTTATTGCATTTCTCAATACAGTCGGACCTTGTTTATTTGACAACATTCTATCTGAATACTTGGTATTATCTCCGGAATAAGTAACAGGTCCCAATGTATCTTCTTTAGTTCTTATGCAAGTCAGTTGAAATAGGCTATTCAAAACCATGTATTATTTTAAATCAAATTGTATTTCCAATTTTACATCTGACAGCAACATTGTCAGGAAGCAGTCTTTTCAGATACTTATAACTTGTTTGAGTATGATTATACTGTAAGAATTTCAATCAAGATCTGCCCTATTCAATTATTCCACTCTGTTTTAAAATTTGTCAGGGGACAGAATTGTATGATGGAAATAAGATTAAAAGCTTAGAGATGTGTTATGTCTAGAAACATATGCTATGAATTGCCTAAAAAATACTTTTTAGTAATTCTGTTTTTGGTGTCTAGTGTGTGCCTGTCTTTAAAATGTCAATTTATTTGCCTCTTCAATTTTATGTAAGATCTTTTTATTAAAACTGTATCATCTGTTCATTGAATAGTCTGGCCATTAGAAAAGATTCAACTCAATGATAATTTGGTTTCATTGTTTTGTGAAAGAACGGCACATGTAGTGCCATATTTACAAAATAGAGCCTCATACTTATACCTCTAGAGTTCGAATAAGAAACTAATAAGGTGAAGAATCAAAGGACTTCTTGGCACAAATGTTTGACATTGTACAACTATGTCCATAATAGGTCAACTGGTTGTGGGTTTTGAAGAGACTTTGTGTAATAACTTAACACGGTCCTATGATTTGTTGATATATTTCTTGTCTGACATTGAGGTTGGATGATAAGGTCTTTTGTTTCTGTGTGTGAATTTATGTCTCTTAATCTATCTGACATTGTAGAACGAAGGATGAGTCAAAGTTGAAGCAATGGAGATTAGATTGGGATGTAATGGAATCTGATACTGTCGAGAGTTGTCCTAATACTGATGCGATTGCTGTACATAATACTACTGCACAAGACAGTGATAACACTTCTATGCAAACAGAGAGTATTGGAGCAAATCACATTAAAGTCAAGGTTGAAAATCCTGAGGTTAAAGTTGAAATTCCTGAAATCAAGACAGAGATTACTGAAGATAGTGGTGAAAAAACTGTAGCTACTATTGATCCAGCTGAAGTAAAATCTGAAAATGCTGATATGGAAGTTGGAAGTAAAGATAATAAAACAGAAAAGGTAGAATTGAAGGCAGAAGATGTTGAAATTAAGATGGAAGTAGCTGAAAATTCTGAAGATGAGAAAATTGGAAAGGAGATGGATTTGACTATTACTAATGAAATGAATGGTGTTCAACATGCTAAACCAGGCAGCTGTAGCAGTATGGACTCGAAGCCTCCTGCAGAAATAGGACCAGTGGACATTGTTGATACTTTAAAAGCTAATGAAACTGTCATAAAATTAGAAAATCCGAATGAAGTGAAACAGGTTTGTTATATACTAGTTCTCAAATGTGTTGCTGTTTTGAATATGTAGCACTCATATGGTGTACCATAAATACTTCATATTGAATTCAGACTGTAAATTATTACCGGTACTATATATATTAAAAAATGACTCTAAATCATTGAACGCTATGTTTATATTCTATCCAAATTTCTCAACAAACTAGTTTTGTTTGATGTTCTTGACATACTAATAGTTTAGCATAAAACTATTGTGATTGCTTCTTTACCAAAACTGACATTCAGTAGTAGGTGCCAAATCTTGTGAAACTTTCATTACAGATCAGACTTATAGGAGGATGCATCTTTGTCATATTTCGTCATGTAATGTACACATATAAATGGATGTGGAATTCAGTGTTAGGCTATCTTGTGTGTTTTGTTTGATATTATCTGATAATTTGATAAAGCAAATTGAGTATGTAAAATGAAGCGTTTTGTAGACACTAAAATGCGGCTCTCTATAAAGTAAGCAATAGTTGACCAATGCTTAAGAATTCCACATCTATGATACAAAGTTTAGTTTCCAGTTTGTTATTTGTTGGTTTCCTGTTACTGTTGAATTTTTGTTGATAAAAGTTGGTTTTATGAATGTGGCATTTATAATAGTTAATACTACGGTGATGATTTAGGTATACTATTTCCTTGGTATTAGCTGTTTTGTAAACGGAGCAAACTGGCTCAAGTCATTATTTCACATTCATCTCTGAGTTTCAGACTTATAATGATTATGTATAAGACCCCTGGTATGTCAGCTAAGCATTGTGAAGCTTGAACCATTCTACAATAACCTATCAAATATATTAAGAATATATGGATACGTCTGCCAGCTAAGCGTTTACTGACCTTTGAGAGCATCTAATTTCATGTGTTTATGACAAAATTTATGACAGAATTTAGCTGTATACATTATTAGTTATTGCCTTGCTGCTTAATAAAAAAAGGCCATTCCAGGAAATCTTCATGGTGTGTAGCAATGTCGTCTGATTAAAATTAACTTTGTGGGGGGGGGGGGGTACAACATTTAAAATACTGTTGATGGTCCCCTTATTTTCGACTGTTGTTCCTTACCCCTGGAGTAGCCCTTAATATTAAGTGGTTTGAAATATGAAAAAAATAGTTCATCTGGTTATTTCATTACTTCAGGAGCCCGTTGAGAAGGTGGAGGAAGGAAATCATTCTGACAGTACTGAGAGTGTTGTTGAGGACCCTATTGAAGTGTGTGAGAAAAACTTACTCAGTCATATATTGAGAGTACAGGGAGAAATCAGTGACAGATTTGATAGAATTGAGGAACACATCGAAAGTAAGTAAAAATCGAGTTCTTATCATTCTTATAGTGCATGGCTGGGTATCTCATGTCTTATCATCAATATACATTCTATATATCACAAACTGTGATGTAGACATGTAAATCACATTTTAGTGTTATTTTCAATAATTCACTAGCTCATTTTTAGAAAACTTGTTTAATAAATTCTGTAATTAATGCCCACTCATGTAACCTTGTATGTTAAGTACATGAATATTAGAATATCATTATTTAGACAAATACATCTTGTCCCCTTCACATACATACTAATTCATTTTATGTAATACAGTACAACCTCACTTTAAGACCACCTCGATACTAAGATCACCTCAATAATAATACCACCTCAATAATAAGACCACCTCAATAATAAGACCTCAATAATAAGACCACCTCAATAATAAGACCACCTCAAAGTAAAGAACACAATTTTCAAGCCCATTTGCACTGTTTTGCTCTTTATTCAACCTCAATATCAAGACCACCTCAATAAGTAGACCAGTTTTAAATGGTCCAAAGAGTGGTCTTATTATAGAGGTTTTACTGTACTTACATTAACTATACTGGGTATTGCTGCATTCATCTAAACAATTTGACTGCGAGGAAAGCATGTACATTGTAATTCTATATTATAGTGTTAGAAGCGATGGAAGCTGTTCAGAGTCGACGGGAACCACCTACAGCCAGTAATGTACTCAATGATACACCACAAATTAAACGTTCTATGAGATACATGCTCAGTGATCTATCAAAAGTCAAGAAAATGTCTGTGTTTCATTGATGTTAGAAAATAACTCGTACCCTGTGTTTTATTCTTGTGCGAGTTACTGGATTCCCGGTGTATCAGACTGTCGTTATAGTTGTACATGTATAGAGACTGAAGTCATGTTTGTAGATATTTCGTGGCATGGACGTGAAAGATTGGAGTCAAATAGGATCAAAAAGTGTTTTGTCTTAAAACTATTAATTGCAGTCTATTCTGACAATACTATGTAAACTAAGTATCAATATACTGTCACATTGTAGGTTATATAGTCTGATAAGTTTGTTATATGGCATGTATAAGCTTACAATGTATTATATATGTATAGCTTTAAATCTTGGAAACGCATACATGGCTTTTTACAAATAGACATCTGCTCCCAAAGAACATACAGGCTTTTTTATCAGGCAACTTTGTAAAGAACTCTTTGAGTGCAATTGATATATTATCATATATTACTATTTTTTTCATGTGCTTTCTACTGAAACAATACCATGTAAATCAAGATTTATCTACCAGTACTGTCAATGTTACTACTTGAAGGGACATTTATTCAGAATGTTATGTGTTTAGCCCCTTTGTTACTTACACATTCGTTATTGTGCTTTGTTCATATTAGTTTCGATTGATATAAAAGTTTATTATGTTTGAATATTTGTGTCATATTTTGTGCTTTTACAATGTAGTACCAAAAAAAGTTTTAATTTAGCATGCTAGCTAGTGTTCATTTTTTTTACACTGTTTATGAATTGTTACTGATACTTGTTGTCTGCTACTGTTAAATTACTATTAGCAATGTTTTTCTCTCTTTAAAATGCATTGTTGCTATCGTCATTTTCGCAACTATTTTAATATCTTCGAATATGCCTCATTTTTGCCATTTGGTTAACAACGTAAGGGTGAGAATATTGGTATTTTATGCTTATTTTCTCTTCTTGATGTTAAGGAATAGCTATTGCGCTGCAGATGTATGTAAAAATGGGATTTTTTAATGTAAGTAAGAGTGTTTCCTCTTGTTTGTACTGATTTTCCCTTTTGACCAAGAACATTATTATTCTGAAGGCAGCTAAATGTTCTATTTTTTATCTGCTGTCTTGTGTTTTGAAATCATGAACAATTGAGTAATGATGGGCAATTTGGTCCGATTTGTTCGTCAATGAACCAGCATAATGATAAATCATATCCCATCCAATGTAATTAATTGGACAATTGAAGATTTAGTGGGCAAATAACATGGTGGAAATATTGCTTTTAATAACATATAAACTGGTACCTTGTCAAAAGAAAACAAACTTCAAACGAAATTTGAATCATGTATTTTTTTCATATTACCAGTAGTCGTCCATAGGTTTAAATTCTAGCAGAACTGTTAAAACTGGAAGTCGCCAATCACAGTTTCGAAATCATGCTTATTTGATCTTCGCTGATCGTCAGCCCATTACTAGAATTATGAGATCATTGTGAAATGTAAATACAATCTTGTGTTCACTAATATCAATGTTCTGCATTGTGAATATTTTGATGTTCTTCATTGTCGATTATTGTACTGGTACTTTTTTTTGCATTTAAACTTAGTTTTATGTGTTTAAAACTCATTTTCTTTTGTAGATGTTTATGTAAATAAAGGTATAAACATGGGAATGTTTGATTAAATATCTCATAAATACATTGATACACAACTCCACCAATGAGAGACTGTTGTTTATTCTGGTACAGTTTTGTATTCAAGTGATTGTTCAATGTTTAACAAACATAAATGGTAAAATGCACTAATGTTGATATTATAATCTTCATGTTCTTCATTGCGATGTACTCTGACATTAATATGTATATGTGAGCACCTGTAAAACACATGCACAGTATAATATCAAAATATAGTATGTTGTCACATACGCAGGTGTCGTTTATATTCTGAGAACATACACAGCATATACATAGATAGATTGACAGACAGATGAACGAACAGATTTATTTCAGTAAAATTGAACATATAAAACATAGCATTAACACGATCCATGAAATAAAAACAAGAACCAAATGGTCATATCATTACACGCATATTCCTGTACCATGGAATGCACACCTTTACCAGGGATTACTAAAAAAGCGAAATGATTTTCCTGTTATTACCATTGCGGTCCCCGACATTTTGTGGGAAGACACATCCACCAATAAGTGTTATACCTACTGCTATATCTGCATTATACTTATGTATGTATTACTTGATACAATTTATCTGCAGTACTTGGAGTATATGTATTGCCATTCTTGATGAAGTTTTCAGGTCATAATGAGAAAAGGGTCCTAATAGGACTGGTTTGCCAGGCATAAAAATTCTTCTTGCAAGGAACATAAATATACAGTGTATATAAGTGTTCCCACTCAATGCAAATTCCTGAACTCTTGTAGTCGGGTTACAGCAAGTTATACTTACATTCTTAAGTTTTAACCATCAGTTCAAAACTAGGGGTACGTACAGTAATATGTGGGGTGTGTAGACAAAACCCCCAATCTTAAATCTTGTTGGATACTGCGTCCAGTGGTTCTGCAGTAATATTGAATTTTAAGGACAAGTATACGATAAACTTATTGCTGTTTCAGAGACCTTAAAATATATAACTGATTTTATTATAATACACTTTGTGCCAACATCTTGATAGTGTTTAAGCTTATTTCCATAAATCATCATGTACATGGTAGAATTACGAGTGGATTAGTACTTATGTAATCTGACTCCACTGACATCACATCACGTGACCAATAAAAAGCTGAAACCTTCTTTCTTTAACTGGCATTTTCCTATTTCACAAAATACCTTAGCAAAGTCGGAGCACATGAAAAATGTCGTTGAGAGTGTCATTATGACTCTCGGCTCCTTACTACGCTTATCTCCCCAAGCGGTGCACAGTTTTTAAGGGAGACCACTGAGGCGGTGAGTATGCTACTCTTGTATAATTACAATTAATGTTACTGTTTTCCATCAAATTCACTTGAGTGAGGATGTCAATGTATTGTGATATTCTCATTTATAGAAACACATTTAGTGATAGCACAATGTAGAGAAACATACAGTACAACATACATTTACATTGAACTTCTATGATTGATAACCTGTCCCAAAATTGTAATACCATAGTATATAATAATGCTCAACCAATATATCTGTACAGTGCCATACATAATATAAGAGCATTACGACCTATACCAAACGTGACCTTGTCCATGAAATATATTCCAGCAGATGTTAAACCGCCCGAAAAGTCGAAAAGTACCGTTCATGTTTACAAAAAAAGAGCCGTGTGTCTATTCAAACAAAGAATGTAATGGAAAAAGAAAATTACAAACCTACAAAAGACGTATCATTTATATTTAATGAAACTATCAAAATACTGAACAAAATATTTTGATGGATGTCTTGTGAAACATCTGAGTTATGTGAAAACATTTATCCGTTCCTTGTAATGGCTTACAGTCAGCTAAGATGGCAATACATTCACGATATATAACTTTCTTAGTAATGGCTTTGAATAATTGCTCAGGAATAGTGAAACAGGTCTATATACATGGCAAACTATTGTGTAATTTGGCTCTTCTCAACCTATCGAAAACACAAACATTGTTGGCATGAGGAGAGTTAACAGACATGCCAAGGGCATTCTATGGTACATATATTTATTTATTGGGGGCAAACTTCGGATAGAAATGTCTCGAATATGAATACATACTCTTACAGTAACTGCAACGAAGCGTATTTTCTTGCCTATAAATATTGCCGTTCTAGACAATGTGTTGATTTAATCTCTGACGACGTAGTTATTTTCCCGTAAAGTGCAGATAAAGCGTTTGAATTACATGTATCTGTCAAAGTGTGCTCAAAAACTCGTTTATTTTGCGCACCATGTCATTTACTAAATTCAGAAAATGGAAAATAAATACTTTTAATGACCATGTCAATGCTGAATCCACCATCCTGATGATACAATTAAGTCAGTACTTCTCCCGGTGCAGTTGCCAATTCGTTTTTAATTACAAATTACAATCTGTAATACGAGTCGATCAAAGGAAATGACGTGCAAAATTAATGTCGCTTTGAAAACCGATATCAATAGATAGAGGAATAAATCTTCAGAGCACGCTTAAGCTTCTAAAGAAAAGACAATCCTGCACCCACCATTCATCTGTTTTGTACATTGATTATCAATAAAGAACACATGCAGACCTGGTATTGTTCTTTATTACTATTTTCTTCAATCCATCCTTAGATGACGAGGCTAGTTTTCGTGATATTAGTATTCGGTGAGGGCCTAAAATGTGCAATTGAAAAAATCTGTCTGAAACTTCAATCCCTTATGACAAATTAAAAACACAGGCTTATATATTTATTTACAAATTGTCTTTCTGTACCTTGGCCTTTATTTGCTTATAGTATGTTTTTTTATGATGAAAAAGGTTGTCCACTATGGACAGTACAGTGAAACCTCGCCTAAAGACCATCGCAATAATAAGACAAAATTAAGAACACTCCTCTAAGTCCACGTTCACTGTTTTGCGCTTTATTCAACCTCACTATGAAGACCACCTCGGTAAGATGACCAGTTTTCAAGAGTCCGAAGAATGGTCGTATTATTGGTGTTTTACAGTGTTTGTTTCTCACACAGCACCGACTTATTATTTGTTACATATATCATAAACATTCCATTTAGCATTGGCTTGAGTTACTGGTTTACTATTTGATAGGGTTCCTCACAGACGTAAACACATTATGAGTAATTTATCAACGCCGTAGCGTGGAGAGCTAGACAGATTGAATGCAAGAAAGATATCATCTCAGTGCGGATTTACCTTTGGATGTGTTGTGTTCCCGTTAAATTGTGTTTGAGCCATAATGCGATCTGACTATATTATCACCATTTTATTGCACCCCTATTCCCATACATGCTTACCCTTTCATCCATATTCCCATGCACATTGCACCTTCTCAGTGCATGTGGCGTTCCCTGGAACAATTTAATCTCTCTTTTAAACTATATTGTCCGGCGAAATTTGAGGAAATTTAGATTCAGATAGCATTAACAAAGCATTTGCTACCATCAGTAAATACATAGTTGTAGTTCTTAATCAACACATTAGTTTAAAGGATAATTTCATATATCGAAAGAGTCGACATCCTATAGTTTGCATTTGTTTATCAAAATTCGACATGGGAATCTTGATTTGCATAGGTTAAAGCAATATGCTCATTTCTTGTTCATGTGTTTACCTATACAGACATGAAACATTTATTTCCTAGTTAAACATAAATAAACATGCATTAACACAGAATGAACTCATAAAGTACTGATCCGTATTTGTTGAAGAAAGAGGTTTGTACATCATAAAATAAAAAAGAACTTCCAGTTTTTTTTAACAACCAGGCTATTTTAGAAGTTCTGTCTGTTAGCGATAAAATATATTTTACCATTACATTGGAATGGTTCTTATTAGAGATGTTTTAGCCAATGTAAAAACAATACTGGATGACGCCAATTCAAACATTTTATGTTCAGATGAGCCAGATATATCTTTAAGCTAATGCATTATTAATTAACGCTCTATTTTTTTTTTACAATTACACTGTAATGTTACATTGTTCACTAATTTTCGAAATTGGCCAACATTATTGGTTCCTTCATTTATGATGTGCGTGTCCTTGTTGTTATAATCAAGAAATATATAAACTTTTATTAAAATGAATGATCCGCGTTAAAGCGTTTGAATAGAAAAATGCGCGTGAAATAATATTAGGCATAATAGGTTTTTGCAGACCCGAGCACTGATAAATGTCATTGTCACATCAGTAAATGAAATTGGTGTGCCTTTCAGATTCCTACTTTTTCTGGATAGTTCTTACCAAAGTGAATTATTGTCGTGCTATTATTTAATTCAGTGATTTATAACCCGTCTGACAGACCGATATATCATAGTACTATATTACCCATTTAAATGTCTTGTCACTGATATTTGTTAAACAGGATACTTACAGTAACAACTTAGTTCCACGATCTGGCTTAAATATGGCTGTAGAAAATCTGTCTGAGCAATAATATATACACTTAATTACAGATCTGTCTTAGAAATAAAGGCTTACATATTGAAATATTGCTTATATTACATAATCATACTGAATTAGAGAGTTTATTTGTTGGAAAATTATTCAGAGCCGCATAATAAACAATTATTTTCTTCAAACTGAAAGTTTGTCTTCAAGTAATGGAAATATCAAGACTCGAAATAAAACGTCTGTTTAAGGAACCTTTGTATGACATACGTTTGACGAAACTTCAAGCAAAATTGTCGTTTTGTGGAATTATTGATACTTTCAGTCATCTGTTGATTACGAATTAATGTCAAGTGGGAGTGTGGCAATGTTGTTTGGAGCATCATCCGAATGTTCGATGTTTTCGTTGAAATACGGAGTCCATCTAGACACGTGGTATTACTAGTCAGTGCTCCAGAAGATTCTAATAAATAAAATGGTATCATTGTAAACAAAACATCGTCTAAAAGCAATAAAACAACATCACTATGTATCAACTGATATTCGCAATCCCAAATCCTAGATAAATACAATAAACCATACATTCATCTTCGGAAGATCTGAAATTATTGCCAGCCTTTGTGCATTTTGTTGCAAACGCCGGTAAATCCAGTTTTAAATCTATACTTTTGAGACTCCATACGAACCATCTGATGGCCATAAATATATATGTCACCTATAGACATTTACTCGGGTATACTCGGAATTCCATGTACTTGTAGCCTTGGTCTCTGGTTGTTTCTCTGACGATCGATATGCCAGTACAGGCATAATTAATGAGCATTGAAGTTATTTGATATAATTACAATAAGATCAAAAACATATCAGAGAAATAAATATTTCAAGCTTATCCAAGCAAGTTTCAGCACGGTGCGAATCAATTACATCAAGTAACATCGAATCCCTCTAATTCTGAGATATAGAGACAAATAATTCATTTATTGCTGACAAATCACTAGCAGTCTACAGAAGCAGACGCCGTAAATTATATTGTCGTGCTAATTGCGTATTAGCCATATATGGTATCTTTGTTATAACCTACAATTTCCAGCGAGCATTTAGACAATCTATTTATTGCCTTTGATAGCTTTTATTAATATCATTCAACTGCTATTCTCCATGGCTTTGTAGACGTTGTTGTGCTAAGCGTCGCCCCATGCTTATTTGTTTTGCATTGTGGTGGTGTCCCTAAACGTCTCCTTTTCAGTGTTGTTTTGTATCTCTCCTCATATTTGGGTTCTATTTTGTGAGCATGGTCTATTCTTTCTCTTGTATATCATTTCAATCTTATGCCAGCTATCTATTGCTGGATGTTACAACATCTTTCAAATCATTATTGCGCCAAAAATACTTTTGAAAGAATTTAAACATAGACAGTACAAACCACTAATTGTTTCCACTCTTGTAACCATACTTTCAGAGTGACAAGCTTCGCAATACGTGTAATCATGCTTGCCTAAATCAATTAGAATTGCTGTATCAAATTATTAAATCATACTCGAGTATCGTTGTATCGATCAGCGGAGGAAAGGAAATATCAAGAAATTAAATATATTAATCCTCACAAATAAATGTCAAGATCGGATGCATTCAGTTATTAAAATTATTCATTGACTTTGATAACAGATCAAAGGTTATAAAATCATTGTACAAAACACACATTGTTCTGTCATGCTGATAACTGTGTACTTATAAGTGTTTTGGGATTGTATATTATAGTGGGCTTAGTTGAAACTGTACTTGTTATTAATCTGATTTAACTTCTTGTGAACTAGTCAGTTTATACTGTAGATAAGTGTCATGTAATTATATTAAGTAACGGAATCGTGCTTATGTGATTAAATATCTTCAATATCACAAATCTGGTCATGGATCACTGTTGCATCCACCACTACGTTTACGTACTGATACCAAAATCCGCTTCGTAATACCACTCCGTAGTGTGATCACTCATAGACCTCATAGTCTGTTACAATTAAATACAGTTCACCAGTGCTCACCATTGTGTCAGTCGTGAAATCGCAAGTAGATGCTACACCAATTATTACCTATCGATTCCGACGTCGGGCGATTTTCCGTGTGGTAGACTTACAGCTGTACTCGCTATATAAATCTGAAATATACTATAGGTCTACTTTCAGACGCAGTTGTTCAGGCAAACAACATTATGTTCATCTGGTTTTCATACAACCTTGTCATGTTAACAGTAAGAAGAATAACGCCTCTATCGTGATCAAAATGTATTCTTTCCAAACGCAAACACGCAATACGTGCAGTTGTTTTGACGTTATCAAAGTGGGTATGATTCAATAATTCAAATTGCTGTTTTACCTTGAAAGAAGGAAACAAATAAGCAGAAACTGAAGGAAAAGTGCTGTTTCTTTCAACAATTTTTCCTTTTGAGTACAAATCATCAATCATGGTTTGGTTTATGTCGAAAAGCTTCAGGATAATTTATAAAAGAACTGTCGGAAATTACGAAACGATTACATTGAAAACACGTTTCGTAAGTGAGCCAAATAGTGATCAATATACCCAGGATGCTTCTTGGGAATACATATATGATTCAGCTAAATAATATACAGTATCAATTCTGTTTATGTGATTATAACACTACACACAAAAAGTAACGCGTTTTCCCGAAATGATTTATTCTATTTTTAGCAGGAAATAAATACTTACGTTCAATTAATTTAATGTAATTTTTTTACTGATGTTAGTTGTGTTTGGCATAAAATTACATTTAAGTTGACCGTTTATTTTTTTCTTTACCTCAAGATTACAGAAACGGAGAAAGATGGGTTTATGTATATGTTACGTATCTTTTTGTACTGACTGTACACAATTCTGTCAAGGAGGCATTGATGTCAGTTCTGCGTGAACATGTTCATAATATTAACTTAGGTATTTCTTAGAAGGACAAATAATTTGCCGAACGTTGCTATTCTTTTTTGCCATACCTGTATGGAGTTTATCAGTTGGTAAACCAGTCTAGCACTGAGATGGAGTTTATCAGTTGGTAAACCAGTCTAGCGATGAGACTGTATTTGTTTACTGACGTGTTAAAATAATAATATTTAATATTGCAATTCTGTATCGAGCATTCATTTAATGCTGCGGAAACAAAATTAATATAGGCGAAACTGAATTAAAGCCAACGCATGGACAAAAACGTTCATGAGTAAACAGATAAGACTTAGAGAAGTATAGAATATTAACACAACAGCAATAAAATCAAGGCTATTGTTCAAGGCTATTGTTCAAGGCTATTGTTCAAGGCTATTTTCAATGTGTTTATTGGACAGGAAATAACATACTTCACAAATCTGGAGGCTAACAACGAGCCAGTTAGTATATATTTCAAGTTTTCTTAATGTTTCCATACAGACTTAGTGGCTAACCAAGACCTAGCACTAATATCAACTTCGCTCTGATCTGCGGCGAATATACATCTTGGAGGCGAATAACGAGCCAGTCACGTCGTAGATTATTATTCCAGTTTTTTTAATGTTTCCATACAGACTTAGTGGCGAATCCAGAATAACCACTAAAATCATCATTCGCACGGGTCCGCGGCGAATACATATCTAGAGGCGAATAAAGAATCTGCTCGTACGTCGTTATTCGAAGTTAATCCTTCAATACAATCATGCATAGAAGCCCAGACCAAACGCTGACATCAACATTCACACGGGTTCGCGGCAATACATATTTGGAGGCGAATAACGAGCCAGATTTTTCTTAACCTACTAGCTAACCCAGACCTAGCACTTGCACTGGTAGCTAACCCAGACCTAGCACTTGCACTGATAGCTAACCCAGACCTATCACTTGCACTGATAGCTAACCCACACCTAGCACTTGCACTGATAGCTAACCCAGACCTAGCACTTGCACTGATAGCTAACCCAGACCTAGCACTTGCACTGATAGCTAACCCAGACCTAGCACTTGCACTGGTAGCTAACCCAGACTTAGCACTTGCACTGATAGCTTACCCAGACCTAGCACTTGCACTGATAGCTAACCAAGGCCTAGCACTTACACTGATAGCTAACCCAGGCCTAGCACTTGCACTGATAGCTAACCCAGACCTAGCACTTGCACTGGTAGCTAACCCAGACCTAGCACTTGCACTGATAGCTAACCCAGACCTAACACTTGCACTGATAGCTAACCCAGACCTAGCACTTGCAATGATAGCTAACCCAGACCTAACACCTGCACTGATAGCTAACCCAGACCTAGCACTTGCACTGGTAGCTAACCCAGACCTAGCACTTGCACTGATAGCTAATCCAGACCTAGCACTTGCACTGATAGCTAACATAGACATAGCACTTGCACTGATAGCTAACCCAGACCTAGCACTTGCACTGATAGCTAACCCAGGCCTAGCACTTGCACTGATAGCTAACCCAGACCTAGCACTTGCACTGGTAGCTAACCCAGACCTAGCACTTGCACTGATAGCTAACCCAGACCTAACACCTGCACTGATAGCTAACCCAGACCTAGCACTTGCACTGATAGCTAACCCAGACCTAACACCTGCACTGATAGCTAACCCAGACCTAGCACTTGCACTGGTAGCTAACCCAGACCTAGCACTTGCACTGATAGCTAACCCAGACCTAGCACTTGCACTGATAGCTAACCCAGACCTAGCACTTGCACTGATAGCTAACATAGACATAGCACGTGCACTGATAGCTAACCCAGACCTAGCACTTACACAGATAACTAACCCAGACCTAGCACTTGCACTGATAGCTAACCCAGACCTAGCACTTGCACTGATAGCTAACATAGACATAGCACGTGCACTGATAGCTAACCCAGACCTAGCACTTACACTGATAACTAACCCAGGCCTAGCACTTGCACTGATAGCTAACCCAGACTTAGCACTTGCACTGATATCTAATCCAGACCTAGCACTTGCACTGATAGCTAACCCAGACTTAGCATTTGCACTGATAGCTAACCCAGACCTAGCACTTGTATTGATAGCTTACCTAGACCTAGCACTTGCACTGATAGCTAACACAGACCTAGCACTTGCACTGATAGCTAACATAGACCTAGCACTTGCACTGATAGCTAACATAGACATAGCACTTACACTGATAGATAACCCAGACCTAGCACTTGCACTGATAGCTAACCCAGACTTAGCACTTGCACTGATAGCTAACCCAGACCTAGCACTTGCACTGATAGCTAACCCAGACCTAGCACTTGCACTGGTAGCTAACCCAGACCTAGCACTTGCACTGATAGCTAACCCAGACCTAGCACTTGCACTGATAGCTAACCCAGACCTAGCACTGCACTGATACTCGCGTGGGTCTGCGGCGAATATTTAGTTAAGGTTTTAATGAAAAAATGTAAAACGTCATTTTGTCCTCCACTACTGTGTCAAGAGGGAACGTAGCTTTCGGGAGAACATGTTAGTACTGGTTGGTAACCCAAGTACACTGGGTAGGTCATCTAACCGCCCTACATAACTATGTCATTACGCAACGATAGACGCATGTATTTTATTTATTTAAAATATCACTTAGGAACTATTGTTTAAAAATACTAAATGCAACACAACCATCCACAAAATGATATATTTGGATAATCATCTGTTGTGAACGACGAAAAATACTCTGCACTCTGTACATGCCTCTTAGAACACGAGGTGTATTGACTTTAGAAGAAAGATACAAACATACACGATCACAAACAACCACTTCCATACACATCAGTGGTCATTTAGACAAGTTATCATACGAGTTTGATATTAACTATTTTTGTCAAAACGTACTGTTAATATTGTTAGCATTAAAACATCAATTAGCGATATTTGGGATTTCGTAATCCCCGAACAAATGTTAACTGTGACTTTATTGCTACAATGAACACATAAAGATAGCACCAGTATAGACAAGCAACATTAATTAATAAATGCATAATTGTAAAATTCGGCTCAGAAGGCATTTCCACTATTTAGCGATTCTGCCTCACATGATCACGAATCGAAATCGTTCATAAATTGTTAACTTTCGAATATCGCGTTTAATCGCGTAAGTGCCTCCAACATGCGAAAAATATTTTATTTTTCTGTTAAATTCTGATCGAGTTCGAAATATTGGCGTTTATCTTCACTGATTTGATTATTGTGCCGACTTCACACAGCCGCGTATATGCAGTTTAATGTGTCAAGGATTTGAATCATATTTGTCCCCAGATATCGGTTCGCCGCGGACCCGGGGGAATGTTGATGTCACAGCTAGCCCTGTTCTCACTATGTCTGTATTCAAATATTACCCACGAGCGGGCTTGTTAGTCGCTTCCACTCTTGCGTTCGGTAAAGGCTAACACTCGATCGCGTTACGAAATTGTGCACACGTTTATCTACTGAACGCACTGTTTGCCAAATAGTTGGCACGCACTGTGCACCCTCTCGCAACTCCGAGGTAGCAAGCGAATTTGTGAGCCGAACACTGCGTTCAGTTACGGCTAATAGTCGCTCACGTTTTGTTTTGTATCCCTGACCCACCGTCTCTTATTGACTGCACACGGGGAACCAAATTGCAAATTGAACGCAGGGCTGGTTCCCTGTCTTTACTGTATTTGAGACAGGAAACCAGAATAAAAACGATGCGGTCAATACACTTCTTCGTGACGCGAACTGTGAGCGGCTCCCTTTAGCCGTAACTGAACGCAAGGCTGATGTGTATTCGACACGAATCCTTGCGAGTGTTGATCGATGGTAGGTATTTCTTGAACATTTTAAGTCGGATAAAGATGTCCGTGCTGGCTATGTATTCGACCTAGGTCGATGTTGATGTACGATGTATGATTGCTGCGATAACTTCACTGACGTGATGGTTGTGCCGACTTCACACAGCCACGTATATGCTGTTTAATTGGTCAAGGTTTATGAAAATTGTAGTCTAGAAGTAAATACACGCAATAATGTTTTGTTGCTATAATTTTCGATATAAGGAAATATTACAGTGTTAAGGCAATTAACAATTATTAAATTAGAAATTAATGGCATCAATATATCAAAAGTAATCAGATATCCTTAGCGTATTTTATATTTATATTATGAGAACTATATGTTACTAAACAGTGTATTAAATATTTATTTACTTTGTCGTATTTTGAGCTATTTGAGTCTCGATGTTCGTCATACGCTGGTCCGATAATCGTGTCGACAATTAAAATCTGAGATTATATGAAAAATAGATAATGATAATTAGAAGAATCGAGTTTAATATGAAATGAAAACTAAAAGTTAATATTTTGATGCTGTTTTCAGTGTACCTAACGGACTCCTCGCTAACAGTATAACACGTCAATGGCGATCCAGTAACAAACATGAACATTGTAGGATTAATTTTATGCTATTCTTCACTGAGGATTGTCGAAGGATAATAATAAATAATTCAGGTCTTTGTTTTCATTACAGTATTTATTTTGCACGGTGCCAATATTATTTACCAGATTCACCAATATCCTGTTTCATATTATCTGATTTGAACTTGTGTCAATAATTGTTAACGACATATTAACCGGTCGAAATCATGTGACAATTCTTTCCTTCTCATATTTTCAGGCGGAAGTGGTTTTTTAACTGTTCGGTTTAGGACGTTAATATTAAATCAAATGTATCATAGCATATTATACAAGAGCAAATGTTTGCTTGTCGATGTATTTAATGGTTCATTAAAACAGATTTCAGACGGGAAAACGTTACACAAGACTTGCAAATTCTAATTCTGTTGATGAGTATGATAAACTAGTGCAAGCCATACACTGTTGGCTTATTCGTCAAGTTTGGTGGAATACAATGGATGGACAGCCGGACGGCGCAATGTGGCTAAACATCGCCATTTACATATTTCTGTGCGCAGGGTTTTGTGAAACTCTGAACAATGGAAAGCAGGTTCAACCTGAACACGGAATGCTTGATCAGTTTTTGAAACGGTCTTATGAACAGTGTGTTGATACCTGTAATAAAGACATCAAATGTGTTTGGTCGAAATATTATTTCAGACTTCAGTTATGTATGATTTATGGGACTAATGAGAGTAACTACAACACAGAACCAGATATGCATATGTATAAGAAATCTGAACAACTTAGAGACAGTGATAAGCAGATGATACTTGATTGTGAAGCAAATAAAACCACGGGTGTTGATATTGATACCTGTCAGGCCAAGCATTGCGGAGAACCTGATGTTTATCCTGGCGCGGAAATACTTGGTAACATGTATGGAATTGGAGCGGAAGTGCGATATAATTGTATCGATGGTACTGATTTTGATATCAGAACATGCCAACCGGGAGGTCAGTGGACTACTGTTAACCTATCCTGCAACTGCTCATGTCCAAAGGATTATGACCACATAACATACACGCTGAAAAGAAATAACAAAACTCATGTGACAGGACATGCAACGTGTGATGAAGGTTATAAGTTAGTGCATAACAGTCTGCCATTGTGTGAAATATCTAGTGGACAATGGACTGATAGTGGACAGCCACTTAACTTAGGATGTGTACAAGTCGAATGGATCAAAATCTATGAATATAAAGCTGGAAGTCAAATTGGCATTATCGGTGCCTGGAAAAAATCAGAAGAAAAAAACGCAAGCTATATATTCAGAAAACCGTTGATTGATAGATGGGAAAGTAACAACATAACCCAAGTCAAACTTGAGGTTGTCAGCAACAATACCGTCGTCGCGTTTATGATATTTAACAGCACCGGAAGTAATAACACAAATTGGTTTTCCAACAATAGACTGATAAATAACACATGGTCGGATCTTAACTCCACAACTCCAGTTGGTATGTTCAGTATACAAGGACACAATACTTATAACCGAAGGTTCTTCGTGAGTGAGTCGCCTCCAAACAGTATTAGCGAGATTTGTACAAATTACAAAGCCTGGTTCGTGGTAACTTGGAGCAACAAATACAGCTGCATTGAGGGTATGCCAACATCCAAGCAAACTGTTATTATGTATTCAAACGGAACAGAAGTATCCAAATTTAAAGACATGAAATTCGCTGATTCATTCAAAGTGTCAATTAATACATACTAAAGGGTAAAACTTCTCTAACTGACATCGTAAAAGGTTAACATATGCACATTGTTCCTTCAAACCGAAGTGATAGTGTTAGCGTTCAAGTTTGGGTTGTAGCTAAAATCCCTTATCAGAGGCGAGGAAAGAATTACTATAATATATAAACATGTATATATATGTACATGTACATATATCTCTACAGTCAAATTATCACAGAGAACATAAGACTACCAGGGTCGTGCTCTTCATAGAATGAGTCAACTAGTTGCGATATATACTAGAAGAACATTTTGACCATAGAACAAAAGCCCTCTCAGACAACCCCCTGCTGATGTTTGCTAAGTTGGATGAAACCTATTCCGTGAACATTTTTGGTAGAACCCCCCCCCCCCCGAACTGTGATTGAACAATTTACACACTAAAACAAAATATGTGCTTCATTGTTGTGTTATAAATGTTATTTGTCTACTTGAGATACATACAGGCCTCACAAATTGTATTAAAATCATTTAAATAGCTGTTCGTACCAGTTCTGTGTGGCAGTGATTTTCTTCGTCCTAACATTTTATCGGGCTTTTTTCCAACTAATAAAACTCATACAAGTTGTTTTGTCATTTTTAACAAAAAGTGACGGGATGGTAGTGTGTCCTAGAGGGCTTTAAATAGTCCAGCTTCCGCACTAGTAGCTGTACTTGCACATATATACAAAACTGATAAATATATTGTACATGTACCTCTCTTTAAACAAATGGTTTTTACGCGATTGTATAAATATTTGCTTTTTATGTCACGTTATGGTCTTAAAATTAAATATTTCAGCTAGGAGATAGCGTTATAATAGTTTTTTTTATATGTATAGTATTACAGTATATAATTATTATAGTATGATAAAAGTGCTTGAATAATCTCTTAAAAATTATTACTTGAATAACTTTGTACAATGTTTTATGTTCTTTACAATCTATGTATATTTTATGTTTATTGTACAAAGTTGTGATTTCAATAAATTTATTAATACTGTATAAGTTTTCGGCATAATGTTTACATGTCCCAAAGCTGTGAAATTCTGACGAATTCAGCAACTTGTCTGAAGTGCAGCAATAAGGCAATTTTAGTCCTGAACAGGTTTTTGAACGCCCGGACGTCTGTTTTGGTTGCAAAGCATAGGAAACCGTCATTTCAATCCCTGATATAAGTAATTGAACACCTGACAAAACTCAGTAGCGGATCCATGGTCCAGTGGTAACGTGCTGGACTAGTAATCCATGGGGGCGCAGGTTCGATTACACACTCCACCACAAACAGTACTAACAGTATTTTGGACGAGCCTTTGAAAAACCGAGGGCCCATATACGATGATTTACATCGGGCACGTAAAAGAACCAGTGGTGCTTCTGGAATTGAGTCGTCTCTGCACTATCCTCCAAAAACCTAGAATGATTGACATTCTTTCGGATTGGCTTCGGAATCAGGTGACAATGATAAATAAACGCAAATACACACACAACTTTTAAGGAAGATTAGGAACTATAAGAATAAACATTGAGAGTCTGAATGTACAAATACCTCTGCTCTCCAATGATATATCACGGAGATGACCCTGGAACCAGCACATAGCGAAGTGGATGCAGGAGCGTAGCAATGGCTTGTATGAAGCGTACGCAAGCAAACAACGAGGATATCTATGAGTATGCTTTGCCCGAACACTGTCGCTTTCTGGAACATTTGTGGTGTAATCAGGTGACATTGTCACAATCATTTGAATAAAAATAATATGAAGCGTTCTATATTCAGATGGCTTATCTCCCAAACTGCAATGAATGCTTAACGTACTAGTTTTTTTATATTTATATCCAAGACTTGAAGTGTATACAACTGCGTATTTTGCGTATAAGTAGCTATGCACACGGGATGCGCCAGCGGTCCACGATCAGAGGTGTGTTGTTGAAGATATTTAACTGCAGTACTGTTACTGTAATTTAATACAATAATATCAATACCTAGCATACAAGGCTACTTTTTCTCATTAAAGGTATATTAGATATCAACTGCAAGGTCAAGTTTCAAATAAGCTCATTACGGGCACAGGAGACAACACGAGTTTTCTCCCTTCTATAGTATATGTGTAGCGGATCCGTAGTCCAGTGGTAACGCGCTGGACTTAGTAATTCAGGGATCGTTCGATTCCCCGCTCCATCACTGACAGTCTTTCGGACGAGACTTTAAAAACCGAGGTCCCGTGTATGATGCTTTACATCGAGCACGTTAAAGAACCAGGGGTGCTTCTGGAACTTGGGCATCTCCTGTATCATGCACTATCTTCCAAACATCTAAAATGACCAACATTCTACCGGAGGCGTCGCCCATATGGGAAACCAGTGGCGACGATAAATAAACGCAAATACAACAACAATATAGAAGGTATATATAAGGGGAGATAACTCATGAAATTCATCTGTGATTTAGGTACATAGTAATACAACCCTAAAGTAAATTTAAACACAACCATTGACGAAGGTTATCACCGAGTATTTGTGACGTACACGAAGTAATACCAGCATGTATGCACAAAGCTCATGGAAGTCTTATGAAAAATGCGTGTACTTATGAACGCTACTGATCCCGTTTATCCACTGTTGAAAGGAAGTGTCACACAAAATTGAGATTTAATACTTGGTAGGATATATTGATAGCATGAAGCTTTTTAAAATGTCACAAGTATACGGAAGTCTGGACGACAAATGACGCATTATTGGACCCATTTCCTTCACATGTATAGCATTGTTACATTGGTGGTAATACTAGAGGTTCCATGATGGCCTTATATCGCTCACCTGAGTACACCTGCCATTCTGTATGAATTAGACTATTGTGCCAAGAAGTTGGTATAAGTTCAGTAAAATTCCATTCTGCAGTTTAAGAGATGTTGTTAATAGTTTCCATTATATATAGGGAACAAGGCAATACACCTTGGTGGCCATGATTTTTGACAGAACTTAATTATTTATACAATCTTTGTAGTGGACCACACACCAAATATCAAAACTCCAAGCTTTATGGTTGGACACGAAGATGTTCTAACTTTTCAATTTAACAAGGCCCCATCTTCAGGGACCATGATTTTTTTATAGAACTTAATAATTTATGCAATCTAGTAAGAGGACCACTAGACAATGCTACACACCAAATATCAAAGCACTAGACCACCTAATGATCATTCCTGTGAAGTGGTTTACGAGGTGTTGATTATATTTTCTACTATATACATATAGGGAACAAGAACCGCCCCCTGGTGGCCATGTTTTTTCCCTGAACATAATAATTTATGCAATCTGGTAAGAGGACCAATAGACAATGCTACATACCAAAGATGTAGGCCATATTGATTTGGACAAGAAGATTTTCAAAGTTTACACTTTTAAAATCTATTTTTAGAGGTCCACCAAAGGATCATTCCTGTGAAGTTTGGACAAATCCATTCAGTGGTATAGGAGTTGTTTAAAGAAAATGTTGATATACAACACACAAGTCACGACGCACACCCCACAATGACAGACATCCAACAATCCTAAAAATGTAATCAAAATTACATATAATTATACTAATGGTTAAAAAAAGAAATGAAAAAAAACAGCTAAATTTTATTTGTTTATTCCTATAAACATGTACATAAATAATTATGCAAAAACGACAGTAAAAAATAACTGCAAAGTTCTATTTTTTGACATAAAGTAATAGCACAGTTATCGTTTGAGGATGACAAACAAAAAAAGAACACGTCAATTCATAAATAAACTTGAACACTTTAAAAATGATAAATTTCGTGTCGAGTTTCAACCAATACTTTTGGATGGATTTTATTTAATGAAGATTTTTTTGCACAAGCGATTACAATCTCTTGATTAATATGTTTATGAAAGATGATAAATTGATGTTTGTGAATTTTATTTCAATAGGTAGTTTCCACATCTACAATATTTACCTCCCTTGTTCTTAATCATCAGCCATTTTGAAAGACTAAACTGATAAGCCCTTATAGGAGTAATTTCTAAATATGTGACAATTGAGAAAATATCAATAGAATTGCATGTGACAACCACTTTTTCTTCAACATACTGAGCCAACTGCCCACATGAGCATAATGAATAAGTTTTTTTATATCTCATTAGTTTATCAACGTTTACATTATATTTCCTATAAACTTTAATGAAATTTGCCTATCAATATGGCCGATATTCCAGAACAAGGGAGGTAAATATTGCAAATGTGGGAACTATCTATAGATAATTAACAATTAAACTTTCTTGTCGGTCTTCACTATATATTTAATGAATCTATTCAGTGAATCATTTGTTCAAGTGGTTATTAGCACGACATGCATATAAAATGTGTCACCAATCTTACATGTAAATAAACTATTATAAAGTGATAAAATACAGGGTCAATGGTACACATTCTTCATTGAAAGTTTTCATAAGACATTTTCATAAAAAAAGATGGATTATAACTTTCGGTTGTTTGAATAGAATTAATAAATTATGATTAAGTCTCACAAAAGAAGAATGATATTGATACTATTTTCCGCCTGACAATAATGAATCTGTCAGAACTTGGAGTGTTATTACAACGATTTCCACCAACACAGGGATGAGCAAATAAGATCAAAACCTGTAAAATTACTTGCAAGACAGGAAGCGATATTGTTCTGCACTAAGTAATTTGTCTAGATAATACGCATCGAATTTTATAGTGCTTTTCGAAAGGGGAACCAACTCCATTCCTTCATACCGTATCCGCAAGGAAAGTTGACAACATAAATGCAAGGAACAGTATTATTAATGTACAATCATGTTGAAACATTGCTTCTTTATGGAATATTGAACATTACTGATAATATAGCAGTATATCTGAAATGTTCCCGGCTGTCATACTACATGTACATCAAATGTTTTGACAATCTTAAAGTGTAAACGCCAACAACCGCAAGTCGTATTCTTAATAAATGTTTAACGTTTGCATAATGTTCAAATTATACGTTTTAGAGTGCATGCCGGCACATTGAAACGTGTTCTTACGTCTCATAATGTAATATATGACAAATTATCTGCAGCAATGATCTGGGATAATTATTTCATTAACTCTTCATTAACTATCATAATTTAATAGAGTGTGTGATTTATTATTCAATTTTAGTGAAAACGTATTTGGCAACGAATATGCGCATATTAGTAGTATTGGATTTCGAGACAAATGCTGATTCTGTAACTCGGAGCTAATAGACTATATTGTACTTCTTGAGAGGTTAGAAAATTCTCATTGACCGTCGCTGCTTGTCGTTCCAAAGGTCGAAATTTGTCAGTAACCTTTAGAGTTCACAATAATTGCCACAATCGGAACTGCAAGGCGCATTTTAGCAGATTATGTTATTTCATGAACAAATTTGGGAGGGTAATTTCCTGAAATTCGATTTAGTCTTCGTTGAATCAAATACAGAAGCAAATACCGTCTGAGCACTTATTTATTATTGAAAATCGATGTTTTCATCTTAACAGTACATGCGTTTTTTGTCAGTTCATGTTTTATTAAAATTTTGAACTTTAATTTCACTTGATCAAATTCATGGCTTATAAATAAACAGCGCTCCAACAATGTCAGGGTTAATTGTTAACATTACAGTAATGCAATGTAATGTAAAGAAAGCGACGCGGCTATATTTGTTATGACTTGAAAGCCTATAAGTGTATCTGACTTCACTGCCATACGACCAATACCATTAGATAGCGTCATAACAACGGTAATACCAAGATGCATGAAAAGGGAATTGAATTATTGCAATAATACATTTGTTGATTCGTCTCTGTCTCGCTAAAATGAAGATTTATTGGCACTGGACATAGCCATACTAGTCTCCTGTGACTTATATGCTGCCTGTGTTCTATTCGTCATTTTATGTAAATATTTAGTGTACTTATGTTAAAAGGTGACGATCTGACTTGACAAAAATAGAATGAAGGAAACATTACATTTACAGACTACCGACTTATTATCTCACGGAAAGTAGCAGGCATAGAAGCCACCACGTCTGCTATAACCTAACCTCTATCATAAGCACATCATCCATCTAGGAGAAGACACATGTATATAAAGCATTGCATCGTTTCCAATTTTACAAGAAATCTATGAAATATTATCAATCATTCCTGGAATATAATTTGACAACAATCTTATAGGTTTGAGGCAATGTTTTAAGGATGGAGTAAGAACAAAAAGAGTGTGGTGCTTTTGCCACTGACCGTTCTACGGCAGTTCCATCATTCTCATCATTTGTATTAGTGTCCCTTTTTGGCTATGCGATTGTTTACTCGTATACATGTATATAAGTGTAATTTTATGATTCCTTGTGGTTTTGGCGAGGCTGTGTGAGCTGTATGTGGCATTTCCTGCTCAACTTCTTCAAACATTTCAGTATTAAATATTTGCATGGAGCGTGTACTGTGTACAAAGAACTGTAAGCAATGTTTAGCATTCACAGACAAGATTATTGGTTACATAGATCATAACAAAGAAGTGAATGAATTTCTACAGTGGATTAAAAAAATGTTGAGAATTGCGTTATTGTCGACACTTTGTCAATTGAATTGATCAATATTTTACAAAGGATTTTCTCAGGATGGTTTAGAAATGTTGGCAACGAACTGAAATATGTATACTAACACGAACATTTATTCCAGTTAAGTTGGTTCAGTAATAATACGCACTGATAGAGTGGTAGAACTCATGTCTAATCCAAAGGTCAATACTTCGAATCCGGGGGCCGCCGTGGGTGAGACAAGTAACTTCTTTATCCCTGAATTACGCGCCTGTACTGGTTACTATACAGGAAGAAGATATTGAGAAGAGAGCGGTGTAAGTGATAACATTTTGTTTCAATAAATACATTTAAACTAACGCGTGGAAATTATACAGCTGTTCTGTCGATTCAAAATTAGCTGAGAATACCGTTATTGTATATACAGTTTCTATTGGTTAATCGTTTGCAAACATCTTTTATTGGCTGACCACCTCAAGTTTTGTGTAAAACCGTCCGTCCGTCCGTTCTCATGTTTA